>JBBMOE010000002.1:18795679-19007528 GCA_037975065.1 Chaetodon trifasciatus
GGGGGGGGGGGGGGGGGGCAAATATACTATTAATAGCAAATATGGTAAATTACTGAAGCATTTTATTGATGTAAGAAGTTGTGTGATATGTTAGACTTGATAAAAGGTCATTTTTCCCAAAAAACAAATCTGCATATTAAATTTTATTACATGTTAAAGACTCTCCCATCCCAGACTGCCTCATGTGAGTCAGGTTTCTATAATGGGGGATGTAGGTCAAGGTCATCCTAGAGGCTGCTCAGCTGTTCCAATTGGGTACACGTGCTGAGAGGCTTGTCAAGAATGACTGCGCAAGCCAAAGAGCAGGCAGAGAAATGTACCAATATGAGGGCAAAATGTTGATGGTGCTATCTGTGAAGGAGCCAAGATCGTTCACAGCTTTCAGACAGATAGAGTTGCATGTAAACCACTTAGGATGTGAGTCTGCAGCTGAGTAGTTTGCCACTTGATACTTCGGTACTGAAAATTCTGTCGTGTGCTTGTTGATTCAAATACCTACACAGTGATCGAGGCAGGAACTGGCCACAAGACCGACGCTGGCTGCAACATTAATATTATTAGTAACAGTGATGACACGGTGATCAGAATAGCCATCTCCATAACATCTCCACTACTGATGGGATGTTGGATAGCAACAGTACTTTTTACACCAGGGTGCCCATCATGTAGTCAGATGAAATTATAAATTCACAGGGTCTCAAGTTTAAAAATAGGACACTAGTTCATGCCATGGGTATGTAAGAGAATCAGCTCAATACAAACAAACATGACTGTTTTCCTGCCAAAATGTCTAGGGAAGCAGAATGATGGTATGTGAACTGCAGGTCTAACCACAGTAGGGTCAGACATTCCTTTTCCATTTAAAGTAAAAGCTCGAAAAATCCAAATCAATACTCCTCTGCAGATTCTTTGGAAATGTTTACTTAGTTTATCGTTCCCGAGTTTATCCAGTTTAGAGTTTCAACAAAAACATTAACTTATAGATTGAGCTGGAGATAAAAAGAATTGACTAATTTAAAAGATTATCATGGAAACTTTTAACCATAAAGAAAAGCATCAATATAAACTCAACTGGCAATCAACTGTCAACCAAGCTTCTATAAAATCCTGGCCCCTAATAGAGCAGTCATTAATGCAGATAAATAACAAACTCATAGTTTATATAGTACTTAAACTATATGATAATGTCATGCTATTAAAATCAAAGCAACTGTGTGCTATGTTCCACATGAAACAAATTAAACACAGTGATGCACCAGCAGGCAAATTGCAGACGGTGGAAGAAAGATGTTTTCTGCTCTCTCGGTGTTACATACCATTCCCAGTGCTGTGTAATCACAGAGAGGGTGACACTTAGTCCGGGAGGTTAAGAGGTCATACTATTGGGCTCGGACACCCGGGACAGTGATTGTGTTTACTGTAACTTGCCTGACACGTTGGCAAAACACATAGCCTTCACTGAAACACAAGTCAGCCACTCAAGACATGTTTACTGAAGCGACTCAAGATGAGGTGTTGCAAAATGTGCCGAGTTCATCCCTTAACCCCGTCACCGCCAACCACAAACACATATTTGCAGGTCTCATGTTTATCTTGGGTTTACTGCCACCACTAACGTTATTTCTCCTGTAAGTGCTGCCATATTTCGTCACATTTAAGATGAAATCTAACATGTTAGCAAGTTGCTCAAACTCTTAAACAATGTCACTACACTGAAACTGTAATCTGAGTACACAAACCCCAACATAGTGCTACCGCTAATGACTGATGTAACTAATTTCCCAGTGATCACAATTATTCTACAATATCACAATGGAACAAGCATGTAATTTCTGCAATCTAATCTTTGCCCAGCACCAGTGAAACAGAGTCTGTAGTTTGTCTCCTTTCCATTGAATTCCTCACCTGACATTAAACTATGCGAAGTGCACCAGCAGGACAATTTACATTTTATCTGTAAGGAAATGACTCAACATTATCAACTGGCATAAACCAGCATTCACTGTGCATAAAATAAAGCTCTCTTGATCAGTTTTATCACTGTAAAATAGGAACTGAAATATACACTTTGTTCTGAGATACCTTTTTAAAGCCAACCTTCCTTGACAAGACAAAAAAAAGCATTCACTACATTTCAAACTTTCTCAACTCCCTCAGAAATGCCACGGCTTTTCCCAAAAATGTCAATGAGTCAGGTGGATGAGAAGGTACGAGTGCTAGCAGAGAAGGTGTTCGCCTCTGCCCTAAAAGAGGAAGATACCAAGGATGCTCTGGCCATGTACACCATGCCAGAGGACTGTCCCATCGGACTGCATGAGGACAGGGAGCGGGCGCTGCAGAAAGAGCTGGCTGAGCAGCAGTCCCAGGAGTCTGCTCAGAGGTAGGAAACTGAAATATGTTTGATAAATTATGTCTTTCTGCATATCACTTGCATCTTAAATCACCAGGCAAAACAAGGAAAATACTACAAATTGCTATTTTTGTGACGGTCTTTTAGATTGTCAGGACGGTAATGTTGCTCTCTCTTGTGTGTCACTAGAAAGAAGAATTTCATGTTGAAGCGTTCGCAGTCGGTATCTTTGCAGATACCCGTCAGTGGTGACTGGGCCCAGTCTATAGTGTCCACAATGGTCTGCCCACCCACACCTGAGCCTATTCTCCCAGAAAGCATTGCAGACTTCCAGAGAGTAATCATCAGTGGAGATTACTGTGCAGGGGTAAACAGAATTAACACTCCGGATGGATGAGGTGTTTTTAGATTCTTTAGAAGACTAAAACTTTATATGACTTTTACAGATCACAGTTGAGGATTATGAGCAGGCTGCCAAAAGTCTCCTTGGGGCGCTGTTCATCAGAGAGAAATATTCCAGGTTGGCCTACCACCGCTTCCCCAGGACCACTGCCCAGTTCCTCCGCAATGCCGAAAATGAGAAATGGAGGGAAGAGGATGAGATCATGCCAGGTATGGGCATTCAGAGAACTTCCTCTAGTCCTCATTGGAAAAACTCTACAGGTTAATAATTTTTAGTCCAGTCTTTATTCTTGCACATCAAATAGTGCTACAAAGTGTGAGGAACTGTTCATTTTTCCCTTAGACAATGATAGGTGACTAACAGTTGGAGCATTTGTATGACTTCAATTGACATGAAACACTCCCAGTTAAATCATCAGTACAAACGATCAAAAACTGCATTTGTCAATCCATGAGTCAATGCCACAACACAACCAAAGCCAGGACTGTGCCACATAGCTAAGTCACAACCAGCCAGCCAACCACACCTGATCTTAGGTTACAGTTAGTCAGCTAGAGAGCCACCGCTGCCTTGCATCGCTCTTGGCTAGTAGAAAACAATCTGCTTCTTTGATAAAAAGTTCAAGGTACAAGCCCGTGTGCATAAAAACTTAAAAGGTAGATATCAACTACAATTCCCACAGTGCATTGCAAGAAACATCGACTCACAGAGCTTAAAGTCTCTAGCTTGGTGGTAGAACTGGATGTAAAATTTGAATGGACCAAGGAAATGAATGAAATTTTGGTTGGATCAAGGTAAAAAAAAATGTTTTCACATGTAGGAACTAAATGAAGTTTGGAAGCTTTGGGATAATAACATGCTATTAAGTAAATAATAAAAATATAGGAATAAAGTAGAAGAAATACATAATAAATAATAAATAAATAAAATAAAACAAATAAATAAATAACATTTTTAAAATGGAGTGCAACATCAAGTTAAAAACATTTCCAGTCAATTAAGTTTTTGTCCATATAACTCCTACTGTCAAGCATTCTCTATAGTTTAACTGACTATTCCTCATTTGCTCTTTTATTTGTTTCCTTCGTCTGCAGACATCTGGCCTTTCCCTCATGAAGGGGAGGACCCATACTCCATGGAGGGTATTCCTGAGAACCTTAACTACGAGCTGCAGATGAAGGATGGCATAGTTCATGTTTACGACGATGCCGAGGCCCTGAAACAACAGAAGCCTCACAGTCTCCCGTACCCTG
Source organism: Chaetodon trifasciatus (assembly GCA_037975065.1). Lineage (NCBI taxonomy): Eukaryota > Metazoa > Chordata > Actinopteri > Chaetodontiformes > Chaetodontidae > Chaetodon > Chaetodon trifasciatus. Next base: position 18,799,686 of record JBBMOE010000002.1, read on the forward strand.
ACCTTGAGACCTTTGCCATAGACCTGAGTCACGTCCTCGCAATGATAGCCGACGGCCCAACGTGAGTACAAAAGTGTTTTAAATATCCTTAACAACAACAACAACAACAACAACAACAACAACAGGTCGAATAGACATTACAAAGACAGTTTGAATAGCTTTCTGTCCATGAATTGTCAAGACAGTATGCCTGGAGCAGAGAACTAGCCAACAGGGTGGTGCTTAAAGACTAAAAACTAAAAAAAAGGCACATCTAATTTTCCTACATGAGATGTTCTGCTGAGCTTATGTTGTGTTGCCTCACAGGAAAACCTACTGTCACAGACGGTTGAACTTCCTGGCCTCTAAATTCTACCTTCATGAAATGCTGAATGAAATGGCAGAGCTAAAAGAGCTGAAAGGTGTTCCACACAGAGATTTCTACAACGTCAGGAAGGTTGGTTGGTACTTCTCCATCTATTCAGTATGCAACTGATAACTTAAGAGTGGAAACTCTGTTTTAAAAAAGTAATAGTAAGTGATACAACTCATCTGGCCGACATAGTTTCAGCCTGAGCCCTTGAGCTGAAGGGCTGTCTCACTACAGCAGAAGATATTGTTATTTATAGATCTAAAATAATTTGTTCAATAATGCCTTGCACATTGTCACTGTTTGCTTTATGTGAAACACAGGTGGACACACATATACACGCTGCTGCCTGCATGAACCAGAGACATCTGCTGAAATTTATACAGACCACATACCAGACAGAGGCAGATCGTGTCATCTTGGAGAAGGGCGGTCAGAAGATCACACTCAAAGAAGTCTTCAACAGCCTCAACATGGACCCCTACGACCTCACTGTGGACTCTCTGGATGTGCACGCTGTAAGAACAAATTCATAACCGTCAATTCTTAAAAACAGAAACAATTCCAGTTACATTTCTGCCAGAATGCTGAGGCCTACGGCAGGTTTATCTTGTACAAAAAGAAATACCCTTGAGGAAAATAGAACAGGTAATCATATAATAACTCCACGTGCCTGCAAAGAATTAATTTGTCATTTTGAAATAGCTACAGCTCATTTCACTAACCTGTGCTTATTGACACAAGGATGTAATTATGGGTGTTCATACATTTCATATGGTGTCATGCAATCAGATTCTATGTTCCATGCAAAGTTTTCTTAATGTGTAATCTGAAAATAATCAATACAGTCACTTAGTTGGAATGAGAATGTGCTCATCAAGACACAAGATTCACTCTCTCTCACGATTTACTCTCCTAGGGAAGACAAACATTTCATCGGTTTGACAAGTTCAACTCAAAATACAACCCTGTGGGAGCCAGCGAACTGCGAGAGATTTACTTGAAAACAGACAACTACATCAAAGGAGAATACTTTGCACGTCTCATCAAGGTGTAGTATGAGTTAAAGCACTAATATCACGTAAAGGCCCTGAACACTGGTGCTTCCATTTATCAAGTCTAATTAGATTTCTGCTCAGGTTTAAGTTGGATGGAGCCAAACTGGAATAATGAGAAATCAATTAACTCCATGAACAAATATGATAATCAGGGTCAGGGAGAAATCAGTGAAGTAGAAGCTGGCATTATCCACTCAAGATGGCATTTTGCAACTCTAGTTAGGAGGCAATTCATCCACGTTAGCAAGCAAGCTAATGTTAGTTAACCATAGCCAGCTAAAACCACAATATATGTAAACTGCCTCACATTCTCACATATTGCATAACAAATTACAGCTGTGATTACATTTTTGGGGGGATCAGAGTACAAAAGAGAAAACATGAAGATATTTTTAAAAAATTCAGTAGTGCATGGGTGCAATTACAGTACATGAAGTTTCTTTCATGTCTATGTTTCTTTGGCGCATAAAGAACTCTCACTTTTTTTTTTTGCTGTTTAGAAACAGCACAGATGTGAATTATTTGCAATCTGTCCTGTGAGCAATTACCCCTTATCGCTTCTGCTTTATCAACAAACATCACCAGCTTCCTGTGGTTTGGCATCTGTTTCAGGAAGTAGCCCAAGAACTGGAGGAGAGTAAGTACCAGCATGCTGAGCCCCGTCTGTCGATTTATGGCCGCTCTGCCAGCGAGTGGGAGAGCCTGGCAACCTGGTTCATCCAGCATAAGGTCCACTCACCCAACATGAGATGGATGATCCAGGTCCCCAGGATCTAGTAAGTGCTTAGTGCAAGCAGTGGAGACCTATGGCAGGCAGGCCATTTCTTACAAAAAGACCAACACAGTTCTCTGAACACAGAATCCATTTAAACGTCCTTCTAAGAAATTTAAAAAAGGAAGATCACAAAAACTGTTGCAAAAGTACTGCAGCCATGACTGTAATTCATATATTAATAAACCGGTGACTCATCTTCACAGCTGTTAAATTGTTTCCTTATTTAAATAATGGATCATGAAATTCAGCTAATTAATTTAGGATTCATATTTGTCCATGTCTTCCATTAGATAAATTCTAATTCAGTGTTACAAAGTTCTGGCTCTAAATGATTAAACTCCAACCTTACAATTAAGTTAGGAATAATTATATTACTCAATGGGCTGTTCTCAATGAGCAAGCAAAGGCTAAAATGTTTGTGTTGCTTGAATGGGAAGATGAGCTGATTTGATTTCTTTTGTCTTGCAGTGACATCTTCAGGTCAAAGAAATTAATACCACACTATGCAAAGATGCTGGAGAATATTTTCCTCCCCCTCTTTGAGGCTACAGTCAATCCACAAAAGCACAAAGCAACACATGTATTCTTGAAATACGTAAGTATAAAGGGTGGAATCTGTAACAAACAGGACACTTTTTAAGTGAAATAGCAGCTATGTCCCAGATTATTCCGTGATATTCAGAAACACTTTGGGAACAAACTGAGTGGACAAACCACGAAATACAACATTAAACTACATATTTGTGCACCATTGAAGAAACATGCATTGTTGTATAATATTCGTTCTGCAAGTGTGCTGATATTATCTTTGCTTTCCTGTAGGTAACAGGATTCGACAGTGTGGATGATGAGTCCAAACACAGTGACCACATGTTCTCTTACAAAAGCCCAAAGCCTGAGGCCTGGACCACAGATGACAACCCTCCCTACACTTACTACCTGTTCTACATGTATGCAAACATCATGGTGCTCAACAACCTGCGAAAGTAAGTCCTACATGTTCATGCATGCAACATATTCTCTAGTTGTTTGACATGACTTAAATGCTTCCTTGAGGTGGAGGCAACAACGAAAATACATGATTTACACTGACCTAAATAAGAGTAAGAAATGAATATGATGATGATACATGTTTTACTACTAGCACTTCATAGTATCATTACTGGTCCCTCCACAGGGAGCGAGGACTGAACACCTTTCAGTTTCGTCCCCACTGTGGCGAGGCCGGCTCCATCACCCACCTGGTTACCGCCTTCCTTACGGCTGACAACATCTCACATGGACTCAACCTCAAGAAGGTGCAGTTCTGAATCCATATTAGTACTTTACTTTTGAATGTCGATAACTTGAGGTGCTGCAAAATATGACGACAATCATCCCCATTGTTTTACTGCCAAACACACAGATACTAAAGGCCAAGTACTAACCCACAAGGGTTTGCTTGTTTTAATTTTTACACTTCAACTCAGAAGCGAGCACTACTTTGGCATCTCACATGAATGCAGCCGAAAATACCACTGGCACAAAGACAGAGAAACAAAACTAAAACCCAGCAATCCACAGGACAAAGTCGATATTTTTAGGAGAAAGTGGTTGCTTTGATTTATAAACATGCTTAAAAGTGACATGCATTTCTGTAGGTGGCACTCTTATGTGTGTGTGTGTGTGTGTGTGTGTGTGTGTGTGTGTGTGTGTGTATATATACAGTGGTGCATTTGTGAAATATTGCATTAAGAATCACTCTTAGGTCTTCAAGTGCAACTTCTTTTAGTACAGTCACAGCCAAAATACTAAATAAATCCTAAAAAAGCCATTAAAAGCTAAAAATTGATTGGTTTCATAAAAATACAAAAGAAATTTTGAGTATTGGGTCATTTTGGTACCAGTGATCCACTAATGAAGGTCGTGCTTTTTATTAAAAGACACAATTTTTGTTGCCGTGCTTCATGTGTATATAAAGCCAGCACATTTGAAAGTTCTCCAGAGACAAGAATGGCTAAAATAAGGAACCTAATGCAGGAAACACGCCCGAAGAAACAGATTCTTAGCCAGGAAGGGTACAGCTGCCACCAGATAGCCAGGAAGTGCAGATGCAGTCCTTCAGCAGTTGGATTCACTCTGCAGAAATACAGACAAACCAACGGCTTGGAAGACAAACCAAGATCTGGGCTTCCAATGACCGCATCCTGATCCGCATGTGCAGGGAAAACCGCCGAATGACATCACAGGAGCTTCAGCAGCAGTGGTCAAACCAAACTGGTGTCCAGTGTTCCACCCGCACTGTACATGGCTGACTTTTAGATCATGGCTGAAGGTCCTACAAGGCTGTCAAGAAGCCCCTGATCAATGAGAGACACACACAAGAAGTAGACAGCCAGGAACTGGAAGAAGATTCTGTGGTCAGATGAGTCCAGTTTCCAGCTTTATCTTCCTCCTGCTAATATGAGGATACGTAGAAGGCCAGGCGAAGCATTATCTCCAGCATGTACAGTACCTACTGTCAAGCATGGTGGAGGCAGTATCGTGGTTTGGGGATGCATGAGTGCTGCTGGTGTTGGCCATCTCACTGTCTGTGATGGCACATTGAACTCTGCCAAGTATAGTGCCATTCTCGAAACCCACATGCTCCCTTCTGCACATGCACTGTTCTGTCGAGGTCAAAGCTGGATGTTTCAACAAGATAATGCCCCATGCCACACATCCAGGGCCAGTAGAACTTGACTGCAGGAGTACAGTATCCAGGTCTTAGAGTGGCCAGCTCAATCCCCAGACATGAGCCCCATTGAAAATCTGTGGTGGATTATCAAAAAGTCTGTTTCAAAGCATAAACCAAAGAATTTAGAAGAATTAAAAGCAGTAATTCAAAAAGTATGGGACAAGATTACCCCTCAATAGTGTGAAAGGCTCGTGGGGAACATACCAGCCAGGATTAGAGCTCTACTGCGTGCTAATGACAAGACATTTTTTGTTCAGTTTTGAACACATTCTCTGTTATTTGTTGACTTTGATACCGACAATGTTGAGAACTGACATATTGAAACTGTCAAGAATTTGGTTTTGTTAGTCTTTCTTGTAAACAATTAACAAAAAAAAATATAATTTGTATTTGTTTGTGTCTGTCTAATGCACCCACACCTTTTGAAACACAAAAGAGATTTTTCCACAAATATTTCATGATAATATTTGAGATTGTGTAAAATTTTAAGGGTGTCCGAAAACTTTTTTCCACCACTGTATGTATGTATGTGTGTATGTATGTGTGTGTGTGTGTGTGTGTGTGTGTGTGTGTGTGTGTACATATACATATACATACACACACACACACACATATATATATACACACACACACACACACACATATATATATACACACACACACACACACACATACATACACATACATACACACACACATAACTCCTCAAGCTGATACACAGCATTACTCACATTTGTGTGGTGTCTGCACCTCCTCCTCTTCAGAGTCCAGTGTTGCAGTACCTGTACTACCTGGCCCAGGTACCAATCGCCATGTCCCCGCTGAGCAACAACAGCCTGTTCCTGGAGTACTCCAAGAACCCTCTACGAGAGTTTCTGCAGAAAGGCCTGTGTGTGTCACTGTCCACCGATGACCCCATGCAGTTCCACTACACCAAGGTCTGAACCACAAGAAGGAGAAAGGATCACGTGACAATTCATTTTCCTCATCATCAGAGTTTAGAGTCAAAATAAGAGTTTGTCTTGGTGACACTAGTCCACAGATATGTGCGCAACTAATCAAATACTCAGTTTGAATAATACGGTGTCTATCAAGATTTTGCATAATACATGGTGCAGCAGTGACAGGACCTTACTTAAAGTAGAATGAAACACAAATATATGCATAGTAGGTAGGGATGCACATGGTTAACCGTTTAACCGTTAACCGATAACAGTAACTCTAACCGATTAATACTAACGGTCAATTTTGTTTTTAAGCTACGTAATTCAATCAACTCATGGGGGTAAAACGCGACTTGCAAGTACTAAGTTCGTGGCTATTACAACGGACTGCTGGACCGCGCTCACAACAGAGAGCAACGTGACAATTACATGTCACTATATCGATGAGTACTGGAAAGTTAATTCTGCCGTCCTGTTAACGCAGAGCATGCCAGGTAGACACACAGCTGATAACCTCACAGCTAAACTGGTTGATGCAGTGGAGACGTGGGAAAGTGTCCGCATGCGTCCACAACAACGCGCGCAACATCGTGGCAGCCAACTCTCCCGGACGGGTCAGCTGGGACTCGATCCCCTGTTTTGCACATACACTGCAGCTGGCGGTAAATGACGGATTTAATGTGTTTGTGCATCGTGTGTGCATCGTCGGAATGACGGAATGTCGGAATGGCAGCATGGAAGGGCATTGAAATCTTATCGGTTAACGGTTATTAATCGTTAAAGGGCGTCAGTTAACGGTCATAAAAAAAATCCAAAATGTGCATCCCTAATAGTAGGTAAAGCTTATTTTTCATAAATAATCAGCTGATCATTCCTTCAATTTATCAATTTATTGTTTAATCAATAAAATATCAAAAAACTGTAAAAATATGACAAAATGTCCCAGAGCCTGAGGTCACATCTTTAAGTGTCTTTTATCTGACAAGAAGTCCAGAATCCAAACATAATCATGACAAAGTGAAACAATAAAGCCTCCCATCTGAGCAGTTGAACCTGAGAAATTATAGCACATTTCACTATTTTTGCTGAATAAATGGCTAGTTCTAATAGTAGTACACACATAAACAAATTATTTTCATACAGATACATCACACATACCCACTTTAAAAGTGAAACACATTTTACACCTGATCCAAAAACCAACATCACACCTAAAATGTTGCCGGTAACAATTTATGACAGGTGTCCCTCTGAACCCTTTCAGGAGGCCTTGATGGAGGAGTACGCCATCGCAGCTCAGCTGTGGAAGCTGAGCACCTGTGATTTGTGTGAGATAGCCAGAAACAGTGTATTGCAGAGCGGACTCTCACATCAGGTAAGTCCAACTTTTTTGCTCAATTAGTTGCATAACTGGATTTTAGGGCTGGAGAAATTCAAAAGGGCAAAGAAAGAGAACACTATTAAACTCCTCTCAAAATTTCACAGTAAGCTGACATGACTACTTTTATAAACATCTGCAGGCTGGCAGTGCCAAACAGTCCAATTCTTGACTGCTGGGGTTGACAGGTTGTCGGTTAAAATATTGGACTTTTTGGTATCCTTAAAAGTTTAACAGAGCTAGTCTTGTGAACTGTTAGTCTCTGAGTGAGTGAGCTGGTAATGCCAATACCAATAAATATTTGAGAATGAAAAACAAAAATGATAACAGAAGATGTTCTATTTGTTTACATGAGCACGTAACATATATTTTCTTAAGTCCTGTGACAAAGATACTGTTTATTGTGAGATAGACATTTTACAGTTGAAAAAAACTTGCTAGTGCTCTCTGGTGGCCAAACTATGTAATGGTGACATTCTTTCTAAACTGTATGGATCAGTACATTGACCCATCCAAATTTATTGGTTGGGCTCTGCTTCATGTCACTGCAAAAAAAAACAAACACTACAGACTAAATAAAACTTTCCCTTAATGGGCAAATTACTGGTCAAAGTCAGTATATCATATTGGTCCCACCTGCATTATAATGAGAAGCACTTCTTTTGTTGTACAATCCCAGCTTTGGTTATTTAAAAAGTCCATTAAACCCTGTGTCTATCACTGTAATTGTGTCTTGCAATAACATTCATATTCTTACTGCGTCCTTATAACTGAATATTATTCAGTCATGCCTTTGACGAAGTAGTTAGACAGCTTGTTCACAAATAAAAAGGTCAATAATTCAACTACACAATTGTTACCATCAGCCATGCTGAGGTCCTTGAACCCCTACCTAAAAAAGAGCTTGCCACATACTGAAAAGATTTTCACATCTGTGCAATATCTGTTCTACATCTTTTCTCACCTTTTCACCCTTAGGAGAAGAAACACTTCATTGGTTCCAACTACCTACAGGATGGACCGGAGGGCAATGACATTCGACGGACAAATGTGGCACAAATCCGGATGTCCTACCGCCATGAGACGCTTCGCAATGAGCTCAGTTTTCTTGTGGACGCAATGAAGACAGATGTTGGCACTAACCCAACTGAGTGACTGAGCAGCAGCAGCACAAACTGCACCTGAATACATCCTCAGGGATGGAGGGGCATAGGTTGGACGGCACATGTTTTTTTTTGTTTTTGTTTTTTTTAAATACATGTTATTATGAATAGTCCTGACCCAGATCTGAAAAAAATGTGTTTCTACTATTTTACATTGATCTTGGTGCAGAAATGTGCTTGGCCTACTTCTTGTGGCATGACAAAACTTGATTTTTAGACCATATTAATACTGTATCTGAACGTTGCGAATCACTGTGTGCTTCATTTTACTAGGCTAGAGGTTTACTTTGTTGTAAAGGATGTGAAGTGTACTAATGGATTTGGATATATGAAAGGACATTAGCCACAAAGCCTAAATTTGGAAAAAAAAAAGAAAAAAAAAAAAAAGGAAGAGACTCTTACAGCTGTAAACTAGTCACTGCTTGCCACACCTGGCGGTATGCATGTTACAAAGGACTTTATCTTGACTAAAGGTCTGAAATGAAGTGCAGAAAAAAGAAAACAATACTAATTCAGTGCTATGGTTAACCTGCCTTTTAACTCTGAATTCAGACAATTGCATGATTTTGTCAGATGTGAATGGAAGTGAAGTAAGAGGGGACTGAACATTAAATGTAGTTTTGTGAGAGCTTTGTTTCACTCACAACTATGAACTGTAAAGACAAAGTGATTAGTTATTTTCTTTTATATGTTTTTAATAGTTTTTCATATGTAAATAAAGGTTGCAGAAAAACATTTTTGAATACTTTTTTAACCTATGTATGTCCATGAGGATACATTTCATTCAAATATAGTCTGAACTCCTGAAAACCTAAAAAAAAGCTCGTAACAAGCCCCTAATTAATGGCGATGCTTACATTAATATTAGTGAGTAGTCATCTGCTGTCTGCTGGCAAAAAGGAAAAAGAAACATTCATAAATTTCCTGTAAACTTTTTAAGATCACAGTGACAATCATTAGTTTCTTCACTAGTTCCTACTTCTTGATAAAGGTGATGATTGATAAATCATCACAGTGTTTTAACTGTTTCTTCGCTGGTTGCCTATTAAAACTGAAAAGCTAACTAGCCAATGCTAACTTAAATGCTGAGGGGCAAATGTCACATTGAGAGGGAAGTTAGTCAACAACTGAAAGCGAGAAAAACTAAAAACAAACAATTATAGCTGAGTTACCTCAAGTGTATACTCTGCTTCTGAAAGACTAAACTATGGTGAGATATATTAATAATGTATGCCCAATTTCAATGTAGACAGTCTTGACAATTTTTTGACTGTAGCTTCATGCTTATTTTACAGTTTTTGCCCATTGCTTGAACACTACTGACACATGCTTAGACCAAAGTAACAAAACTTGAAGTTTTTGTTACTATACCTTGAACACAGTGTAACCATACCCTAAACAAAAGTGCTGCCCTGCACTTTAGTTGCAATTCTGTAACACACTTGCTCCATTCTTCAATACACTTGCTCCTGCACACAAACACACTTTCTCATACATAGGACACTTCATTCATGAATGAAATATCAGGGTACCATTGGGAAAACACATCCATTCAAAATACAAAACACATTGGGTAATTGGAAATACTTAGACACACACCTGAAAATAATTGCTTACAAAACTGAACACCAATCAGCCACAAATAGGCTTCAGCTAAGCAATAGTTGGCTAATGCTCCTTTTGCAACAAAAAATGGTAGTTTTGTGAAACATACAGTATAGTATAGTACATAATACTGTACCATTGAGATGTTACAGTTCTGTGTACAGTATACAATACAGTACTGTAAATACAATAAAGTTTTGTGAGACATGCAGTGATTTATATTGAGATGTTTCAGTACTGTGTATGGTATATACAGTAAAGTACAGTATACACATTCATGTAAAAAAATAACCCAACCAATAACAATTCGTGGTTGCATTTTCCTACAGAATGGCTAGAAGACCTTTTGGGGGTGGACAGCAACGCCTGTTCACCCAACAGCAGGAACTTGCCATTGTGGAAATAGTCAGAGCAAACTGCTGTCCGTCTCCACCAGCTACGACAACAAATACTTGCAGATAGGCAAGTATTTATCAACATAAATCGAGTAAGCGTTATTAGGGTAAGGGTTATGTGTGCTTTATTTGCTTGTGTGTAGTTTCGACACAATAAGCCAAGTTTTGCAAATTGTAAATTGCCAACGTGACGCCAGTTAACGTTAACGTTCCAATTAATTGAGTACTAGCCAGCTAGCTAGTAATTAATTAGCTTGTTAATGACCGTGGTCAGGGAAACAAGACACTACTCCCGCCATGAAACTCTTTAAACTCCTCCCCTCTGGCAGGCGTTACAGATCACTGTACGCCAAAACCAGCCGGTACAAGGACAGTTTCTTTCCCCAGGCTGTCACTCTGTTGAATGGTTGACTTGTACTACCTCATATCACTTACTACCTCATATCATGCAACTTTGCACATTATCAGACCACTACTGCACTACTGCACTGTTAGTACCTCTCACCAGTTATAGTTTATAGTTCCATAGTCATAGTTATATCTTCTCCACTTAATTCTAGCTTTTTTTTAGTTTATTTATTTATCTATTTTATTCTATTTTTATTCTATTTTGTAAATTTGTAAATTTGTGTCTTACTGCACATGAGAGTGAGAAAACCGGAGTCAAATTCCTTGTTTTGTTTGCAAACTTGGCCAATAAAGCTGATTCTGATTCTGATTCTGATTCTGATGACGACGTTCATCCTCCAAAGGTGCAAGCGGTATGCTAACAGTTAGCATAGCCCTGATGGCGGACCATTACAGTACATAACATTTGCTCAGTCTTTTAGTGCTTCATAAGTTAAGTCCCACATTTCACGTATTTGATGTACATAAACTTCGAATAAATAGGTACTCACTGGAGGGAAAGTGACGATGTCAGCGATCATGAGGAGGTGAAACCGTGCTAGTCGTGTTTGGTGGAGGAACTCGCGCATTATTTCTTCCTCGTCCAGTGATGACAGAGCCGCTCAGTGCTGCCACCGATGGCCAAACACTGTATTGCAGCATTTTCCCTAACTTATTTCTTTTAAATTCCAAAATCAATCATTTATTCATTCATACATCTATACCCGCCTATCCATTTCGGGGTTGCGGGGGGCTGGAGCCTATCCCAACTGTTAACAGGCGAGGTACACCCTGGTCAATCACAGAGCATATATAGACATACAAACATTCACACTCACACCTAAGGGCAATCTTAGAGTAACCAATTAACCTAATGAGCATGTTTTTGGTCTGTGGGAGGAAGAGAAGAGAGAGCCCAGAGAGAACCCACACAAGCACAGGAAGAACATGCAAATTTCACACAGAAAGGCCCCCGCCCGACCCGGGGATCAAACCGGCGACCTTCTTGCTGTGAGGCACGCGTACTACCTGCTGTGCCACCGTGCAGTGTGTGGTATTGGTTTGAGTCACTGGGTCACATTACATACAAAGTATTGAAAAAAAAAATTTTTTTTCATTTTGTATATACTAAATGAATTACACAGAAGCGTGACAGAATTTAAGTTTTCATTGCTTAATGTTGGATGGATAAATGCCTTTTTGTTGCCAATAATACTTGTTTTCAATACATTCAAGCGTTAAAAAACAAGAGTCGTAATTTCAACCTTTTAATCCAACACAACACAAAGCCATAAAGTGCAAAAAGTGAGTATTTCTTTATTAAGGATAATACAGTAAGGATCAAGTAATTTTCATTACACCTCTCTCCATTCAGCAAATTTACATACGATGTGCATATGTAGGATCAGATGCTTTATACTAATCTATCATGAGACATGGCCATGGAGCCAAATGTAACATTTTCTTATTCTTTAAATATTAAATATGTAATACTGATTTACTTTTATGACTTTGTTTTGTAAATCTTGAATGGACCATGCAATTATGTGGCCACGAGATCACACTCTGTCCCTGATTCTGCAAAAAGTTTCCTACTGCCGCACATTTTTTGTTGTGTCTGATCTCAACTGATGTCAAAATATTACAGCATCAAATATCAGTTTCCACAGCAGAGATTAATTCATCTGTTTCTGTGGTACACAAACGCCAAGAAAGCTAAAGTGAGGTTTCAAAGTGCGATTTGTCAGCATTGAAAACCAAAAACTACACAAGTTTTGGTGTGTCAAATGAACGTAAATCAAATATCTCATCCAAGAAATGAAAGGCTAATATCACATTACTCTTGAATAATTGTGGAGTGACTGTCTCAAACTTGGAAAAAGCTGTTAGGTTATCTGTTAAAAGTGATCAAATTCCAATCATTACCGCTTTAAATAATGCATTAGATTTCAATAAAATGGAAATTTATCACTCTAATGAAATTTAAACTCAATACATTTTTACATTTTATGAAATACTTCAGCACGGATCCAGTACTCATAAATCATAACCACATTCTCTTTAACTACAATCTGGAAAGCAAGCCAGAAGTACGTATTTAAAATAAGTCAACCTGCAGTTTTAAATTCTACTTTAATTGTACAAGAGTTCATTTGTACCTGAAAAGCTGCCTATGGCAATAAATCAGTTATCTTTAATCACAGGCATGACAAAGCAGAGCAAGGCAAAGCAAAGACTGGTTTTGTTTTAAGTGAAAACTACAGTACTTCTACAGCAATCATATTAAAATAACCTTTATAAAATTACAGTAAATTAAACATATTATGTAAAAAGATGAGAACAGCATAAACAGCAAATAGTGGTTATTTCCAACATTGAATAAAACGCTGCAGAAAGCCATGTCATTCAAATGATATAAAACTATTTAGTAGTGTACACCTAAAGACCATCAGTTCCAACTGTCGAGCTCTGAACTGAATCAGAACATCAGTTTTTAATGTCATGTGGGATATAAGCATGCAGTGTTACATTGCAGACTACAGAACAGCTTTACTGGAGGAAAATGAATTTGGTTTTACAGTTTGAGCAGGAACTCCATCTTTTCATTTGCACTTAAAGCAAAAGTTTGACGTTTAAGAAATACGCTCATACAGGAAGTAAGAGGAAACAGCTCAACTGAATCTGTCCAGCACCTCTGAAGCGCACTGATTAACCTGTTTTGCCTCGTTTGTTTGACCATACCAGAGTCAAAAAGTATGAATGTGTAACATGCTATCAGTTTTCAGTCTTTGTGCTAAGCTAAGCTAAGCTAACTGACTGATGGCTGCAGTCTTATAATAAGACAGACATGAGGAGATGACAGACATGAGCGGTACTGAACTTCTCTGGATCATCTTGCCTCATGTTGGTTAAATGAACCCACGAATAAGCGTAAGACCTGTACTTCTGGTTACTCTGTGTGTTAAACTAATAGATTCTAACATATTACATATACTCAACGTATTCTCACACACAGTTCCCATAAAGCACCACATCTACAACACTTGGGTTACAAAGAGCATCCTGGGATTTTTAGGACTTAAACGAGACCGGGCTTCATTTTCCAATCCTGTCACTAAGAACATAAGGAGGAGGAAACCCTGCTGGTTTCTGCTGCATTGTTAGCTTTTAAGAAAAAAAATCCTCAGTGAAGGTGACATTTTGTGTTGCAACACATAAAGTCTACTTGGGTACGGGTCGATATCCGCTGCCATCTAATTGACTCAGTATGTTGTATGCGTTAAGGCCTGTGTGGGTGGCCCGCCTCATCAGCCAAGTTGAGGATGTAGCCGGCGATGTCGTCCTCTGTGGGAAAATCAGACATTACCCACGATTCATTGGCAGCAGTCACCTGCAGACGGCAGATGGGACAGTTTCGGCTCTGCCCACTCCTGCAGGAACAGAAGAGTGTGTGTAATAATCAGTGCTGGCATTTGTTCACATCATTTGACCAGAAGCTGGACGCATCATTTTACCATTTATCAATGCACTTCTGACAGAAGCTGTGTGCGCAGGGCAGAATGAGGTCGGCCTTTCCATCCATGCAGATGCAGCACTCCTCTTCATCAGTCAGCTGCTTCACTCTGCACAGCACACAAACAGAAATGAGATGAAGTTCTAATCATTTTCTAAGGAGGAAGGCACTGCTTTTTCCAAATATCTCCATCGAAGAGGTGATGTTTTCAGTCCGATTTGTTGGTTTGTCTGTCTGTCAGAAGGATTATGTAAAAACTACTGGCCCAGTTTTCACGAAACATCTCTTTGTTTTTGGTCACAGTGAACATTTGTTCAATACTAATGCATTACTCACTTGAGCACTGAAAAACATTTGAAAATAAAAAATGTGCATTGTATCTGACATGTCTCTCAAACTAAGGTCCGTCTATGGAAATGGAAATACACAAATATCCTGCAATTAATTACACAACTAATTACTCACATCAAAATGTTAATTATTTGCAAAAAGCTCCATCAGAGATATTTAGGAGAAATGTTTGAACTCAATGCTTCACAAGAAGCAACAACAGAGACGGTGAAGTTTGTGCTAGCAGATTTGCATATCATGTTTGTGGAGGTCTGCGCTCTCAGAGTGCCCTTCTACTGTGGGGATGTGCGGTGAATCTTGATGGTTTGCAATCAAAAGATTTGCCTGAAAAAAATCCTTCAGTGTTATAAAAATGCATGAAAATCTAAAAGAGCTGAGCTCCTCCTATGGATGGGAATCCATCCAGGGGATAAACAGCCTTTCTGTAGCTAAACAAGTTGTAAAATCCATCATTTTAAGAGCCTGTGTGACATTTGAGAACCCCTTTTCTACAACTGACACCTGTGGTGAGTCGGAACAAAAGGCCAGCAGCTTGTATGGTAGCTCGCTTTCAGGAGACCTACAGTAGCAGTGTAAATGTAATGTAGTACAAAATGCATTGGATACCTAAAGTATGCACACAAATGGTCCTCGATTGGAAACACTGACTGTAATGAAAATGTGACTTTCCAATTAAAACTCTTCCTAAATATGAAAAGGATGCATTGAGGTGAATTAGGCACTGGTCATGACGTCTCTGCCTGTTAGGGGGATCACTTTGTGTGCACCTACCTGCCCATCCACATGCTGGCCTGGCAGGAGTCAGTGGAGGGGAGCTGGGCAGACGGGCCCTCCGTGGCGGCCTCTGCACACAGCACCTCAGCTGCCTGGCTGGTGATGTCGCGGTACAGCTGGATGAACTGGTACAGGTTCATGATGCGCGATGCTTCCACCATGCCATTCTCCTTGTTGATCTGGGAGAAAGTAAAGGAAATCACATGATGCCTACTACGCACTGGAACAGTTTTGTACCAGTGAGAGCTTTTGACAGCCAATACAAGTTCTTATTTAAGTCAAGCTGTTGAACCTTTAAATTCTGTGATTTCTGGGTCTAAACATCAGAATTTGAGTTTGGGACAGTAAAACAAGTTTTTTCAACAATCAGTGTTGTATTAATTAGGTGTGGAAAAAAACTCATAGTTCAGTTTATGTCTGTGTTTGGTCAAGTTCAGCTTCACTTACTGCTGTATATTATTCCTCAGGTGCTGCACAAACTCGACAGTGTGTTTCAATTCAAATCAAATTTCAGAACGACTCAACCACAACGGAGTACCAATAGAATACTGAGGGAGCAAAATGCAATATTTCTGCCTGCAATAACTTCATACCCACCATGTCCTCCATGGAGAAGAATATTGAGTCACTAGTCCCACATATATGGAGAAAGTGTTAGATAGGGCTGCTTCTCTTTTGATACAATACCGTAAAAACTTTGGCTCTATTCTTTAGACCAAAACCAACGAGATTTATTACTGTATTTCCCTGTATACGTGTATTTATTTTATAGATTCCTTGTTTAAAAGAAGTTATGAGAATGGTGTTGCTGTTAGAGGAGAGTGAATGAATGAGTTGTGTGGAGAAAAAGAGAAGAGGTGCAGGCCTGGAAATAAATTCATTTTTAGGGCAAAGCCACTTCCGCCTTTGACAAACACAAATGTATTGAGGCATCGTGGCCAACATGTAGGGCACCAAGGCCAAAACAAATGGTGCAGTGACAATAAGTGATAATTACATATTCTGAAGACAAACAACAATTAGGAGTCAGTATATTGAAAAACACAACTAGGTTTAATAAAACTGGAACCTGAATGTTTGACTTTTCCACTAATTTCTGTCTGATTGATTTCTAAAATATGAATAACTAATTATATTATTATTGATATAGTTTAATGATAAAGTCTATAAATGGGCTGAGGGTCAAGATTAATGTGAACAAGTTTCACACTTTCTCCTGCACATGAACACAACATATAAGTTCATTTCCTCCACCTGCATCTATCCCTCTCTCCCTCCCTCTTACTCTCTAACACAAAATCAAAGGTGTGGGCAGATGCTATTCTTGGCATGTGATGTATGTGAAAAAGGTCCTTTGGTCTCACCTTGGTACAGAGGACCCTGACAACCACTTTCCACAAGGCTGTGGCATCGGATCCTGGCTGCACCTCAAACAGCAGGTGCTTCTGCTGTCCAGCAGCTAGTTTGGCCGTACTGAGAGAGATGAGAGGAAATGTTCAACTCAGTTAAGCTTACGAGCACAGCAACACACACACATGCGCGCACATGTGCACACGCACGCGCGCACACACACACACATACACACGCTGAATGATGGCCAAAACTGCTGCCTGTTGTTTACTGTGTGCACTCTGCTGCTGTTTAGATGCTGTTCACTCACTCTGAATGCTCTGCTGTGATCTAAGTTTTACACAGTCAATACAGATCCATTAAAAAAATTGATCTGGTCAGATCCAAATCCTGCACTTAATGGCACTGGATATTCCTAGATGTAATGATATTCTGCACAGCCATTTACATGCTGCAAATCCAAATATCTTCATGTTTAGATAAATGAAACTTTTACACCAATCCTGTCTCATTTCATCTGACTTTCTTTTGTCACAACTGAGAATAACTCACTTTTCCATGTTATCCTGCCTCTCCGTTAGTATCTCTGAGAGCTAGTAAGCTAAAATTAAATTAGCAGAGGCAGGCCCTAAAGCCTGGGGAGTAAGACAGGCCAAATCCTAGCTGGTGGAAATGGTGCTGAAGCTTTCTGTGCAGAGTTTAGGTCTCAATCAGAACAGTCTACCCCAGATGCCAAAAAGAAAATCACTTTAAAGAAAAAGTAAAAGTAAACTCAAGTCAGCATTCCTCGCAGTCATCTGCTTCAAACTGTTTTGTTCCAAATTAAATCTGTTCATTCCACTGCCCCTCCACTACATTAAAGCAAATGGGAAACAGCTGTATGTTTGCGTGATTGAACATCTGTTACTCCTGATGGACAGTTATTTGTTCGAGTGAACAGCTACAGAATGTGTCCGGAACAGACTGTGACTTACACGTCGTTAAGTTCAGCCACTCTTGCCAGAAACTCCTCGTAAGTTAGGTTGCCGCTGTCACGTACGAGTCCAGCGTGTTTCACCAGCTTCTCAGGCAGATGGGTCATCACCGCCTGACCCGAGAGCTGCTGGCCCATCCCGGCAGCAGCAGCGCTTACAACACAGCACTGGCAGAAGGTTCATTCAGTTTTGAAGCGCCTGGAGGGAAAAAACACCTAAAAGTTAAGGTTTTTTTGTTTATATGTGATTATTTCTCTGGGGAAATCTTGCCCTTACTCATTCAATGGTTCAATTTGAATCAATGAAAACATCTGATATGTCAGCCATGACTGAATCGTTTGGAAACAGTCTGGGACAATCCAAAGCTCAGTATCTTAAACCAGACTGATCTCTCGTCAGAAGCTGTGGTTTAGTCTAAATACTGCTAAGTCTTGTAGAAATGGCCTAAATCTATCAGACTTGCTTTAAATCACTTTCAAAGCTCTGACATTTGGACATCTGGATCTGGCTTTGTGCATGGGGCATTATAATAGTGAAACAGAATGGGATGGACAAATAGGCACAATACGGTCTAAAATATGACTGCAAAGCATTAAGATTTCAAATTATAGCTAAGGGGCCAAAAACCTAGAAAACCACGCCCAGACTGAAAGGACTCTGAGATTATTAATGGACATGTACCTCATATGCATCCTGAAGAAAGTTAGTGGATTCAGTTCACCTGAATCTGCTAGTTTTTAAAGCACTGTTAATTAAGCCAAAGCCACGGTTGAACTGAATCCGTGCCAAACAGATAGCTCGTGAAGCAACGTTATCAACAAACTGAAAGTAACAACCACTGAGCTGAACACACAAACACATCCTGTCACATCAGCAAACAAGTAGCACTTCCTGTAGCAGCTGACTGCTGAGGTTCTACAACAACCCACAGCACTGAAGTATTAAATCTGAGTAAAAACCGACCACAATTCAATCTTTAATAAAAACTCACAAAAACAACCAAAAGCATAACGTTCACACGAGGGCTGCACTTCAACTGACTTAGCTATATTTGTATTATGTGATAACGTCCAGCTGATTAGTGAGGTAGCTAACGGTGCATAGGTTAAATGTTTGTCAATGACAGCGATATTCTTGTTTTGAAAACATTTCAAAAGCTCGTTTAAGACGCCTTTAATTTACAAAGAAGCCAGCAATGAATCTCAGTTCAAACACGACATGCTAATCTTAGCAAAAGCGTAATACTTCTAAACGACAGCTTGCTAACGAGGAGCAGCATCACTTTGCACATAACTTCAACAAGCGACGGGCGGAAGAGACACAAGAAACATAAGTATGATTCTCTGTCGTTTTCGGAGACGGATACTTAACATTAGAGGCAGGAGTTGGCGTTCAAACTTCACCACTAGCTTCGCTGTTTGCTTCTGTTTGTGTTGACACAACACGGGCGCAGTTTGATGACGTTACGCATACGTCACTCTACAGTTTATGTATTATTTATTAGTACTGCATTCACTTCCCTGTGATTTTTTAAAGATTTTTTAAAGTGTTGCGTTATGTTTGCTAAGGGTAACTCTCCTACAGAAAAATACATTTGATTTTAATGAGGAAATTTTTGTTTGTTTATGTTGTATTTTTGTCACTTCCTGTATATCTAATACTCTGATCTGTACTCTTTTGATTATGGGGTCTCTTTGTTGTTAAGCTATATTCGTTTTGTTAACAAAGATGCTCCATGATGTCACTCTCTCAGTCCAAAATGCTGAATTAACAAGATTCAGAGTAAATAATGAATCTTAGGAGTTTGTAATGCAGTTATGATAGGATGGATATAACCTTTATGGCCACCTTAATTTAGATTTTTTAAATGTATTTATTGAGATGAAATTTGCAAAATTAAGCCAAATTCACTTGAAATTCTAGTACAATCTGCGCCACTGTTAAGATGAGCAACCCGTCAAGACTGCAAGTTTATCAGAGCTAATGATTATAATTTTTTGGTCCTCAGTCATTAGCAAAAGACAGATTATTCCTTACAAGACAAACTGACACAATCAAATCTAATCAATCACCCAAACATCCAATCCATGATCCACTTCCAGAATCAAGATATTCTATAGTTTTTACTGCTTAAATTACCGACTGCTTATTGCCTGTTACTGTCATCTCTGAGGTGAAAGTCCAGTCACACTAAGTGGTATCAAATAGATACACACTATTTAAGAGTGAGAGCACAAATCAATGTTTTGTCTGTTTGTTTTTCTAATTGTTTTGTAAAGAGTTGTTTTTCTTCATGCCATGGTGCTCTCTGACTGGAGAGCATAGAGTTCACCATCCTTTTTCTTTAACTGCAGCAGCGAGATAATGAGAGATTGATTCAGATTACATATGGCTGGAGGAGATCGAGGAGGCAGCAGGTGGTTAAAAAAACAAGAGGAGGTAGAGAATATAATGAGTAGAGAAATAGGATGAGGGAAATTGGATTGGACTGGAAGGCAGGAGAGCAGATGAGACCACCTAGGGACACATATAAGAGGATGATATATGATTCAGGAGGAAGACGTCAGAGTAAAAGAGAAAGAAACTCAGAACTATGTGTGGACTGAAATGTGAAGAAAAATCTAAGAATATGAGAAGAAAATGAGGCTCAGGATGTTGAAACGGCGATGTAAAACAGATTAAAGTCTGATGCATCCCAATGAAATGTCACTGTAACAGAGTAGAGAAGTTAAGTGAACTTATTTCCCTGGCGGAAAGTCTATTTTTCACCAGAAAATTCATTTTGTGTTTGGCTCCATCTGCAGCCAGGCCATCTGTTGTATACTGGCAACCACAACACCTGAAGGGGACTCACACAGAGAGGAGGCAGCAGCACAAGTGACACCTGTAAGTCTCTGAGACCCGAGGACAAGAGGGACACAATCATCCCCAGATCCAGAGTTTTCATTCACTGTATGTACGCACTTTGTTTAGTTATTTTCTGTTCCTCCATAATGTCATGTTACAACTTTATTTCTGTTTATACACATCTGTGGCATGTTTTTTCATCCTGGAAGGGGAATCTGTCCTCTACTGCTCTTCCAAAGCTTTATTTCCTTCATTTTCGTTAAAGGTTTTGCAGCCGGAAGTTTTCTTTCTCATAATCAAGGGTCTAAGATTGAGGGTGCTGAATGCTTCCTGGATTCTAAATCCCTTTGAGGACCATATAAATAAAACTGATGATGTGACACAAGAGCAGGATGCCTCAGTAAATGTCACTGTTGTGAGTTAAGTAAGATTTGTAAAATGTTATAACCTGTAAAAATATGATGTTTCTTTTTAGATTGAAACACAGCTAATGTAATCCTTTCATTTTAATGAAGTTCATTCAAGTTAAAGTGCATCTACATGTAATTGCTGCCAGAGATGTAATCATTTGTATAAATGCAATGAGTTTGCAAAAAGTACCTTACCTCTGCTCTCTGGTGCTTTCAAATACAGTTGTTACAATGTAAGTCACAGGACATTTTAACATTAGCTGCACCTCTGGCTCTCACTGAACTTGCCAAAAGTGGGTTCAAATACCATGCTGCATACAAATGAAATGAGCTTCTAAAAATCTGAACTGGCTTATTTCATTTTAACATTTTGTAAGGTTGTGTTAACATATTTATAATCACACTTTTAACTGTTTTTCTAATTGTAAAAATGTATAATGTGTGTTATGAATTATCTGTGTGGCTGTCCATGCTTAAATGGTATGTTTGTTTTTGTTCTGTACACAGGTCTCTCTTCAAAAAGAGATCCTGATCTCCATTAGATTACCTGGTTAAATAAAGAATTAGTAATACTACCACTAATATGAACAATGATAATAATAAGTTTGTTAAAGTTACAGCAAATTCAGTTGATGCTGTCATAACAACATTAATTTATAGTGTTATAATCAAGTTATATGTGAATTTGTTTCACTTTCAAACCAAGAATTAGGACATTTGAACGTGACATAGGTCACATTCAAAGGAGTAATTGAGTTAATCTCTTTGTGTACCAGCAGATGGCAGCAAAGGTCCCCAATCAAAACTAAACTGAGGCTGAAGTTCAGAGATAAGATCTTATAATACATTCATAGTCAGAGATCACACTTATCATATCTATCTATCTATCTATCTATCTATCTATCTATCTATCTATCTATCTATCTATCTATCTATCTATCTATCCATCTATCTATCTATCTATCTATCGAGAGAGAGAGAAAATAATGACAAATAAAGTGAAGCAGCTAACATTGTCAACAGAATTCAGCACCTTTGCCATCGCATTAAAAAAATTCAGCTGTACCGTGACATGCCGAGCTGCAAACTAGAGGTTCTCTTAAGAAAATGGTGATTTTAGTGGGAAAGTAAATTTACCTTCACTTCTTTAGGAATCAAGTAATTATTGCCAAGATATTATCAACTGATTGCTGCATTTGCAGGATGAGTGAGTCATCTGGTTTTGACTTGATGAAAGTCATGACTCATATTAAATGAAATTAAATGATGTGGGGTTTTTTTTGCATATTCTCACACTTCCGGATGGGTCCTCAGGCTTATTCTGATAGCTGTGCCTCTGCTACTCACAAGTCTTGACAGACAATCTCATCAAGACAGCCAAATGAGCCATTAAAACTTTTCCTGCTTCGTTTCTTCCTTTCATAATTTTTTCATCTTGTGTTTAATTTTAGGTGTAGGAAACATCTCTTAAGTGCAACACTGAACCTATCCTCATTCATTTTCAGACTGAAACACCGTACGAGAGGCAGCCATCGATTGACTGAGACTAGAGGCATGACGCCCTGAAAAATGTTTGCCTGATGACACTGAATTAGTTTTTCATTTCACTTTATTATTCCGTTTTACAAAAGTTTCTGGGCAGCTATTCAAGACATTTGGTAACCAAGCTATAAAAATGTCTGCCTAAACTCAGAAAACAGCACACTTACAAGACTCAGAACAGAAAAGAACATTTTGAAGCTTAGATTCTGTGGAATGGCCCTTTAGGTGCTATGACAAAAGAAAACAAGAAAGCAGTCAAGTAGGAACAATTTTATATACAGATTTTCTCTTTAGGAAAATGAAGATAAGTATAAAGGCTCCATACTGTACAGATTGGTCATTTTAATACATCACATTGAAAGCATTACGCCATTCTCTGAACAACCCAAGAAAATATGGATTGCTTTGAATCCCAGAAACACATATTTCCCAGAAGTAGTCCAAAATGAACTTATAGAAATTGCATTCAAAGTAGATACTGTACATACCCATACAGATGATCATTTAAAACCTTCCTGTGTTACTTTTTAAACTGGCTTACAGGTTGTGCGGTCCATAAACTGATAGTTCTTATGATGAGCCACTCTTTCTGACTGGCGGTAACAACTATTCGTACGCACTCGATGTCAAAGCCGATCTTGTGGTCCACATTGTTCACCTCAATGCTTCCACCTTTAAACTCTCCTAATGTGATGTAGGATGAGCACTGCCTGCCCTGTTTGGTTTCCACAGACTTCTGTCCTACTTCCAGAGCTCCATGGTGAAGGATGTCATTTTGCCTGTCCTCTGTGCCCGTCACTATTTTAATTCTGCTGATTTTAGTTGACTTACTGAAGATTATGACAAAGAAATCTCCAGTGCAAGGAGGCTTCCCCCAGAAATATTCATCAACGATGCTACTGTAAGCCTTGGTGGCGTCGTAGTTTTCAAAGACGTTGATGTTTGTGTAAAGGCTGGCAGGAGGGTTGTCAGGGATGTCGATGGAGTCTTCCTCGAAGTCGTCATCCTTCAGCTTATTTTCTGCTCCTTTGTAAGAGGAGTAGTAGCCCATGTGCTGGAACAGCGAGGGCTTGAAGCGGATCACGTCCTTCTGGGCGAGCAGACCCCTGAAGTGGATGAGGAGCCAGTCGCAGGGCATTTCCTGGTAGAACATGAGCAGGAAATGAGCCAGGCGCGGCAGGTCTTTGGAGTGGTACAGCTTCCCGATGTAGCCCAGCTTGGAGAACTCCAGCATCACCCAGTAGGAACCTTCTCTGGAGGTGATCACCTTCTTCAGTGCCGTCAGGAAGTTCCTGGAGCAGCGCACGTCGTCCTCTAACATCATGTAGAAGTGAGAGAGGTTTGTGCAGAAGTTGAGGAGGAAAGCATAGTCCACGTTCTGCTTTGAACGGAAACGGACCCGGTCCTCCGGGTCGTTGTAGTTCCTTTTCAAACCGTCCAAAGACGGATAGTACTCCTCTGGAGTGTGGATCACCAGGAGGCGTCCAGCTATTATGTGGTGAGCAAACTTCCTGGTGATTTCCTGCACCAGGTTCTCACACCAGACCAGGTCAAAGTCCGCCAGGTGGACTACAACCACAATCTCTTTGAGCTCCTCGTAACTGGACTGATCAAAGATGGATTTGATCGTCTCCAGAAGGTAATTCCCCTTTTTCCTCTTGACAGATGACAAACCAATGGTGAGATACTCTGTGAACAGAAACCACTTCAGTTACTTCTTTGTGGATCTCAAAATATTTCATGCTGATAGTGATTCAATATGTTCAGACGTCAAAAACTAACATCAGCACTAATAGCATCATCTTGGTAGAAATACCTACTTTTGCGTGGCAAAGGAATTCCTGCAAGGTAGCGATACGTTACATTAATGGTCCCAGAGAAATTAGACAGATCTCTGAATGTATGGACGTATCTTTCAGAGCTTGCAGGATGCATCAGTGTCTCTCCCAGCTGCCTTTTTTCAGCCTCCTAAAATTACAAAGTGAGCAAAAGCAAAATGTCGAGAGCAGTAATTAGACAGAAGCACTCAAAGATCATCATCACAATGTTTCAGAAACCGAGTATCGACTTTTCAACGGTGCAAAATCTTACCAGCATGTATCCATCATCCATATAAAGGTTGAAAAAGAGCAGAAAGGTGATGAGGAAGCCGAGGAAGGGGAACATGGATCGCTTCCTGAAACACCTCATCTTGTCCATGGACTTCCACATTAGCCTCATTATCACGTCTCTCACTGCAGGAAGTCAAAGATGAAACAGAAATTTGGTCATCAAAAGCAAGTAAAGATGTGTGAGAGCGTGTACACATGGCTAGCTACATATTCTTTAATCTACTCCTTGTGGACATTTGGGTAATGACATTGATATTCAGGATTATACGAAGGCTTCTGTGAATGGAATAAAAAAGAGCTCATCACCTGCTCTCATCAAGAAGCATGAATCAGAAATGCCTCACTAATCAGAGGAGAACTGATATTTTACTGAAACAAAAAAGCTTAAATATGTCATGAAAGTATCTTAAAACTGAAACAACTAGTTGATGATTCAGGTGATCAATTAACTGAAAACAAATCAGCAACAATTTGGACAACAGATTCATTATTTAAGTCATTCAACATGCAACAAATTCCAATAAATTCACTGGTTTCAGCTTCTCAAATGTCAGAATTTCTCTTTTTCTGTATTGATGCTACTGGATATTTCTGGGTTTTGGTGGCTGAACAGACAAAACAAGCAATTATTTATGCTTTAATTGGACAGTTTACAGTTTTGATGGTCCTGGAACTGAACTGAGGTGCAGTATAGACCTTATAACCACACCACAACACCCAACATATCATCATGGGCTCTCACAGTATTCTCTGACATTTTATAGGCTAAACGATTAATTGATGATTAACAAAAGATACATTTATTACTAAAGCAGCAATAATGGGCATTTGTGGCCACTAGGGACAGTAGAGCAAACTGAAAACATAACGTTGACCTTATGAAGGTGTTTTGACTAACATGTTTGCTACCAATTGCCAATTTATAGGTCCAGCACACAGAGAGACAAACACTCATGGAGTCTGTTTCTGGCTGTGAGTTAAATTTAAATCCAATATTCATTCTCCCTTTATCTCCATTTTGGTCATCACCAACTCCTGAAGGACTTACTTGGCCATTCAGGTGCTAAGCGCTCCACTACGTTCACCACTTAGTCCTTAACTTTGAATGTTTGCTGTTTGTCGTGAGGACAGGTTGTTGAGAACAGTGACAGCGAACCAAAACAATTAAGCTGTGGGCTGTAAAACCAAAACAACGAGCTAAAAGATGCTAAAACATTAGCATTGAGCTGAGAGAAACGGCAGCGTTGGATGATAGCTCCTCGCTGGTTCGTCACTATGAGCTTTCCTTTCACATTACACATAGTCACTTGATCCATTGTTAATATAAAAATATTGATTGGAGCGGCTTTAATTAAAATAATAATTAGTTGCAGCCCTGAGGTATCAGTCAAAAAGCCGGATGGATATTCATCTTTAATTGGGTTATGATGAGGCGCTCAACATGACAGATGTGGCCAACGGCACTGACACAGAGATACAGAAGGCTGATTTTCAGGTTTATCATTGGATTAAGCAAAATGAATCTAATAATGGATCATTCTGGTCGTTAATCTAAGCGCTCACAGGGGGAACCGTCAGTCATCTGTTGGGTTTGCGTGCCCAGATGATGCTTGAAAACTCACTTTGATAGAAAAACAAACTCTTCCAGCCCAGTTCAGAGTGATATTTACTCAGAGTGCTGACAGTCTTTTAAGTGAAAAAAAAATTACTCTGCTCACTATCTGTTCTATTTGGCACCTCATCTAAAAAAGTGCCGGTCCCACGATGCCCTCCCTAATTCTGATGTTGCATAACATAAAAACGCAGCCTTCGATGTGAGAAGGCGTTAGCTCCCAGGTGAGAGGGACAATTTCAGCATGGGCCCGCGTGGCTGCTGCCGGGCCCAAAAAACTCAATAAACAACTCATTATTCTTTGCGTTATTCATTTCTTGAGTTCCATTTTAGGGAAAAAAAAAAAAAATCATCTGCCATCTGCCAGAGAAGTGAGCCATTTTGTGTTTCCGTCACGAAAAAGCTCCACAGTGGCAGCTGAGAGATGCTGCAGCAGGAGTAAGTGGAAACACAATGACAGCTGTGAGTCAATATTATGAGAGTCCTCACAAAGAGCATCTCCACACACACACACACACACACACACACACACACACAGCACTATTTGAGACAGCAGCCTGCAAAATCAGATACTGAGACGACGAAAGAATATCTAACAAGGCAAAATAATGGCCACATGCTTTCTCTGCAAGAGAAAATACTGCGAAGAAATTAGATTTTTGTTTGCTTTCTCTGAGTGAATCTAAACAACAAACAAGCCTCCCATAGGTCACGTACATTTATATGGAAATGAAGGTATGTCTATGAATAAATAAGCACCATTTGTTGGGTCTATTTACTTTTGTTTACAATGCTTCTCTGCCAAGTTGTTTTTTTTTCCCCTCAGCAAATTATCAGCGTGTGTGCCCGGTGAGCTCATTTCTACGACTGAAGTCATTTTAGATTAGAGCCATTAAAATAATAACAGGTAGAGGGGAATACCAATGAGTTCCAGCATAAAAAAATGTTATCTGTCCCTTTGCAGGGTTTATCTTCACTGGTGCACATTAACAACAGTTTGGCCTGGACAGAAAATGAGAGGAGATTCATCCTGTCCATTAATCTTTTGTTTTAAAATGTAAACTACACAGAATTGGGGAATTACAATGGTACTTGATGGTCGTACAAGCCTCGCTTCCTTGGATTACAGATAAATCTTCTGGATGAAAACTAAAGCAAACTGAATTGGATGAATTGGATTTGAACAAGTAATTTCTCGGTGCATTAATATTTCCAGAATCTAAATCCAAGCAGTTTGAGGACAAATTAGATTTATAGGTACAGGTTAAACTGTCCTTAAAGCTGGAGTACTGCGGCAATTAATTGATTAAATTATGGACATATACTCTTAAATTTCACATTCAGGCTGTAAACATGTTGTTTATGCTGTAGCTGAAAGGCTTTTGATTTTTTTCTCCTCTCATAGAAACATGTTTTTTTCTGATCAGTCTGAAGAGTGCAAAGCTGTACAGCCACGTTTCTTTCAATTCAAAGTGGAATTAGTCCAGTCTCTAGCCCTATGCCAGGGGGACTTGTGAGAGGGAGGTTAATGAAAATGATGGTCGAAACTGATGCCCAAGCCATCTTGACTTCATGGTCTGTTGATACATTCGGATCCAAACACTGGAGACTAAACAGGATGTTCTTCGTTGTGAACTGAATCACAAACAGGACAAGCAAGAGTTTACAGCGACTGAAGTTCTTCTTTGGCACAGCTGTCTTTTGAGCTAAATGCTAATGCTAGCAACATGCTAACAATGAAAACTGTATTGAATATTTTTTTAACTTCCACGGGACAACTTTAAACTCTTTAACTCTTACTCCTGTTAGTATAACGTGTCATCTTTTTATGTGCATCTGATGTTCTTTTAAGTGTTGCATCTCTACATGAGCCATACACCAGCCAAGGACATCGCCTGCACTAATAGATAATAAAGCTTTTCAATCATGGTCGTTACAAAGGCTGTTTCATTTACATTTGTATGTACAACATTTCAAACCTGCCTCCCAACAGGAGTTGATGCAAGCGATCAGCTTGCTTGACACGCAGGGCCACATGATGCAACGCTGAAATTTGGGAGGTGTGTATGTAGTTCCTTCTGCAACCCATGGTAACCCCCTCTCTGCAAATGTGTGCAGGGACATGGTTCAAGCTCCAAAAACAGTCTTTCTGTTATCAATTTGTCGTTACTTAATTTCAGCTTCGGCATTAGACGTAATCTAGGATTTTGCAGGATCATCCAAAGTCAACGTTTTCAGTCCATTATGACAGAAAACTCACCTCAGAAAAAGCTGTCACGATGTGAAGGCGACAAGATGCAACAAAGACGGAAACCCACAGGGGTCAAAGGAAGCAGGGTGACATCAGATGAGTTAGAAAACATCTTTGCTGCTGTGATTCTACACATTCATGAATTTTCCAACATCTCTGTCAGTATGTACTGGAAACATCCTGAAAGGAAGATCGGCGGCCAAAGAAGCCTCATTTGAGCAGGAAGTTGGAAAATTGACAGCCTGCAGGCTGACTGAATGTTATTTGAGACAAGCTTGTTGCTGGAGGGTTTCAGAGTCAATAACCAGACCGGCTGTGAAAGTCTGATTGTGGAAAATGAATGAGTAATGCTTTAAATTCAGCAGCTTCCATCAAGGTGCCCTTCAGCAAGGCACTTAATCCCCATCTGTGTCTGTAGCAGCAGCAAAATTCTCCACCAGTAAGAAGACTGTGGTGGTGGCACTGGGAATGCATGTGCCTGTATAAAATGCTGGTACATACTCAGCTTTCTCAGTGAAAACTGTCTCTGAATAAATGAAGAAATAGAAAAGATGGATGGGACACTTGTTGCTGCTGAGACAAAATGCCGTGAGACTCCTCAGTGATGTATCTACACGACAGCTGGCTCACATCATCGACTCAACGGACTCAGATGATTTGAAGTGGTGTTTTAGTCTATTTGCTCTGTAACGAAAGAAGTTTGCAGAGGAGCAATAGACGATATACTTAATGTTTGACCTCACCAGCCGCATTGATTTTTGTTGATTTAGTTTGTTCGGAAATGACTACATTCAGTTTTTATTTACATTTCACACAGCGTCCCAACTTTTTTGGAATCAGGGTTGTATAAAAAAACTCTGCAGAGGAAGAAGACATGAGGCTTTAGCCACACAAACAGTATTTATTAGTAGGATCATTGTTGGTTTTGGTCTTTCTGGGATTTACTGACAATAAGAGAAACAGAGAATCGTGTCAGCTGCATGGTTTAACACTTTGAGGCAAATGTATCTCTTTATTTGTGCTTTCATCAAGTCTGTTTTTATTTGTGACTTTTACGACACTTGAGTTTTGCTGCTTTATCTTTATTTTTTTCTGCATAAACAGGGTTAACAGAGTAAAACGAGTGATGTTCCTTCAAATTTCTTCAAAGTTCAAAGTCCACTGCAACGTGAACAGTCATAATGAAAAAGCTTCTGCAGAGAGACCCTTTCAGGTCAGGCTTAGAGTTGTGAGATGTGCTCTGGAATCTGTGCCGAGGGCTTTTAATGGCTTTTTTTTTAAAATCCCCTCTAGTTTATGAACTTCACACAGTCCTGTGGAACTCACTGAATGTAATTTAATATACAATGCGCGTCTCAGACACGATATCCAGCTATTATTCTCCATCTCCATCCTGCCTCAGCGGGCCTCGGGCAGAGAGCTAATGTGGGTCAAAGCACTGACTGTTGAGGAGAGCCATCCTCATTACAGTCACCACCACTGGGACTGCAAAAGCCTTTCATGTTCGTCTTTGACCTGAAAGGTAAATACACTCCAGATGCAATTTACATGTAGTGCAGGCCTGCTGCACACAAAGTGCCACGCTTCAGAAGAAGAGAATTATGTCTGCTTCGGGCCAAAGTCTCGTTTAATCACTGGTGCTGTGCTGCTGCACGTTGCAGGTGATCATGATCAGCAATTACAGATCTGATTATTTGACATAATGCTACTCAGATCACAATTCTGAGTTCACTGTTCTGAGTTTTAAGTTAAGGCTAGAAACAGTTTTAAGCTCACAGGAAACAAAGAGCCTGGTTGACATTACCAGCTGAGTGTTCTCCTTACTGCAGATATAACATAGAATTATCTGCTCATCACTGCAGGAAGGCCAAAGATGTGTTTAAAAGATTTTTCTCAGACATAGAATCGCTGCAGCAGAACCACAGATATCTTCTTATCTTCCACATATTCTCTCCTGTCAATACGTGGCACCTGCAGAACCCACAATGCAACCCGACCACCATCAGATCAGTTGGGGATTTGGGTGTGTTATTCTACCAGCAGCTAAAGCAGCCTGGAGCCGTTAGCCTCGGGCAGGCATGAGGAGCGAGCTGCAGAGGTCTGCTAATCCCACTTCTTTCTGACTCCACACCACCACATTTTCCTTCATCCTCAGACTCGGAGTCTTCATATTTTGAGAACTTTTTTCACATAAAATCGGTGGAATTGCCTTTTAAGGTCATTTGCTGCTGTTGCATAGCAATGTCCATCCAAGAGCCATAAAGAATGTGTTTTCCATCCTGCTCAGTACATGTTTAGGTGACAGCAGTGTTTCGTGGTGGTACAAGGACGGGATTTCATTCAGTTAACACACAGAACAACAATCAGCCTCCAGAAGGACTCAGGCCTCCTTTAAGAAAGTTCTTGTTTATGTCGTATATTTATGGCAGACACATGGATCATCACCAGGTTTTAAAACTCTAAAATATCAATATTAGTCTAAATGATCCAGTATCTGTCAGGCTCTACCGATGAAATCAATAAAAGTGAAAGTCAACAGAAATGACTGCAGGAGCTTTTTACTCATGAACAGAATGTAAGAACAGGCCAGAATGTGCAACTTAAAGGTTTTGTGGGAATAAATACTGAAGGTTATTTTGGTTTTGTCTCCATATCCAACTGTTTGGACTCATGTGTTTTTCTTCTGCTTGTGATGCTGATACACTTCAAGCTTTTTTTGACTTACAATCAGACAAACTATGTTGCATGTGTTTATGATTTTGTTTACTATTCCATAGTAAAGCTATTCAAGCCTTTATGGTTGGATTTTAAGCTCATTTTGAATGTTTTACCTTTGTGTTTTTTTGTGTGTATTTTACTATTTTGAAATAGGGAGACTCTATATCCTTCAAAGAGGGTATTCTTACCAGCAGGTCATCAGTCAAAATCACTAGAAATTAAACAATGAGAAATATCACAGCACACTCAACATAAAGCCACATAATGTCTTTGTAGGATCAATGGCTTCAGTCCTTGTAAGATAATAATATCTTTGACGAGCGTGATCTCTGTCCTTTACCAGTCTTCATCTCTTTTTTCCATCCTGTAAATATCCTTTCAGAGTTTAAAAAGCCAGTGATGGGAAAACGAAGCACAAACATTTAAATGGCGATAACGCTCTCATCTCCCTGCTGTGAAACGGAGGTGAAGTCACAGCCGGCGGATAAACAGCATCTACAGGACAAACATTTTGGCGCAACAGCTGGGAAACAATGAAAAGTGACAGTGAAGAAGAAACACTGTGGAGCGTCTGAGGGAAGGCTGCCTCTGCTCTGTGCAGATGTGGCCATGACAGTGAATTCAGCACTTTGCACATTTTTATTGAAATGTTCAGTTATCAAGCCTTTTTTAGTAGTTCATTTGTTTTGCAGTCAGATGTTTTAATGAGATCGTTATGACTCATTTTTGCTGCATTTTAGTTTTTATTAAAGCACAGAGTGCAAAAACAGTGAAGGAATCAGGATCGATTTTATGTGCAGTAAATAATTTTTATATACTGAATAGTTTAAAGGACAAACAGTCTTTGGTACATCGGTGCCGTTTAGTTGGTCTTTAGTTTCTTTAATTAGTTCTGAAGTGAGACACCACAGACATTTTTAATAACTACTTTAAGCTAGTATGACTCTGACAGTTAAACGCTTTGATCCAGACTGTTGACTATCTCAACAACTATGGTATGGACTCTGTCATGAAGTGTGGTTCACATATTCATGGTGCCCTGAAGATGAATCCTACCTAATGATCCTCTGACTTTTCCACCAACAAGTCAAAAGTTTTCATATAATCAACAGAATATCTTAACAACTTTTGGATCGACTGCTATGAAATTTGGGACATATGTTCACATCACCCTTGGGATTAATTTTAATAATTCTCTTAATTATTAATGTCTTCTACTGCTGTCGTCAGGTCGAAGTTGTGTTGGTTTATGGTTAAATACCTGAAAAAGTGACGTTGGCATCAGCCTCAGTCTTTATCACTAGTTATCAAATGTTAACATGTTGATGGTACATGCAACTGATAAGTAGCAGCTTGTTAGCATTTTCCTTGTGTGATGCTAGCATGCTGACGTTAGCATTTAGCTCCAGCACAGCCTCACAGAGCAGCTAGCATGGCCATTTGTCTTTTTCTTAAAGAACTTTAGAGTTCAAATATGAGCAGGTGAGACGATCCAAAATCAGTGCCAGGGTTGTATTTCATGAGCTGTATTGAATTTAACATTAACTAGAGAGGATGCAAAACTTTTGATGTGACACATGTTACATATTTTATACTCATATGAAGTTCATGTGATATGAAGCTTTCTCGACTGCTGTCACCAAGGTCAAGAAAGAACTCTGGACCTCAGCATACTCCAGAGTTTGACCACACAAAGAGAAAAGAGGCACATCAGGCCAACGGACAGTGGAAGACATACTGTTGGACATTTCATTAATTTAGCAGAAAACACACTGAGCCTGTTTTACATCCAGAGCAGAAAAGCTTGTGTTTGAAATTCAGCGTCGGTCTGCTCACCAACACGGCTCCGCCTGTTGGCTCATTTCCCAACCGTTTCTAAGCTTCCTGTAATATGAATATGTAGGGCTGTTACGGTCACAGCAAATCCATATGCAACGCAGAATAATAATGAGGAGAAAGTGCTTTCAAAAGATGCAATTAATCCCTTATAAAATGGCTACTCAGGGCCACTAATGAGATGCCATTTTAATAAGCCTGGGTGTTGAACAACAAAGCCATTTGGTAAACACCATTGTTCATTTGCCTGTTGACATCCAAGCAGTGTACAAATCCACATGGAGGCTGCAGAGCTGGGGCGTCTTTGTGTTTGTGTGTCGGAGTGTGCGGGTGTGGCAGGAAAACTGGCAGCAGGAAAGCTGTTGATGAAGAGTCACTGATGAGGACGCTTTGCTGCTGCTGCTTTGTCAGTAATTTCATTTGAATGAGCCCTGAAAATATGTTGATTTTGCTGAAATGAACATGAAAGACATTCACACCTTTCTGTGATATGGCCCATCTTTAACCTTGAGCCTTTATTTTCAGTAAGGTCTGTTTACACTGGAGCCACAGTGATTTGATGAACCCCTCAATAAATGAGGAGCAGATGAACCTGAACAGATATTATTAAATATTCAAGAAACCTTCAGAGCTTTTGGACACATAACAACAGGTCATGCAAAGAAAGCTGAATCGACTCTATGACAACTTAAAACTCCATTCGTGATGGAGGCTGTGAAATGTAGTCACAAGCATTTGCTAATTGGCAGTAAGTGCACCTTTAGCTGAAATTATTTGATCAGAAAGAAAAAAAAAAAAAAAGAGGCGAAAAAAAGGGAAAGCAAAGCAAAGTTAGTAAAAAAATACAAACTTTAAAGCTAAAAAATTAATCTAATCTTCTTCACCTGAGGGCAATCAGGGTTTTTAAGGCCTGAATTCAGAGCAGGGACGTCCTCTTTTGGAGTCAGAGCCAGAAAAACAGGATGTAAAGGATGTTTTCCAAGTCAGCTCACATCTATAACACCCAGTCTATGATCCAGCTTGGCCTGCAACTGGTGGAAACGATATGTTTGTCCTCCTCGGCCTGCAGCAGTGATGCACTCTGGCACAGGGCACTAAGCTACAGCGCAGCTGGCTAGCCAACAGACCACCCTGCTGGGATGCTGGCTGCAGTCAGACAGACTTGTGCCTTTCAACCCAGAGAGGCCAGAGCAGCTTTTCTTTTTTCCAAAACACAGCGCGGAAAAAAGAAATCTGCCTCTTAAAACTATGTTCACCTGCTCGCTGCTAACTCTGTCTACTGTGGAGCTGATCAGGTCGCACACAGTTTATTCATCTGAGCTTTTCTGCTTAAAACAGCAGCAACACAACACGCTGACAAAACTTAACAATGAGAAGAAAGACGCTGCAAAGCTCTGCAGGGCTGAGAGGAACTGCAGAGCCGATGGAAACTCTCTGTGGGTTTGTTACTACAAATGACCCTTTTCACATTACAACAACACTCATCAGTCATCAGACCCCTGGTTAATATACAAATATTGATTAGAGCAGCTCTGAGTCATTTTGACTCATAAAGCAACCATCAAAGTGAAAATCAGACAAAAAACCCACCCAGAGTTAAAAATTAATCTGTTTAAAATGCAGACTCTCAGATAATCTGCTTCATCAGCCTCCGCTCTCCTTGGCAACATACGCAACAACTGTCATCAGACTCTTTCATTGTTACGATCTGATTGGTGCGTGGAAGAACATGACATCACCGTTTGACCAAACCAAGAGAAATCTCACAGCCTGTCACAGACTGTAATGATATGTCCCTCTGCTTCAGACAAAAATCAGTTTGTGTAAAAATGATTGTTGAAAAGACGCTCAAGCAAAACCTTAAAACCACAACGTCAACAGCCAGACATCAAAGCTGACGCAAGATTTTTTCTACTTTAAACAGGGCTGAAACGCAATCTCCTGACCAGAATTAAAGTTGATGCATGGATCCAGACTGAGAGGAAAATGTTAATAGAGTTCAGAGGGAGCAAGCTGAGGAATCGTCAGCGAGTAAACAGCATTTCTTCCAGAAGAAAGCAAATCTTTTGCTTCCAGCTGAGAGTTTTACTGACTGCATCTCTGCCTGGTACGATGTGTTTACTTATTCATCAAGGTGGAGGGGGCCGGCTAGTTTCTCAGACTCCAGGCTCTTGCAGTTACCCTCTTCCTGCTGTTGGACGAGAGGGGGCGGCCTGATTAAAAATGCATGGGAACAGGCACGACTGCAAGTCCTGTGACAAATATTCATGCATCTGCGCTGCATGTTTGGTTGTCAGCGTGCAGAACTGATGCGACTCTCTCAGCAGAGAGAGGATTGAAGTTGATGCAGCGTCTTGTTGCAAAGATTCTCCCAAAAAACAGCGTCTTAAAAAAGGCCCGTACCAGCCATTATGCATGATTTGGCCAATTCACCACAAATCATGTTTTTCTGTAAAATGTTTTCATTAATTATGCACAGGCATAAAAAACAAACAGGCGCAAATAAATCCAAATATGATGAAAAGCACAAAAGAAAAGGGACCTGTGCACGTGTCAAAAGGACTGAGGAGCAAAGAAGAAAAGATTTTAAAAAAAATAATATTAACAGTGAATTAATCTACAAACAGCCATGCTAGTGGCTAGCTATTTAGTTTTCAGCTAACTGCTAATGTCAGTATGCTAAAATGGCCACAGTGACAGCGTTAACATGTTGATGTTGAAGGAATGACATTACCCATTTTCACCATCTTAGTTTAGCATGTTAACATTAATTAGCACCAAACGCAAAGTGCAACTGAGGCTGAT
The DNA here is from genome assembly GCA_037975065.1 of Chaetodon trifasciatus. Taxonomy (NCBI): domain Eukaryota; kingdom Metazoa; phylum Chordata; class Actinopteri; order Chaetodontiformes; family Chaetodontidae; genus Chaetodon; species Chaetodon trifasciatus. The sequence goes on from JBBMOE010000002.1 coordinate 18,835,551, forward strand.
GAGGAGGTGATTCATTTTGAACGTATTTAATGAGAAACCAAAGTATTAAACAAAGAAAAACAAAGGAAAAACAATCATTAAAAAAACACCAACTTCATGGTGACACCAGAGGAAAAGTAGGAGGGTCATCAAAGTCAGAAGGATTCATCCTCTAGGGAACATGACTGGGCGGTACAAAATCACACAGTTGTTTGGATATTTAACATTGACCCAAAATAACTCATAAACTGGACACAAACCAGACTAAGTAAAAAAGGCAACCCATGGTTGGTGAGAACAGTAACAAAACTGTATCATAATGACAATAAAAAAGCACATGATTTGTAGTTAAGGAGCTTAAAGTTGGGAACAGACGGTATGTCCTTTAAGGAAAGATCAGTGCAGAATTTCCTCTCATCAGCACTGGTATTATAAAGCAGCAGAAAGCAGCCGTGAAAATGAGAAGGGAAGAAAACAGTTAATTGAAGTCATGAGTCTTTTCAGTGACAGCAGTGATTTCTTTTGTAGCCAGGGGAAGACAAGGAATCACAGCGGGGAGGAGGTGATGCAAGTTTCAGTTCCAACGTTTGATATCAGTAAAAAGCTGCGATCAAAACAACACTTGACAACCCACATGACACAAACGTTGAGCTGTAGGGATCTGATTTGTATAAGTAAGTGGAAAATGGCATCACAGTGAAACTGCAGCAAGGTCTTAACTCAGTTTACTGCCACAGTCCAAAGCAGCTGTCTGAAGCCACGTCCGCTGTCGAGTTTGTCCCCCCAAACTAAAAGGAGCTTTCAAAGGTTCATGGATGCAGATGTACAGGCGATAGTGCAACATCAGTCCTCATGAGCAAACTGCAAAAGTGTCTTTTAAAGCTTTGTTTTTCCACATAAATAAATGAGTCCTGATGCTTTCAATGCAGACTCCTTTTGAGTGACACGCGTGGCTCTGCAAGGTCCCTGGCACTTTTTATTTGTTATTGGAGGGTTTATTTACTCAGGCAACCCATCCTTCAAATGTGGCTCTGATTCAGGCTCACATGTTATTTTCAGGCTCAAATAATCCTGTTTATTTTCATCCAGGTAAACCGGCTCTTTGAAAGCAGTCTGAGAATAGATGTGAGATATTACCAGTCAATGTGATTACAAGTGATGTTGAGTGTATGATTGGTGTGGGTTCCCACTGGAGGTGGAAGCGGTAATCAGAAGCCTGTTATGAAAATGAAACCTCTTAAAAATCAGCTTTAACTGCATGAACCATTTTCACTTTCAGTTCACAATTTAACAAGTTTCAGTGTTCAAATTGCAAACTCCCATTTCAATCTTCTGGCTCCACTGGTCTTCTATGTTGTTGTATATCATGTATAAGCACAGATAGCTGATCACTATGATGATTACATCAGCAGATCATACTGATTTCTCAGTAACCTGCATGTGCTCAGCTAAAATCATAATTCCATGGTCTCTCACTAGAAATCTAAGAGAAAGTTTGAAAGTTAGTTTGATCGTCTTTGTCATGATCTGAACTGTCAATAAAGGTTCAGTCTTAAGGTCATTTCCATTTCCTTCAATTTCAAGCAGCTTTGAAGAAGCCAAAACATCCACGTCTGCACATTCCTTCCTCACTTAAAAATATTAGACATATTCTGTGGCAAATTTGTAGATATGATTTTTGACTTTTGCACTATTTTTTTCTCTCTTCTCTTATTATATTCCTTGTTACCGTAATCCACCAAAACATCAAGGCGAATTCCTCACACTGCATGTGAAAATCTACTTGAACCGATTCTTCGTTCAGTGCATATTTACATCTGGATCAAACTGGGCGGCAGACAGAAATTGGCGTTCTTTAGATCCATGCCGCTAACATGACTAAAAATACATGAACGCAGTGACACGTCATCAGCTGCCATCATCCATCTGTGCAACTCAAACAAGCTTTGGCCACAGTGCTGTTTATTTTCAACTTAAAAAAGTAGCTCAGAATAAGAATAAAGGCACCAGCGTGGTTTCTATGGGGGCGGACGTCTATAATGTGTTCTGAATCACGTCATGCAGTAATGTAATTGGTTGATGCAGGTTGCAGCAGCGGTCACATTGTGAGAATTTGATCTAAGCTTTTGTCAAAATTTGGTGAAGCCTGTCTTCATCCATAGCTTTAAATCTTGTGAAAATGTCTCTCAGTGCAACCTAAGCTCCCTTTTTGGGATAGACAATCAAAGTTTCCACCATGTGTCTCTCATGATTTTCCATTTTTCTCCAGGACCGCCCAAAATCACAAAGCGTGAAAGCCTCAAGAGCTGAAGCATGTAGTCTGTGAAGACTGTGAAACAGTGGTTTGGTCGATGTGATTCAGCCTCTTGTCAGTAACTGTGAAAGATGCTCAACAGCATTGATCAAATCATCACACAGATGAAATATTCATGTTCGTCTGGAAACTGTTTACACCAGTCAAGTTACTGGAGGCAGGGGTTGTCAGTGTCTGTTTGCACTGCCACAGGCTAAGACACATTTCACACTCATTATTTTTACATCATTATACAATATTTCAAAGAAATCATTTGCAGCAACTTTGACTTGTTTTATTCATCGCTAACATACTGCAACAACACCCAAACCTCTGCGTCTAAACTCAGACACACACAGAGATCAGACAGGAAGAGGAAAGTTTCAGGATAAATTCACCAATCTCCTGAAAAACATTACACTGATTTCAACACCACGGTGTCGTTCAAAAAGGCTGCCTTTTATTTGCTTTGATCGCTCATCAGCCAGAACAACATGGTTGACAATGTTTTAAATGTAGGCAGTGAACAGGTTTTCAGCTGAGCCGCAGAGGAAAAGGACATCTGAAACATGTCTCATACAACGTGACACATGCTCTAAAAGAGTCCATTTTTAATGGCTTTGTTATTCACATTTTTCCTATATTAAAACATGTCTGTAAGCACTGGGATTGGACTGCCCTGGACTGTCCCACCACCCTGACCACTGTCTACGTCCTCCTTACATTTAGACAAGGTGACACGCAGTGAATCCTGAACTCACCACCAGGAAAACACTTTCAAATATAAGACCAACAAGCATCCCTAGATCCTTCATGAAGCCCCAGTCTCCACCACATCCTTAGACTTAAACAGCTTTTATTCAGTAGAGCAAGTGCACACCGACCGAAATTTCTTTTGCAACAAGCTCAGCACAGGGTCGAAAAAAAAAAAAAAATCAAAAAAAAAAAAAAAAAAAAAATATATATATGTGTGTGTGTGTGTGTGTGTGTGTGTGTGTGTGTGTGTGTGTGTATGAAAGTATGTTAAGATAAACATAGACATACACAGTATGTGAAATAGAACAGGTTGAAAATAGCCTTAGGAAAATGCAGTAAGTTAAAAATATAAGCAGCATAAATATACTGTATACTAAGGTTAATTTTAAGTGCAGTTGTGAAGAATGACCTGAGGTGGTAACAAAGGTGCAAAAATACTCATTTTGAGTTCAGCAGTCTGGTGGCCTGGGGGAAAAGCTGTTGCAGAACCTGGAGGTCCTGCACAGAATGCTGCAGAACCTCTTTCAAGCGGCCAGCAGGGAGAACAGACCATGGTGGGGGTGTGAGGAGTCCCTGACGATGTTTCTGACACGGGACATGCAGCGTTTAGGTGCAATGTCCTGAATGGAGGGGAGAGAAGTTCCAATGATTTTCTCCGCTGTCCTCACCACTCTCCTCACATTCTTCCAGTCAGCAGCACTGCAGCCTCCACACCACACAGAGATGCAGCTGGTCAAGCTGCAGTCATGATCCTGCCGTGATTAATTATGGCGTTGATATCAGTTAAGGTGGAGCATGTTTCTGCACCTCCTGGACGCTCTCATGCTCTGCAGATTTGTCGGTTTTCCCTAAACTATAATCTGTTGCATTTATCTTTAACCACCGCTGCTGTTCATTAAGCATGAGTGAGCCTCCTCCCGTGTGGTGAGACACACAAACTTTTAGCCTTTTTGGTAGGAACTCCATCCCCCTCACATCACTGGATGGTACAACTAATGTTCTACAAACTGCCAACTGCTGTGCATCAAACAGGCCCCTACGCCTCCTGTTAACATGCAACCTTTTTTATTTAGGTTAGAAATATGGGAGATTTCCATGAAAATGGGAGGACAGCAGGACTGTGTTAAAGATAATACAGTAAAGATACCCCCAGGCTGAAACCGATGCAGAAAGTGTCTCGACTGTCACAGTATTTGACTCCATGTGTCACTCTGTCTATCTGAGGCAGGACTCAAACAGCTTGTCTGATCATTATGTAGCGTTCAGGATCAGCAGTGGGGCATGATGACTAACTCAGATGGCTTTTTTTGTCCAGCTGTGTGACGTCAAAGCTGAGCTGAATGGCAGAAAATGACTGGTTTGGGTGAGGAGCGGTGGACGCGAGGTGGGTGGTGTTATGTTGGTGAGGGGGACAGAGGGACAGATCACTTTGATAACATTTTCGTCACCTCTTCATTTATCCGGGGACAGTTCGTCAACACCCGGCCTCAGACGTATGCTGAAACTCGAGTCAGGTGCCTTGCTCAAAGGCACATTGGGAAATTTCAAAGCGTCAGACAGAGCGAGACAACGAGTTGTTTCTCTGCTGTTTCAGCTCCATTAAGCTTTGTGGTGCTGCTTTCACTCGCCGTGCTCTACAGACGGTTGTTTGTATGTCAGACTCGCTGCATGTGAGTGTCAGCCAACAATGCAGGAAGTGCTCAAACCCTTTACTTAAAAGACAGAGTGCTAGTTATGGAAGTTATAGTGGTAAAATGTCAAATTGTATACTTAAAATACCCAAAACCGGAAATAAGAACTGAAAATAAAATCGACAGCATTGAAGGCACAATTAAAAAGAAATATTGGGAATGTTATTGCTTATCTCACGTGAAGTCAGCAGTGCAGTAAATGTAAAAAAAAGTCTCCTCATCAGTCCTTTAAACTGCACTTGAGGACAGAATTTGAGTGAGTGCTGAAGGCTGAGCAGGTGTGGTTCAGCATCTCTCTGCTCCACATCGCTTTCATATCTTTTACTTTCGGCCTCTGACTCATTCAGCTGGGCAGGTGTGAGGTCTTTGTGTGAGGTTCAAGGACTGGAGGGTTTATCAGTTTGGTGCACTTCCACTGCTGCAGAGCAAGTCCTCATTCTGTGTTTTTTTAAAGTTATATCACGCAGACCTTCTTATAGTGCAGTGTAAGCAGAAAAAGCAGTGAATCTGATCTTTTGGGGCCTACATGCATCCTGATGTGTGTCTGCAGACTGACCAGCCTGATCTTTATGTCATAGTTTTAGCGTAGTTTTTAGTTCTCTCTGGTTGCTTTTTTCAAGAATCTGCTTTTTGGTTTTGATTTACCTTGATTGTAAAATATTAATCAGTTGCATCAATAAGTTTAATTTAAGCACAGTGTGATATGTGACATTCACTGCCGCCGCGAGACGTCAGGCGCGATTCTGCTAACATAAGTTCCTGCATTTCCCTTTTTGTTGCCAAAGAATTGACACACGGCTGATCCACCTAGGTGGAAATTTGTTTGTGAGGCCAGTTATGGAAGCACTCTGACTCATTAATCATTCATCAGGCAGAGGAGCGTCTGCTGAGAGCTGATTCTTGGCATTTAGACGAGAGTGAGACTACAGTAAACACATTTTCTGAGTGCTGCTCTGTGGTCCACATATAATCAATTCTCCTGTTATTGCATTTCACTTGCTGTGGGGCAATAGGGCCAAGGGATATGATATCACCCAGGACTTGCCAATAATAAAATTCTATCAACAAGAAAGCACCAGGGGGGTACTGAGAAGTGTCAAGCTAGTCTGAACCACATTTTCAATAACAAACAGCCCTCCTGTGAGAAGTCAACAATGCCCTGAGGTGAGACGCGTGCTATTTGTCACTTTGGACGCGTGACATTGTGTGCCGCATAAATGCAAAATACGTGCTATCCGTCCACAGGGGGAACTGAGATTTCACATCTGAAATGAAATGGCCTGAGAGGGAAATGTAGAAGTCATTAAGAATTCTCAAAGCCCATCACTTCCTCTCAGCTCTGCAGGAACGGAGGAAATCCGTGCTGGAAGCAGACAGCACCATCTCACTGCCACAGGTTTGGAAGGTACATACGTGGGAAACAGGGGGATTTACTGTCGTGATGCGATGGAGTATGGGGGGGAAGATGTTGGTCTCCATGGTGACGAGTGTAATGGAAACATCAGTGCGAGCTCAGCGGTGGAGCAGCGTTGAGACGCCCAGACTCTCTGTGACTCTGAAACGATACCGCTTGCTGTAAAATCATCCCACAGCTCAGCTCTGGAGAGAGGAGGAGGAGGAAGAGGAGGGAGAGTTGTCAGAGCACACAAAGCTCTGCTCTGAAGCTCAATCAGCCCCTTCAAATTTTCTCCATTTATTTTTCCACGAGGTGATGATTCAGAGATATGATAATTAAGGAAAGCAGAGATTCACACCGCAGATCAACGTGTCCCGATTCAGACTTCCATTTCCCTGATGAGTGTTAAAGAAAGTGATGATCTGAGGCAGCGTGTGATTCAACCCCGAGTCCAAAAAAAGCTGGGATGCTGCGTCAAACAGAGTGTGATGACTAGCTAACCCTTTTTTTTACATATACTCACTGAAAACAGCACAAAGGCAATATATTTAATGTTTCACCTCATCAGCCTCATTGATTTTTGTAAATATCTGCTTATTCTGATGCAGCAACATGTTTCAAAGACTGGGAAACATGTGGAATGCTCCAAAATCACCTGTTTGAAACATTCCACAGGTTAACAGGCTCATTGGTAACAGGTGATAGCATCATGATTGGGTATGAAAGCGGCATCCTGGAAAGGCTCAGTCGTTCACAAGCGAGGATGGAGAGAGGTTCACCACTTTGTGAACACATGATTGCATAAAGGAGATTAACACATGGGCTTTGTAAATCGTTGGCTGTAAACACAGTTTGTTTGCAAATGACTGCATTCTGGTTTGAGTCCCAACTTTTCTGGAATCTGGGTTGTAGAAAGAATGTTGTCTACATGTTGACATGTAAATGATGTTCAGGTTAGAGAAGCCTGGTCGCCCACTGAGATTACACATGGCCCATTACCTTTTTTTCTTTTCTTTTTTTGATATTTTCTTTTTATTTGGAAAAGCAAATATTTACATTTTCACTTACAACATTTCAATCCTTCCCTGGACCCCTAAAGTATCTTTTCCTTTGGTTTGTCCGCCCCATTCCCCTTGATAATTGGATGGGGGTAATTCCAGAAAGTCCAAGTGTCTTTTCCATGCTACTCTTCCATGATATTTTTGAGTCATTCAAGTATTGTATCCAGTGAACAGAACCAGGGGAGCTCACATCCTGAGGCCTCTCAGTTTCACACTCAGTGAAAACAAATAAAAAACAAAAAATCCTCTTCAAAAATTCTTATACAAGTGGTACATACAAAAGTGATTTAAATGAAGAATGGATTGTCATAAAGTACAAATAGACTCAAGTGAAATCAGATCTTACAGGTTTTGTGTTCTCAGTCCATTTGGACCAAATCCAATAGAACTTTTCTCTCTGTGCTCTTAAGGAAAATGACAGTTTTTCTATAATGTAAATTTCACGTAGTATATCCATCCATTCCTCGATGGTGGGTGGTTCTACCTTAAGCCATTTTCTTGTGATAGTTTTTTTACTAGCTGCCAATAGTACACAAAGCAATTTTCTATCATTCTTGTTCCAATTGTGAAAGTCAATGTCTCCAAATACATAGACTCATAACACATGGCCCATTTTCACGCTACAGCAGTGCCTTTAAGCTCAAAAAGTACTTGGTACAAGTTGTGGAGGGATCATGAAACCAGCATTGTTACAAGAAGTCAGACCTTGAGCAAGAAACACCAGCAGTCGGATGACCACACAGGTTTGTATACGCCGTATAAAACCAAAAGTGAACCCATAAAATGCCAGCAATAATCCTTCATTGCACAGGAAAGCTGTTAGCATGCCAAACTACAGTAAGCCTGCCAAAGATGAACCAGGAAGTGGGTCTGTAAGCTGTGATGGATGTTAACAATGGACGATATTTTACTGTTGATTGGTTTGTTTGTAACCTCTCAGACCTGCTTGAGTTTCTTGCCATGTCAGACTTTTCAGCTTTTAGACTAAGTGTTGCATAATTAAGTTTTTTAATATAATTACTCCAATAGCTATTATTTCACTACCAACACTTTATTGTAGATAGATAGATAGATAGATAGATAGATAGATAGATAGATAGATAGATAGATAGATAGATAGATAGATAGATAGATTGATAGGACTTTATTGATCCCACACCGGGGAAATTTAGTTGTTACAGCAAGCAGGTTAAAAAAAGCAGGCACAGTGGCATAAGAGGTCAAAAAATATATATATATATATATAGAAAAGTTCACAAAAGCACAGGTGTCACCTTTAAGTTACTCAGTTATGTTGCCCCGCCTCAGAGTAATTAGAGAGTATGTCACTGTCTTTCCAGGTTAATGTTGATTAAAGGTGAATATTCAAGGAAAAACTTACCCACTTATTACCCACAACCCAGAGTCATTGCTCAACGCTTCCTCATCCAGACATCTGGCATACATTTCACGGTTAGCAAAATAAACTTTACTGAAGACAAAAAGGCCCCAGCAAAAAGTCAGCTCGTGATTTGCCACAGACTTCATCAAGCGATGCCGCTGTGATAAGTCAGCTGATGAAACTTCACCCAAATCAACGCAGCCTCTTGCATCTTAATTACAGTTGTGAACAGTGTCAAATTCATGGTGTATCTTTTAGGGTGGAGGAGGAAAGCTTTCACATGATTTGCCCTCAACATGTCGCCTGCGCTTGAGAGCTCACGTTCACTCCACTCTGTTCCTCATCCATCCCTCACTTGACATATCGTCATCATCTTGGTTATCACCAACTTCGGTGTAAATTTGGCAGCAAGTGAAAGTCTGGAGGCTTTTCTTACTCTCTGAACCCTTCCTGACATCGCTGTCAGCTCATACTGACAGAAGATTATTTCATTACATCCGAGCAGAGACATGAAAGGCGATCCAAAAAAAAGGAGCCAAAATTTGGATGTGAGCCTGAAAAGCCATGTTGTGAATGTAGCCTGAGAGCGCAGAGCAACAAAACCATCATTACTCAGGTGCCTGCCAAGAGTGTACCAGAGAAGCTGCTACTATAAGATGAACATAATAGGATGCTAATAAATCCTCTGGAGATCACCGGGAGTTGAAAAGATGTTTCCCAGAATACTCATCAATCAGACAAGCGAGAGGCTGACTCGCTCTTGGAAGGCGTCCTGTTTCAGCTTCGCTTCGTCTCGTGCTCAACCCACACTCCTGTTTTCCTCTAATATCTCAGTTTGATGTAAATAATCGTCGTTTGATGAGTAATGCTACAGTCTTTTACCGCTTCACTGCTGCTCAAACTTGCAGCACTTCCTGTCCCCAACATGTCCCCGTCTGATCTGATCCTGGTTTCTCCCATCTCATCCTGTTGTGCCTGAGAAGTTTAGGTTTGTCGATTCAGTGCTGTTCTTGCACATCTTTAATTGATCACATGAAGACATGGTGGCAGCGTGGCTCTAAGGACGGCATTATCAATCCGTCAGTCGAACCACCACTTTGGACCAGACTGAAATATCTCAACAACTCCTGCATGGATTGATTTGAAGTATTATAAAGGATTGAGTCTCAATCATCATTATTTTTGGTGAACACAGTAAGGTCCCCCTCTGGAAGAACTGCAATAACTGTGATAATAGCGGCGTGTCCAATACTTTGCTTTATGACTTTATGAACACCTGCAAAACTAACGACACTCTCATTAACCTCAGCTGTGCTAATTAACACTTTAGCATGCTAACCTGCTAAACTTTGATGGTGCACATGTTTAATGTTATTCCTACTAAACATCAGCATTTTAGCACAGTGGCTGTGAGCTTGTTAGCATGCTGACATTAGCATTTAGCTCAAATCGTGTGGATACAGACCCTTTGAACGATCTTTTTCTCAATGGTTGCTTTTTCTCTGCTATTTTAGCCACTTTTTTAAGTGTTCTGAGGAGTGCATCCTTCAGTGCAGTTGGATCATAGTAAGCGTCCTACGTTTCTCTGTATTCCTCAGCAGGTGGAGTTTGCTCAGTTGGCAGTGAGTTAAAGGCCTGGAAAAACGTGAGTAAGGTGACATTGAGTTGACATCTTCTGAGGCCAGTAATGAGCCATTCTGAATTTAACTTCATGAAACTATTAAATTCCATTGCATCTGACATTTTCCTGTCAGAGTCTGTCATCAAGAGGCCTTCTCATCATAGTGACATGAAAATCAACAGTAAACACTGATTCTACTGATTGAAACGACCAAGAAGGCCCTTTTTAAATTCTGCTATATAACGTCATAACCTGTCACAAACCTGGGACAAAATGAGCCTGAACATTGAAAATGTCATAAAAAGGCTTCTGATTTGTTCAGAAACTGACTGACTTGAATTAGATTGGATTCCTTTACATTAGATAAAATTGGAGTGGACTGGATCGGATAAGATTGCACTAGACTAAATTAGATTAAATTGGATTTTAAAGAAAGAAAGAATATGATTTAAATCTGCAGAGACCAAAGGAGAATCAGATTTAATCCGAGGGGATAAAATTGGAAATCCTCCAACCTTTCTTCTTTGGTCCTCAAAGACAAAAATAACTCGACATTCTGTGCCAACCACAATAAAAACACTGTAAAAAGATCACAACACATGCAAAAGGCATCAACAGCCAGAATCAACAGCCAGATAATGTAAAACACCATCAATGAATTAATAACGTCTCAGTAATGAGGTGGTGTTCAATTACCTGGAATGTACTCTGCTCACACTGCAGCAAACTATTTAAAGGATCATTTCAATTTGTACAACTTATTACATCATCTGTGAGTTAATACGTAACCTCGCAGCTCTGGAATACAAAATGATGCCATTAAAGAATTTCATCTGCATTAAAACTGCATATTTCTGGATGGGATTTTGTTTTGGTGTTCTTAAAAGGCTGAGCTGAGGACAGCACTCAGTCTCACAGCGCATCCTTCAGCCTTTAAAGTGGAGATGTGCTGGAAGAAATATTTTTTGTTTTTTTGCTCTTGACTGAGAGCAGCAGCTCTCTCTGTGACTGTTTTTTTTTTTTTTTTACCGAGAAGCTGCTTTGCTGTGAAGAGACCGTGGGACCAGAGAAGCACCTCCACAACAACCTCAGCTTCATAGGTTAAGATTTTTAAGTCACTTTCAATCCCAGTTGAAAGGTGGTTTACTCTGACTACCAGCATAACAATCCACTGCAGGAAGTGTAAACAGTCTTCCCTGCGCTCACAAGATCAATTCTAATTTTTGCCTCTTAAGTCAATACCCTTCTCATATCCCTTATTCTTCAGCTATAATATTTATTGAGCCTTGCATTCATGTAGAAGGTCAAATCTCATTTTCTGACAAAGATCATAATGTATGAAGTGCACAGTTTCATAAAAGTACTTTTCCACTTCTTTTGTGGGACAAGAGCTGACACGTCTCTCATTCAAAGACACTGCTGACTGCTGATGCGATGAATGAATGAAAGTCTGGTCCACTGTGATACTGAAGAAGAAATCTCATACTTCATTAACAATTTCCCGTAAGTAGTAGAAAAATTAGAAAAATACTCCCTGCAACAATGTTTCTAAAACTTGACACTGGGTCGAGGTGGAAAAGTTAACGAATCGATTGGAAGAAAATGCAACAAAGTGTAATGAAAACAGATTTAGTGAGTACATCACAACGTACATGAAGTACTTAAACATCCAACAAAACAAGACAACAAAACACTCTAACCTTCTTCCGATCATCACATCAATACGACGCACTTAATCCCTCACTGGCTTCCCATCCACAGACCCAACCAACCACCATGCTGGAGTTTAATCGTAGGTCGTTGCAGGAGCAAGCGGTTTGTTCCAGCTCCGCCAGTATTTCATGTAACAAAGTAACAGCAGTAACATGCATGTAGCTGTAACTGATTCTACAATAATAGCATAATAATGATGTTCTCAATGGGTTGAAAATGGACAAAATATACAAGTGCAATATGTAAAATCATGCTGTTACTGATGGTTCATACAAGAGAGGTTCACACTTTTAACTAATGATGCAACAATAGCATTTCACTAATGGAATAACTCTCATCATGAGCCCAGGAGCTCCCATGAGCTACTGCGTTGTAATTAAAGAGTAAAGAAAACACCAGCTGAAGTGTAATGGGATATATTATGCAATAACGTCAGGTCGAATTACATTTTCAACACAAGCTGATTAATATTTTTGAAGTGATCAGCTGCTCCAAAGCACGCATAACAGACAACTCAGAGGTGTGTGCTGTTTGTTTGGTGCCTGTTCTGGTAGAAAAGCTGCTTTTTGCCGCGTGTTGCCATCTTCCACGATGATCAAAAGGTTCTGTCGCAAAAACGATGAGACTGGGTCCTCCAAAGGTGGGGACGCCTGGCAAGCTTTCCGCCTTCAGAGGAGACAAGCTCAGCTTATTAAGACTCGAGTAGCTGTGTTCTGTATGTCACTGTCTGCTGGGACATTTTAAACGTGGCAGCGGCTCATACCTCGCATCATCTTACATAGAATAACTCAAAGAGACGTTGAACAAAGCTCACAAAAAGTCACTGAGCAATTAACAAACCTACAGTCCCTGTCAGTGTGAGTGTAATCTACTTTATGTTATGCATGGCCGCTTAAGCTGACAGATGAAAACTGCTGCTGTATTATGTCTACTTGGAACTGTAAGATACTGTTTACTTTCATTTTTACCTTTTTTTGCATAGCTTAGTTATGCGATGGAGTGATGAGAAATCTCAGCATCTTTCGTCCAGTTTCAAAGGCTGCTGGGTAGAATGTCATCAAAAAAAAATTAGTTTACTCACATCTACAGCTGCGAACTAATACACACAGTGAATCCTCAGAAGGACACGGCCCTTCAAAGCTCTATTTTTTCATGGAAGCTGAAGGCCAAATCTGCTCCAAAGGCTTCAAAGACAAGAAAACTAAAGTGTGTTAAAGCTCGCCTCAAACGGTGAACATTTCCACATTCATGATCACAAATGGCCCTGAAGCAGTTCCACCACACCTGAGGAGGTTGTGATGGTTCACTGCTGCATGATGGACAACTTTTAAACGGTGTAGAGATTAAAGGTAACTAGTGCACAGTACATCCACACAGCTTTTACTGTACGACAGCATCAGCAAGCGTCAACAACATATGTTTATGTATAAGTGCCCCTTTTGCCCCGTTGGCTGTTGTGATTATGACAAAGGAGGGAGTCAGGTGACATAATTACAGAACAAAGTCCGCAAAGAGGAAGTCAGGATGGACGGCTGGACCAAGAAAGCATCATCAGACTTCACCCTGAGACACCATTGTTTCAAAAGCAAAAGGGAAGCGTCAGATAAGAAAACACTTTGTAGTATCATTGCCGAGGGCAGGGACAAAAAAACTGTTGTCATGCACAATACCAGGACCACGAAACTGAAGCAGCTAAATTAAATTCATCTATCGTTAGTCTGATTATTTACACCTGTGCTTTCTCCTACAGTAACACGTCAAAATGTCCTCCCTGAATAAGTGTGTATGAGGTCAGCCGCTGTGCAATTTAATCAGCTGTTCAAGAGATGCGAGAGTTTCTAGGAGGGATCGAATAGTGTACACATGCATGCATGCACGCATGCACACACACACACACACACACACACACACACACAGACATACATATAGATACAGATAAAGATATCAATAGATAGATATAAAGATATATATGCAGAGACAATTAAACCAGAGTCAAATTCCTTGTATGTGCACACAAACTTGACCAATAACGCCAATTCTGATTCTAAGCTAACAGGCTAACAAATTTGCTAACAGACCGTTAGCTCACCTCTTAGCTCGAAGCCTCTTTCCCTCTTGAATTACTTTTTTCTGAACAAACTGCCAAAGGGAAGTGAGCGAATCAGTGAAGATAAAATGGAGAGAAGCTCCAGGAGCTGTTGTGACCCTCAGTGCAGGGCCAATGGGGCTAGCTAGTGAGTTAGCTTACATCTGGCATCCACCGCACTACAGCTACATGACAGCTGAAGAGCAAGCGTGGAAATCACAGCTGCCGTATTCTGCCCAGTTTTCTAATGAAGACAAAAGCAGGATGACACTGTGCCGTAACCACAGTCGGACCAACGCCACTGCAGCACAGTGCAACTGAGAGGGTAGAGATGGAAAAGAGGAAAATTGAATTTGAGAGCTCACTCGCAGGCAGGCAGAAGTCTGTGATGAAATCCTCTGTGGGATTTGCAAAACAAGGTAAAAACGAGCTCTGAATGTCAAACACTTATCTGATCTGATCACTGATGGGCTTCAGTTTGTGTCAAAGAAGAGGAGCATATCCCCGCTAATTAGTGAAATAATCCCTGATCTGAGTCGCTGCCACAAGCGCAGCATGGAGCATGTGTTGGGAATTTGACTTGTGTGCTCTTCACGGTTCACCAGTTTGCTGATATAAGTGGAAGATTGATAAGCTCCCATCTGATTGTCCTTCTGGCTCCAAATTGATGACACACTTACTGATTACTGAGCCGTTAAGCAGCTGATTCGGTTATTGCTCATTATGTACCATGATATCACTGCTTATTATTTATTCATATGAATTTGTGTTGGGACAATTTGACAGTTGCGTTGCTTTGTGGGGATTCTTTTCTGAAAGCTACGACATAAGATAAGAAGATAATAAGATGACGATGATTTTCATTGTTATTAGTACTAAAATTTTGAGGTACATTTCAAAGGAAAATAAGGCCAGCTACTACTTAATTTGACCACTACAGTGATAATAATAAGTCTTATCACAGATGAAGACTTGACATAGAACACCTGATCATGCTCCTGCTCCTCCAGTACAATAAAACAGATTTCCCCACCTGACAAATATCCCATTAGTTTCATTAGATGATCCCTCCCTGTGCTGTTCAGGAGCATCACAGTTGGTCAGGATGCTCTAAAACAGCATTTTATTTTGACATTTAACATCACTAATTTTCATCAGAATAAAAACAATCTCCTCCGTCAGATGGATGGTGTGTTTCCCACTGGTCTTCTTCCAGCCCCACATGACTTTGTCATAATTACTTTTGCCAACAGAGGTGAAAGTGGATATTTGAGTCATTAGACACGGACACTCAGCTCACCTCTTCTCGTATCTGATATCATCATATATCATCATTTGGTACCGTCTCTAAAAGTTAACCTTCAGTGTGGAGGTGGATCACACCATGAATGACTGTTTCTTCTGCTGTGCACCCACTTATCCAAACACAAGGAATGTCAAACTATGATAATAATATAATAACTGAAGATTATCATCATTCGATAATAACACAAAATCCTAAGTAGATTTCTTTTTGGGAGCAGATTAGTGCTGTCAAGTGCACAACCGAAAAGCTGCTTTTTCATCTGTTAAGCAGCTTAGCATGACGACATCTCTGCTAAAGGACAAAGTTGCTGCTTTTCAGGTCAGACCTCGTAGAAGTGATATTTCCTCTGATTTATAAATCTGCAACAACCAACATCAGCAGAGTTTAAAGCACTCTGCTGAGGTGCCTCGCTCAGTTTAGGCAGTCAAATGTGAGCATGCTTAGGCCTTTAAACAATAAATGTTGTTTTAAGGGGGCTAAAAGCACACTGGAAAATGTCTACATGTTCCAGCCAAAAAAGTGGAAAGCAAACCACATTTTCCATCTGGTTTTAACACTTCTTGGCTACATCAATGCCAGCACCCAATAAGACCTGATGGAGAGCGAAGTTTGTGATCTTATTTCCAGCAGAGGATATAAAGACATGTTTGATTGCACAGTGAGCTTCCCATTTCTGCGAACAGGATTTATTATCGGTGTGGAAGGCTTCATGATTGGCCCTGTTGGACTGTTTTTAGTGAGGAGTTGCAGCAGAGTGATTTTTCTCGCTTTAACAAGGTGTAGGAGTCCTCATCATTGACAATGTGTCTGCTCCTCTCTGAATATACATCAGGCCTTCGCAGATTCAAATGCCTCCGACAATATGTCTCTTTCCTATTCATCGTTTTTGGTGACATTGAGATAAAATAGAAAATCCAAATTCATTTTGTCTGAAAAGGAAAACATGATGTTCTACTAAAACAATATACTTTTTTTTAATAAATAGATATCATGATTTTGGATTCTTATATCATGCAAGTCATACATCTAATTTCTGGCACAGCTTTGTCTTTCAAGCCCTTCGCTCTTTAATACAAAATGTTAGAATGTCCTTCAGCAAACATCCGAATAACAATTTGGAGAACTTTTGAGCAGTACTTCAAAACGGCATGATGATGAAAGAGGAAAATTTGTGCAGAATTGCTGCCTCTGTGGACTATCCACAGAGAATATGACTAAAATGGAGCAAATGTAAGAATGGACTTGGTTATTAAAATGCCAAAAATATATATAAAAATGCAACACTGCAGCAAAAATATGAGGTTGGCACTCTGACCTGTGCTATTTGATGAAAGCTTTAATGTGATTCACGCCTTCAGATATGTATTTGCAGTAGGATGAGTGTTCCCATTGGGCACAGGCTGGTCAGGGATGTCTTGCTCTGGCCACTGAGCTACAAAGCACCAGCAGTTTTTGGCTTCCACAAGAGAAATGGAGAGTATTATGTGCTCCGCCTGCCAGCACAGTCTTTGATCAGAGGCCAGGTAATATCAGGCAATCTACATTAATCCTACCATCTCTATCTCCTCTTAGTTCCTGTCCTCTTCTCGGCCTCCATTCTTACCAGGTTGTTATCAGTCTGAGGGATAATTAAGCCTTGTGGGACTGCTGTAGGCTTTCCTCTTCTGAGTTGTCAAAAGTTAGAAGGAGGCAGATCAAACGCTTTTGAAACACAAGAGAAAATAAAACGCTAATCTAGCGGAGACAACAGGCGCACTGCTGAAGATGCGTTGCTCTCCTTTGACTCTCATCGTGCACTTCATGATCAAAGTTCACTCAAACTCTGGGCAGAGTTTGAAATCACAGCCCTCTAAACAGATTTACAGCTAACAGGAGGACACACCAGAGTTTGACACTGAAATATGCTGAAAAAGTGAGTTCAGTGCTTAAATGATTACCAGCCATTTCCACCTTATGGGCATCTGTGTGTGTGTGTGTGTGTGTGTGTGTGTGTGTGTGTGTGTGTGTGTGTGTGTGTGTGTGTGTGTGTGTGTGTGTGGCAAAATGTGGACATGGAGACACCTGCTGCAGTGGGAACCACCACAGATTCAGTTCTGTGTCCTCACTGGCCAGAGATAAATGATCAGCTGTTTGGCCGGAACATGAATAGTGAATGACATAGAACAACTGAAAACTGTGGAAAGGTCACTGCTGTGAGAACGGGTCAGCGCTGGAGGTGTTGACGACATCTGTGAGATCAAATGAAAGCCGAGATCAAAGATGGGTGCGGTCCGACCGAGGAGTACCGAGCACTCGGGGGTCAGAACGTGTTGACAGCATCTCGGCTGGTGTGATCCCATCACAAGCTGGTTGCTACTTGGTCGATTAATGCATTTCTCACTCGCAGAAAATCAATTAAGAACAATTTTGTCGACTGACTAATGGTTGAAGTCACTTCACACATCAAGCAAAAAGCTGAACTCTAGTGTCTCAAACAACACCAGCAATTTAAAGACATCACCTGTCTCTAGGAACGTGTGACGGCCATTTTTCAATATTTTCTATCATTTTACAGACTAAACAATTCACAAGTTATTAAGTTAAGAGAAGTAGTTAGAGCAGCTCTTCCTCATTCAGCATCTCTAAAATAAAGTTGATCTCATAAGGCAGAGTTTGGATTCACAGTCAATTCAAGTTTCAAGTTGAATTAACATTATGAACTTAAAACAAGTGTTGTTTAAGCTAAGCAGATTTCTGGTGTCAGCTTCCTTTTGTGAAGTGATATTTGAGTGTTTTTTTAAGCCTTTTACCTCAGTTTCTCCTGAACGTGACAATTTTGATCAGTCAAACAAAGAAATGAATTTCCGCTGCTTGCTCTTCACAGTTATTCTGACGCACAAAGGGTGTGCATACAGTTAAAGCTGGGAGCTGTCACATCTGGATGAAATGATGACACAGACTGATAAGTGCCGCTACTGTTGTTCTGGTGACAAGTCAATTAAAATGTGCCATCACAACTAATACGAAAACAAGGTGAGAAAACGCTTCACCATCTTCACCAAGCACTTTGACAGCCTGTGACGAGCTGGAAGCCTTACCTGCCTGCTGATGTAGTCAGGGTGTATGCCGTTTCTGGGAGGGCTCTGTGGACTGGCATGGATCCTTAATCATAAAATGAGACAGCCTGCAAAAGAAAAGACACAGAGAGCGGAAGAAAGAACGTTACACGGTGACACTTTCTGCTTCATAACTCAAAAGACTGTAATGCATTTTCACCCACACACCCTCTAATGAACTATCTGGCTATTTGATACAGAGGAGTGCATGTTCGGTCAGACGTCAGCACCACACTCTCATAAACAGAGCATCTTCTGTTGAAAGTGCTTTTTTCTGAAACACTACACTACAAAAAAAAAAAAAAAAAACAGGCTCATTATCGACCATCTCCGTGACAGCCACGTTCTATCATCTGACAGCATGCATCTTTCTGTTTCTGTTTGCACTCGAACCTCAAAATATTATGGTGTCGTTTGCCTTAAAACTATAACATGAGTACATTTTATATTTATATATACTGAAGAAATGCACGGCCCACCTAAACATCAGGCATTTTAATACATCATTACATATATTTATATCTTATATCCATCCATATTTCCTTGTCTGCTCCTAATTTTTATTGCCTTTATGGCCTGACTTCACCCTGCATTTCACTGCACATGCTGTATTTGCATTAGACAAATAAAAACTTTGATTTGATTGGATTTCATTTGGCGCTGTCAGTCATCGCCCTTTAATAAAGTATGAGTACAATATTTCATTTTGAAGGCAATGACTTTAAATGACGCTGTGTGTGTCTGCTTTAGAAATCTCTCTTTTATTGCTGCACAGTACAGCAAGTCCCAAAAAATACTCAAAAATCTTCACTTTATGTGCATTTACATAGACAAGTGAAGTATAATCATTGCTAACACTTCACCAACACAAACCCTTCTTTTGGATCTCAATAACATCTAAATCCCTCTTCGTCACAAAGTTGGAGAAGTTCTAAAAATAAAAGAGGAAATAAGTCGCTCAGGAAGTGCCGACACCAATCAACCTGCAGCAAATCTCAGATCAATTTGCCAAACGCAGCATCTGTTTGTGGCACCGAAGTTGGATTTTGGCTTGGATTTGATGCACCTAACATGTTATGCTGAGGGTTCTGTTCGCTCTCAGTGCAAGATGCTAAACTGCAAGAGTGAGAGTGTGGTTCTAGTGAGGCTGCAGCCTTGATTAAAAACAAAATTGTGGAGCGAGCAGATGGCGGCATAGACTTTGCTTGCTTGTTTAAAAGTAGGCAGTCCACCCACCTTCCACATTTTTCACACTTTATGTTGTCAAAGGGAAAGCTGAAAAGGGGACAGACGACTGAAGGCCAAGAAAATGAGAAAACACGCTCTCCATTGTTCCAGCACGGACGGACACTTTCGAGCTGTGAGGTTGTTCTTGGCTATTTTCAAATGAAACTTGACCTTCGAATGCTGGTTTATGCTTGTTTCTTGTGTTGTGTTTGCAATGACAAACATCACTAACTCGGAGCTACATAATGGTTTTGCCAGATGGAAAGTAAATTTGTTGATATTTAATGAGTCAGACCTGAATCATAATTTGTCTGGAGGTTCACTAACAACATAGTCGATAAGCACTCCGTGTGCAACCCTGTCTCCTCCAAAGTAAGAATATATCCTACTAATTTGTTTTCGTGAGAGAAACAGAACTGCTTCCTAACATTTGTTTACTGCCCATGTTTTTTTCCGATACAGAAGTGCAAATATTTCCCAGGACAGCCGTGGAGAGCTGGTCGAGGTGGATGCTTGGTGTGCAAAGAGCAAAGTTCAGAGCTCAGGCAAACGATTGTGATTGTGGCCAAAATCTGAAAAAGCAAACACATCCTGCTTTGTGCTACAGGCTTGTTTTTATTGACTTGTCACCTTGCTGCTGATGCAGAGGTGCACTCATCACTGCTGGGCGTGGCTACAGGTGCAGCAAAGCATTTGAAATGCACAGGGAGCATCTGAGAGCACGTGAGGCCAATGCAGATTTTGCACCCAGGAGAGGACTTGCGGCCTCGTATCTGAGTGAGTGATGTGACTTGTTTTACTCACAATCGCTGCACAAAGTTTCTGGTGTGTGGAGAAAAGAGTGAGAGCACACTCAAGATTAGTCCTGCTCTTAAAAACTGTCCCTGCACGCTCTGAAATCTTTCTCCCTCCAATTCAGTTTGTGTTCCTTCTATAGCTTTGGCATTAAGGAAGTGACGCAGATTTGTAAGCCTACCTGCCTCGGCGCAAGTTGTTAAATTTGTTTACAAGCCGCATTGCTTCGCCCTCACACTGCTGCTGCCTGTTTATTGATCCTTGAGTGTGAGCTATTTCACCCAGCTGCGATACTGAAACTTTAATTTGATGTCTTGAATTTAAAGGAAGGTGGTTAAGGCTTTGGAGAGTCCAAGGCAGCTCACAAAGAGCAAGAAAAACATCTAAATCTAAAAACATGTCAGGGACGCTCTTCCTTTCCACAAAGCACACGAATGAGGTCAGTCCAGGTAAGAGCTGGGTTCCTTTATTGATCCCCGTATAAAATCTATACCAATCACAACAGACGGGATGCAGGTGAAGAGAAGCAGCCAAGCCAATGAAAAGGATTTCTAAGCTACAGGATAACAGGGATGTGGAGGAAGGGGCTGATGATCGATATGCGGGAGATGACCCTAATATTGTGCACATTCAATCACGGCCTGCGTTGAGGACTGTTTTGTTGGGCAGCCAACAAAGATAAAAATATCCTCTGGAGTTGTCCTTTATGGAGAGAGTGATGGAGGTCCTCGCTGATGGTAAATCCAGCCCGCAATAAATGTAATTTCTAATTTTAAGAGGTCCATTAATTCTCGTCCAGCACCTCTGCCAGTAGTATTTTTGATGGGGGTCACAAGGAGAGCTAACATTAATAACAACTGCCATATTATAACTGGATGTGGCTGGCGACAGTGTCCCGTTTCACAGCGTCCTCTCAGAAATGACATATGATGCTATTAGGCACCATTATAGGTCAAACCCCACACAAACACACCCGGGCTGACGGGGAGCAACAGTAAATCACTCTAATCCAACCATGAGATGATGGCAGGTTGTTCCCACATGGCTGAGGGGACGTGGATTTGTGTCACAAGCTGAGCTGCAGTTTACCAGCTTGAGTCATGATGCACGCTGTGACAGAGCTCAGCTGTCACTCAGGAGGGCCCAGCCACAAAAATCAGCTGCTTTGTGCGCCTCCCAAAACCACCGAGCACACGCCTCGGTCAGCGTGGACGCCGCGGGATGCCCGGGGAGGGATCCGGCTTCTTGTGCAGTGTGGTTCTTCCATCACACACAGAATCTAGACACACACGTTTTCACATCACGTTACGAAAGCGGAAAACAAAACAGACAAAATTGCAGTGTAAAATCTGACGAGCAGCCAGGGCTTATTTGCGCAGGATTATCTTTTTTTTTTCTTTCTGCTCTTGAACAGATCGGGATGATCACAGCTGATGCTGTCCCCCTCCTGGTCCCTCAAGCAGGGATTTGACTCATCTCCCTCTCATCCTCTTCCAACCCTCAGTCCCACTGAGCCCGCCTGTCAATACAGAGGCACTAAGTGCTGCTCAGACTGTCAGAGAGAAGCTGCAGCATGCCTTTCACACTTTACCCAGTCCCACCACACAGCCTGCATGTGCACTAACGATCCCTCCACTGAGAGGAGAAATTTAGGGAATGAGGTCTATCAGAGGGGTGTGCTGAGGGGAGGATGAGGAGAGGGAAACTGACCAAACTCTGCAGAAGTTGTTCGCTCCTCTTGGTGGAGGGCAGCGAAGAAAAGGGCAGATAACAAGAGAAAATGAGAGCCGGAGAGGGACGCAGAGCGAGCTTACCTGCCCACGGCGCAGACACAGCAACTGATCTGAGGCTTTCCACGACGCTCCGCTCACCTAAATCACTTCCATGACTCACGCAGAGGGAGGATAACCGGCTCTCAGGGAAAGTGGAGTAAACAGCGGCTGCAAAGGCAGGCAGGGCGCTCGCTCTCGCTGCAGCGCTGCTATCTCTCATCCTCATTTCTCCTCCTCTGTCTCTTTCTTTGCTTTGATCTCTCTCTCTCTCTCTCTCTCTCTCTCTCTCTATCCAGTGGTGCCCCCCTCTCTCTCCATCTCTGCCACCCCCACACTCTCCACCACAAGGTGTCACAAACAGAGTGTGTCTGCGCCCGCTGCTTCTTATTGGCTCTCACTTGTCTCTCTCTCTTCCTCTCTCTACCCCCAGCACCCTCCCCGCCACCTCTCCCTCACTCTCTCGCTTTGGATTGTCTGCCTTAAAGAGGCAACGCATCACGCCACAGCTGCACAGTTCAGAGTACGTCCACATGTGGAGAGCGAAATTTAAAACATCACGTTATGTGTGGAAAACAGCACATAAACAGCCTTTTCACGCATTTTGAAACCACTGAACAACACCAGTCTGATCTTCCTCTTCCTGAAACTCACAATTTAGTTGTTCTCATACATCATGGAATGATCCCTTGTGCAGACAGAGCTACAGATCACTGACAAAACAAACATGAATACAGTTTAATCACAGCATCCGCATGGAGATGAAGTTCCACTGACGTTAGCTTAGGTGCGACAGAAAGCTGCTCTTAACTTTACAGCCACAGAAACTCTAAAACATGGGGCTGGGGTTTTCAGACTTAATCAATCTGGGGAAAGTTTTCCTACTGTTTTTGGTTTTGGGGCATGAAAAACTCTTAAGGGATCAGTATACTTAAAAAAAAAAGGAGCTCAGATCTGATGCTTCGGAAAAAGGTCAGAGGTGAGAACGTCGATGGGATTTCTTCAGAATTACTTCCATCAGTTTTTTGCGCCTACAACTCATGGTTTTGACAGGAGCCTGGTCAAAAGTGTCTCCCAGTATTCCCTCTGTTCCGTTATCATGACCAGAGCCTCAGCTTTTTGCCCTACATTCAGACATGACCATCAGGAAGTGCTATAATCTCATGGATGCGGTCAGACATGTTACATCAACTAACTTGTCTCAGGCATGCAGCGGCCTTAACTCCAACAGCCAGGAGAAAGAGGAGGAGGAAGATTTAACCCTGAAATGTATTAGCTCCTCAGGATTGCTAGAATTTCAGAAAGCTTTGAGGGAAGGGCTGCTATAAATCGCACCAGTGGCAGCAATCAAGTATATTAAATTAAGTGCTTGAAACCTGATCCTCCATCATTTGTCAAACAATGTGAGGATTAAGAAGCTCTGTGATGAAAGAGGCACAAACATACAGGACACAAAAAAGGCCTGTGATGTTTTTAATGTGTTTGTAGTTGAAGACATTTATCTAAAAATAAAGTATATTTAAGATGCAGGAATAATAAATAATAAATAACATAAGTCAGGGGATGTGCAGACTGTGAATTTTGAGCGGATGCAGCCTTTAATGAACAGTTCAAACTGGGTCTGCGCTGAAAGAGGGCCAGGAGTCAAGTTGCCAATTTGCAATTATAATTAGCCTGCAAGCCCCTTCAAATGTAGATTACATATATTCTCCATGCTGCCATGTCCTCGTGTGATACTCGTCCTAATTCGCCATGAAAAACAGATTAATGGCAGAATGGCAGATGTGCTGGTGTCGAGAGTGTGAAGCGCTCTCCATGTCGTCGTGTTTGTGTTCCTGCAGCTGCTTTAAAATGTGAGCGTCCTAAATCATTTAGATCACACCGTGTAACACCGCGCATCAACACCGAGTCCCTGCTGTTACAATACTCCTGTAAGCATTAGACTAATTCAAGTGCAGCAGCTTTCAAATGAACAGGAAATTGGAGAGGGATGCTGGAACATCTGCCCGGCTCTTACTGGGAACCAGGGTGTCTGTGCTAATCAGGAGTCGTGCTATTGTCCTTCTTGTTAGTTTTTATTTGTGGGCTTTATATATGGCTCTCTGTCTGCTGGTCTGTTTAACAGCCTCCAGAGCGTACAGTTAAACTCGGGTGAGATTTGGTGCACAGATTCCCCTGCTGGAGAGCCACAGTTAGCTCTGGGAGTTGTACCATTGCATGATCTGTTTTTTTAGTCTTGAGATGCATTTATGGCGTGCAGATCTTCATTGCAAATAAAACCTGGAGGACAGATAAATACACATCGTAAGCGTTGGAGGAATTGTACATTATTGTACACTTATCTTTGACTTCTAGCAGATGTTGGATTTTTTAATGATTAATACTTAAGTTTTTCCAGTTGATGACTGACGTCATGTTTTAACTCATCACATCTGTTACTGCAACACCTTGTGTTTTTAGATTTATTTCCTACCTTCTCAGCAGCCACTAAATTAACTCGCAGCACTAACAATCAGTCACTTTTAGTCATCTTCTTGTTGCTAACTTTGACCCATTTGAAAACTGTATTTTACCATTTAACAGCTGAGTCACTGTCGGCAATGCATCGTACTCATGTTACATGTTACTAAATCAAACCTATAAGATAAATGAAAAGAAAATGCAGAAGCTGTGAAAAGCAGTGTGAACAGTTTCCCACATTAGAAATGATGCTGTTCAGCAGCTGGCGGCTCAAGTCTCACACGTCAGAGAGTTCTTGGAGACGTCACATGGAGAATTTTTAGAACATCCCTTCAGGCACCCGCCACATAATTACTCTGCAATAATGTGTAGCTTTGACAACAAATAAAGCTGGTAAATGTTCACTGGGATGGATTATGCATCTAAAGCACATTTTGGTCACTGCTGGTTGATTTTCATACAGCTGTGAAATGAGCTGAAACCTGCGTCTGCCTGGCAGAGATAAAAATCAATGAAGAAAGGTGTGTTCGGTAAAATGTTTGCAGTTAATGGGCTTAAATGTGCAAAACCTCTTCACGGCCCTTTAACGCATTATTAAACTGTAGTTTTTAACTGTAATCTGACATTTAGTCAGAACCTGTATTAAAAACATGAGACTCATAAAAACAGTCATAGTCCTGTATTAGATGAGTATTGGACCATGAATGTTAAAACATATGAAGAAAAAATGTATTTTTCTCATAAGCCTGAATGCTTTGAAATGTGGTATTACTGTGTTTTTACAGTTGTGTCTTATCACTTCATTGCTTTCCTTGCCAAATGGCTGCAGGCGAAAATTAGCCAGCTGGCTAACACTGGCACGATTACAGAAATGACACTTAAAGGTGAGCTTTGCAGTGCAACAGGTTTCTTTTTAGGGTAAGTTAAGGTATAAATAAGTCCTCTTATTGGGCGGTGCTGCTTGGTACCAGGCACTGACGCCGCAGCGAGAGTCAACATGGTGATTGCAGCAGGCGCCTGAAGCAGCTGTCAGTGCTGAGTCCACTCAAACAGAAAAGAGGCTGCAGCGCCCAGCAGACCCATCAGCGCCTCGGCTTTCCCCACACGCCTGATTAAAGGCATTATATGCCGTATTTTGTCTTGGGAACTTATCTGTTAATTCTAATTCCAACAATCTTCTCTTGGGAGCGACTTCATTACGCGCAAAAGCTCCTCGTCAGCTTCTCCGAGCAGCAAACAACCCGGAACCATTAGCAGCCGTGATGATGAGTGACAGTCAGCTGACTATTGATACAACAAGGGAATGCAATTACACATCAGGGGCCTGGTGTGTACTTTAGATATTCATGTGTGCTTTGGAGACAAGCTAAGCTAATTCATGAATAGATGAATAAATCAATTAAAAATTGATGAGGTGATGCAAAGTCCTGCTCAAAGACATCTACGGGTGACTGGTCTCTTGGCGTTGCGCTGCGTGACCTTCTTCTCCCTGAAATATGAATATGGATTTCCTGCCTGAGAAATCAACACTGAATGTGTCAGAACAAGTCTTAATTAACTGTTTTAAAAGTTCAAGTTGCTCTGAGAGCGTTTTAGGTCGACAGATGACACTTTAGACCATTGCAAACAGAGGAGTGGGGGAGGAGGGCGAGGAGCGAGGAGGAGATTGAATTTTCTCAAGCCGTTTGACACAGCCTGGACTTGTCTCACTGATAACGGATGCAAATTACTATTTCCTCCATCTGGAATGCATTAAACAGAAGATCTTATCATATTTAGCTGCCAAACAAAGCCAGAGCTATGACAATTTGGTGCATGTCGAGCCTCGCAGCCAGAGAGAGGATGAGTAACAGCCACAGTTACAAACACACAAGTGACAAAGTCTAGTCTTGCTGTAATGTTTCCATCTGATTCACGTCATCACTGACTGAATTTCAGAGTTTTTAAAGCTCGTTTTTAAAGCTCATTTTCAAAGCATTTTGCTCCCAGTTTGTTCTCCTTCCCTCACATAGAAAAACAGCCAGTGGTGGGAAGCAGCTAAGTGCGTTTATTCATGTGCTCTGCTTCACTACAGTTTTGAGTACTTGTATTTTGTTTAAGTATTTCAATACTCTGCAGCTTTATGCTTTACTCCACATTTATCTGACAGCTGGAGTCCCTTGCTGCTCTTCAGTTAAACATATGAAACCAACACATTGTTAAAGATTAAACCAGTGATTTCTAATCATTTCTGGTTCGTGTGACCCCGCCTCACCAAAAGCTGCTAAAGGTCTCCAAGAAAGAAAACTCTCCTATATTTCAAAATTCAGATTGACACAGGTTATTAGAAGGAATATTTAAACAGAAAGTTCCAGAAATAAATAGATTTGTGTAGCCGAGCTTAGTTTTTCCTTCATTCCAACCACACTCATCATCTCAGCACCCCTCAGACTTATAGTGTGATCTTCGGAGGGGCTCGACCACCAGAGCCACTGACTCAACTACAAAGCAGTTAAAACGAGCTCAACCATGACCGGCTACAACAGTAAATTTGCTGCTTACACGCTGTTGCATCAGGATTCACAATCTATTACAGTAATATTAAGCAATATATCGGTTACACAGGCCAGTGTTTTGCAGAATGAGTACTTTCCCTTTTAACATTTGAAGTACATTTAGCAAATAATTATCGTGTCGTACTTGAGCAGGATTTGCAATGCAGTATTTGTACTTTTTTTTTTACAGTGTGATATTGTTTAAGTAAAGCATGTGAGTGCTTCTTCCACCTCTGAAAACAGCATTAATTCCTGATGCAATGAATGATTAATACAGGACCTTGAGGTATGCAATGGCAGCAATGATTGTGCGAGGTAAAAAAGTCAATACTTTCCCTCCATCTCCTCCATATATCATCAGATTTCCAATCACAGAGAGAATGTAGTGGATCATAGCGGCAGCGTTGAGATTTTTCCTTCATCTCCGGCCGGCAGCACTTTACATCAGCAGCACAGCCGAATTTGAGCTCCATCCATTAGCTTGTCAGAAACTTTGAATTGGAATTGATCCCCCTTGCCGTAATTATTCATCTGTCTCGATTATTTATTGTTGTGACAATAGAGTTGGTGCTTCTGTGGAGGGTGTTTGGTTTGATTTTTGGGTGCAGAATTAGGATTCACACAAAGGTGTGCAAGGCCACCGAAACACTGAATACTGATCTGTCTGGAGCACCAGCTGGGGAGAAGTCAGCTGGTTAAAACTGCATTCATATCCGTGATTTACTATGTCTGGGTTTGCTTTTCCCCAAACTGATTCACAATGCACCGGGTTTTATTACATATTTAGTTAGTCATCGTTGCTGCTGTCCCAGCTTAAATAAAACAGGGATGTGACAACTGAATTTTTAAGGCGACATGGGGGATACATAGGGATGAACTGATACTGTGCTCACATGATCATTGTGTTAATCATAGAACTACTCCAATGCAAAGGCACCAGATACAACTTTACTGCAACATAGTGTTAAAATCCAATCAGCGGAGCAGGTTGGTGGAGGAGGAGCAACGTCAGCAGGTTGGAGATATTTTAGGATAAGTGACAAAAGTAGAGCAGACGGTAAACTATGCTCTGCTAAACTGTCACCATGATGGTTGAAAAGCAGCTCCTTTAAGAGGAAGTTTGATAAAAAATCTAAAGAAACAACACAGCGCTGAGTTTAAACAGTTTGCTGATGCTAGCAGCAGGAAACAGCGACAACCAAGGCTGCAAACGTGAGAGAAGATGTCCAGAGACAATGACGACCAGCTGTCGTCTTCTCAGCGTACCAGAGCCGGGGTATGAGATTTCCAGGTGCTCCAGTGTTTTTGTATGTGTGTGTTCTGAGCATGTTAGAATAATGGTATTATTGAGTTCACGTATGGGTATTCGGGAACCGCAAGAACCTAAATGCAGGTACTTGTGGTGTTGGTGCATGCCTTGTTTTTGAGGTTCCTGGAGGAGACATGTGGTTGCTCATGTGGGCGACGGGTGATTGACAGGGAACAAAATGCAGCACTGATCATGAAAACACTCACGGAAAAAAACTGATGAAAACTTAAAGTCCAACCAAAACAGCACATGTTTACTCTGATGGATTATGTCACTGTGGGGAAGCATGAGTGGCAGCAAATGGCTGCTTCTGAATGGAGGGTAACGAGCTTTAATATCTCATGCTAAGAATCAGAATCAGAATCAGAATCAGAATCAGCTTTATTGGCCAAGTTTGCAAACAAAACAAGGAATTTGACTCCGGTTTTCTCACTCTCATGTGCAGTAAGACACAAATTAACAAATTTACAAAATAGAATAAAAATAGAATAAAATAGATAAATAAATAAACTAAAAAAAAAGCTAGAATTAAGTGGAGAAGATATAACTATGACTATGGAACTATAGACTATAACTGGTGAGAGGTACTAACAGTGCAGTAGTGCAGTAGTGGTCTGATAATGTGCAAAGTTGCATGATATGAGGTAGTAAGTGATATGAGGTAGTACAAGTCAACCATTCAACAGAGTGACAGCCTGGGGAAAGAAACTGTCCTTGTACCGGCTGGTTTTGGCGTACAGTGATCTGTAACGCCTGCCAGAGGGGAGGAGTTTAAAGAGTTTGTGTCCCGGATGTGAGGGGTCTGCAGAGATGTTTGCTGCTCGATTCTTGACCCTGGACCGGTACAGGTCCTGGATAGAGGGCAGCTCCGCGCCGATGATCCTCTCCGCAGCCCGGATTGTCCGTTGTAGACCAGTCCTGTCCCGTTTGGAGGCTGATCCAAACCAGACTGTGATGGAAGTGCAGAGGACAGACTGGATGATGGCATTGTAGAAGATGATCAGCAGCTCCTTAGGCAGGTTAAACTTCCTGAGTTGTCGGAGGAAGTATAACCTCTGCTGGGCCTTCTTCTTTACAGAGTCTATGTGGTAGGTCCACTTGAGGTCTCTGGAGATGGTAGAACCCAGGAACCTGAAGGAATCCACAGCAGACACCGTATTGTTCATGATGGTAAGGGGTGTGTGTGGGGGGGGGTTTCTCCTGAAGTCCACCGTCATCTCCACTGTTTTGAGCGGGTTCAGCTCCAGGTGGTTCTGACCACACCACAGGACCAGCTGTTCCACCTCCCGTCTGTAAGCAGACTCGTCACCGTCCTGGATCAGACCAATGACAGTGGTGTCATCCGCGAACTTCAGGAGTTTCACAGAAGAATCACTGGAGGTGCAGTCGTTGGTGTAGAGGGAGAAGAGCAGTGGGGAGAGGACACACCCCTGGGGGGCGCCCGTGCTGATGGTCCGGGTTTTGGATGTGATGCTCCCGAGCCTCACCTGCTGCTGCCTCTCAGTCAGGAAGCTGGTGATCCACTGACAGGTGGAGGCGGGCACTGTGAGCTGGGAGAGCTTCTGGTGGAGGAGTTCAGGGATGATGGTGTTGAACGCTGAGCTGAAGTCCACAAACAGGATCCTTGCATACGTCCCTGGGGAGTCGAGGTGGTTCAGAATGAATTGCAGCCCCATGTTGACTGCATCATCCGCCGACCTGTTTGCCCGGTAGGCAAACTGCATGGGGTCCAGCAGGGGGCCTGTTATGTCCTTCAGGTGGCTCAACACCAGTCTTTCAAATGTTTTCATGACCACAGACGTCAGGGCGACAGGCCTGTAGTCGTTTAGTCCAGTGACGGAGGGCTTCTTGGGGACTGATGTAACGTAAAAGAGCGGCATAATCGAAAAAGCGCAAAAGTAAACAAGGACACGGTGTCTCGAGGTGAAGCATCCGAAAGCTCAGCAGCACTGCAGAGGAGGAGCAGGAGGGGGAGGGGGAGGAGGAGGAGGAGGAGAAGTGAATGATGTCTGCAGACAAAGCCACAGCAGGTATCCTAACCTATGAGCCTCCTCACTGTGAGCCCCTGACTGAATGAACGGGTGGATAAATGAATGAATGAGAATCTGAATGAGTTACTTGTTGGATGTGAGCGATGCTTCGGCATCCAAAACACACAGGGATGTTATTTTAAATGCTGGCAAACCCGACTGCTTCCTCTTTCCAGCATTAGCTAACAGGCTGCACTGACAGCCAAAGCTCTCGACTGCTGCCACCATAAAGGGAAACTGAGAGCACTGCTGGAAGTCTGTGAAGAAGAAAGTGGAGGAAAGTTCAAGGAGGCAGGTTTGAAACCATCAAAGTCACTCTCGACATTCACCCCTTTACGTTAATCTGAGAGAGGAATGTGCATGTTGAGCAGCCTTCAGCAATCACTGTGATACTCCTCAATCCTCATCTCTTATGCACAAACTCAGTTTAGTGAACAGTGTGAACGAGCCCATTTTCAGTCATCAGGGAGATTCTTCTCACATCAGATCGGTCTGTAAGAAATGTTCCCCCTTGCGGTGCAACCGGGGCAGAATAGGCTTAAAAACACCTCAGACGACCCGCAGTAATGATCTGACTGATGATGGATGAATAACTGAATATCCAGCAAAACATTTCCATACATCATGAGAGCAAATAGGACGACCAGAACAACGCTGTGGCTCTTCTGTTAACGTCTGATGTTTGCATGAAGCACATTGACGGAAAACATGTCTGAGTGACAAATTGCCATCACTTAAACACATATATGAAGCCCTCAGTGCTACATCCTCCATGTCTGAAAGAAGCATGTCTTCCTTCTGTCCACACTAAGAGGGAATTTTCACACCCTAAAATAATGCAACAGATTGGATGCTATTGTTAGCTGCCGACGACTCAGCCTGTGGGACTCCAGTGTTATGCTGCACTTTCACAGAGTGCTAAATTTACATCACGTATTCATATTAAATATGAACATCCAGGAGGCTGGACATTCGTAGACTTTTTAATGCCATATTTACAAGTGTCCATCACTGTTAATCAACAGTTCAGAGGACCTCAGAGGGGATGATAGCTGTGGCTAACAGCTGGAAATGCTGAAGTGAACACACGCATGCAGTTTGATAAAAAAAAAAAAAAAAATCAATCTGCCGGCGACTTTGTTTACACTAGAGTCACAAGATAAGTCTGAGGGTTTGCGAGGAAATTACCAGGATAGGAAAGCTGAGAAACAATATTCTCCAAAGGAATATGTTGAATCTTCATGTTCTCATGTTCCCCAATCTTGCTTTGCTCCCGTGTGAGTTAATGGATAGTTTTACTAATTCATGGCTCTAAAAACTGAAAATGAAACAGAAAAGCAGGGAAAGGTTAACAGAGCGGTGACGATAGCTGCACAAAGACGCTGGTTAAGGAGCCACCGGCTGAAAGTTTGAGTTTCTTCACTCTCGATCGTCTGATGTGATCTTTTTGCCTGTAAAGATTTCTACATATTAGGACTGGAGTGGAGCGCTCTTGCTTCAGGGGCTAAAGTGGGTTAAGAACATTTCAAAGAAGCCACTTTGTATGTACACGTCTAACTCCTCTCAAAACGCAGTGAGTTTAACGGCTGTTTGTATGTTTAATTATAGATGACTAACGCAACGTCTGATGTCTTAACAGCAGTCCTGAGCTCACCAGCTGGCAAAGCTGCTACTCTGTACTTTATTTATCTTTTCTCAAACGTTCAATCCCCACGACTTGTCTTCAAAAGCTAATCCAAAACATGAAAAAAAGCATAAACTGACATTCAAACATCGTGAATAACTCGATTTTGATTAAAAGTTCGGGCAGAGCCCTGTAATTCAGGCTCCTGGTTATTTCCATGCTATTTTTCATCACAGGTAATGGATAACAGTTCACTCAGTTACAATGCCCCCACCTCTCTAAACTACTAATTGCTCTATTTCCTCACTGCCCGCACCATAATTGCATGCTTGAAAGGCGTGAAGGGTATCCATTAATGTCAGCTTGTCGGTGTAAAAGGTGAATGCAGAGATGCAGCGAGCCAAAAGGAAACTCTGTCGCCCAATCAGATGTCAGAGCTCCTGCTGTGTTCCTGCGCCGTCCCCATAGAGACCACGTCTGAATATTTCATAACCGATCATTTGAAGGGTTTGCGAGAGCTCCCAGTGTGACTAAATATTCAGTGAACTGCTACTCACATTTTAACCCGGTGGAAGAGGATGAAAGGCGGCGTGGAGACGTGAGTCGCTCCCCGTCACCTGGAGGCCAGAGCTGCCTCTCTGCGGATTCCCAGGGTCAGAGTTTCAGAAATCGGATCATTTATTCAGCAGTGAATCTAAAATATTATTAATGGATGTTAATAGCAGTGGTCAACATTATACATAAGTCACTAAGCATTCAGGGAGGGAACCCAAGGTGAACTTGATATGCAGGAGGGTTTGCAGAGGATTGAAGATTTTCTTTGCTTTAACGCTGAAACATGTTAATTAATGGATCAGCCGATCAGCTCAACATTAATTAATCATTCAAGTTATTCATCAAGCTTTGCCTCTGCTTCATATCAGGCACGCTGGACTGTTGTCATGATAAATCAAACAATATGAAGGCATCAACTTGAGCTCAGGGACAGAGTTTGTCTGTCAAGGACACTTGAGCCTGTTTACCACAAACTTAACACCTGCAGGGTTTGTTTAGTGAGACTCGAACAAATCTCACAAAAGACCAAAACCAACCATGAACTGATCTGCTCACCAAGTATCGTCTGTGTATGCAGCTTCCTCCTCTGCGCCACAGAGCTCCATTATTGTCCAAAATCTAGCATCAGTCTTGCATGTTTGGACAGAGGCTGACTTTCAGCAAAGCTTCCCGGCCTGACTTGAACCTGGATGTGTTGGATCAATTGTCAGTTTTAACCCCAAGGCCAAAAAGAGGCTTAATGCAATGGGTTTAAAATACTGAATTTGGAGCTCCTGACATGTTTTGAATTCCAAATAAAATACAGAATATAAAGCCAGGCACACATAACTAAGGCGTAGGTTTGGTCTTGGATCCAAATCAGTGGAGCAAATGACAAATTCTGATAAAACTAGTTATTGTGCTTTTCATAATAATGGTAGCAGAACAAAAAAACTAAAACTGTTATGTAAACCTCCATATTGTGACCCGTCTTAAAATAATTTCTAGTTGTGTTTACAGAGACCTGACACTGACAGATGATGTCCTGTTTGCATCTTTACTACAGAGAGCGACGCCTTAATGTTTTACGCTTGGGTGATATTCAGTTAAAGCATGTTTTAGGAGAATACTAACAATAAATAAACTGACTTTTTTAAAAAAATATGACATACAGTACGTAGATTGAGGTACCTCTTTTCAGCCCTGAGTAGTGTCTGCAGGTTTTATTCAAGACTGAATAAAGACCCACAAACCTACACTGTTAAGGTGAGGCAGCCTGTTTGTGACCTGGGAGACAAAACCGAGGGCAAACCAGCACCACCAGTACTTTACAAACTGAAGGCCAGAACAGGTGGAGAACTCCTGCATTCAACTACAGCTTATGTGAAGGTGAGGGTTGGAGCCTTCGTTCATGTTGTCTGTCAGGCGAGCAGATATCAATAAATCAGCATCAGTAAAGTCAAAATGCAACAGCCTCTAACATCACACCTAACCTGACCTACTTTTAACGTCAGCTCTGACATGAATTCCTGGCAGTGTGACTGAACCATCAAAGCTAACAGGCTTCTTTCTAGCCCACAGACTCCAGTCACTTTGGTTGGTCATGTGACTTTCATCAGCTTTGCCCCTGCGGTGTCCGTCACTCTGTAACCCTGACCGGGAACAGTCGATGAATAGAAGCCAGCGCTGCTGTCTAGCTTTACAGATAATTCATAATGCGTGTGAAGCATCCAGCTTGGTTCATTTCCAGAGCATCTGACACTCCAGTCATACTTGACTGCGGTGTAATAACCTTAATCAAATAGAAAAATATCATGTTGTCTCACCATAATGCCAGCTCTCTCTGTGTGGAGTGAGTCATTTGAGGCTTTCCTCACCAAGTGAAAAGATGACAAACTCAAAGTGGTTGCTGATGAATTTCGGCTCACGATGTCCTGCGCTGGCAGAGCACAGCGGCTGACTTTTATTCATTATTGTGCATTATAGAGAGTTACATCTCTAGCTTAGTATGTTTTAACCTCTTTATTACAAACCACACACTCACGGCATGTTTTCAGCCTTGTTTTCCTTCTTTCCAGCAGCTATTGGCTTCCATTCATCTGTGTATGATTGCTGTGAACTTCTGTTGTTATAATGCAGTATAGTATAATTATGTTCTATTCTGCGGTTCAAATCAACCTACACTTTCAAAATCAATACCCTGCAACGGCAGTGTGTTTTTATCACGCTGTCATTGTGTTAACTGTAGTGGCTGACTCTACTCAGGTTTCACAGATGTCAAATACACATAAGGCTCTTAATTTTTACCAAATGATTTTGATGAAAGCTTATTTGCACCTGGATTCCCCCACAACCTAAAGTTGTTTTCTGATCAGTGCAGGTTGCAGCGAACTGAGGCATCATGAAGACTCAACAAAAACAATTATTCTTGGTGAGACGAGCAAAGTGTCCATCGATGTAAAATAAAATAGCATTTTCATGTTCTTTGCAATCAAAAAAACACATGAAAAAAGCCAATAATGAACCCTTAGTATCGGAATTTAAAGGGTAAGGCTGACAGTCACCACATGAAGACAAAAAAACATCAATGCATTCGTCTGCCTGTTTCTGACTTCTCTACCCTGTTTCACTCGAGCCAAATCATTCCAACTGAGGGCCTAAATCCTTCAAAATGGGTCACAATTATATCGTTTCATTTTCTGAAAAAGGCTGAATAATTTACTGTAACAGCTGGGCTCGGCAGTTTTCAGCAAAAGCTACTCAGACGGGAATAAACAGTGCATTTGGTGAAGATGACTTGCAGCCGCAGCATTTCCAGCAGCGGTGCAACATGTAATCCAATGCAACGGTGTGCAACACTGATGTGTTTTTAGTAGATTTTGGACAATAATGGAGCTCTGTGGCACAGAGGAGTACCATATAATAGGCTGTGCACACAGACAATACTCAGTGAGTATCACTAAACACACCCTCCAGGTGTAAAATTTGGGGTAAATAGGCTGCAATGTGGAAAAAAACCTTCTGGTATGGCCCTTGAAAGCGTCCTCGACAGACAAACTCTCTCTGGTTGACTTTCAGGTGGAGGCAGCAGAAATCATGTGACTGTCCAGTGATGTAAACAGCTGCAGAGAAGTGCAGCAGAAGGCATGAAGCTGCAGGCTACGTGGCGTTTGGGAGACGGCGATAAGGGTTTGTTAAAAAGGTTTGAGCATTTGTCCACACAGAGGACGTTTCACCTCAGGCCGGCGTGCTCGCGGAGCTCTGTTCTGATCAGAGCTCGAGGGTCCTCCAGAGCCTTTTCACCGACATACGCCAACCCATCTGCCCACGGTGTGCTCCAGGAACAAAGCATTTGGCTCAACCTCTTATCTGGTAATCAATGTGAAGAGACCACTCAACATAATTGATATAGGATGTGATGGTGTTTTTTTTTCCTTTTCTTGACTCAAGCACACATACACCAAAGCTGAAGCACCCAGCTAAGTGGAGACAGAAGAGGAGGGCGTTGTTGTAGAGGATAAGTTTTCATTTGCATATGAATAACAGCCCATAATGAATTCCTCCTACTTGTTATTGTTCCAAGTGAAGCAGTACATGTGTTCCCTCTTAAATGAAGTCATAATGAACAGTGTGGCGCTCCCTGCCATTGTTTGAGATGCATCACCCCTGTGTTACATTAAGGACAGATTTTATTCTTTCTGAGTGAACGCACTGTAAAACGTTAAGGCCTATGGTAATCCTTCTTTATCCACTAAAGGATCATTGGGTTTTCTAGCTGTGTACGGCACTGACGATAATGAATATTTTATGTACACTGTCCACATTTAAAACACCAAATAAGATGAGAAGCAGATATGCTGTAAACAAACAGCCAGCTGAGAGCGAGCAGAAGTCCCAGTGGCTTCAACTCACTCATCGAAGGGAGTCAAACACAACAGAGCGGTGCTGGACGTGGCCTCTGTCTCACCGGCTTTCCTCCACTTGCTCTTCTATGAATTATGGATGAAAAACTGTCATTTGGGGGGGGGGGGAAACCACAGCGCACCTTTCTGCGTCGTTTTTACCACATTTCCACAGTGTAAAGGCCTCAGTGCGGCCTAAACTAAGTGCTCGTCTAATAGTCTCAATATATCTGAAACCAGCACAATGAGCGACTGTGACCAACAATTTTTTACTAAACACACGATCCAGCAATCCTACACCTTTAAGCAGCGACCAACCAGGTGTGTGGAGGTGAGATCCATCACTTTTGGGTCTAGGCTTTCACCCAGAGCATCATTTTCCTCTTACGTATGATTCGTCTCTTGTCTGTATTTTGGCATGTGGTTGAGATCTCCTTTGAAACAGCTCAGAACACCTTTGGCCTTCAGATCAAACCTTCGCCTTGCATTACTCGCACAGACTGGACCGCCTGTGCAGTCAGTGTAGCATCATAAGCTCAGCCTCTATCTGCCTCTGAACTCACCAGGAACTGCACTTCTTCCTGCCTTTTCCTTCCAGTCTCTCCTTTGGCCTCTGGTCTCTGCACTTCTATGAAGCAGACTCATGACGCTCAGGGATCAGCGCAAACGCTTGGCTTTGGTTGAAATGTTTTCATCGGGCACGGATGTGTCTGCGCTTCAGTTCTCACCACCCTGAGCAAACAGAGGGAAAGTACTTACGAAACAGCAGCTACCAACACATGGACTGTCTGAAACGTTTCCTTCAGCGAGGTCAAGATGTGAAAAATTCATCTTCTCATTAACCACAACCACAATCTTCGATTTAGCCTTTGTGAACTACATGAGCTCAGGGACACTTCCTTTTCAAATATAACGATAATGACTGAACAGTCAGTTGATTAATCAGTCAACAGGAAATAAGGAGCAGTTTTAGTGACTGATTCTTTTGTTTCAGTCGTGCATGAAGCAAAAACACAAAACATCCGTTTTGGACCATATGCAAAACATTTGAAGATGTCGCCTCTGGCTAAAGGAAAGTACGGTTAACAGTTTCCTTGAGCAATGAATTTAAAAAAGTAATTACGTGCTGGTAAGGTATGGTAAAACCTTGACCCCTACACATCAAAATGAGCGTTTAACCTAAATGGACCTCAATGATCACCTGGAACTGGATGACTGGCTGAAAGGTATGGAAATGTGCTGCATGACTGCATCACACCTCGGACCAAACAGACCGCTCAGCGGCAGCTTCTCATGAGGGTCGACTGGCACGCCGGAGAGCCAGTGCATCCAAAGTTCACGTACCTCTGGTTCGACACTGACCGCTGAGACGTAAAGACACATGAAGTGATTTATGTGAGCGCGCAGCCCCTCCCTCCCCTCCACACACGGCCCTCCCACACATTATGAGCCAATGTCACCTCTCCTCCACTCAGAGCGGGCTGTCCGCACTGATGCTGTAATGAGCTGCTCTGTTTGGCTACAGGCCGTCTCAGATGACACACGATGCTGTCACTCACGGCGGCGGCCCCCGCTGGCACTGAATCACCATCCAAGTGTCTCACCGCTCCACATGTGATCAAAGGCAAGTTCTCAAACAATTTCAGTGTTATCTCTGGTGTAAAATGTCCTCATCCAGGGTGTATTTCTTCTTTTTGAGCCCAGAACGTGCTCTTATTTACGCCGACAATTTGTGAGGTTAACTGTGGGGGAGGATGTGCTACACACTATTCATCTGCCAGCGCCCACATCCACAATCATTAAGTGCTGCTGGCCGCTTTGCCGGAGCAGTCGGGGGCTAAGTGCCGTGCTCAAGGGCACATACGTCATAGTTTTTGATGCTCAACCAGACGCACAGCAGCTGTACAGCCCAGAGCGTATGTGTTCGATTAAAAGCTGAACATTTAGGTTTGCAGCTCGGGAACATTCTGGCACGTTCGATAGATACTTCTCTGACTACGTTTTGTAAGTGTAAACATGTTTTTCTGGCTTCTGTATAATATAAGTCATCAAAGCACCTCTGGAGGGACTGAACTTTACCTGTCATTGCAGTAACACCTGTGTGGTAAATAGCTAAACAGTCTGAAAGGTAAGGCTGCATCAAGGTGTTTACTCCAAGCTTAAATACTCTATTCATATTCATATACACATCAAATCAGACCTTGGTGTCTTTTCCTGCCTCACTATGTACACAGAATCTAAAGTCACAGGTCCGCTTACACGTTTTCTGAGCTTTCAGCATCATTTTATTTTCAACAGCCTTCATTTGACAAAAGGACAAAAATGGAGCCGCCTGAGTGGAGGTCAAAGGTCAGAATATAAAGTGAGACCGATGAATGTACAACACTGAACAAAAGCAACATCGGAGTTGAAAGTGAGAGGAGACATGGATTTCTGTCATGTGAATAAATCAAATCAAATCAAACTTTATTTTTATGGCACTTTTCATACTTAAAAGCAACACAAAGTGCCTCACAGAGGCTAAAAACAACAAAGAGGAAAACCCAGTCCTCACGCCCCAATTAAAACATACAGAGACATATAAAGACACACACTCACAGACACGCACACACGAACACACACACCCGCGCACACACCCATACGGACAAGGCAAGGGATAAGCAACCTTTGGGGGCCACCCACACTGAGAGGGCCCCCGGCCCATGACTAGGGAGCGCCGCCCGAGACACCCCGACCCAGGCAGACAGGAGGCCCCGCACCAAGGTGCAGAGGCCTCCAGCCGTCCAGGCCAGAGCCGTCCCCTCGACAGTGCACCCGTCAGTAGACCAAAAGCAGCTCCCAGTGTGGGGGGCCCCCATGAGGAAACGCTAAGACCCAAGGGCCGCCATGAGGAAAACAAGGGCCCCCATGAGGAAACACTGGAGCTAAAAACCAAGGGACTAAGACATAAACATAAAATAATATAAAATAAAATAAAATAAAATGGATAAATGAAATAAATAATAATTAAACATGTCGTTAAAACATGATGCAGCTAAAATAAGATACGAATAAAGATTAAAAATGATAAGAAGCCTGATTAAAGGAATAAGATAAGTCAAACAAATCAATTGAAAGCCTGATTAAAAAGATGGGTCTTGAGCCTCTTTTTAAAAACATCAACAGTCTCTGCGAATAAGACAGTTATATCTGTTTGGTGTCTTTCAGACTAGTTTAGGTCAAGGCGTGATAAGTGGGCGCTGACTGGCTCTCCTGAGGACTGCAGTGGTCCATATGGCATGCTGTCCGACCAATCAGAAGTGTTTGCATCCACATGGCCTCACGCAAAGGCCCGGTGACAAGGCGGCCATGTTGCTGCTGCTGGTCCAGACTTTAATCTCTAATCTTTTTTAGTTGTTTCAAATGTTTGTTTTACAAGAGATTATAAAGAACATTACTAAGAGTGGATTTAAAAACCAAAACATGAAAACTAAATAATAAGAGACGTTTCAGTGGCCCACCAGCCAACGTGTTGAAGTGTCCTCAAGCAAAGACATGATGCCACCAGCTGGTCCTCCTGGTGAACGCCGACTTCTTAGATCATCTTTACTTTACATGTAGAGACCAAACTGACTGAATTTGTTCTTTCCAGATGTTCTAACAGGCAGGCAGCTGATGGGCTGTTGCCCTCCTCAACATGCCTGGAGTCGTGGTATTTCAGTGGAAGGACACTCCTGGTCTGCTGCGGCGGCTCTGCGTCCTTGAGAGCTCGACTGTGCAATGAAGCAACAAAGTGCTTTATTAGACATCCCCTGATAGATCTGGTCTGAGGTAGAGTTCTTGTCCCCGGTAAGAGGAATGATGGTTGGCTACAGCTCAAGAGGGAGGGTCCACGGGGGGCATCTATCACCAGGGGTGACTGAGTGTCAAATAAAAAAGCAGCGCCGGGTAATTTTACAGCATGAAAGTCAATACAGTCGATACAGACAATCATCTGAGGGACGCCTCTCGCCTTTCCTCGACATACTCACAGAGAGTGCGCTAATAAGATAAACTTCAGTCGAGTTAGAGGGAATAGTCTCAATTTTTAAATCAGTTTTTGTGCAGGAAAACAATCATGTTTCTGTGTTTGACAAAAATATTTGTTTAAAAGGTCAAAAAAGTCAATAAAAACAAAAAATAAATGAGGCCAGAAACAGACTAAGACCTCATCAACCTTTGACCTGAACCCGTCTGAATGAGCAGAGTCCTTCTGAAGCTGACCTCACTTCCTGGAGTCTCTGCCGCCTGCACACTCCCCACAGAACACAGCACGGTTTAGTTTTCACCGGGCAGCTGTTTACTCCTGCTTCCCGTCTTTATGCTAAGCTAAGCTAACCTGCTGCAGGCTGGAGCTTCATATTCAGTGTAAAAGTGTAACAGTGGCATCAAACCTCTCATCTAACTTGAGAGTTAGATGAGAGGTTTGGATGACGAAATCAGCAAAGAAGCAGATTTCCCCAAACTGTCCAAAAAAAAAAAAAGATTTCTTTGAATGGCAGCTAACAATGTGAATTATTGTAATTGAGAGAATTTTCTCCCATGTAGGGCTGAGACTGATTTTCATCACTGATGACTATGAGATACTAGAGTATCTCACTGATTAATTTTGGTCCATAAGTTGTCTGAAAAAAGTGTAAAAAAACCCAGCAAAGTTCTCACAATCACAATTGCATCAATCACAATCACAATGGTAGCGCTGTCGCCTCACAGCTAGAAGGTCCCAGGGTCGATTCCCGCCTGGGGCGCTGTGGGCGCTGTGGGCGTGTCCTCCACCATGCCTTTGGTGCCTGCTGCCCCTTAAGGGGCCTTTCTGTGTGGAGTTTGCATGTTGTCCCCATGTTCACCTGGGGTATCCTCCATAAAAAAAACCCACTAAAAACATGCAAGAAGATCATCACCTGACCAATGGTGACAGGAAGGAACTGGGTCCCCGGGCGCCGGTTGGATGGCAGCCCACCGCTCCTGGTCTGCCGCAGAGGAAGGCGACCAGGATGGGTTAAAGGTGGAGAAAGAATTTCACTTACATGGCGTGTGCAGTAACTCTTCTTCTTCTTCTTCTTCTTCGTCTCCTTCTTCGTCTTCTTCTTCTTCTTCTCCCATAGGTTCATATTCGCTTTAGCTAACAGTTGTTTTCATTAATCAATCTGCTGACTAGTTTCTTGATTATTTACTGGAGCCAAAGCTTTTGCTTTTTCATGTGGTGTTCGTGTCATTCCAGATGCCAAAGATGTTAAGTTTACTGTCAGGAATCTGGAACAAAGATTGACTCCTGATTAATTATCAAATACTTGCTGATTAACATTCTGTCAGTCCACTTATCGGCTAATTGTTTTGGCTTCAGATGCAAACCACTTCAAATTCACTCTATGATTTATACTTTCTTTCATGACCTCTGACAGGCTGAAAAGTACAATTTAATCCTTTGAATTACATACTAAAACATAATAATACAGAATGCTTTTCACATTTCAGTGACATGCTGTCAGGAAAGTCAAAATTCTGCTGTTATCTCAGCCAAATGCCCGGCGCTGGTTTGAGTTTCCCCCTCAGAGATGACGGGGATAAGAAGCCCAGAATTACTTTCATGTTTCCAATTTTGAGCGGGCAAAACAGGAAGGGAAAAGGGAGCAAACCAGCCTTTGATTTATATTCAAATGAGAAGTATACAAGGGAAATTGGATTTCTCTTTCATTTCAGAGAATGAATTTCCTGGTGGCAGATCGTATTGTATCATCTCGTGGCGTTAATATCCCGCTCTGAGCATCAGGAGCTCCTCTTCATCACAAAGACTTGGAGGAACTTATAGACCTCCTCACCACAGAACGCAGTGACAATTTCCATTTCTGTTCCAACGTTCAAACAATACCCCCAAGGCCGTTTAAGACGTTTTTCAGCCGTTTTAATTTACACATGAAAGGCAATAACATATCAAAGGAGTTCTGCTTTAAATTCAAAGAAAACTTGTCTCTGCTTGTGTCCCTTATGTCAACGAATCCAGCTAATTCTGCACCTCAAAGCGAGCCAGCCGGAGGACCATCCTAGGTGTAATTGAGTTCAGTGTATTTATATACTGATGAAAAATTCAACAACGTACACAGCCACTCTAATCAGACTGCAATGCCTCATGGGAGAAAACACTATCCAGCACTGAATCCAGAGAGGAGACACTCTGCATTAGCGGGAGGCCCTTCCTTTTCATGCCTTTAACGGCTAATTCTGCTTCGTTTGATACACGCGTGTTGTAATCACCGAGCGATGCAGCCAGACTCTGAGCTTCTGTGACACTGCTGGCGTCACAAACGTGCCGCAGACACTTTGACGACTGGCCAAACATACCAAAGCAGAGGAAATAAGTTCTAAAGATCAAAATGACGGGATTAAACCCTTGTTAAACATGGATTTGTGCTCCAGCTAATGACATAACTGCTGGTTTTCATGCTAATGTTCTCACAGTAAGAAAGCGATGTCAGGCTGCGATTACCAATTACTTTC
Source organism: Chaetodon trifasciatus (assembly GCA_037975065.1). Lineage (NCBI taxonomy): Eukaryota > Metazoa > Chordata > Actinopteri > Chaetodontiformes > Chaetodontidae > Chaetodon > Chaetodon trifasciatus. Next base: position 18,878,626 of record JBBMOE010000002.1, read on the forward strand.
CCTGTCAATGAATCTGCTGATTGTGTTCTTGATTAATGTCTTACATGAAATGTACAAAGCTCAAAGTGACATGCAACTACTTGATTTGACCAACAGTCCACAATTAAAATCCTTCATTTATTATCTTATGCGACAAACAGTAAACGCTCATACAGTTGAAGTTGGAGCCAGCAGGTATTTGGCATTTTTGCATTAAAGTGACTGAAACGATTAATCAATTATCAAACTACAGTAGTTGTCGATTCATTTTCCTTCAATCACTGCAGCTCTAAACAAAGCAGAGTGTGACACTTTACAGACAGGTTTAGGCTACAGTGAGCTGGTTAGGGTTGGAGGGGCCACAGAAAAAAACATTTTCCCTTGAGTTTGGACTTTAAAACCTTAAAATATGTGTCAAAATGCTGCAGACACTTTCTCTGGCGCCACCTAGTGTCCATACACAAGCCCGCAGTGAAACACCACTGCAAATAATGACAATTTTTCCCTTTTTTTGTCTAGTTTTTTTATTGGCACACTGAAAACGTGTGATTAGGTGATTTGGTACCTAAAGTGTTCCTTCAACCCAATTAGGGAAAAAAATCTCAGTTAGCTTTAGTGATGTAAAGTCATGCAAACAGCTTTCAGTTGCACAAGTTTCAAGATATCCAGCTCTGACATTTCTGCTGCCACCAAATATAATAATATGAATGAAGCATTGAAAAGTTTCAGTAACAATTCAGTGTTCCAGACACAATGTCCCGCTCACTTCTCTATGACCAATAGTCTGTATTATTGTTGAAAGGTGTTTAATGGATTATCCTGAGAAACGGGGACATGACCATTCTCCAGAGACGGTGCTGTTGATTAATGTGACTCTTCATCACTTTAAGCATCAGAAATAAAACTGAACTGTGGCAGCAGAAATTTCATAGACAGATTTGTCAAGACTTGGACAAATAAAACCAAAACTATCGACACAGGCGGATCCCTCTAGAGGTTTTTCTTTTTATCATTCGGGTGAACTGACCTTCTGAGACTAAAGAGCAAAATGTCTGATGCAGAAGCAAAGATTCAGAGAAGTTAACATGATCACTGTCCTCAGAGACCAAAGATATGACCATTTCTAAAGTGCCACCTATTATTGAGGAGCTTGTGAATCTTTGGTATGTGTGTTGTTTGGCGATCACTGTGACAAGCTGAGTTAATGCTGCAGGCAGAGATCGGACAGCTCGTTCGGCCAGAGACAACTTTTCTGTCCACATCTGTTACCATTTTCTGTGCTGATCTTCTGAAAACTGAAGCATCAGTGTCTCTGTTCAGTCCTTTGTTTCACTTTATTTGCTCTTTTGCATGCTAACAGGTTTGGCACAACTGCTAGAGCAAACTCATCTAAATAAATTAAAGTTCTCTCATCACAAAACTGAAGTCCACAAGTTCATGAGAAAATCGAGGCCGTCTTCTTCCACAAAGAAGTTTCTCATTTAGTTCCAATGGGCAGTGCATCCATTCACTTTTCATAATCCAATGGCAAGAATCCTTGGTCCTCTCCGTGAGCCTCTTCATCATAATGTTCCGAAATGATACACTGACATTGTTCAAACAGTTAAAAGCTGTCGATCTGCATGCAAGCAGTTCGTGGAAGGGATCTCCAGGCAGTGAGCGAGGCATATGGTGTGGGAGCGGGACGAATACCATAACCACAAGCACGTATTTGTAATGTGCAAGATGGCTGGCTCTTCAGCTGCTTTGATATTTTGGGAGGTGTACACAAACCTCCAGAGCGGCAGGATCGTGAGACACTTTTTAAGTCGCTCGCAGCTGTTGAGTCTCCAAAACCTGCGACACATCTGCAGGACAAGTTCTGGAGCATATGGAGTTCATTCTGACTCAGTCGAAAGAGTTTGTCCCTCCCCTGCCTTTAGATTAGCAAGGAAGGCCCGTCCCGGGAAGATTGCCAGTTTGATTCCCAGCAGCAAAAGAATAAGTAATAATGTCCAGGGCCTCTGCTGTTGGGGTACATTTGATCACAGCACTTCATAAGCTGGCAGGTGCTCCGGTAGAGCTGCTCAGCGGCCCGTAGCAGAAGGCTGTGCTTAAACTCAGGTATGAATGTGTGACTGCTGAGAAGTGCGGTGCAGTAAGTACAATGCTTCTGATTAAGAGCATGAGTGTTCAGTAAAACTTCCTGCATTAATTATTAGACTTTATAATCAATTAATTAAAAGAATAAAAAGAAGTGATCATGACCCGGAGACCTGACGAGAGCAGTCTCACACATTTAAACATCTGCTATGAAAACGAAACTACAATGGGTTAAGACTCTTTGTACCCACACAGAATGAGTATCCCTACAGCCGGACAGAGAACTGGATGGAGACTCGGGAAGAAGCAGCAGCTGTGTTGGCTTAAAGGAGGCTACTTGGTGGCAGAATCCCCATCAGGCCTCATGCTAAAGGGCTCGAGGCGCTCGCTCTCGGGCAGCATGTTGTTGAGACGCTCCATCAGCGGCACCGTCTGGTCGATGCCCATCTGGATGCGTCTCAGGATCATGGACATCTCGTTGACTTTCTGGATCTGCTCAGCGTACTTGGCGTAACGTTTCTGGCGCTCCTGCATTATGCTGAACAGCGTTTCCACTGACAAGTCCATCTGGAAAGAAACAGGCAGTTGAGAGAGTCAGTGTTTGACTTTTGGTGACACTTTGAATCATCTCAAAGTAAAACAGAGAAAAACAGCTTGGAAAACTGCTTCAGCACTAATACATGAATATCATTTAAAACAGTAGAACATATATAAAACATGCAGCACAAGTTTGCAAATTTAAGTGAGATTGACACATAAAACAATTGGGACAAAACCAACTGCCTCATCAATGTGTAAAGTTTCAGCAGTGCTGTTCCCAGATTCAACCGTCTTTATTAAATAAACAGAAACAGAAAAGTTCTTTTCACATTAGAAAAATTAAGTCACTGTATGAAGTCTTGCATATGTCGTTTTTTTTGCCTTTAGAACGTAGCTGCAACTATATATTACTTTCATCATTGATCAGACTTTTTTCAATTAGTCAATCATTTTGTCAGTACAATGTAAAAAAAAACAGAAAATTGACAAAAAAAAAACAAAACTGAAACATACTGAATTTACAGTGATACAAAAGAGAGAACACATTCTCAACCTCTCACATCTTAATCTGATATTGCTTCCCTGCTGCTGCTGACAAAAATGTGCTCATACCAGTGGTTAAACACAATATTTAATATGGTTGTTTTGGAACTGAAAAATCACACACCCCGTGTGCTAAATGTCTCATGCACACTACCGTATTTTTACCTCTTTGATCCTCTTGACCAGCGCGTTCTGGTCGAAGGCCACGGCCTCGGCACACTGGTGCAGGTGGTCCTGGTATCGGATGCAGAGCTGCAGAACCTGGGCAGCATCCAGTCTTTCCAGACACACACTGCTGGGTGACGTCTGGCCGCTCAGCACTCCTGTGGAGAGTGAAGAGCGAGTGACTTACACGGACATGCTGGAACAGAGTAACACTTGACAACAGCGTAACACTTGGTAATTATTGTAATTAGCTTTGCACAAGATCTGACAGAACTATCCTCCTGCTATTTCAGAAGTGCGCCTACACAGGAAACTTGGCTCATTATCCACCTTCTAATACAGCGTTAATGGGTTGCAGCGATTAGCCTGAGTGCACAGAATTTCAAAATGGTTGAAAATAGATGAAAGTCTCAATATCTTCATGTGGAAACTGAAATGGTAGTGGTCAGATAAAATATCTGCACAATGTACTGATTCCCCTGAATAAATCTAATTTAACAGAGCAACACTCAATCTCAAAAAATGGTATGTCAACACTCAGTGCAAAGATCAAAACACTGTGAAATAATTTTTCATTTCTTGGACGCGATCAGTGCAGTGTGCAGATATTTTGTCAGGCTCAAGACCCACCTTTTTAATCAGGCTTTCAATTGATTTGTTTGACTCATCTCATTCCTTTAATCAGGCTTCTTATCATTTTTAATCTTTATTCGTATCTTATTTTAGCTGCATCATGTTTTAACGACATGTTTAATTATTATTTATATCATTTATCCATTTTATCTTATTTTATTTTTTTTATTTTATTTTATTCTATTTTATTTTATTTTATGCCTTAGTCCCTTGGTTTTTAGCTCCAGTGTTTCCTCATGGGGGCCCCTGTTTTCTTCATGGGGGCCCTTGGTTTTTAGCGTTTCCTCATGGGGGCCCCCCACACTGGGAGCTGCTTTTGGTCTACTGACGGGTGCGCTGTCGAGGGGACGGCTCTGGCCTAGACGGCTGGAGGCCTCTGCACCTTGGTGCGGGGCCTCCTGTCTGCCTGGGTCGGGGTGTCTCGGGCGGCGCTCCCTAATCATGGGCCGGGGGCCCTCCCAGTGTGGAGGGCCCCCAAAGGTTGCTTATTCCTTGCCTTGCCTGTATGGGTGTGTGTGCGGGTGTGTGTCTTCATGTGTGCATGTCTGTGAGTGTGTGTTTTTATATGTTCCGGTATGTTTTTATGGGGGTGTGAGGGCTGGGTTTTCCTCTTCGTTGTTTTTAGCCTCTGTGAGGCACTTTGTGTTGCTTTTAAGTATGAAAAGTGCCATATAAATAAAGTTTGATTTGATTTGATTTGATTCTGCTTTTACTTAGTGTGTTTAATCTTGGGCCTGTGAAAGTTGATTTTGTATGTGTGTGTTCGCCACTGTTTGTCTAAAACAGACATGGCAAAATCAGTGTCAGTGGTTTTATATTTTATTAAATCACATTCAGCTAGATGTAGCTACTATCTGTCTTCATTAATGGCTTCTTAAAGATCCAGTCAAAATCCATGTCAGCAGCTGAGACACATAATTATTACCTTTCAAAAGCGGCTGAAAGGTGGGTATTTCTTGTAGCTTTATGACATCTGGGTCATTGTGGATGTTTCGCATTGACTGGGTCCCCTGGGCCACAACCACAATGTCATCCATTTTTGCCTTCTGCTTTGCTGGAGAAGGCACCACTGCAAAAAATACGCCATTACCATGAAATCAACAGACTTCAAAACATAAAGGCATCAAATCATGGGATGTGTTTATAAACGTTTCAAGATTACATTCAGTAAACATTTTACACTGAATCCAGCTATACTTTCTCCAATGATGCACATAACATTTGATATTACAAGTACATCAACTCAAGTACTGAAGTAAAGATTAGAGGAAATTCCATTGTATATTACTGAATAAATACCACTCCACTGTATTTCAGAGAGACTCTACGTCTTTCAAAAGCTCATGTTGATAGATAACTAATAGTAATACTCCTAATAATAAACATATTTTGCTGTTAACAGTTCTGTTCTTATGTCACTTGAGTGCAGGACCTGTTCAGTATTTTTACATTTTGGTCTGTTACTTTAAGTGAGGGGTGTGAGTACTTCCTGCACCACTGTATCCGCAAATGATGCTACTGAACATAGAGATGGCAACTGGAACACGAAATTCTAAGTTCATTTTGGTTTACGTTTATGAAAACTGATTTTAAAAAAACAAACAAACAAATAAATAAAACTAATAAGTCTACATGGGTACGCAATCTTACTCACCCGATGAGCTGTAATCGGAGTGTTTGTGGTCCGCATCTCCACTCTGTTCGGCTCCCATAGTGCTATCAGTCGGTTAGCTAGCTACCGGTTAGCTTTTGTCAACGCTTCCAGAAACTGCAGCCATAGATATTAAAGAACGGATGGACCATCCGCAGAGTCTTCATATGACTACAAAACACACCAAAGCACCAAACAACAAGACAACCATGTCCACGAGAGGGGAATTGAAAATTTGTATTGGCGTTCTGCAATGTCACTGAGTAAAAGCTAACGTTAGCAACAAGCTAGCAAGGTCTCAAAAGGTCCGTGTTGGATAAGCCAACAGGCTACCAGACGTTTCTTTCAAGCTAAGTCCAGATTCCTATCTTGACAATAAGTGATACCGAGCATCGTTTGAGGAGTTAACGTGCTGTAACATCGACATGAGGTGCTAATTGAATGACTCGATACCGTGACTTGACTTCACTGAGGCAACACTTCCGTAAATACTGGTCACGGGGTTGTCTGTGATTGTCCAGTGAGCTCGTTATCGCCCCCTACTGCTACCGAGGTCTAATATAAGCAAGACAGCATCAGCGACGTTTAACTTCTGCATCTATTTTTGCCATTTTTTTGTTAGACAGATGTTTCTAACAACACAAAAAGCTAATAACAGTACTTCAACTAATGATGTGAAACCATAAAGGGAACTAAGGAGGTGCGCATCATGGCCTTCAGGTGGGCAAAACTTTGATATTTCTGGTGGAATTGTGCCCCTGTGTGGCCAATAGAGACCTCTAGAAATAATACACACATTAAAAAAAGCACACAGGATGATGAACTCCGCATATTTAATGAACAGGACAGAAGTCACACTGACAAGCATCAGTTAAGTACAAAACAATTCAAGAAACAAATACAAACAAGCAATAAAGCAACATTCATCATTTTCAATAACATGGAACGTCCAAAAGAGATAAACAAGAACCATTGTTTGAGAAACCTGAACAGTTCTCCTTTAATGCTGTTGTATTTGCCATTTAACCATTTGAGGAGCAGCATCGCTGTATTTAACACCATCTCTTTGGGTCCTGCTATTGACAAAACTTTCAAGACCTTTCACATGTAGACAGATAGAAATCCAGTCAAATGCTAACTACCCTGGAAACCGCTCCCAAGAACATCAAAAATCTTTTGAGTAAAATCAATTTAAGCATTAAAACATTAAACAGCCTAAAATGGAACACAGGAATTAACATTTGGTGCTTAAAGTAACAGCTTTGCCTGCACACACAGAGCCACAAAAGGCGTGGGCCTCATTCAGGTGATTCGAGGCTACGCAAGTCCTGTCCTCTCTTTGTCCGGCTCTTTCTCACTGTCCTCCTCAGCCAGAGGGTAGGGTCGCAGGTCTAAGGTCAGCATGCGGCTGAACATGCATTCAGCAAACTGTGGAGAAGAAAACACCACAGTGACCGCAACGTCATGACATACTGACATGAAGAGTTCTTCTCCGACTTGTTCGAAAAGTTTGTTACATCAGAGTAGACTCCCAGCAAGGCGTCACTCTTAGAGAAAAACTGCTCCTTCAGGGAGATGACAATGATCTGCATGTTCTCCCTCGTCTCCTCTCTGATGAAACTGGTCACCTAGACACAAACAAAAAACCCACACAAGGTATGCACAAATATGATCCATAACAAATAAGATGACAGGATAATAGTGCACAGTTGAACACACACAAACTACATAAAAGGTACTGAGGCGTCATTTTCATCTCAAACAAAAGCCAAAGAGCGCTAACGTGTCAACGGTTGATATTTCAACTTTAAACTAAACTCTGCTGCAGATTTACACTTAAAGCCTTAATGCAGCTGGAATCTCACCTTGCCAATATTACTGTTGTCCAGGGCTGCATCCACCTCGTCCAAGATGAGGAAGGGAGCAGGGCGGAAGCTGGGAGAAGTGACACAAACACCACCGAGCCAAACAGCACAGACACAGTGAACCAGTAACGAGGGTCAAACGTTAGAGTGGCAGCCATTAAAAATTATGAAATGATGCAAAGTGCTTCAGACGGAATGACGTACCAGTCAAAACAGGTAAAAAAGTCTTCAAGATCATAGCTTCCACTCAAAAGAAAATAAGAAAGACGCAGCGACGATGGACGGAAATCAAGTATCTCTTTAGAGAGAGTTCACAACACGTCAAGTTGAGAAAGATGAGAGGGTCAACAGGCTCTTCAAATTACATAGCTTTGACTTAATTAGTCCACTCAGCAGTTTCTAAACTCAAGCTAAGTACCCCGTCTCCCTCCAGAAAAAATGTTGTTTCTGAAAGATATTTCATGGTGTGTCAACAGCTGTGCTATAACGGCAATTTATGTTTATGTGTTGGGTTTTGTTTTTATAGCTCTGAGGGATCCAGCTGTCCGGCTGAATTTACGTCTAACAGACTTTGTTAAATGATTTTGGGAATAGAGCGGTGGTGATATGTCAAATCTATCATTAAAGAAGCATCATTATATCTGTTGTCGTTGCTATCTGGTGCTATTACATTCATGACATGCAATTTTTATTATTCTTAAGTGCTTGAGTGCTTAATTTCTCTTAATGTTGGAATCATCTACTTTTATACCAAGTTTCCGACTATAATCTGATGTACTGTAATCTGGTCTGTTTCAGGGTTTGAGTGTCAGCCCAGCGGTACCTCTGGATGGCAAACACCAGTGCCAGGGCAGCGACGGCCTTTTCTCCGCCCGACAGATTGTCCATGGACATGAAGCGTTTCCCCGGTGCCACGCAGCTGTAGTTGATGCCACCGAGGTACGGCTCGTCTGGATTCTCTGCACTCAGAATGGCCTGGAGCACATATGAGTCTGTTTTAATTTAATTTATTGGATCTTATCATTGAAGGCATCTTGTTCTTGCTAGTTAACCTCACTGCTAGGTGCCTCAAAATCTTACACACTGGGCCCTTAAATAAATAACTTGTAAGTCACCATTGCCAAAGGAGGTAACATAATGGTGATTTGGCCTACAGCCCACTGATGAAAGTATTGTAATATTTACATATTTGCAGTACTACAAACCCAGTATCTGTGGCAACATTCCCTGAAAAAAATGTTGTATGCAAAGCAAACAATTAGTGCAGATGTAACCAAATCAACGAGGACTGAAATCTTCCAGATTTCCACTTTAAATTTATATATACAGCACACAAACTTTAAACACCCTGAAGTGCGAACTAACCCAACTGGCTGGTTACTGGGCTGAAAATGTTTAAGTCTGTCAAGTAAAGTTGATGGTAAGCTCATTTTTTACAAACACGACAGTGGCGGAGACAAGAAAAACGACTCAAATGGACATAAACATGATTAAAAAAGATAGACTTGTGAGTGCGTTCCTGTGGTTCAGGCTTTGTTGCTTTACCTGTGCGCTGCTGTTCCTGCATATCCTTTTATAGATCTGATCGATAACGACAGACACATGGTCGAAGCACTGGCTGAAGAGACGGAAGCGCTGCGATTTGACCTGCTCGAACTCCTGGCTGCATTTCCTAGCTGCTCTGGTGCTGGCATCAAAGGCTTAGTGAGAGACAGGAACCAAAGGTGAACAGCAGTCCACGTACTTTAGTTATGAATGAATGAATATATAAACTGTTGTGTATTATAGCAGACCAATTTCACCAATCAAGCTTCATTTTGAAATTAAAAACTTGTTGGATACACTGAACAACAAAATACCTTCTGTCACTCCCTGTAACTTGGCATTCACCTCCCTCATCTTCTCCATAGCTTTCAGGTTGGGGGCAGTGGTGCGATGCAGCACTCCCTCTGTGGAGGAAAGTGACTCCTTCAGCCTCTCCAGGTAGGCCCCTACCTCTTCCTCTGCCTGCAGACTCACACAAATGAACATGAACACAAACGAACAGCACTAAGAGAAAATTCTAGCACTGATGAGGCTTCATGTCTCACCCTGAGTCCTGCCTCCACTCCAGAGTAGTCTATGAGTAGCTGTGCCTCTCTCTCATAGATGTCCATGGTGGCTGAAGTGCTTTCAGATTCTGTGTCCAGCTGCACAAACCAGAAGAATCAATCATCACGTTAGACTGACACCAAAAGTGATTCTAGCAGTTTCATTCCTTCTTTAGTTTCTCAAAGTAGGAGTAGGAGCTCTCAGTCTTCATTACTCTAATGTGGACGTTTCTTTTATTACGTTCTTTTTTCCCAAAAAATTGTGCAGGACTGGTGCTGAAATGGTAATTCATTCATTCATTCATTCATCTTCTACCCTGACTATCCCTTTCGGGGTTGGGAAATGGTAATTCAGAGGAGACAAAGAACAGTCAATTGTCAAAAGTGGCATCTGCATGTCTTTCCGTCCTACCTGCACCTCACTGATTTCATCCAGGCTTCCTGACAGCAGAGGGATGGGCAGATCCTGGATCTTGCAGGCCAGCAGTAAGTTGTGTTTGGCAAGGCGCTGCTGCTCCAAGGCCGTCTCTGCGGTCATCACTTCCCGCTGAAGCTTCACCAACTCTCTGAGAGGAAGAGGAAATTTGGCATCTTTTCTTGTTGTATTTGATCACTATGGTCATAAGAAATCTAGACATTCTTAAAAATCATAATATTTTGACAGTTAGTTTGTGGAACACCAGAAAAAAACTCACCAATGTCCTGTTTAAACCAGAAATTCATCACATTGCAGTGGTAAGCTCCTAATGATTTCGATAAAACCAGAGATGGTGGTGACTAAACTAAAAAAAAGTAAACGTTTTTAATTGAGTTTTATGTTGTTTCTGTCAAGTTTGAATGAAGCATGTTTTATGATGATAAAATTACTGTTTCTGTAAATTGAGTCTGGTGGCTTTGATGAGAGAGATTAAGCAGCTGTTTCAGACCAAATAGTAATGGACCAATTTCAAAAGTTGTTGTTCCTCTTAGTCACTTGGACACAAAACATGTGACAAGAGCATCCATAAGCACTGATCATATTCGACAGGAATTTCTCCTATTTGTCCGGGACACTGAAATCTTCCAGGGCAGGTGGAACGGCACTATTTTGGAGACCCTGACATGTGAAACCCTCTAACAGAAGCTGTTTTGTTGGCAGTAATAATAGCACAACAGCACAGTCACAGTGACAACTGCACTGCAGTATTAGTCATAGCATTACTTGTTGATCTCTTTGACACTTTGGGTTTTCTGGTCCAGCTCAGCTTTGGCAGCGGCCACATGGCTCTTCTTCGACAGCAGCACATTCTTCAGCTCCAGCAGTTTGTTCTGACCGTCTTCCAGCTCCACCAGCAGCTTCTCCTCATCCTGAGGGGGAATGGAAACATCAGACTGAAAATGCCTGCGATTGCTGAAAGGTTTAATTTTACATCAGCTACAATGTGTCTGGAAATAGCCTTAAATACAGGCTTATTTTTAAATCTCAACTGGAAGAAATCTATATTCCAAGAGAAGATGAGTGATAAATATTTGTAGTTACCAAACCTGTAATTCTGGACACCCTTTACCCATATTACAGGAGGCATGAACTACATCTGGAATAACAGAATGAATGCCTGACATGACTACCTTCCTCTGCTCGGCCATGATTCTCTCCTCGTTGTCGATGGTTTCCTCCATCTTGTGAAGTTTCTTCTTCTGCTGCTCCAGTTGGTTTTGCTCGTACTCCTGATGTGCATTCAAGCGAGCATGCTGACTTTCAAACTCCAGCCTTAAAGGAGACATATCAAGGTGTTTAGGATGTAAAACAGTGTGTGCTGCAGTATGTACACCTTAACATGCATACAAATTAGTGGTGTCAATGGTTATGCACGTAGTTTTATCGGATAATTTGCATACACACACATTGTGATGCACTCCGATGCCATCACCCAGTTGGCGTGCTTTATGATTGAGACACATATGCTGCCAATCAGTGGTGGAAGGCGAGGTGCTTTAAAGAAGTAGTTCGGTACGTGGAGCCCAAATACGTTTTGCCATCGAGAGCTACTGTGACTAATTGCATTTAAAAACACTGTTAGGAGAAGGAGTGTACACTTAAATTGACATACATTTTTTTTAGATGGGCCTTTGTTCTGGTAGATAAAATGTCTTTTGCAGCTGCAGCCAGTATAGAGCAGTACATTGCTTAGCTTTCTACACTGGTACTGCCACTGCTTTTCCAAACTGGGTGCTAACAGCCATCTACAGTAGATAATACACTAAGTTCTTCATACAATCCCAAAAAACAGAACTATCATCTTTATCATGCATTCATCACTGACTTTGCTGGTTAAGTTTAGCACATACAGAAATGAAGATGCTGATGCTGTGGTTGTCGTACCGCTTCTTGTCACGCTCTGTCTCCTGTTTCAGATGCTCCTGTTCATACTCTCTAATGCTGTCCACACCGATGTCGGCACAGAAGTCAGAAAACACCAAGTCTTCCATCTAAACACAGAGAACATCAACACTGTTAAAAACATGCAGCCAGACATTTGACAATCGCTGACTGGAGTAATGAAGTTTGTCTACCAGCAGCTTTAGCAGACATTTAGGGTGTATTCAGACCAGGTCAATTCAGACCAAGTCCTTTGGTCCGCTGTCTTTGGTTTGGACCAAAATACAATGTTTCTTTTTTGGTTTGGTGCTGTTCCTTCTCACATTGCAAATTTTCATAAGAGCCCCAGAATTTGTGCAAAAACATATGTGCAAAGTGTGAGATTATGGAGATTCAGCGTGTTGCACTCGTGCTTATATTGATTTGTTTCATACAGTTACAAACGTTTGCAGAACTTCTGGAGCATCAGAGGCGTTTAGCACAACATAATGCCTGCAGCAACGGGAGCCTGTTGCGTCCAAAAAGGCTTATGATTTTTAGAACTGGGTTGGACCGAGCACGGTCGCTTTCACATATCAAGCGAACTGCACCAGGGCTCATCGAGACCACCTCTTCGGCTGGGTCTTGGTCCGGCTGTTTGGTTCGCACCAGAGTTCGATGGTTTGTATTCACACCAGCCCAAAAGGTCCGCACCAGCATTTTTTTTGGTTTGGTTTGAACCAAACAAGGCAGGTGTGAAATATGCCCTTAGACATTGAAAATGATGACGACATGCCAACCAGGTGAAACACAAACAAAATTTCAGCAGAAGATATGAAACTGACTGGCTTGAGGATGGTGTGCAGACAGTACCTGGTCAATCTGGCGTCTGATCTTCTTCATCTCTGCATTCTTTACCTCCAAACTCTCCTCCTGCACCTGGATCTGAAAGTGCAGGTTTGCTAATTCACTCTCCATCCGAGAAATCTCCTGAAAGCAATTAGCAGGACATGACAAGACAGAGTAAGTACTCGAAAACTGTGTCAGTACCTGTCTGTTCCTGTGTCACCACAATGCAATATGTAAGGGATAATGCCCGACGAGGTGTCCATTATCAGAAATGAATGGACAACGCAGAGGCGTGAACCGTCCGACGCGAAGCCAGCGCAATAATTTAGAACAATCAGGCTATTTAACCGGTACTTTTTTATAGGTGTCCTATACCACTTTTTAACGGACACCCTGCAGCCAATCAGAATCGAGTATTCACCCAGACCATGGTATAAAACTGTATATCTAATACACTTAAATCAAGAACACAGTCTCAATTATGGTATTACATTTGAGAAAGTCAAAACTCTGTTCTGTGGCCCTACCGTTTGGCATTTCAGGATGTTTTCCTTCCGAAGATTTTGCAGCTCGGTTTTGGAGTATTTGAGGCGGGTCTTTGCACCCTGAGCCTGAGCAGTGATCTGTTTCAGGTCTGACTCCTTCCGCTTCAGTCTCATCAAATCCTGCCACAGGGCCAAAACAGACAGTGAAAGTTAATTAATAATAAACTATGCAATCTTAAACAGTAATTTGTGTAAAAATTATTCAGCTATAAAAATAGAGTATTTACTGTAAATGCCAACACATAATGCTTGTTAAAACCACAAACATGTAGAGAGGGAAGGAAATTTACTTTCCTTTAAATTACATTGTATGCTTTTCCTAAAACACTCACACGCAGCTCTGCTGTCAGTTGGTCCTTGCGTTCCTTCAGCAGCATCATGGCCTTCATGTCCCAGCAACGAGCTTTGGTCCGCAGGTCACTGGAGCCTCCAGAGATCACACCTGACTGAGCAAACAGAGTCCCATCCAGAGATACTGTCTGCAGAAAACAAATCTGATTACATGTTTGCTGGAGTAAAGGACAACATGTCAGTCGTTAAGCAAGTTCAAGGCCGTAGGTTCTACTACTAGATAGGCTGTTGAGCCCACACAATTTATTGTGTTGTTTCATTTCCGTCACATTGCTATTTACAGTTTGGATTGCTACCCCAAACATTTAAACTGATTTCAGTCAGTGAGAGCCACAATTTTATTTTTTCTGTATGCTGTATGGAAACCTTTGTCAACACTGCCTACTCTTAATAATTTGAGAATGAGAATTTGTTAGAACCATTTATACAACAGAAAAATAAATGAATTTGATTTGTTTAGAAAAAGCAACTCCACAGTTTCATTGTGGTATGTTTCTGATTGCTTAAAGGTTAAACATGCTGCCTGTGCTTGTTAGATAATGTAGCTGAAGCTATGAAGCCTCGGGAGCGCACAACTCTTTGACTGTGTAGTACGTCTAAAGTATTTTGTTACCATTTTTCTGCACATCAAGAGAGAAATTCAGGCCACACCACGTGTCTGTGGCATACGGGTTTCATCACAGGTGTCACGTTCTTCCACAACATGGATTTTGCATTGTGTGCTTTATTGTGGTTGTGATAACATGCAAGCAGAGGGCTATGCACACACTCATAGAGGAAAAACATGATTTAACTGATCCTGACTCCAGGGTCTGTCGTTGAGGATCAAGCTTACCTTCATGCGCTCCTGCCTGTCAAAGGCCACGCTCCTGGCTTCTTTCATGGTTTCACACACCAAGGCGTTGCCACAGACAAACTGCACCACTCTCCTCAGCTGAGCAGCACCTGCAGCCACATTAATCTGTACAACATCAACAACCATCTTGGCACCTGGCACCTCCCTCAGTCGCTCACTCAGAGGACTCACCTGGGCACAGCAGATATGGTTATCATTAACACAGCTTCACCTTCTTCATAAATGTACATTTTTAACCATCCAGAAAGGTCATGGCTTGATTTAGTTTGAACTCACATCCAAGTAGTCAATGGGCAGGAAGGTCTCCGGCTCAGCTCGCTCCTCCTTTAAGAAACTGATACAGTCTCGGGCCACTTTCTCTGAGGTCACTACTAAGGCATTCATGTAGCGGCCAAACACCCTGGTGACAGCCACCTGGTACTTCTTATGGATGGGGCTGCACAAGTCAGACAGGCGTCCATACTGATACAGTAAGGAAAAATAAATGAAAAGAAAAAAAAGAAGAAAATAAACACTTCCTACAGGCCA
Source organism: Chaetodon trifasciatus (assembly GCA_037975065.1). Taxonomy (NCBI): domain Eukaryota; kingdom Metazoa; phylum Chordata; class Actinopteri; order Chaetodontiformes; family Chaetodontidae; genus Chaetodon; species Chaetodon trifasciatus. The sequence goes on from JBBMOE010000002.1 coordinate 18,893,641, forward strand.
AGTGACATTTACCAAAGACTATATAGTTTTAAGATTGCCTTTGTGCTTATACCACAGAAGACTTGTTTTAGCTCTTTTTGTTGTTTTCAGTACCGCAACACCGATTGAGATTAGTTAGATAGCCTTGTTGACTGTAGTGTTTTTTTAATTTGACAACAGGACTGAATTCCTTAAACACATCTTCTGCCTCTCACTGCTTTCTTACAGTCATCCCATCTCATTATGCTTATCTATCTCTTACCACAGTCTCAGGGTTGAGTCTGCGGAGCTTCTCGAGCATCTCATTGCGCTGCAGCTGGCGTCTGCTCTCCTGGCTGTCTAGGCGTGCATTCCTCAGCTCCTCCAGCACCTGTCCCAGCTCCTGGTTCACCTCCACAGTGCGCTGGCGGCCTTGCTGCAGCTCCGCACCAAGGCTTTCTTCCTGCTTACGGAACTCTTCAAGGGATGAGCTGAAACAGACAGCAACTCAGTTTCCTTCTGTGATGTTACATCCTCATTTTAAAGTATTTAATTTGCAACTGGTAATTGAGTTTTTTACTGACTGGCATTACACTGTACATACTGAATAAGGGGTGCACACGACATACCTGCAGTTCTTGGTGTACTCCGCTAGCTTCTCTGCCCTGCTTGTCAAATCTTCCAGCTGAGTCTGGTTGTTTCTGATAGCAGCCTACAACAGATGATGTTCCATTGCAGTAACTATATATAGGAAGTAAAGTTTTTACAGTAACAACATATCACACTCATTTCAGCTACATGTTTAGCTGTCCTTCCCACAACTTCATTGTTTTGGTTCACTCTAACTGCTTATGGTGCTGTACACTGCCTCAGCAGCAAATGGCAGACAGATACAGTTAGCATCTAGCTGGTGAATATAGTGGAGTGTTTAGCTGCTAAAGAGACAGAGATTTCCCTGAGGAGTTGGTTAGGATATGTCAATGTTATGTCCACAACCTGTTTATGCTGCTCCCAAGTTGCCAAAGAAATCAGTTGTTGCTGATTTAAGGATATATTAATCACAAATCCAATAGTGTGTCACTGACAGTACCTCTACTTCCTTCTTTTTGCGCTGATCAAAGGCCATCTTCTCGCAGTCCGCTCTCACCTCCCAGTGCAGCTTCTCTGCCTGCTGTCTGAGGACAGCCCCCTGCTTTCGAGCCATCTCCTTCAGCTCTTTGTATCGCTGTAGCTGTAGCAGAAACACACGCAAACACAAACTGAGGGTGTTATACCAATGTCACTTTGTCCCGTGTCATTTAGAGATATATGCAGTTAGGTAGCATGTGCAAAATTGGGATTAACATTGACATTTATTGTTGTCTGATTCATGGCTTTTGGCAACCGAGTGGCGTGCGCAATTTTGCCTCAGCTTAATAGTATAGTAGTTGCAAGATAAGCAGAGGATATTCAGAGTTTGCTGAGTTTGAGTTTGAGTTACCCACAAACCTCTAATATATATTTGGCTGAATTATATGAATTTAAGTGTGGCCAAAAAGAATCAGTGTAACTCTGCCAAGGAGCTTTCCAAATACAGTGGCCTTGCTTTTCCATGAAATTTGTTTGGAGCTATTTTACTCAATTTTTAATGTTTTGTGTACAGCTGTATAACTGATTCCTACTTTTTGGAAAGAAAATGCTACATACATACATACATTGATGTACTGTACACAGTGTCTGTATGTAATGCATTGTAGACCCTCACATGCAGTGCAGTGGGTTTATGTACCATGTTAACTGACACGTACTCACCTGATCCTCATTCAGCTTGACGTCTCTCCCCCGGGATGCTCCCCTCTCTTGTACCTGCTTTTCGTAGATGCTCCAGGTTCTCTCTAGCTCAGTGATCTCCTGCCATGCCTCTGCCAGCTCCTGCTCTTTAATAGCCAGCAGCTTCTGACTCTTCCTCAGGGAACCACGGACTTCCTCAGCCTTCTTCATGTGATGGGAGCTGTTTACCTTGGCTTTGATGTACTGGGACCGGCACTGGGACTGGATATGCTCCTGGGCACTAAGTGACAGAGTGAGAGGAGGTCGAGGTGAATTCTAGTTAACTGTAGACTTACTGCACATTTATATTAAAGGCCAGTTCCATCAAGCTAAATAGATGCAATCATCTGAGGCTTGCCATTTAAACATTAGTACAAGGAGTAACTTAAAATCTGGTGAGGGACAAATTTAATGAGCTTTTACTAGTCCATTAGCTATACTTCAGTGTATTTACTGGTTAATATTTGTATAACATATTTTATTTCCATAGTTATAATTTTCAAATCATACTAATAGTTTATACCCTGATGTGAAAAGCAAATACTTTATACTGTTATACATTCCATTAAAACTTCTCCTAAAAAACAAAATACACACACAGACAAACACACACCGGATCTCCTTCTCTACATGCTGCTGCTCTCTGGTGAGGCGTCCATGTTCCTTCCTGCAGGCTTTGACTATCTGCTCTCCGTTCACCACTTTAGTGTTTTTGGCAGCTGCAGCCTCCTGTTTCTCCCTCAGGGTGTTGCTGAGGGCGTTCATGCCCTTCTCATTTTGGTAGAGCTCAGCCAGGCTCAGCTGCAGGCGGCTTTGGTGAAGATCGTTCACCAGCGCCTGGTACCTCTGGGCCTGAAAAAATGGGAGACAGGGGGACCAGTCAATCAATGGACAGTTAAGCTCAAGAGAAACTACAGCCAACAAATTACAGTCCGGTTGATGCGTAACAGTCAATGATGCCATTCCTGACAGCACACATACATCAGTGACTTAGGACACCATAAATTGAATTCTGCTGCTCTCTGGCCCCACAATGAAGGCCAACATTAAGCTACATTACAGGAAGGAAAGTCAATTAAGAGCAAAGTTTTAAAAAATTAGCAAATTGATTCACGGTGACCATTACAGCTTTATTCTACACTAACAATCTGTAATAGCAACTGCTCTATCATGATAGCAACATCTGGAAAGAGAGGGACAAGGGAAGCTGGGGAGAGACAGGGGATGGTATGCAGCAAAGGTCCCAGGCAGGGATTGAACAAGCCACTGTAGATGGGTGGACAGAAAGATTATGTTCCTCCTTTTATGTGACATTACCTCTATTTTTTCCTGAGACACCTGTTTCTTCTCAACAGCAGCCGATTTCTTCTTGTTGAAATGAAACTGAGTGTCCTCTTTGGCCTTCAGCATGGCCCTTTTCTTCTTATCATACTCTGTAGCACAGTCTCTCGACTGACTGATGCACTCGAACATCTTGGTCCTCTCCTTTGGGTCTTTCAAAGCTATGGACTCTACAGCCCCCTGGTGAGGGGCATAATTATTAACAGACTTGTTTGTAAGGTATTGTTACTAGTGCTGTCAATCAATTTTAACAGCGTCATTTTTTTTTATCATGAGATAAACGCTCTTTGTGACCTAGTGAACTTGTAGTTTTTTATAAGCTGTGGCCACTGCTAGTAATGTTAGAAAAATTACAGGATCCGGTTGTAAACCGGAAACAAAACAATAGGCACGCCCCACGCATGTGTTTGGTCTTGCCTGCCGGCTAGCTGTAAAAAAGTAGGCTACCAGTTTGTCTGGATGTCAAGCGTGAAACGCCGAAATGGATGTGAATAAGATTCTGAATGGAAAGTTTAGTTTCAGAAAGTTACCAGATGGGTCGACTGACAAGACCGAAGTTATCTGTGTGTACTGTTGGTGTGAACTGAGTTATCACTGTAGCACATCCAGTCTGAAATAGCACTTGATGGCCAAACACACGGCTAATGGGAATTCTCCGCCGACTCCTTGTCGAAACCAGGCGACAATGGATGGCTTTCAACAGAGGCATATGGATGCTTTTATGTTCAAAGGAAACTTAAGAAAGGAAAGTTTAAGCCATGGTTTAACTGCACTATAGGCTGAGTCCTAGTTTACAATGATGTGCACTTTGTAACTTTATTTTGTATCACCCTGTTTTCATCCCTTAGAAAGGGTTGTTGAAGGGCCTTTTTTGTAACCAACTATTTATTTTTTTGTCATCTGTTTATTGACAGTGTTAAATTGTGTGAGATTTTGCTTCAAATGTGAATGAATGCTCAAAGTGAGAATGTTAGTGTGAAATATAACACTACACGTTGTTTTCAATAAAAACATTTGCACAAAGCAAGCCTATCCACTTTTCCATGTTGATAACAGTATTAAAATGATAATTGAAGGGACATATAGAATAGATAAAAAGTTCAATTAATCGCGAGTTAACTATGACATTCATGAGATTAATCGCGATTAACTATTTTAATTGACTGACTGCACTAATTATTACCCATCATTATCAGCCATTACAAAGACTGAACAGAGCACTACAAGAAAGTCCCTACACACAGTAACTCTGTTATAGAAACATTATTAAAACCTGCAAATGGGCGCATTTTGGATTGCATGCAATTGATTTTACCCCACAGGTTTTATAAACTCTATCATGTAATTTCAAATATTGAGAATGCTGCATATATTCTCCAGCCTACAGTATATGTGCTGTGGTCTCTGTCATTCTATAATACAATACGTTTTTACTCATATATACACTGATTTCTACAACAGGGTTTACCTGAAACACCACACAGTTTCGGGCTTTGGTCACAATGCCAATCCTCTCCAGCTCCTCAATGTACTTGGCCAGTGTGACGAGTCCATCATTGATGTGATACGTAGATGTGTCACCTTGGGCCAAAACAACAGGAGTAGTGGCTTCCTCATCAATTAACCCAACTATAAAATGTGAATAATTTGTACAGAATGCATTAACTGACCTGTGATGGACCGGGAGAAGACAGCCTCCACGTTTTCGAAGTCGCTAAACAACATAGCAACGCTGGCGGTGTTGCCTACCGGCTGCCCGATGTGGGCTCCGTGTATCAGGTCCCTGAGGTGCTTTACCCGGAGAGAGGCAGTCCGCTCCCCCATGGCAAAACTCAGGGCGTCCATCACATTGGATTTGCCTGGTGTGATTTAATCGAGCGTTTTCAGCAAAACGCTGAGCAACTCTTGAATAAAGCGATGGGTTTGAGGCATTGGCTTAACATTTAAGTTAACGTTAGTTTACAGCCGTGTAATATCAACAGTATAATCCATTCACGAAGATTTTGTATGCAAAGTAATGATACTATGAGGTTTTAACGTACTCTGACATTATATTAAATGGTCTATATCAAGTTAATCCTCTTCATAAGAGAGATGTGCAAAAAAAAAGATCAACCTAACAAACCCTTGCCCAAGAATGTTAAAGCTAGTTTAATACCATTCATCTAAACTAGTAGCATTAACAGCTAAGTTAGCTCGATAGCGTGCTCGGGAAGTTAAGTGTAAAAAATTCACTTACCAGAGCCATTTGTACCAATTATACAACTAAATGGCATGAACGGACCGATAACTTGATCCCCTCGCCATGACTTGAAGTTTTTTACGTGAAGTTCTTTCAGATACACCATTATAATCCGTTTTACTATGGCGACTCAGATTGCTAATTTACATATCAGAGGCGAAGTCACGGAACTAAAGCAGACAGGATGTCGTGAGGCGGGAAGCGCGAGACAAGTTTATCCCCCTTTAGCAGCTCCAAAAGAGAATTTCAGTTGCATTAATTTCCTGTTTCTGAGGTAAAATACAATCAGTAGCTCTAAACAGTGCCAATGGTCGTCACACTAAACCATCCAGTGAACTCTCCTGAAAAAATATTTTTTAAGTCTCATTTAAGTCTTAAGTCTGTAGAAACCCCCACTAAGCAGGTTTATTTACCAGTTTGGTAACTGAGTGTTCACGCTGGACCAAAAGTCAAGTCTGAGCAAGTAACAGTACTGATTTAAGAACTGAAAGTTTATGCAGCTTTTCCACTGAATATTTTAATGGATAAAATCGTAAATTTTGGCATAAAAATCAAAAAAGTAATTGTAAGCCAAGCATCTAATTCAGTATTTCTGTGCATCTTGACAAGTCTCTAATAAATGAGACTATCTGGTGTCAGATTTGACTTCAATCATTTGTGACGCAGGTGTCAAACTTCAGATGTCACAAACCCTTCATCCACAGGTCGACCTTCTGTGTGTAACAAGAATACAGAAAGACAAAAAGCAGTCCTGAAACACAGACAGAGAAACACGATCTTCATGACTTTATTGGTCAATATTGAAGTAAGATGTCAAACATCAGAACACCAGCGTGGAGTGATGAGAAAGTAGTTCTGCCAGCTGAGTTAATTCCTTTTGAATCTTAATTTCGGTCAAAGTCATCAGTAAGGATGGTCACGGACATGCTCCATGATGTGTTTCAGAGCCAGCCACGTCTCGGAGGCTGTGGGGATGATCTGATTGGCTGGCAGGATGAAACCATAGCGGCCGGTGTCCCTTAGCTCAAAGGCGAAGGAGTACTTGATGCCCAGGTTGTAAGACCAGTCAATGCTGCCGCCACTGGCTTGATCTGAGAGGAAGAGGAAGAGGAGTGTTAGCAGAAGCTCTACTAATAAAATATATCAGCTGCTTTTCAGTGTTTTACATAAGCACATTATGACGTTGCATTGGACGAAGAGGTACTCACAGATGATGTTGCAGATGCTTCCAACCTTGTATGTGGTACCATAGAGAGAAGTGAGTTTCTGCACCGCTGCTCTGCCAACAGAGTCCTATAGGGATCAACAAAGAAGACATATTCAAGACAAATCAATTTTATTTATACAGCCCAAACCCACATATTGGAGGGCTCAGAGGGCTTTGTTAGATCTGAGTAACTGCATGACTGTGGGTTCATGAGGCTGCTTCTCACTGTTAACGTGCATGAATTTAAGCAGTGTCGTTGAAAAAAAGAGGATTTCCAGCTGAGTTAAGGGAGATCATTTGTGGTGGCAGTGATGAGTTTTTTATTTTCTTCCGTCCTGGAGCAAATTATTTAAATTTTCAGCGATAAAAATTTAAGTAGATATAAAATCCAAGGCTGTCAAAAGGCAAGATATTGCTTTTTTTTAAATAATTAGAGTTACTGAAGGCGACGTTTCGAGTGAGGTTGTACTTGCTGCATCTTTCGTCTGTCGGAGACATATATTAAGAGAAAATTTAGCAGCCTCTGTGGTTTGACTCTGCTGTGTGAGAACTACTTTGTAGGCAGTTTCATGAGGCGGTTGAGGAAGGTGTTAGATTTAATTTGCCGTGTGCCTTTCTTCCTTCCTTACCAGCTCAGGCTGATCGGCCACGTTCCCGCAGGAGTAGCCGTAGGGGTACATGAGCAGCTGGGAGTAGGCGTGGACGGAGATGAAGGACTTGAAGTTGCCGTGGCTCCGGATCAGGTCCACCACGTTTTTCACTTCAATCTCAGAGTGGGCTGAGGGGCCGTGGTAGGAATCAGAGCAGGGGCTCTTACTGGCACCGGGGCCTAGAGGGGGACATGAAAATAAAAACACGTGTGAGACATGACGGGACAATGGACGAGGGCTCACATACGTGTTTTTACAGGCATGCACATGTACATGCAGTTGGCTGTATTGCATTGATTAATAATGTGATGGGTAATTTCTATATCTGTATCTGGAAAAGACAAAGCTGCCCCTCCTGTCTGATCGTAGAACAGAAAACTTAATAAAATTAAGTATTCACTGTCTTTTCTATACTGACCGCCAAAGCCTGCATCCCAGTTCCTGTTGGGATCGACTCCACGGCACGACGAACCTGGGTTCTTGGAGCGGGTCTTACGCCACATCCGGTTCTGTGCATCACACAGTTCACACAAGTCAAGCAAAAATAACACGGTCACATTAAAACAGTAACAGCAATAGGCGCTAATATATGGCAGGTTAGTCCAGCATTTTCCACTCAATGCTGGCGACATACGTTGGTGTGGGTGTAAGCGTAGCCGTCGGGGTTGGCCAGGATCAGCATGTAAATGTCCATGGTGTTCAGAAGGGAGGTCAGGGAGGCGTCGGTACCATAATCAGAGGCAATCTAAGCAAGAACACAAGGCGTTGATGTTGCAGTGATGATTCTGATTCTCAAAACAGACAAAACAATGTCTGTAACAGCAGAAGAAGAGGAAATTGTAAGATCATTTATAAGAACGGAAGAAATCTGAAGTTCAATGCACGAAGGCAGTCGATTAACACATTTTGTTGATCCACAAACAAGAATAGCCGACTTCCCAATGCACCTCTGTCATCTTTACTCCTGATAGATCTTACACAGCTATCACAAAACGTTCCAATAACATTCCCAGAATGTTCCTTAGAGGTTTCTATTTGGTAACTTTACCACAACGTTTACAAGAATGACGTGCAAATGTTTTTGGTCAATGTATTGGTTTTACGTCAGAAAACCTGCAGATCTAACATTTAGTGAATGTTGAGGGGAAAGGTTCAACTAACCTTCCTCAACATTACACTAACCTTCCCACAACATTCAGGGAACTTAACAATATGTCCGAAGAACTTTACATTAAGGGGAAATGTTCAAGTAACCTTCTTGGAACATTCAACTAACACTCCCAGAACATTCTGGGAACCAAACAATAATGTAAAACTTGCTGTTTTAACATCTAGAGAACGTTGGAACGTTGAGAAAATGTTCCTAAACCCAAAAACAATGTTCCCAGAGCGTTTTGTGAGCAGGGTCCTTCCTCTGGGGGGATGTAGCACATTTCAGCTGAGTCAGTCAGATTCTGGTCTAGCTGAAATGTCGCACCTTGTTGGCCGTCCACACTCCGGTAGCCTGAGACACCCATTCTCTGGAGTGGATCCCTGTGTCGATCCAGATAGCAGGACGCTTGTCTCCTCCAGTGCTGAACTGAACACAATGTCAAAATCAGGAAATCTTGTAAGTGTGACAATATAAAAGTGCAAGTATAGCTTTCATCCATCCTTTAAAGGTACTGAAGGGGGAAATTAAGAGAACTATAAGATGCGTATGGATTTTACCTGTTAATGTAAAAAATACACATTTATGAACCAGTGCATTTCTTACAGTGCAAAAACACGTCATGCACATACAATATGAGCAGGTAGAAGTACGCTGTCCTACCTTCAGCACATACATGGGCCTGTTCTCATACGATCTCCCAATTTCCTGCTTGGTGACCAGGTTTGGGTGCTGAGCCACCAGAGTGTCCATCCAGCTGTAGATCTGCATGAGAGTCAAGTATTAATGTGGCGTGACTGATACTACACAGAAATACTTCTAGTTTACTTTCAAATCTTTAAAAAACCTAAATAAGACTGAGTCGTTGAAGAAAGGCCTGTATTTATGTTAGACTTTACAGCAGACAGCACTGCCTGGAATGAGCCTCCGATTACAAGAGTTATCAGACGAAGCTCAGATGAGTTCGTATCTCATGATGTACTGTGTGTGTTTCATGAACAGCTCACTGTCTCCAGACGATGAAAGGCTCCAAAGTTGAAGCTCCTGGTGCTGCGCTCCCTCATCTGGCTCCTCTGCATCTCGGCTTTCTCCTCATCGAGAACATCCTGAATGTGACGTGCAGGAGAGCTAAAATTCAGTGCTATTGTCATTTTACTTTACAAATCTAATTAAAACTGTCAGGGACATTAGAGTGCTGATCAGGTGGTGAGGGAGCTGGAGGGTGACGCACCTGAAGGTTGTTGATAATGACAGAATAGGTGATGCTGTGGGCACCCAGGTACTCCATCACAGGGCTCAAACTGGAGCGGGGCACTCGGACATCGACGGGGAGCTCGGTGGAGACCGGGTCGAGCCAGAAGTCCAGCTGGGATCAGACAGGAGAGCGTGAACACTCAGAAGTCTGTTTTTCTATGCAAGTACATCGAGTGCAATGGTGTCAAATTCCTTCTGAGTCTGATCTGCGTGATTTGTATTCAAACAAAAAATCTCAATATGAATCTAAATGACCTTCAATCTGATTCATCTAATCAAAGCTCAAGTCAACCAAAATAAACATTTTGTCTCAGGAGCAGCAGGAGATTCTGAGTAAACAGAATAAAATAGGAGGAAAGGTTAATCTGGGTTTCTTCTGTGAGTGTCTGACTTCCTGACGTGGAGAGTTTGTGTGTGTGTGTGTGTGTGTGTGTGTGTGTGTGTGTGTGTGTGTGTGTGTGTGTGTGTGTGAGTGTGTGTGTGTGTGTGTGCATACCTCCCACTCCTCCTGAGCCTGCAGAGCCTGCAGGAGTCGGATCTGCTCCTCCGTCTGCACATTGATCCTGATGACCTGATCTCTACAAGAAATTCATTTCCTGAATATTATTATTCACACTCTAGTTTTCAGTTGACGCTCTTATTCATGACGGTCTACTGTTCAGTGTTCAGCCACAGGAGGATTTTAATCACTGCTTACCAAAAAGTATGACAAGCATTTAATCTCACAGAAGAGCCGGTGCTTGGACCAATGACTTTATTTGCTTAAATACAACCATATGTATGAATTCATCTTTCTCTAAAGATAAAGCAGAGTCACGTTCTGCTCTTTGAACACCAGCACAATTTTTATTTGACAGGCTGAATATAAGGACGTCACTGTGGCCTCCAAATATTTGTATTTAATAACTAAGACTGCATCTTCTTTGTCTGTCCAATGAAGCTTACTCTGGTACAACAGTGATGTATTTTGTGAGAAAATGAACTTTCTAATTCCAGAAACATCCTGAACTGACTTCACCTTCAACATATTTTCTTTTTAAATGTGTACACTGCAGCTACAAAGATTACACCCAGCATCAGAGCAACTTTTGGTTCATTTCTGTGTTTCCTGACTGCTGATCGGAGGCTTGATAAAACAAGATTTTTTTGTCGACCTCAGAGCCAGTCATAGCAAACACAAAGCTAGGAGGACGGCCAAACACTGCAGTAAAGATGTCTTCTTTCAGTGTGAACAGGTGAACTCACCCAGTGAAGACCTTCTCAGCTTTGGCCGCAGCCACAAGCACCAACAGCAGCCAGAGGCCTTTCATCTCAACTGTGTGTCCGGACCGGTTTGGGTGTCAAAAGTGTGCCGGCGTCAGTTTTTCTAGTCTCTTACTAGAGGACAGGTGGACTGTTCCCATACAGGAGAGTTATCTGACACAGCTGATAAACAGCTCTCCTGTCTGGAAAAAAGCTATTTTGAGTGAAAAACTTGCCGATTAAGTTGTATTTTATCTGTCTGCTCAGTTGCAGCTGTGATAGTTTCCCCTGTTTTCATGTACTTTAGTGAACTATTTCCTCTGCAACATTAAAAATGATTCCTCAGTCTATCATCGCAGTTTGTGCAGGACTGCAGCCGTGAAGGCGATGGAAGCGTTTTGGCTTCGCTTCACTGGAACAGCCCATAGATTTAGGATTGTTAACTGAACAAACTGCATGATCTTACATGCTGTTTCTGTTTACACTCCACGACATGAGAAACCATTTAGATGTGATGATATGCAAAAGCATCCTTAGATCTGAACTCATCACTGAACCTTCACAGCCATCTCATGAGCCCATGTCACAGTTTGCAGGTGCAGTTCAATCAAGAAGTGATGCTTCATTCGCAGCAATTAACATTTTTCTGTGTTTGCTGTGGAAGAACAATCCCATCAAGCACCTTCGGGATGAAGTGGAACACAGACTGTGAGCCAGACCTCATCGCTCAACATCAGTGTTCAACCTCACTGATGCTCTTGTGGCTGAATGGGAGCAAATCCCTACAAACAGGTTCCAAAATGTGGTGAACAGCCTGAAACCAGAAGAGTGGAGGCTGCTATAAGAGCAGATTAATGCTTGTGGTTCTGGGCTGAGATGATCAGCATACCTTTTTGTGTGTATGAGGTCAATCATAGTGAGAGATTTACAAACACTTGCATGTGGGCACAGCAGCCAATAGATGGCAGCACAATACCAAACTTCTATTACAGGGCACCATACAGTACTACTACATCCCATTTAAGTCTACAGTAAGTAAATTACTGATCACCCAGTGAGGTTTTTGATCAGTGGCGAGTACGAGTGAGAGGGGAGCCACTTACAGAAGACCAGAGCTGAAAGGATTGGTCAGTTTAACCATGAGATGACCAACAGAGAATTAATCAGCAACTGTTTTGATTAATCATTTGAGTCACTTTCAAGCAGAAATACCAAACATTTGCTGGTGGCAGCTTCTTAAAAATGACTATGTTGCTTTTCTTTGCGTTATATCATTTTAGTGAAGTGAATATATTTGGGTTTGGGGCTGTTAATCAGACAAAATGTTTGGAAACAGCACCTTGGGAATCTGAACATTTTTCCACCATTCTGACATTTCATAGACAAAAACAAGAGAAAGTAACAGGGAGCTTTACCACATATTTTTGTAATAGCCAAGTTGCAAACAAGTGACCACTACACCAACTTCAAGTCCTCAACAAAGCACTAAAGGAGTGATAAGAACCAGATCAACTCTCAGTCTTCCCTCAGTGGTTGTGAACAGGACCTGATGGCCGCAGAGCGTTCGGGTTTTCATCCTGATATCCGTTGACTGACACCAGAATGTGCATCCCATCAGCTGCTGTGACACGCCGCCAAACCCTCCCTTCTCCTCTCAGAATGAATAAAAAGGTTTTAACGTGTCACTTCCCTTCCTTTTCACTCCTAAACAATCCCTTGAGACAAAGTGGGAGGTCAATAGGCGTGGGAGCTGAACTGGGGCTTTCCGTCTTTCTCAGCGTGGAATTCATTTCTAACTATTCACACTGCGTGTGTCTAAAAGTTTAATGTCAGCGTGAAAAGTGGCTTTACATGGAAATTGCAGTGTGTGCCCCCCCCGTCATTTGCCTCTAAAAGCTATATGAACAAGGCACCCCTGACTCGCCTGCTCCACATGACTTCCTCTGCGACTCTATAAATAGATCCATTTACATTGCATTTCATGGCTGAGCTCTCTCTCAATATTTCAGAGGCCCACCAGTAAATTGACCATTAATCATTTATTGCTCACTTGTTCATCTCATTTTGCACACAGCATATATGCTCAGAAACAATTTATTTTAGAATTTCTATTTGTCTTTCTTCTGGATCTGTGTTTTTTTCATATTTTCTGTCAGTGCAGGAGATGAAAGATGACTTTGCAGCCGTGTTGTTCTTGCTTGATGGTTTACATTGGTCACCTGAGCACGCTGAGCTTGCTCACGTGACGCCTCTTCCTGGCCAGTCTGGCAGTCAGATGGCAGTGAGAAGTCGGTCACCTGTGACTCCCTTTGTAAGGAAAAGATCTTTCCTCCGATTTGATTACACTGCCAGATATCAGCCCGTGATGTCCAGTGTGTTCTGCACGCTCAGTGTATGTAAACCAATTTTTTTGCCTCATCCTGCTTCGTCTACAACAGAATAACAAGACATAATGAGAGCAGGTCGACAGCGAGGAAGTGACAGTTTCCCTGCTGCTGAAAACCTAAGAGTCAGACATCTGATTTAAAATGCGCCGTGACATGCGGCTGAACTTTCCCGTCTATTTATCCCACAAATGCTGTCCCTGCCTCTTGTATTGAATACTAAATATTGGTTGACACTGTTGAGGGCAGGAAGAAGACACAGAATGCTGATATTTTGGAAGTTTAGATGATGAATCAGCCCAGACGATATCTCATATTTATGCTTATCCAGTTATCAACATGAATAAGTAAAATACAGCAACATGGACGATAAAAACAGGAAACACGCTGCTGACAGTGTTTCTGGTCACTTGGACCACGAGGGGACAGTCCTGACGTACCATCGGCTTATCAAGTTACAGCTAATGTGATGTTTCCAGCCATATGATGAATGAACTTTGTGGCGTTTTAGAGCCACCTTTTTGATATTTTCAGAGAAGAACTCAGCAGAAAATGATGTACCTGAGACAATAAGTGTTCTGGTTAACTTGCCTGAACCTGTTCCTGCACGTGACCCACTGCTTTACTTTACCATCCACATTCATCCTGCCAGTACTGACCAAAGCTGATTCACTGACCGGTAAAGTGGACAGTTTATTATATCGAGATGCTTCAGTGTCACAGGCTGATAGATGACTGCAATCTGTGTCCTGCTTTTTGTTTGTTAGCTGCTGCTACTGGACTCAGTCTCCTAAGTATTTTTTGTGCACATTTATGACTGCATTGTCAAGGACTGCTCATAGTTGCAGTGATTTTCAATGATTAAAAAAAACTATTTAATTGACTGCTGCCTCAGACACACCTTGCACAGATCTGCACTTTTTATTTGAGAAGACATAACAAATCTTAGCCTCTGTGTTGGTCTCAAATTTAGCAGCACCTGGTGGGCTAAGTCAGGCCGGGCCTGAAAGCAGAGATTATGGGCTGGGTCTTGGTTTTCAGCCCATATGGCCTCTTTTCATATTACACATAATCTGATTAATCGTTAAGATAAAAACATTTATTGAAAATTCTTCATTACAGTCAAAAGACTCCTTCAAAAAACAGGCTTGTTATTTGCAACATCAGCAAACTTCAGTCAGATGAATAAATTCAGAACTCGACGTCCCATTTTTCGTTATGCTGCTTTGTTGACAGTATTTCCTATTCACATCGACTTGGTTAAAAACATGCATCCGGGCATTTACACTGATCTGAATAAAGATTATGTAAGCCCTGAAAAGGAGCCACATCTCCAGAAAATCTTCCATGGCGCTGTCACATTTACATTTTCCATTTCGGCCAATTGAGCGCTGATGGAGCCGTACATCTGTGCGCCATCACAGATGCAGAGAGTGGAAGGGCTCTGCTGACTTGTTTCACACTATATGGGAACGAGCAGTGAAAACCGTCCCAAGGCTCATATTTCAATGCTGAAAATCAGCATTTTTACCTCTTTAATGCCGTTATGACATGCCTCCCGAAGACTAACTCATTACCTTTCTCTCCGTCAGCCATCCGAGCTAACAGCAAGCTGACAAACTGTCCTTTGAGCTGTTTAACTCTGTCCAGATTCCCGCACACACTAGCCTTTCCTTTTGGAAAAACAGCCACACAGCCTCACAGAAATCCCAACAACACATCAAACCCTCTCAAATCAAGGTTCAAGGATATTTTTACTGTCCCACGATGGAAAACTGTTGAGCAGCAAGGACTCACATAATGACAGAAAACAACATCAACAATAAACCACATAACAAGGACAGGGAGTGGAAACTGATGCCTCTCCAAACCTTTCAAACCCTGCCCTGTGCATTGTAACACAGTTTTCTCAGTCTCAGATGAAGGAACACTTCATTCTGAATCTGCGTCTGCATCACGCCTTAAGATTTATTTATTATGTAATAATCTAAGAAAAAGCCTCAGCAGCCCAGGGAGGCCTCAGCTCAGCTAAAAATAGAATGGCTGGCACAAAACGATCTGGTTATATTTAGCAACACTAGCCTCTTCAGTGCTAAGAATAGCAGGAGAGATGTTTCATATTCATCCTCGGACTGCGCCTTGTACTTGCCACGACGTTTCTGTCCCTGTACTTTCTGAGGCGAGTGGACAGATACTGCCTTCTGCAGGGATGGTGTGTGTTTGTGTGCTGGCTGTGGGCTTTTTGAGGTACATGTCATCAAATTTTTACACACTATTCCTTATTCCATTACTCATCACCACCTATTTCAGCATGCGGGAATCTCGTAGCTGATGAGCTTATAAGGGGGAGCGGGGGAAATAAAACTGGCAGAAACGGCAGCTCGGAGACTCAGGCAGCTTCTCACGTCGGCTCAAGTGATATTAGATTCATGCTGAGCTTGTTCAAGTCTGCTTTATTGCTTTAGAGTCTCAGCGCTCGATGCAGGCAGTCCCTGTAGAGAGGAAAGCTAGGATGCATGATTCCCCGAGAGGCGCGTATTAAAAAGTCAATTTTTTGTGTCAAATAAGATGAAGTTGGGTCTGATGGAGCTCTGCAAAAAAAAACCCCTAAATGATCTGTTTTATGAGAAAAATGCATCTCTGAAAGATATTTTCTGCCTTTATTTAGTTGTGAGTCATTGCGAGATAAATTAGCTTAGCTGAATCAGTACGTTTTACTGCTCGTGTTACTACTGATACCATCAATCACATCGTTCTTATTAAAGGGATCGTTTGACATTTGGGAAATATGATTGTTTCTTTTCCTGCTGAGTTAGATGAGAAGATCAATACCACTCTCATACTGGTCTGTTAATGATAACACTACAGGCTGGAGACGATTAGCTTAGCTTAGCAGAAACAGCCAACCTGGCGCTGCCAGTCAAAAAATACAGAGATCAACACTTCTAAATTTCAATAATTAAGACGTTACCTGACAAGATGTGCATGCTGGATGATTTTTTGGCCGTCGCAGTGACTTCCCGAAGTCTCTGCTGGTTGCAAACTCACTGTGATGACAAGATATGCTTTGTTTGTTACCATATAAGCTAACCGTCTGCTGGCCTTAGCTACATATTTAGTATACAAACACGAGAGTCATATCAATCCTCTCAATGAAGAGGGAGCGGTTCTATTGACTCTTTACATGCCACCCCAACAGGCCATTCATGACCACAACATCTCTTTATATGCTGTATATGCAGATGATACAGAGATATATCTCTGAGTCAGACCTACTGACCTCAGAAAGTGAGCTTTCATAGCTGCTTTGGATGGAAATCTAATTTTGACGTCCTGATGGTTGGCTGTGAACACATCAGTCCAGTAATGTTTTATCAACTAAGGAAAACCAAGAATTTGAAGAAAACCAAATTCAAAAACCATTTCAGCCTTTCAGCATTACAGAGAGCATGATGTGCTTTCATACTGTCACACCTCCATTATTGCAATGCCTTGCTTACTTGTCTGTAAAGCAAATGGTACAAAATTCAGACTACTGACCAGAACAAATGCGTTTTTCACACATCACCCAATTATGGCTTCACTGCACTGGATGCCAACCTTTTAGAAATCCTCTGAAACTTCTGTTAATCACATACATGAATGGCCTTCTGCCTGAGTGTATAACTCAACTTCTGACCCCTTGAAGTGGGGTCAACCATTCGAAATCAATACACTTTTTGCAAAATTCAGTGAACATCTCCTCATGGCCTGCTGGCAGTTTGCTCTGTATGGCTCACCCCACCTTTAGTGTCCTAACAGGCCTTTCAGATTTGCCAGTTTGGGTCTTTAAACTTTTCAAAAGTCCACAATAAAAACTGAAGGTGATCAAGGTTTTACTGTACTGACTCAACTCTGGCTCATTTTAAAACCCATCTTTATAGAACAGCTTTTCTATAGTTCTGTGTCTGTGCAGGTTGTATTTCTTTAACAGGTTTTAGTGCAATTTTAGCCTCCCTACCAGCAGATGCCCACTCTCTGCAATAGTTTCTTGGGTTGTGATTTCCTACTATGTTTTTGGTCTGTGTGTGTGTGTGTGTGTGTGGGTGGCAGGGGTGCTTAGAGTGCCAATTAAAGTTTCTCATTATAGCTTCAAGTGGGAGGTAACCGTGATAATATAATAAGTCAACATGAAGTTAAAAGTCATATGCAGATAAACACACAGAGCAGCTCGCGATGAGCACTCATTAAAATCTTGGACGGGGCTCGATAGAGGACGAGAGAAAAGTCTACTGGCTGTAATTATCACACTGTCACTTGTTACAAAGCAGCCCACGTTCTTAGCGTGTTAGATCACTTCCCAACAGCATCAACCGATTGTTTTGTTGCTATTCTTAAAGCGTGTAACATCTGTGCCATATAATAAACCAGAAATGCCCCCGATTTAATAGAGAACTGTGTATTTATAAAGGCAGGAGGTTACTACACTCACAATGATCGCCTCTGCATCTCTTACCAGACCAAATAATACAGCACACAAATTTATATGGATGTGAAGGTCTGATTTGCTGCACCATGAAGCAGATAGTACCATGATGTTCTTTCATTTCTGTTCCAGAAAAGCCG
The DNA here is from genome assembly GCA_037975065.1 of Chaetodon trifasciatus. NCBI lineage: Eukaryota > Metazoa > Chordata > Actinopteri > Chaetodontiformes > Chaetodontidae > Chaetodon > Chaetodon trifasciatus. The sequence continues at coordinate 18,911,483 of JBBMOE010000002.1, forward strand.
TGTACTCACTATTTTGCCTCTCTCAACGCTCTGCACGGTGCTAAATAATGAAGCAGAGGTTCCATAAAATGTGATTGCACAAAGAATGTCGGTGTCATATAACGTAAAAAGTAAAAGGGCTTTGAGGAAGCCTCCAACCGTAAACTCCAGATGGCTCACTGTGAGTGAGAAACGTCTCAGTACAGTAAATGACAGCACTTCCACCAACATCTGACTGCTGTTGTCATATGCAGGCTTCAAAACCCTTTGGATGAACCAGACAGTCCATGGCAGGCTAAATATAGTCCCACTTTTATTACTTCCTCAAACTCTGATATTTCTGAGATACAAAGCTTTCACTAACAGTCAGGAAAATGTTTTGAACTCACATCTGTTTACTTTGCTGCATGTTGTTGCTCTCCCCAGCAGTCAAAGGTAATTAAATAATGTTTCGCACCGAGCAGTATGTGCACACTTATTCTAAATCAGCCTAAATGCACTAATTCAGAGGTGGGGAGGCTCCGGGCCATACACAGCCCCATGAGGCAAATCATTAATACAAAAAAGCAACTAAAAAGTACACAAAAAACTGTCTAGACAACAATTACTTCTTTTTCAGTGGTGGAAGAAAATAAAACATTCAGGTTTTGCAGCTTGCTATTTGCCAATAAGTTAGCTCCCACAGGCTCCTTGTAAGAATCATCAACCAAGCTCATTGCCACAAAGTTCTCCTATAAGAGTGAAGAGAAATAAATGCCATGATGTGTGAGTTTACACTACAGGTGAGGCATTTTAATAACAATAACTCTCACAATTTACAATATGCTGTATTGCTTAGAGATGAGCCACATATTCAGGCTCATAGTGGAGTGTGTGGCCAGCCTCCATTATTTACATCCTGGAGTGGATTTTTCATCAGTCCAGATCATCACATATTCAATATTAGTGACTGATGATGGTCATGTGATCGTTCCAGATAGTACAAGTTGATGAAGACCACCTGAATGCACCACTGAAGGATTAGGAAGCAAATGATGTACTGCATTTGTGAGCTGTTCATAAAGGTGTATGTATTCTGTGCCACAAACAGGACAGGGAAATGTATTCAGACACACATGCTGTTTATTTTGGTATTTTAAAGGTGGGTGTTGATGGCAAGAAAAAATAGCCTTATTCTTTAAACAGCTGTCTGGCTTGCTATAGATTTTAAAACGCAGAGGCTGCAAAAGACACAGGGTTTTTCATCAAATTGCTGCATTTCTCCACCACATTTAGACAAGTGTTTGGAATGGGACAGCCCGTCACCCCGTTATTACGTATCAGATCCTGAAATCCATGCTTCAAAGGTGTAATGGTGTGAAGTACATCTATTCCAGTGTGCTGGCTGTCTTTGAAAAGACTTTATTGACATATCAATTATATTATATTATACATATATCATTATCAACCAGGACCAGTGCCTATCAACATGAACAGCGTCTGCAACAAGAGATGCAGCTCGCCATGCAGACGAACCTGTTCATGATACAGTTTAACAATCAACACATGAACAAATATGTCATGACATCCTGAGCAGACAGACACACACCACAAACAACGAAAGAGGTTTGGCATGAATATTTATTTAAAGACTTCAATTCTTACAGAAAGTCATCTTAAATCAGTCTTTAGTGGCTTCCATATTTCCTATTAGAACAGTAAAACCTGTGCTGTCTTGTAATATCAATAACTTTAAGAACTGATTTTAAGTAAATATTATGTATTAATGGACAAATAATTTTTGATTGGACTTTTAGTGTCATCGCAAGCATCATGCAGAAGCCATGAATCACTCCTTTGAGATCCAAAATGAGCGCTGATGAACTTGGGCAGATGAATTGTTCCAGTTTATGATAGAATACAGACCTGTTGTAGCTTTAAACATGGCTGTGTGTTATCCACATCGCTTCAGCCACTGAGGCTGAGAGGGCAACACTGAGATGAGTCTGACAAGTGGCCGTGCATGAACGTACCAAAAAGAAAAAGCAAAGAAAAACAAACCAGAGAAGAAGAATCCGCCTTCAAAAGAAACATCTGAAGGCATTGCACAATTCCAAGATTGATCAGTGAGATTTTTAAGGCAAAAAAGTTGTCTGAAATACTCCAAAATAACACATAAAGATGTTATATTACAATTTTGTTTAAACCCACTGGTGCATCTCTGTTAGAAAAAGCCTACACATGCAAACTTAATGCATGCTATAAAAAACATCAGAAGAAAACAGGATATTCATCACAGGCATTCAATTAAACCACTTTGTTAATATCATAAGGTACAGTAAACAACTTTCATGTTGTATGTGTGAAGATTACGTGGGTGTTCATATGGTCTGGCATGCTGACATGGTCCGGCCTTGGCAGAGTAACACAGATGCAACGATGAGCGGTGGAGGCAGCGAGGTGTAAGCCTTCATTAAAGCTTGTACGTCCATCTGCAGCTCAGGGCTTCTTTCCGCCTTTAAGACTTCTGCACAATAAATGCTTTTGATTGTCACTCCTACACTGACGCAGCCTCAGAAGAACAGTGATTTCACACATCGCAGACGCACGTGACAAACACATCGGCAGATGTAAAGACTTCCAACTCCACTAGGGTCCAAAGCAAACACCATCCATTTCCTCTTCCTGAGGGCACATCCGTGCATGCTCAAGAAAAGGATCTCCATGCTGTCATGTCTATATTGTGCATCATACAATAATGTGGTATCCTGCCAAGTAGCTTTTGTGACGTAGCGTTCTTAAACCCCTTCCCAGAGCGGCAATTGTCCAATCATGGCTTAGCAGCTGCAGCTTGGCACATCAGGCCTGTTAAGCTTTGGATTTCTGCACATGCTGAAGTGGTGTGTAAGTGGCAAGAGTGATAGCCTGCATTTGAAGAGGCTTTTTGAGCCTTTCCAAAACCACAAACAAGAGCAAAGTGTAAGAAAGGTGTAAATGTTTATTGGAGCTGCAATCATTAGCAAGTTGAGCTAACTGGCCAGTAACTGGCAGCAGTAACGACTCAGTACTTATGTGGTCTATAAGTACATTGATTTATGGGGTTACAAGTTACAATCAGATTTGGAGAAGTTTATACTTGAGCAACTCCAACCAACCTCACCCAAGACAACGGCACACCTGCAGATACATCGGTTAGCTTTCAGGGTTACAATATAACAAAATTAACAGTTTGATCTTCCATTTTTCTTGCGTCATACCTATAGCTTTAGCATTTACTAGCTCTGCACTGCAACACAAGACGAATCTTCAACTGGTGAGGATGCTAACTTTTTGCCTGGGACCCGTTAGCTTGGAGTCTTTTGGCATTATATCATGGATGTGCATATTTAAGACCCCTTTTACAATATTTCAAAACAAGTAAGCTGGAATCATGAAAAGATTGTGCCAAAATCAGAGGCGACTCTTGGAGCTGACGTTAGCTTAATTAGCTAGCTACAGCCGCTAATGTCTGCTAGCGACGGCCGTCACTTCAGCTGGCAGAATCGATGATTTAATTTGATGAACATCTGGATCCAGATGCAGATTTAAATGTTCAAACAAGATGTCTATTACCACAATTGAAAATGTGTAGAATTAAGGAGCCTTTGAGAAGATCTTTGCTCACCAACTGCTTTTTAGTTTCCATAATATAACCCATTCAGAGTTGGCCTGATGCTCTTGACACTGAAGATTAAATATGTTTTTCAGCATTTCCATAAGAGTTTGACATCCTGGACCTAAAACTGTAATTACATGACAGAAAAGGTGGAGAAACGCAGCCTGTAAAAGTGCTGGTGCTGATACTGAGATAAACATCAAGTCTCTGAAACCACTGTTTCTCTGAGAAAACAAGCAAGAAATCTTCACTCCACCCTCGCCTTGTTATGTAAGTGCCATGCATGTTTCATACACAAATACATGTACTGGATGTACAGTATATATGAGAGTGTGGGTGTGAGATGAAGTTGACATCGTGTCGTGATAAATAAATGAAAGGCCCTGCCTTGTGTTTCAGGAGGAGAGTCACAGAGTCCCAGCAGATTGCTGCAAGTCAACTCTCCACAAAACATACATACAGTATATACAGAATAAATAGAGATATACAAAAGACTGTTCTTCCTGCCTGATCTGGTCTGATCTGGTTCAGTCTGGTGCTGCTCCAGTCCAACACCAGACTTGAGACCACTGCTACATTGTGCAATTTGACGTCCCCGCGATGAAAGGACAATACAGAAGAGTACAAAATCATCAGACCACCTGTCCCCACACTGAGGGACCCTATTCAGTCAAACTGAATAACCAGCTTTGTTTCAATGAGTCTCAGCCAACAAGGAGATGCTACACTTAACAATATGTTGAATTTGGCAGAGAAATGTTGCTACGGTGTGTACTTGATAAGCAGACCTTCTTCTAAACATCTTGCACACACGAAATACACATTATTATCTAACCATTCGCTTATAAAAAAATACAGGCCTGTCGTTCATGATTTAAATATGAATAACTTATGTATAAACATGAATAAGGCCTGTTAGTCATGATTTAAATATGATTACAGGCCTCAGTATAAAATGTAATACTTATATCAGCAGTAAAGAAGCAGCATTACACATAAAGTATATTGACCAATACACAAAAAAGGCAGAAATTTGTACAGTGTATAAATGTCTAAGAAAATGTTTCACAAGCAGTTTATAGGTAGACGTTCATCAGCCGAGAAGTATATGATGATTCTTGAGGCGTAAGTTTAGAAAAATGTTGTAAACCTTCTCTTACATTGATTCCTTGACTGAATAGGGCCCTAAAAGGACTGATGGGATCTACAGTTTGCAGTACGCAGATACAGAGTAAAATGTATAAACACTGCTCCTCATACGTTTACGTTAAGAGTCAAAGGGGCCTCTGGATACGTTGGCTGTAGCTTTTATGAGTTTGTGCTTAGCTTGAAGTCACACTGTAACGTTTTCAGAAACTTGGCTCGGTTGAAAGTGACAGTGCAATTACCTGTTCTGGGCTCTGAGTATTTACATTAAATTACTCACCAGCTGTAAGCTCTGGACGGTTTGTTGATCGCTCCTTTGCAGCGGAGAGCAGCTGTGGTTAGCGTGGATTCACAACAGTTGCGAATCAGACAGCACTGCCATTTTGATTTCCCTTTGTTATTCAATTCAGCATTTAAAAGCTCAGGACTGTGTGGGTGTGGATATCTCTCAGGCCAAATAATCAAAACAGCTAAAAGAATTGTGTTCTTGTAGGATCCTATTGCTCATAGTAAGAGGCTGATTGAGAAAATGAGTTTACGGGGACTTTAACTTTTTTAACATCCATCAAAGAAATATGCTGAAAGTCTACTGACAACAATCTGTACAGCGGTGTGGATTTCATATAAAGCCCAGCCCAGATACTGGCCTGTTGACCCATGTGTGCAACTATGAAAACTGGAGAAAAACATGCATGGGGTAATTTACAATTATTAAATTCCAACTGAAGTTTGGACAATAAAGTTTATTGTTAAGCCATAAAATATCCTGAGTGTTTGATAACTACATTTAAGGAATCATTGCAAAGAAAATGCATGTGTGTAATTTCCCCCACATTTCCTCCATATTTCGCCAATTAGGTGATTTCTCTGTCTCTGTCATAGTTTTTTTTTTGGCTCTGCCTCTTCCTTAATTCCAGTCTGATGGACAAGGTTGTTTTTCCATCTGGGGAAAAGGCCGCCCGTGACCTTCAGACCGGTTTGAATCTCTAAAAAAGGCAGTGAGCTGATGTGGACACAGGAAAGATGCTGCCGGCATCATTGTAAGTGTTGTGAATCTAAGCTGAGAACAGAACTACAAAGCATTCAGAGCCTCCGTTAAAGGCTTCAGGAAGTGAGTTTGATACTGAAAACACTGTTTCTGGTGACTGTTCCTTTAATTCCTAACGATTAGCTACATGCTACTAAACGTCCAGGGTTGCTGATTATTACTGGTCTTTACCTTTACTGTTACAATGCTGTTGGACAACACTGAACTTAAAACTGTGCTCACAGTCATTACACAGTCCGGATCCGTATGGGCAGCTGCTAAAAGAAAAGCATATTTGCGTTTTGGTCTGTTGTTTAACTGTCTTCTGTGCACATATTCACAGTGTGTTTCTAGCACAGACGTGTGAGTCACCTGATCTGATAGCTACCAAAGTGCTATAATTGTCAACCTACGGTTTGGCAAATACTTCATGAATCCTTTGTGAGAAAAGTAAAACTGTGAAATCTACAGACTTACTGAAAATCACTGACACGCCAACACTTTGTTATTTAAACATCTTTTTTGGCAATACCGAACAAAGTGAGAGGTAGAGAGACGTAAAACAAACAGAAAAATGCCTCAATGTTCTCGATGAAAGTAATGAAATGTCACACACAGTCCGGTCCGGTAGTGAGATGTGTGTTTTTGACTTCTGGGCATGGAGATGCACATTTCCAGAACCCACGGTGGACACGGCGCCTGTGAGCATTATCTGACAAAAGAGTAAGGCGGGTTCGAGTCCCTGCTGCATTTCATTTGAAGGAGCGCAGCTTCCTTTAAGTCAAGGCGGGTGGAGGAAGCAGACGGTGGAGGAGCGTGGGAAGATTTCAGGTGTGTGACGGGTGTGCTCTTAATGGAACATGGCAGTGGTGGTGGTGAGGTGGTGGTGGTGGGGGGGTTTGTGTGGGAGGGACAAAGCCCTGAGTGCAAGACCACAGTGCATGCTCCATGCTAGCACATGCTCCATTTATTACAAAAAACACACGCTCGGTACTGAAGAAGGTGGCACCGGGGCCAAAATGTTTTTGTACAAAGTCACAACCTCCAGTTTCTGCAGCCGAAAAATAGGAATCTGAAAGGTTTTCACATTGATCGGTATAAATTTCCTCCTGAAAAAGATCTCCACACCAGTCCTCCATTTTGTAAACATTTCCTGTAAATATTGAGAGTCAAGATTTTGTGATAGAGGAAGTGGAAATAGAGATAGCAAACAGATGAACAGTGTTTCAAAAAGGGCCTCCAGGTCTGACCCTTTCAGTCTGACAGCTGCGAGCGGTCAATTTCTGTCCCGCTCGCTCTTCCTGGTGTAGGCCGGCGATCTTGGACCCCCACCGTGACCCTTCAAACCTCCACCTTCACACACTGAGAAAAAGTCCCTTCTTCTAAAAGGTGGAAGCATCCCACTCGGGGTCGCCTGCGTCACACTCATGGCCAAATGTTCTTGGAAATGCAACATGAGAGAGCGCCGTGTGCTGGAAAGCTTCCAGTGAAGAGCAGGAAGAAGAAGAAGCAGAGAAAAGAGAGGAGAGACCAGCAGAGTCGGCCGGCCGGCGCCTGTGCAACCTCGGCCTTTAGATTCGGCTTACCCGTCTGGTGAGGAGGGGGTGGATGGCCGGTGGTGGACAGGGGGTGTAAGGAGGTGGCAAGGGGCCTGGTTTGATCCCTCGGGTCCTCATGTAGGACAGGAACTGGTCTGGGATTTCGGCGAGCACTTCCTTAGCCAGGCGAGCCATGCTGAGGATGTGGTTTCCCCGACGGTCGATGTAGTCTCTGAAGGGAACAAACTGTGGAGAAGAGAGGAGACAAGGAGAGGAGAGGAATGAGTGAGAGGAAAGAAAAGGAGAGGAAACAGGGAGGGGAGTGGAGAAGGAAACAGGGAGAGAAAAGGAAAGGAAACGAGGGGAGGAGAAGAATCAATGAGAGGAGATGAGGAGTGCACAGAAGAGGAAACAAGGAGAGAAAAGGACAAGAGACAAAGAGAGGAGAAGAATCAATTAGAAGAGATGAGGAAAGCAGAGCAGAGAAGAAGAAACAAGGAGGTGAGTGGAGAAGAGAGGAAACAAGGAGAGAAAAGGAAAAGAAATGAGGGGAGGAGAAGCATCAATGAGAGGAGATGATGAGAGCACAGAAGAGGAAACAAGGAGAGGAGAGGAGAAGAAATGAGACAAAAGGAAAGGAAACGAGAAGAGAAGAGATGAGAGGAAACAAGGAGAGAAAAAGAAAGGAACAAAGAGAGAAGAAGAATTAATTAGAGGAGATAAAGGACTAGACAGCAGAGAAGAAGAAACAAGGAGAGAAGAGGATATGAGATGAAAGGAGAGGAGAGAGGAGACATTAGATAAAATATTAGGTAAGAGAAAGAAAAGTGCAGGATGCAAAGGACACAGAGGAAAAGGTGAATACAGTTTAGAGGAGGCAGACAGTGGAAGGAGACAGAAAAATGGTAGACTGAGAATCGGAGCACAGCAGAGGGTCAAGCACTGTGACCTTTCCCCATTAATCATAAATCCAACATTCCTCTGAGGACACTCCGCTGAGCGAACACACTCACGGCCAGTCAGCCATGTCCGTACCTGAACGATGTCCCTCTCGGCATATCGTCCTTGGGATGAGATCCTCTCCTCATCCCCGTCCAGCTCGATCATTTCTGAGGAGGGAAGCACATCGGTCACGCCCCGTCAGGAGACGCCATACACCATGTCAAAGCTATGGCGAGCCGACATGACGCATGGTTTGTGTGTTTTAATCTGCTGAAGCCATTAGCGTGCCGATGGGTGTCGGTATGCCAAACGTGGCATGAGTACAGACTTCGCGTCGCTGAGCTTGAAGCCATTGGGCTGTAAGCTGCAAACAACCGAGCGCATGGAGGAAACGTGCTGGAATATGTGCGAGCACAGCCAGCAATGTGCACCACGGGGACATCATGCAACCATGCACACTGACTCCATGAGCGTGATAATCAGACTCCCGCAGACTTTGCAGGCTAACTGCTGATCGTGAGAGAGCTTGTTTTCACTGCTGCGCAGATTGTAAACATGAAAACACAGGAGAGGTGAGAACCGAGGCCATCGTCCATTAAAAGTAAAAGCATCACCTCTGGTCTGACAAATGAGATTTTTTACATCCACTTAACCTCAGATTCAATGGTGGAGGAGGTGGAGGATTAAGGGGAAGGAGAACGAAGGAGAGAGGAAGACAGGAGCCTCACAAGGAAGGGCTGAACCATGTGGGAGGCGAGATAGGAAGGAGAATGGAGAGGAAGGATTACCGCATGCAAATAAACACACGCGCACAAAAGCAGCGCGCACACACACACGTGATCTTCACACTGCTTACCGTCAAACTCCGCTGGTCCAACCCCAACTATTATAATTGACATGGGCAGACACGCGGCCTGGAAAAGGTGGAAGGACACAGAACAGGCAAATCAAAGGCGGAGAAGAAGCAGCGTTGGGCCTTTTCACCATCCTGCTATCTGAAACGCTGCAGACTGTCAGTGAAACAACCCCCTGAATTACTAAATGTAAGCTAACAGTCCACAGAACAGAAGCTCAATAGCAAAATTCAATGCCATTGTTCAGACAGGCGCAGCTCAGCCAATCCCATCTGCCCTCTGCAGCCTGTTTCATCACAGCCAGTTCTGGATTCTTCTAATTTCATGCATCTACAACTTTGTCTAAATCTCCCAAAGCTTGACAGCTTAAAAATGAGTCCATTTACATCTCCCCCTGCCCTGAGCTGCAGCTGAACCCCTGCCCGGCATCGCAATATTGTTTATTAAATCTCTGCCGAGTGGGACAGCAAAGTACAGTTCAAGTGATGAATGATGAATGAAGGTTTTTCAGCTTTTCATAACTTCCTACGGTTATTAGATGGACGCCCAAATTGCTTGAGATATGAGGGGCATGGATCCTCCGCGGGCTAGTAAATAATTACTCTCAAATTTTACTTTACAATAACATTACATCACATGGGGGCGTGGGGGGAGGAGAGGCAGAGCGGCGAGCGCGGAGGACTGAGGATCCAAACGTATGAAAAACACACATCAAGTCTGATTAGAGAGCAGCGTTATTAGAGCCGTGGAGGTGGAAGGGGGGAGGTGATCTGCTGACCCCACCTCCTCCCGCCTGAGTGAAGACTGAAAGAGAGAGAACTGCTTCTCATGCTCTCCCTTTCATTATTGTTTGTTGGTTCATTAGGATCTCCATCAGCGGCTTAATCACAGCTGAATGTCCCGGGGTCCTCACATGTCTTACAGTCAATTATCTGAATGAGTCTGAGCGTGTAGTACATGAACCGCTGCTGTTCACAGTAACGTGAATTATCTTTGTTAAACCATTGTTTGTGTACTCCATAATAAGGTTTGAACAATAAACAGTTCATAGGGTGTAAATCTGGCACTGTACATTGACGATGGACTCCTTGGTCTGCGCCATGTCTGTGATGACGCCGTCGGAGATGATGAGCAGGATGAAGTACTGCGAGCCGTCTGTCACTGCTGACGCATACCTGACACGGTGAGAGACGGGGAGAGAGAGGCAGACAGACAGGTTATTAACATTAAAAGGAATATTCTGACTTTTCTTTCCTGCTGAAATCCGTCCATCTGTATTCATTAGAGAGGGCAAATTAGACAAGGTCACCATCATGGAGCACTTTAAACAGAGACCCTGAGTTTAAAGGCTCTCCAGGAGGATTTAACAAAACAATGCTGTTGAGTTACATTAAGGGAGGCGTAGGATTCAGTGTTTCCGGAGCTCGACTCATATCAGAGACTAGAAGTTTCCATCTGCCTCACTCAAGTCCACCAACTTGAACTTCCTGGAGAACTCATCTCTGTCTCAAAGCACATCTGGTCGTGCTGCAATTACCTTATTACATAATATCCAATATCAGGATATTACCCCTCAGCGATCACTAAAACAATCTTATTTCATCGTGGACAAATCACAGTGTGAGCACCAATACTAATAATGTTTGTCATGTACAATGAAAAATCTATGTTTTTCTTGTTGTTGATTGTTAAAATGAGAAGGTTTTGGGTTTTAATAATCACTATGGGTTTAAAACTGTCTCATCCGATATCTATCAAAAGCTCTTGTATTCAGCTGTGAACTGCTTTGTCTGGTCTGGAGGTCACATGGCTCAGGTCTGTTTGAAGCCTTCATTCATCATACATGTTTTAGTCTGTCTGTAATGTTGTCATCCTCATCCCAGCCTCAGCCCATACTGTCATTTTACTGCATGGTCTATTCTGAGCACCAGACATCTACTGCATGTCTGTCCATCCTGCAAGAGAGATTCCTCCTGAGGTTTCTCCCTTTATTTTCTCCATTAAAGATTTATTTGGAGAGTTTTTCCTGACTCGAATGGAGGGTCCAATAAGACACGGCCTGGAGGGTGTTATATGTAAAGCACACGACTGTAAAGCCAACCAAATTACAAACACCAAACAGAATATACAGGAAGCCATTAAATCTCATGAAGAATACTGATGCAGCGTGCATCCATGACATTTATTCCACAAGAGGAAACAATCTGTCACTGTAAATAGCACGGCTTCTGCTTTAAATGGACTTATACTGATACACCTCTGAGTCACGTCTGAATGAACACCTGGAGCAGTTTTTTTCTGTTACATAAACCAGGCTGAAACGCTTGAAGTGATGTCACAGGATCACATTTTGAGAGTATAGGTTAACAAGAGCCTCACATACAAACAGTCAAACAATTTAGACTTTGACGTGGCTCGGTGTCACTCTTTCTTTAACCATGCCTTCCTGGGCTTTAGTCACAAGTGAGCGCTGAACAATGGAGCTATTCTCAGGCCGAGTGGGCGGACGGCAGAGAGAGAGGGGGAGATGGGATTTGAAAGCCGATGATGAAAGGTGAGAAAAGTGCTTGTTACAGTCAGTGCTGAGGAGGATCATGAGACAAGATCTGGCAATAGGGAACGTCAGGTGGAGGCCGAAAAATACTGTACTACAACACAACACGTTAGTCCTTATCAGTGGTTGTTCACGTAAATGGGCCAAGAGCTGCTGACAGTTCCTGGTTGATGTGTTTATTATTAAGCTTTTTGCATGTATAATTTATTACAGCAATTTCATTACTGACATTCACAGCAGTGTTTCTTCTACTGTGCATGGAGATTTTCAGCCTTTCTGATTTTCTTGTAGCCTTGTCCTGCACCTGAAGGCATCCCGTCAGTCATCGTGCAGACTGGCTGCTGTTGTGTCCAAACCACCCCGGTAAGTACTGATCCCTCTTACTGCAGGTGACAGAGCTATTACACATTCATGTTCATCTCCTCCCTTTGCTTCACAGATCACTGCACAGCAGCCAACACACATGGCTGGAAACTGACTGAAGCCATTTGATCTTAAAGGAATTCCTCCAGCAGAACTGTAGATTTCGTGGTGGCACTGTGCTCCATGACATTTGTACGTGTGTTTGCCTACATGTTCCACATCCCCGGCTGTGATTACAGTGGACCTACCTGGCCACATGGTTAATAACAGGGGAGAAGTGGGTGGGTCCATAGAGACGCACAGATTTGAGACTCTGGTAATAGGCCTCCATCACCCCCTCGATACCGCTGCAGTAAGGGTTCTGTGGATTACCATTCTGCACACAAACAGAAAGACAAAAGCATTGATCAGCATCCTGGAAAATGACTGAAATGTCTGAAAAATCCCTGTTAGATCATCTGGTGAACAACTCAAAAGGAGCAATGGGAGCTTTAACGTCCAGCTGTAAAGATTAGAAGACCTTCAACTGTCTGGCCTTCTTGAGAAATGCTTGTGGGCAGCTTGTGGTTTTGATTAGATTTGTAAGAAGACGAGATGCCTAAAAGGCGTCATAACCTCCTCTCTTTATGAGCTGGTTCTCACAGTAGCTTGGGTATAACTATGCCAGTGAGCCGACACTATACTGCATCTGACGTGTGGATCGGCTTCCTGGTAGGAGTACTGTAATATATTCATTTAAGACTGAAATCAATAAATAAAGAATATAATTTCAGAAATTCTGCAACTGGGATTGATAATTCAGTTATATATAATAAAGAAATTAAGATATTTCACAAAGGCAGGAAGTTTTTAGTATCTCATAAAGTGATTTAAATTAATGATGGCCATCATTTTTCTACTGCATTAATGAGTAAAGTTTTAAGGGGGGTGTGTATGTTTGTATCAGATGTCTCTTAACAGCTGCTGCAACATAATTCAAATGACTGCACACACACATACAAAAAAAAGCCTTTTTTAACCTCACTTTGTCCCATTATTCCAAGCTGAAGACGCAGGCAGTGAGCTCTTCTTCTTGTGCACTGAGGCAACATAAAAGACAACAATCCCGCTCTGTTGTCCACGAGTCTGATTGTGCCTTTATGTCATTTCAGGAACTCTAAGAAAAAGCAGACTTCAGGTGCTCACTGCAGCACCAGATAACACTTAGTTTACACCGCCATTGATTTCCTGTCAGCCAGCTAACAATTTGAAAAATGCGCTAAAGATATTCAAGGACAATTAGAATAAACTGCTTACATTACGTCTCTGTGGAACAGTGGAGACCTACACACACTTGAACACTATGCATCAAAGTTAAATTGCATTGAGCATAGTTTGTTTTGAGCGAAAAGCTAAAAGGATTAATAAAAATGGCACCACCCTGAAGGAGAAAACAAATTTAACATATTTGTGGAAAAAAGGCTGGGTTGGAATTACATTTTATTTTCAAAACAGGCATGTTTTGGCTGCAAATTTCATAATAACAGGATTGCATGCATACTTGGAGACATCGAAAATGGCCACCCTGGGGCCAAAACATCAAAAATGCTCCAATCTTTTCAAAAATTATTACCTAATGTAAGGTCCTTGAGGATGTAAAATCCAGTCTTGTAATAAACATGTTATACATCTTTTAGGAAAGTGTCAACAGCTTAATTCCTCTGTTGCCGCATTTTAGTGAAGAAAATCCTGAGGCGAGAAATTTCACATTTTTAACTGTGCATGAGGAGGCAGAAGAGAGAGAGAGAGGTTTGTTCGCAGCAGAGCTCCAAGAAGACAAAACATGATGATAATATGTCTGAGAAAGGCTTTATCTAAGAGAAGCTGCTCCACACGCTTCTTAAGTAAATTCTCATTTTAAGACCTTGAACCAAAGTTGCTGCAGTGTTTTTGTACCTCTGCAGCCCCCACACCCTTTGAGAAATATTAAAATTAATGTGTGGTTGACTGGCTTTAAGATATCCAAAGAAATTCACAAACAATGCATTATTTAAGCTACCCATATGTCTGCTGCTTTCTAATTATCTCAGTATGAAACCATCTTGATGAACTCTGCTTGGTTGCCCACAAGTGCGAACAGTGCACATGAGACTCCTTTGCTTTGTAAATGGAGCTTGCATGATTACGTCGGATTCAGTGGTGGCTTTCTCCCACTGCGGCTGCACAGCTGCAGCACTCTAAGAGCCGACTGAGTTAAATCCTTAATGGTTAGATTAATGCATATGTGCCTTGTCTGAAGGTTTGGTGCCTCTGGGGAGGCTGTTACCCAACACTGAGCAGCTGTAATGGCAGTAAACGCCTCTGGAGCAACATCTGGAAGTGACAGTAGACCAGAGAGAGGATTATGGGTGGCTGAGGAGTGGTCAGGACGTCTAGAGCCCCGCAGCGCTTGACATTGGCAGAGTGGTATGGACGGACGGATGGCTGAATGCCGACAGTGTTGAATGTAGAGCTCAGATAATCCAGATTATTTACACATCTTTGTGTGTGCATCGTTTCCCTCCGTTAGATTATGAAATAATTGCTGTAGTTTTGTAGAATTTCTTCTTTGTTATTTAAGAGTAGGACTTAGTAGACTGGCTGTATGGAGAAAAAACTTTGTCTTATTTACAGTCAGAAAACCACCAGCTCATTAGACTTCCAGCACCACAGGCTGGTTGGCTGAATTTGTTCATGTTTTTGGACAGTTCACCACCCACCAATACACTCTGTGTATGACAATGCCTGGTTTTATGCAGTGTGTCTTTACTTTTTCAGTGTGTGTTTACTTTTACAGAGTTTCTTTTTTTTTTTTACTAAGTTTTTGTATAACTTCATGTTTATATCTTGCTCAGGCAAAGCTGCCTTTGTCTGACTGTGACAGACAAGCTCCTCCGGCTGGCATGAAGGCCATTAAAAGATTTATTGTCAGTGCCAAATATTCAGCAGCAGTTTGAGAACAGGCCAATTTTTTTATACTGCCAGTCTTAATCTTAGCACCACAAAATTAGCACCACATTTCACATCAGCCCTGCTGCCTCGTGTCACATGGGAAAACTTTATTTCTAAAGATTCTGTCTATCTGCTGAGACAATACCTTAACAACTGTTGGATGGATTGCAATGAAACTTTGTGTGTCCCATAGAAGAAATCCAAATAACTTCCTGATGTTTCATTTAGTGCCAGTCAAATAACTCCACATCTACTGAATGCAAAATTCTGGACAGACATTTATAGTTCCTTGATAATGTGTTCTTCTGACTTCTTTTGATTGGTCCAATACTTTTATTTATGACCAAATATCTGAACAAATGACATTCATTCAGCAGCCTCACCTGGGCTTTGTGTACAGTGCTAAGTAGCAAATGTTAGCATGCCAACATACTAAACTAAAACAGTGACCATGGCGAACTTGCTAAACGTTAGCATGTTAGCAATGACATTTTGATATGTCAGCGTGCTGATGTGAGCATTAGCTCAAAACAAAGCTATGAGCATGCACAGGCTTGCAGAGCCGCTAGCGTGGCTGTAGATTCACGTTTCATCGTTCCACACTTTATGAAAGGTTTTAGCATTGTTAGCACTGGAAGAACAGCGCCACCATGCTGCTTTGTGCTGTAAGGCAATAGATTTTTAAGCTGTAAATAACCTGGTGGAGGCCATGTCAATGTAAATGAACAGGCAGATGTTTGTATGTATGTAGGTCTATACATACATAACACTGTTCACACAGTATTATGTATGTATAGACGGATAAATGTATAGAGCAGACCTGGGCATTGTACGGCCCCCGGGCCGCATACGGCCCTTTGGTTGACTCTGACCGGCCCGCGTAAGGTTAATTGGAAATTACAAAATAAACACATTTTCTAAATTTACCTCATGCAAAAAACTGCATTGCTTTTATTTTGAAGTTGTTTTTCATTCACGTACATAATGACGCAATAGTATATCAAGACGTGCGCATGATTGGATGTTGATACGAGCGGGCATCAGCATCAGACGACTTTAAGCCTCAAAAATGTCCGCTCATGCTAAAAAAAGAAAGGTAGATGCCGAATGCAGGGTTTTCAATAAAAATTGGACTGCTAAGTATTTATTTACTGAAGTCGGAGGTAAAGCCGTGTGTTTGGTTTGTGGGGAGCAGATCGCTGTGTTTAAGGACTACAATCTGAGTCGGCATTACGAGACGAAACACGCGGAAAAATATAAAAACTTGACTGAAGCCGAAAAGGCTAGGACATCGGAAGCTTTGCTAGCTAAACTGCAAAAGCAGCAAGGCTTTTTTACCAAGCTTCACACTCCCAGGGATGCAGCAACCAGGACCAGTTTTGTTATATCCCACAAAATCGCTAAAAACAGCAAGCCATTCTCGGAGGGTGAGTTTGTTAAAGAGTGCTTGGTGGACTCTGCAGCACTACTATGCCCTGAAAAAAAAGAAGCGTTTGAGCAAGTCCCGCTGTCCAGGCGAACCGTGACTAGAAGGATCGAGGACATTGCGCGCAATTTGGAGCTTCAGCTGCAACGTGATGTGGGAAGTTTTGACTTTTTCTCATTGGCTTTGGACGAGAGCTGTGATGTCCGCGACACAGCCCAGTTACTCGTATTTGTCCGTGGGATAACGCAGGACTTCAAGATTACGGAAGACCTGGCAGCAATGCAGTCGATGAAAGGGACTACGACGGGTAGCGACCTGTTCACGGAGGTAAATGCGTGCATGGACAGAATGGGACTGAAATGGGACAGACTGGCAGGTGTCACAACTGACGGTTGTCCAAATCTTACAGGGAAAAATGTTGGACTTTTGAAACGCATGCAAGACAAAGTGACTGGAATCGATGCAGATCAGAAATTGGTATTTCTGCATTGTATTATACACCAACATGTGTTGTGCAAGTCCGTGCTAAAGATTAACCATGTTATTGATGTTGTTTCTAAAATAGTAAACTTCATCCGGTCCCGTGCATTGAATCACAGACAGTTTGTCGCACTTTTGGAGGAGCATGAGACTGAGCATAGGGACATCGGCTACCACACAGCTGTCAGATGGCTCAGCCTGGGCAAAGTGCTAAAAAGAGTTTGGGACCTGAAAGCAGAGATTCGAGAGTTTTGTGAGGAGAAAGGCAAAGACGTCCCAGAGCTGTCAGATGAGGACTGGGTGGCAGATTTTGCATTTGCTGTTGATGTGACTGCACTGATTAATGAACTGAACACCAAACTGCAAGGCAAGGGCCTTTTTGTTCATGAAATGCACAGCCTGGTGAAGGCTTTCATGAGAAAGATGCAGTTTCTTTCAAGCCAACTGGAGAGCAACACTCTGACTCACATGCAAACCCTGAAAGAAGTCGCACCATCAGCCGATCGACTCAGCAGGTACTCATCCATGTTAGGAGCATTGCATGGTGAGTTTTCAAGGAGATTTGAAGATCTCAGAACAATCGAGGATGAAATGCACATGATTTCCTCTCCC
This sequence comes from Chaetodon trifasciatus, assembly GCA_037975065.1. Lineage (NCBI taxonomy): Eukaryota > Metazoa > Chordata > Actinopteri > Chaetodontiformes > Chaetodontidae > Chaetodon > Chaetodon trifasciatus. The sequence goes on from JBBMOE010000002.1 coordinate 18,929,008, forward strand.
TTCACCTGCAGTGTTGATAATGCCGCCAGTGATGTTCAGCTGGAACTCATTGACCTGCAGTCTGATGCAGTACTGGCAGAGCAATTCAAGTCCGTATCTCTGCTAGATTTTTACTCTTCTCTCAAGGAGGAGAACTTTCCAAACATGAGGAGACATGCTCAGAAGATGTTGGTTCTCTTTGGCTCTACCTATATATGTGAACAAACATTTTCAATGATGAAGTTCACGAAATCCAGGTATAGATCCTCTCTCACTGATGATCATCTGTCAGCTGTGCTTCGCATCTCCACCTCAGACATTCAACCAGACTTTGATGCACTTGTTAAAGCCCAGCAGAGACTAGATTTCTCTCACTAAGTAAGAAAGAAGAGCTTAAAAGCACCAAATAAGGTGGTTAGACCACAAATGTAGACATGAAAAGGCACCAACTAGCAGTGAACTGGGACACTTTCTTTGGAAGCCTTTTTCTCAAAATCACAGTTCAGTGATGTTCAGAGACAGATGAATATGATGTATCTTTCTTAATGAGCACAAAAACAATATTGTGATGTTTTTAGGATGCTATGTGCTTCACACAACTTTCCAACAGTATATTAAACTCAAAATGTGTTTTAGAGTGAATGTGACTGAAAGTGTTCATTAATATGAGTCACAAATGGTAAAATGTTCAAATTTATTTGAGAAATGTAAATGATTGTTTTGAGAAATGTAATTGAATAAATGACATTTTTTGTAAGGCAACCTCAATTTTTCATTGCTTAATTATAACATATACTCTTACAAGCTTTTTAAACAATGCTATTTACTGCCTTTTTTTATAAAGAAATGCAATTAATATTTGAGAATTGAGTTCAGCCTTTTGGCCTGGCCCTCCAGAATATTTTCCGTTTCTCATGTGGCCCCATGGAGAAAATAATTGCCCACCCCTGGTATAGAGACAGGTGCATGGCTGGACGCTTGCTTGATGCAAATGATGGGAAAAAGAAGTCAAAGTCTCCTCACCAGGGCAAACTCATGCGAGACCCGTCCGTCTGGGGGAAGCTTGGCACCAAAGCCCAGTGCAGGAAACATCTTGTCACTGTCGTAGTCCTGGATGATCTCTCCGACAGCCCGCAGCGCCATGGCGTAGTCATTCAGCTGGTATGGGCTCATGTAATGGAGCGAGGTGGGCTGCGACGGGTTGCCTGGGACCCGAATGGTTCAACACAGTAAAACACACATCAGCATCAAACTGTAATTATGCCTGTTCCCCCTGGGCTGTGAGTCATATTAAAATAAAAAGGAGGCGAGTGGGTGGAAGGGGGTTAAAACGCAGACTGGAGTTTTAGTTACACAAACATTTCTCCAAGGCACAGCTGCACTGGAGGCAGAAATAATCTCACTGGTTGCCTCAAATCTGAGCGGCTAGTGTGAGGAACCACAATATTCCAGCACTGCTGAGTAACATGAAGCATTTGCAATTTAGCAACCATGCTAATAAAGTGATGGGCGAGAGAGATCTGCTGAGCCTCCAAGATCTTCTCTCTCATGTCACAAATGAATGCACTCAGTAAATATGTAATTACTCCGAAATAATGCAGAGCTGTCTAATTAAAAGTTCTGGATTTGCAAAAAAAAAAGTCCTCCATAAATGCAAGAAGCTGCTGCTGATGAATAAAACAAAGAATGATAAAAAGGGTAAGAAGAAGATTCACTTCTGTTGTCTCAGAGAAATGAAAACAGATGAAGATAAATACATGAAAGTAAATCCAAAGCTGTAACCACAGTTTAGTTTGCCTCTGTAGCTTTTAGCCCCAACTCCATTAGTTCTTTCTTAAGATGTGAATCTTAAAAAAGCCTCAGAAATATGTAGTTTCATTTTTAAAAAAGTCTCAATAATTCCCTGAAACAGCAGGGTGCTTTAGTTTTTAGAGAGTGCGTTTGTTAGGAACTAGTTTTGGCTGTATGATGTTTGTTTTAAGGTTTTTTTTGGACAACAATGGAGCTTTGCGGCACAGAGGGAAAAGATGCATCAGGCTTTGGATACGCAGACAATACTTGAAGTTTTCAGAACACCTTGTTTTTTAATGTGCAGTACATTTTAATGTGCTGCTTTGTGCATTATCATAACAGAGACGAGGCCGTTGCTGTAGTTTCTGTTGCAAATATGAGAAACTTGGGCACAAAGAAAAACTTCAGCGTTGCCAACCAAAACCAGAAATAATGACATTACATGCATAGTATGACTATTATTGTCAAAGAGGTAAATGTGGGATCTGAAGGCAGTAAAGAAAGCCCTTATTTCTCCTGTGACATAATGATATCTCCATAATCGTGTTACATATATTAGCTTACTGAATCATCTCTTACCAAAATGAGAACATCACTCACATGTGACAAAGTGTTCGGTGCAGAATTGCTCATTTTGTTTGTTTGTTTGTCATTAAACTGCTGCCACTGACAGATGTACAGCCGTGTATCTGTGGGGCTTCATAAACACTGACTACAAGGTGAATTGGAAATGTAATTTAAAAAATACGGGCGTGATGACTTTGCATCTATACTGAGGCACAAACTGTAGCTCCACATCAAACTGAGCTCAGATGTTCAAGTAAGAGATAATGTTCAAATTTGCCAACTTTCAGCTGCTTTGCCTTCATGAGGGTTAAGTGTCAAATGAGTAAATTAAGTAAACGAAGGATAAGTAAATTAAAATGGACTTATAAGCAGTCACTTATGAGTTCACATCAAATAAAGATCTGAGCGTTAACCACCAGCGTTTTATCTGTCCGACACACTTAACGGATCTCACTGATAAGAGCGAAGCTTTAAAACACTTACCATTTGATGCTGTGAAATCAATTGCCACTGTGAAATTAATCTGAGTCCTACAAGAGAGAATAAATCACATCAGGAGTAACGTGGAATCATCAATCATGCTAGATTATACCACAGCATGTTTCAAAGCACGCAGTGGCGAGAAATTAAGCAGCGGGTTATCAGCAGCTGTTTGTCTTAATGTTGGAGCTAGGAGATAATCGTGACTCGGTAATGCTCTCAGCAGACTCTACACTGCATCGCAACTGCAGGTGACTCTGGGTTTTTAATGATGAGACTAATGCTGGTGCTTAATCTCTGCAGAATCACGCGCCGCCATTTGCTGGGAACTTACCCGCCTCGGATGTAGTCCAGGAAGGAGAGCTCGGTGTCCACCAGGCAGGACAGGAGGGTGACCTGACAGTCAGAAAATGATGGGAATCAGACAAGAACCATGTTCACAGCACGGACAGAGTCTGATAATGATTCTCGGATTAAACCAATGAGGATGCGTTTCTAATTCTGTGACGATAAAAACAGATTCATTCCTGTCAGACACAAACTTGGTCAGAGCCCAAACTTGCTGTTGGCTCCTTGTTGCCTTGAAGCCCAGTGCACACAGCCCACCACAGAGTGACTGACCCAGAGACCAATCAGTACTACCCGGTCCTGGGCGTTCTATATGTCCACTTGTGTGTCGAAACACAACTTTTTCTTTGGAAAATGCACCATGGGAGCACATTACTGAAACTATTTAAACTAAAATAATAAAGCTATTAGTTGTACTTTTTGACACAAATGCAAGACAACATCACAAGCAAGACATTAAAGTCTAAATAAAGCAGTTGAATGTGACACTGCAGGCGATTCAGCTAGAAAACCTGAAAGCACATATTGTGAACATAATGTGTTGGAAGCGACTGAGAAAATTTAAGGTTGCTGTTTTGCCGACACTGTCTTCACCTGTGTTTGAGACATCGCTGTCACCTCCTATCACACGAACTCTGAATAGCAACGAGGAGTCATGGGGGGAGGGGATCTCCAGTGTAAGTGCACCTTTGGTGTCAAACCGAAAAAAAAATCAGTGAAAGTTGCACAAACTGTTGACTCACTGTTCCTGAGTTTTGGTACTTTTTCTTCTTCTTTCCTTTTTTCTTTGGATTCAGCACCTGTGGAAAAACATGAGCTTTAATCCACTTAATTGTGTCTCAGTGAGCAGAGGCTGATACAATGGAGACAGATCCTGACTCACGTCTTCATCTTGGTTCAATTAATTTAGACTCTATTCAGCAAAATAAAATAAAAAAAAGCTTTTTTAATACATTTGACAACACAGCATTTTATCACCACATTCCATTCAGTTTATTTAGGGAATTAATTCCTCTGTTCACATTATCATCACTAACCACGACTTCCAACAGAGCTTTACTGAAACCATTAGAAAGCTCAAACGGCTCAGAAAATGCTGACATCCCTTCATTTTCCCACATTATTAGAACCGACTTTTATTTTTTATAATGTCAGTCCTGGTAAGGGGATATTTACAGATATGTCAACCAATTACAGTCAGACCTCACACGTAAGCTTCACCTGTTTTTCTACAATCTGTACCTCAGATTTTTCATCATTTTTGCCAAAAAAAGAGGAGAAGAAACAAAAAAGAGGTTTGAGGGAGTCTGGACACACAGAAAGGCCCAGGCGACATGGCTCTGACGGGCTGTCATCAGATGTGACGCCACCTGCCCGCCTGCAGTAAGTGATTCAGGTGGTGCGTCATGAGCACGTCTGCTGACTCTTGACCTTCAGGGTTTTATGGTTTGCTCACTTGCAGCTGGTGTAGAAGCTAACGGAGCAGTCAGTGAACTCAGCATTCAAAGCAGAGACGGTCTTTTGGGGAACTAGGGCGAGCTAACAGCAAATACTGCACAGCATCCTAACTAACTAATTACTAGAGTCAGGGTATGTGTGCTGACATATTCCACCATGTGGAATGACTTGAATCAAAATACAGACCAAAAAGGAAGGATTTTTTTTGTCGACCCTCCAATACAATAAAAAACTGCTGAATAAGTATGAAGTGGTGATGCATTCCCAATGGGGATCAAATTGGATAAAAGCAGCTGTCCTTGTGGAAGTTTCTGTAAAATGTTGGCTCTAAATGAATTTAAAATCAAGTGGAGCATCGATTTTGTGTCTGAGTACGTGTGTGTGTGTACATTTTAACTGGCAAGAGCAAGGCCATGTGCTGTAAATCAACATGGAGATCTGTACAAGCACAGGATCAGTCCTCTGCCAAGGTCTGATGTATGCATTTAGTCTTCCTCAGGCTTTAACGCTGCCTGTGATCCACCTCCAAGGTCAAAGAAACACAAGGTGAACTGGAGACACAAGGATGGCGAAGGACGAGGACGATGTTATACACTGTACTGTGTGGGCAGCCAGAAGTTCAAACCTGTTCAACTTTGAACTCACGCTGCGCTGATCTTTGTGATCTTTGCACAGCCTTTTGCTGTATGGTACCGTTTGTGCTGCATTTAAAATGTATTTTGCTTATTTTATTAATTTAACTTAATAATATGTGCTTTTTTCCATTTCTCTATGAGAACACTGTGGGGACATGCTGTCCTTATGGGGACAGAACACAAGTCCTTGCAATGTAAATCATTAAATTTTAGGTTGGAGATGGGTTCAGCTCAAGGTTGGGGTTAGAGTTGAGGTTAAGGTGAGGGTAAGGGTTAGGGTTAGGCAAGCAGCGGATGTGCATATAGTCGGGGTAAGTCTACAGGAAGTGAATGTCTACGTAATGTCCCCAGAAGTGATGGATCCACAGCTGAGTGTGTGTGAAGAGCATCACCTCGTAGATGTGGAACTGCGACTGGCTTCTGGACATTTCTCTGTAGCTGGTGCTGAACTCGCCGATAAAGTCATGGCTGTAAAGACAAACACACGGTCACAACTGGAAACACCCACCGCAGTGAAGCAGTGTCAGAAGAAACAGCTCAGACTCCACGATGACGGGAATTTTCAGCCTCAACAGATTCAACAGATTTGAGTCATTTGGCTGTAATGTATTCAGATTGTAAAGTCTTCTTTAACGTACAGGAAAAGAAAAGGAGAATCACTAACAAGCTCCCTGGTAACCGGAGGCGTGCCGATTTCATAATTTCCTGGAGATAATCAGTAGGAATCAGGGTCAGAAATGCATGAGCTCAGGGCAAAACGCCTTTGAAATGCAAAAAAAAAGGCCTGTGAAATGATCAATGAGGAGCAAACCGTGTGCATGAATCCTGAGAATTCCCTCGCTTCAGAAGATAAACACTATCTTTACCCCCCGACAGACTCTGTGAAGTCAAGAGACCGTTCAAGCAGCATTAATAGTTAATGTATATTTAAAGCAACAGGGAGCGTTGCTGTCGAACGTGAGGCTCTGTGGTGATATTCCCGCGCAGTATCCGCTCTGACAGGGAAAAACAAGAGGGTGCATGAGGACAAACATTTTGGAGTGTGATCTGTGACTAATATCCCAAATGACCTCACCCACTTTGCACACATGCTCTTGTATTTTCACTTTTTTAGAAGCAGAAAATGTCAGTGCCGTCAGGTGAAAACTGTCGTTATATCTTAGAATGGCTTGTCGGACTCATGCAGAAATAAATACATAACAGAGCCACCGCATTGCACTGTATGGCTCACAGTTAGTGACCAGATTTACTCTGCCCCTGGGCCTTGATGCAGATGTATGTGGGCTTCCTCTCACAGCTGGATGCCAATAAAATGTTAACACTGTATAGAGGGAATGAGCATCATTACATTCACTGGAGTGCTGTTGTCACAGCTTGAGCACAAAAGAAAAGAGCATTGTTGCCTCACCCTCCATCTCTGTCCCAGTCGTACACCTCCACCTTAATGCTCCTGTAGGGAAAGAGAAGAGGGACGAGGGCAGGAGAGCGGAATCCCATTAAAAAACCAATTAGCACCACTGATTTACAGTCTTTCCTCTGATAAAGCCGACAACTGGTCCGTGGAAGGCCGGGGTCCTGAGTGGACAAGGGGACGTAACACAGAGAGGGGGTTAAAGAGCAGCTTTCTGAAGGTTGTTATAAGCATACTGGTGTAAAATTAAATACAATTAAATAAGAATTAGGATGCACGAGGCTGCCCGGGTCTCTGAATCTGAATTCAAATCACTCAACCAACCAGTCTTACGTCGCCGTTCACAGAGGTACTGATGGGAAATATTATTTATGTGAGTGTTTATGTCATCTGAGAAGACCTGGATGACCAGTGCTGGTTGTGTGTTTTTTCACTTTGTACCAGTGTGTCAGTGAATTGTTTCTGTTGCAGGGTTCGTCTGTACCTGTCGTAGTCTCCGTTACACAGCGCCCTGACAGGAATTTTAAAAGCCTGCCACACCGGATCCAAAGTGTTCTTCACCACCTCTGTTTTGTGGCAGATGGTGTACCTGTGAGACATACAAAAGATGTGAACACATTGTTCATTTTTGGTCAAACTATGTATATCATCAAAATTGTGTTGCTAACAAGAAATAAGTTCACAGAGTTCACAAAGCAGCAAACTGCGTTATGCGAGATTTGACTGGCCGCACTGAAATAAGGTTCCCTCTACGTGAACCGGTACCAGAGCGCCATCATGAAACCAAAAAATAAATGAAAATTTCTCCATTTTAGTTTCTGATTTTTTTTCTCAAAGGAGAAGACAGCGATTTAGAGAGCAGATATGTCACTTCAGCTGGACTGTAAAGGCAACAACAGGACTCTGTGTGCATCTCTTTGTCATAAAGTGTGTTAAGTGTGTAATCTTAAGTGTATTTCACAAAGGATGATCTTTGGCTGAAATAACCAATTCCTGTTCTTTTTTTCCTTGTCTGGCTCTTTGTAGCCGCGGCGTGCTGCTGTTATACCCCGCGGCCGAACATTTAGGCTGCAACAGTAAATACCCAGCTGCACAAAAAGAGAACGTGTGTCTTCACTAAGACGCTGAAGTCGACTTGAATAAAAGCATCTGCGGGGCAAAAGAAACTGTGACCTCCACACACGCTTTTCACTTTACTTCAGCTCATCCATCCTTTCTCCCTTTACGTCCCGCTTGTCAACTCTGTCCTATTATTATATTACGGCATACAGTAAGTCAAATATAAAGCACCAAGAGTTACGTAACCTCACACAGGCAGTTTAGACCTTATATCCTTGTATAGGAGCTTTTTGGAGCATGAAAAATCACACTCGAGAGTCTATATGCATTTCAGGCATCTTCACGTACTGTGAATGTGTGCTCTTGTGCATGCAACATAGATAGATGCTTTTGTTAATTCAACAAATTGATGTCCACAAATACCAGGAAGCCGCTTGTCAACTTACGAGCCGTCTTCGTTACTGCGGTAGAAGACGAGGAAAGGATCTGATTTTCCAAAGAAGTCCTTCTTATCCAGCTTGTTGCCACAGAACTGCAGCATCACCGATTCCTGGAAGGCAAAGATGGAAGCGAAATATAGACTTCACACAGATTCAGGTCTTGAAGAAATGGAACGCAGACGCATTTTGGAGAATAATTCAGATTTTAAAAGCCCATTCAATCTGTTTTCTGTATTCTCACTGAAATGTCAGACTGTCGTGCTTTCAATATTACTTCTATTTGTAGAAATGTTGGTATTGTCACCCGCTGAGCTCTGGGAGCTGACAGAAAACAGACTGCAGGATTAAGTGTTGTCATTAAGTTGTTTTAAGCACACAGAGAAATGTACGTGGTCATGTATCTACAGTGTGTCGATGGAAAGCAAACGAGCAGAAAAGCTAAACTTTGTCAACTTCTCCGATGGCTGCAACACATTCTGCCATTTTGTACATGACCAGAAGAGAAATGTGTGCGTCTCTTTTCAGCGTCTTAACTTGGTGCACAGTGACAGATCAGAGCACCACATTTTCACCGTTTGATGTTTTGACCTCATTTCACTGCAGCTTCACTAGAAACATCTTGTTGTGAAGTGATGCGTCTACAGGTGGCGAAAACATAAGCAAACCACAAAACGGGCCCAGGATGGCGAGGTACTTTTCTAGAAATAGCTGCTCTATTTATTTCTGTCCAAATGTTTGAGTTGATGTTTTGCTTTCCTTTTGAAATGAGGGGACTCAAATAGACAGAGACACCGTCTGGCTCATTACAGTCCAACTGAAGCCCTGACAAGAGTGTCAAACAGGAGCCCACGGACAGAAAAACCAGACCTCCTTCACGCAAACGTTACTACACATCTGTTACAGCGAACATTACTTGTTCTGTGTTTGATGCTTGCAGCAGTATGGTGATTTTTATTAGAAAATGCACTTTAAGATAATACACTTTGTTCTGGAATTGAAGCCACATTGCTGGTGTTTAACAAAGAAAGCCTTTGGAACAGTCTTAAAGTAACACAGTGTACTCTTTATTTGCCAGTTTATTAGGTACACCTGGCTTACTCTAATGCAGTCTAATAGAACAGTGCTGCAATAAATCTTTCCTTCATGGTCATAATGTTGAGGTGCTGTTGAATTCTACGTGAATTGGAGGCAGTGGAGCTACACTGAAAGGTGTTTCTAATATTCTGTCCACCCTTGTTGATATAAATGGTTGAGGGAGGATTTATTGCAGGGCTGCTGTATTAATCTGGACTGCATTAGTTCAGCATTGGTGAGCCTCATAAACTGTAGCAGACGTGTGTTAAATTAAAGAGTTTAATGATATTTATGGAAAAAATCTATTATTATTATCATTGTTACTATTATTATACCAGAGGGGTCACACTCATCTCTAAGAAAAGAGAACCAGAACCTCATCAGGGGAACCCAGTGGACCCTCACCCTGCAGTTGGTCAGCTCTTCTGCTCTCACGATGACGGTGCCACATTTCTTTCCAGGGATCCCACTAGAAAAAAAAAACAAAAACCATTAATATAACATGCGAGCAGCTTCGTGTGACACGGACAATGGGTTTGAACCCGCAGAGTTACAGGAAAAATCGGTCTGGGCGATGTAAGAGATTCATGTAAAGACAACTAATTAAACATATCGTATTATATTATTATTTTTTTTTAATCTCATTCTGAAAATGAAAAACTTTGCTCTTGACACAACTATGTGCACAACAAAACCCTGTCTGCTGATACTTAGTGCTCCATGTAAATTGTACTGAGCCATTTAACTACTTAAATAATATTTGAAGACATATTTGAAAAGCTTTTTTCCTTTGTTAAGAGTACATAGCAGCTACTGTGTGTCAGGGTTACATGAATTCTACTGTACATACTCCACACGGGTTTGTATCGTTCAAACAACTGTTTGTACAGTTTATACTCACATTATGACTTCTTGATGTTTACGTCTTCTTTTATGAAATCAGACTTCCTTAACGAATGTAACTTGTCGGTTTGGTCGACATAAATGCATGTAGGCAGCAGGCTAATCCAATAAAGGCATATAATAATGATGAAATAATAATGGCGCCCGCAGGCTTATTGCTGCTGGACCGCCCCGTTAACACAGACGCATGCCTGCCTTCATGTTGCTTTTGAATGGTTAAACAAATATGCACTGAAGCAGAAATATTTGCTGGATAAAACACATGTTGTTGATTTTGGAAATGACTGCAGCCATGTATTATTTTTTTCACTAAATTTTAGTTTTTGGACTTTACAACACTGCGGTGTTGTTGGACACTGGGTCACATGAGCTGGAAACAGTCCGACCAGCCACAACTCTCTTCTACAAATGGTATAATCTAATAATATCAGCGCAGCCTAATGTTGATCTGTAACTGTGCATGAATACTGAGTTAGAACAGCATGAACAGACGTGCAAAAAAACACAAAGCTGCTTGAATGAATGTTGGTGATGCTGATTCAGAATTCGACTGCCAACGTTGTGAATGAAGCTACTGAACTATTCGGCACAGCCCTCGACTCCACTCTATCCAGTTAAAGCACCAGTAGTTGTCTCTTTTTCTTTAATCAACAGTAAACAGTGAAGCTCTATGCAAATGGAGGATTATTCTGTGGGTAAAAGCTCAAATCTGCATCAGCAGAGACCCCCACAGACCCAGAATCAAACTCCTCTCCTTCACAGTCTCTCTCACGTTCGTCCGATTGTCTAAATGAATATTAATGAGGGCTGAATGAAAACCTTCAAAAAAAAAATAACATCAGAGTAATGTAACCGCATCCAGTGACATTTCAGCTGCAATGTTTGTTTACATCCCGAGCTGACGAAGCGTAACATTCAGCCATTAAAGCCAACGGAGGCTGACCACTAAAAATAGACCCAATGAATGCCACGGACCCCGGGCCTGACTCAGAACGGGGAAGGGGCGAGATCATTTCATTTGGCTGAGTGCTGTCCAGTAACGGCAGAGAGGCTCCACAGGAACACGTGTGGAGAAACTGACGGCAATAGATGTCTATTTTTGCTTTTTCTAATGACAATCCTTCCATGTCTTAACCCCAGCATGATGTGCAAATACTGTAGAAACAGATCATTTAAGAAATGGAAGTGGCAAATGAAAAACATTGATAGGCTGTCAGTGTCAAACATAATTCTGGGTTTTGCAGAATCATCAAGCTCTTGTCAGGCAGTAAGGCTGAAACAGACAGTCTTAGCATACATAAGGTACAATTTCTGTTCAAATATGGATGATAGTTCATGAGAAAATAACAAAAATGCTGAGAAAGCCATTTAAAAAGTCCTAAATTTGAGCAGGATAAGGATCCCAGGCCGCCTGATACTTTGGTTAGTGTTGGTATCAGACACAGAACGTGACGGATTTGAACAATGAGGCTGTTCAGAGCGTACTGTCATCATAGTCGTCTCTGTCGCTCCTTATTTTGTGATTTGCCTCCACTCGACTGAGGAGGAGGAGGAGGAGGAGGAGGAGGAGGAGGAGGAGTGTGATGCCTCTGACTTTTTTTTCTCTCACTTGGAGGCAGCTGAGTGAGTACATGCACACGCGCGCACACACACACACACACACGGCTGTACAAACTTACAAACACACACAAGCAGTACAGAATGATAAAAAACACCGAAAAAATGGGTAAAGATAAAACACACAGGTACAGTATGCACACACACACATACACACACACACACACAGATCTGAGTGAATGACTGCAGGCAGATTACATAACTCGGCGACAGCAACACATTCTTACATCATATTTCTTGTGTGTCATTCTTCAGCAGACCCAGTCAGCTGCAACTGCTTATTGATTCTGCCACACACACACACACACACACACACACACACACACACACACACACACACACTGACAGAGACAGACAGACAGTCATGGATGCAGACACCAGTACAGTCACACACACTGGACACGCTGGTCCAGTGTGTGTCGGGGGATGAGGCCAGGGTCAGAGTACTGATGGCTCGTGGCCTCTGGAGGTAAAAACAAAAACAAATTGTTCTCTTCAGTGAGCTCAATAAGACGCTGCAGTTCTGCTGTGTGTGAGAGGACAGGGACAGAGCCACTGGGATAATATACGGAGACACTCCCACAGTTTATCAATGCCATGTGATAAAGGACTGGTTTCTTTTTGACTTCACTGGGTCCAGGTCTTGTGACGAGCGTTCGATGGCTCTCAGAGAAAAACATCCCCCCTCGGTCTGTCCGCAGTATTTGTTGTGAACTGCCAGCAATAACTTTGACTGCTAAAAGGAGCAATAGGCTGTTTGCAGTCATGTGATGTTAAATTCAGACGGAGGGCAGAAGTGAAAACTGCAATGGCTAAAATGAACGAAAGTTCTCACTGTGCAAGTTTAGATGAAATTGTGAGAGAAAGGTAGAAACAGAAAATCTGAACATATGATGGATGTGACCTTCATGTTATGAAGAAGGAGCCATTTTTCAGCTGAACTGAAAGATATGCTGCTACTGAGGCAGCAGATATAACAACTACCTGCTCATTCAGACTTTCCACTCAAGTATAGTATGATACAAGTATGGAGGCAAACAACTTTCTTGTTAGCGTTTGGGTCCACGTCGTCTGTTCCGCAGTGCTCCGGGATGACTGTCTGAGTGCGTAGCTTTTATTGTCCCGTGGACTGACGGAGCAACAAACGCTCAGCGCTGCAGCGCTGAACGTTGACATTTACGTTAAGGTTGTTTGCTGGGTGAAGCACTCGCAAAGGTTTGGTGAAACGCCACTAAAGACGTGGATGGTCTTGAAACAAGACAGGGAATGTTATCAACATTCATAGCATAACGTTCATATTAGAGAGTGATTGGAAACATGGGCAGACTGAGCGGCTGCACTTCCTGTGCACTGCAAGGTGTCTGCAAGCTAAGACCAAACACACTAAGGGCAGCAAATGTGAAATCTTTCATGAACTGGATACAGGTTGAATCAAGAAATCAGACGTTTATTCAGATGAAGATATCCCTGATTATTTCTTCAGGCTTGAGCTGAGGCTTCAGATCAGTTTAGGCTCCACCAGAACACGAGCTGGGAGCTCACCACGGACATCTTCCCTTTGGGTGAACTGTCCCTTTTCGCTACACGCTGTTTACCATCTCAACATGTTTACACTCTGTCATTAGGCCTGCTGCTATTTAACTATTCATCTCATTTGGCTGATGGAGACAGTGTACGCTTTCATCAGCATCTTGGCTCATTTTCATGCCCTGCTTCGCTTCGCTTCAAAGACAAACAGCAGCAAGTGATCTTAAAATAACATGCTGATTTTCAATTCACACCCCTGAATGGGACAGAATCTCAAATCAAAACACGTGTCCCAAAAGCTTTTTGTAGCACCTTATGATGGTGGTTCTCTCAATACAAGTCGTTTGCCCCTTCATGTTCGGAGTGTCTCATTAAAATAGCAGTGGGTGTGTTTGTTTGTTTGTTGGTGTGCAACGTGCACTACTTACATCAAAGGTTTCTCCAAGCGGCTTCCCAGGGAGCCAACGATCTCACCTAGTGTACAGAACGCCTGGCCCAGGAAGTCCTGCATGTGAGGAAAACACACATGTAAACATATGAAGAAGAAATCCGCAAAGACTTAGAGGAGGAAGAGCAGATCTATTGAAGAGAGAGAAATAGTCCTGAATGTTCCAGATATGTTGTCATTTGGCATGCTAGCATAAAAACAGTTTACCAATATGGAGACTCAAATATACATATATAATAATAATACAGAACGAGAAATACACATATATAACCAACCAATAATCTAACACACAATGTGACTTATTCTCACAATAAGGCTCAAAAAGTTACTTTTTTAATCAGTTCCAGCAGCTTTATTTCACTTTTATTAACTTTGGTTTTTATTTCACAGCACCATTTTTTCTCACTGACAGTTTTTTGTTTATTATATTCATCTATTCAGTCATTTTTCAGGTGAAAGTGCCAAACATCCTCTGATTCTACATTGTCAAATGTAAAACAATCAATCACCGAGCAGCCATCATGGGCTCTGAGGGATTAGAAATGAGCAATATTCACTATTTTCTGACATTTTATAAACAGAATGATTAATGATTAATAATTAATTGACTGAGAACTGAATCAGCAGATTAAGCATTACTGAAAGGAACCTTTGGTTGAGGTCCTCCTTCCATTTTTTATCATATCTTTGTCCATCAAGGCACCAGAGACAAAGCCAGATCTGTGATTTACTTTCTCCACTCTGACGGGACAAACAGCCGTCACACAGATCAGCAGGGACTAGTGGAAAAACGAAGGCAAAGCTGTTTAATTAAAACAAAACAAGCAAAACTGTATTTTCTTGATTTCTGCACATAATGTGAGCTCTGCAGAGGCGCGCAGAGTAAATAGGTTGTCAAGAATTTTAAGTTCTTCCTCAGCTAATTCAGTGTTTGTTGAAACAAATGAAGCACATTAAAGGTCATATTTTTGGCACTGAACGGCTTCCCCTCTCTGTTCTCAGCCCAGTGTGCAGAAAATCCTGTGTCCTTGTTGATCACTGTCTGGTGACCACAAGAGAGGCTTCATTTTGGGGAGGAGGAGCCTTCGGCCAGCGAGAAGAGCAAAGCAGAACGAGGGAAGGGAGTATGAAAGTCTCTTTACAACAAAGAATGACTGTTCATGCACTAACCAGATTGTGCATGCATGCACGTGCGTGTATGTGCGTGTGTGTGTGTGTGTAAATGTGCTTGACAGATGAGCCGTGTCGAGTCCGGCGGGCAGAAAGCTGCTCCAAAGATCTTTGCCGGTGCTGAGTAAATTTCTCCCCCAGCCCAGTCTCGAAACAAAAAGAGATGACAAAAACGCTCTGGCCTTTGCAGAAGAACTGCGCTGTTAGCTAGCAGCCGCAGCCCAGCGCCCGCTACGCCTCAGAAGTCTGAGGCTAGAGGCTGAGGCGCCAGTTTAACAGGCTCAGTGGTGGCAGGAAGAAAAGGTCGGGAGGGTATCTCCAAGTAAAAAAGATCACAGTCGTTCTGCTCATTCTGCCTCTAATGTACACACCACGTCCATGTCTTTGTTCTTAAAGTGAAAGCGTCCGAGTGCTGCAGCCAGTTACAAGGAAATTCCACCATTTGTTGATTTTCATATTTTGTCAATTATGACGAAACATTATTACCAACTACAGGTTTTACAAAGTGTTCCTGCGCTCATGTATGAATCTCCTTCATCCAATCATGTGTTCACAAAGTGGTGAACCTCTCTCCATCCTCACTCGTGATTGACTGAGCCTTTCCAGGATGCCCCTTTCATACCCAATCATGATGCTATCACCTGTTACCAATGAGCCTGTTTACCTGTGGAATGATCCAAACAGGTGTTTTTGGAGCGTTCCACATCTTTCCCAGTCTTTGAAACATGTTGCTGTATCAGATTCAGAATAAGCAGATATTTACAAAAATCAAAGAAGCTGATGAGGTCAGACATTAAAAATATATCTTCTCTGTGCTGATTTCAGTTGATTATTATGTCAAAAAGGATTCACAAATGATTTCTTTTCATTTTGCTTTAAACTAAAATAAAATATAAGGTTGTAAAATTTAGAACGAGGAAGCAAGAAGTCTGAAAGAGACACGTCTCTAATTTCTGATTACACATCTATTCTGTGCCTTGATGCACCAAAAGATGTGTTATTCAACAGAACTGCATGAAAAATGAAAGCAATACAGATGGGAAATTCATGACATAGACTAAGAAATGATCTGCTGTCAGTAAGGCATTTCATTTAACCAGTGAGATGGAGGAGGAGCCTACATGCCTGCACTGCAACACAACAGTACACACTAACACAATACTTTTTAACATAAAGACAGCAACAACTTCATGTATTAGATATGCTGATTAAAAAGAGGGGCGTGTATCCAAGGATACAACTCACAAAGCTTTTTTAAGGGAGTCTGGCTCTGATTCCACACCTGCATGTTTCACTCCAGAGGACAGAGATCTGATCTCAATTAGGATAACAAGAAAGTATTAAAATCACTAGGTGTAAATGCAAAGGCAAGATGGGATCCTTTACTAATGAAGCATGCGAGTCCACTGACCAAAACACAGAACACAGGCGTTTGGAAATCACTGTAGCTGTTAAAGCAAACTCGAAAAATAGACAAAAGTGTCAGAATACCACAGTTTTGATATATACTAGAGCTTTCTAACAAAGGCTCTTTGGGCTTGTAATCCCCTAAAAGGAAGCAATTCCTGTTACTTCCTCTCATTACAGGATGCATACAGTTTGCATAAAAGCTGCTCGTAGTTCAATCTAAGGGCGTTTTTCCCATTTCAGAGTATTTCACAAGGAAAAAGCTAAAGATTAGAGAAGATCCTGAAAAAATGAAATGTGTGGAGCATCATGTCACAACCTTGAAGGGGTCCAGAACCTCAGGTTGGGAATCACTGTCCTCTCGGGCAGTCAGGCCCTTCAGACTCATTTTTGACCCACAACGCTGAACAGTCGAGCACAGATGAAAATGTCACAAACACAGCACATTTAATAAGGGGAAAAAATGTTTGCAGTAAAATCCTGACTGCGCTCAAATAATTGTGAGGGAACACACAGCCAGTTAACTTAATTACTGCCTGCAAACAAAGAAGCTATTTCCCTGCCTGGATTCACTCGCTCATCGTGGCGTTTAAATAATAAATAAAGACTTTGAAATGAGATGACTGTTTGTATGAAGGATATTGGTGTATTTTACCACAAAGAGAGGTGGGAGCAAAGTACAGACTTGTTCACACAGCCGTGACAAGCATCTGTCAGGATGAAAAAGCATCATCCACTTCATCTACCTTGAAACACGATACCCAGCCCTTAATTAGATTTCACTGTATGCTCCATCTCTGCACATCTTCGCCTGCAGCCATATCTGCTCAAGGTATGCAAACCATATGGCGAAGGAAAAACATCTGCCGTGATGGGAGGAAGGAGGCATCTTCCAACGGCGCCACTGGAGCTGCCAGGAGAGATACTGTACTCGTGTGCGTTTTTTTTCTTTGCTTCCACTTTCTGTTATTTAAAGCCACGCGACGGGATGGACTGTTCCCGGACAATGGAGCCATCACTGCGTGCCAGATCTCTAATCCCACACATCCACGGCCACGACAGGACGCATCCAAGCGTCCTCGGTCTTCATGCTGAGAGTGAGTCTCTGCGCTCACATTGCTCAGCGCTCTAAGTAGAAGGCCGCGGGCATGGCGGGGTTGGGGCTGAGGAAAAGAACTCAGCCTGCAGTTGGCATGAGTATGAAGCCAGTTAACAGGAAGGGGGCTCGGGGTGGAGATGGAGCCTGGATTTATGGACAGAACTGGAGCGGGGAGGGGGCTGCTGGAGCTTCTGTTTGAATTGAAAGTGAATGATGAAGCTGCAGGGCAGTGAAATCTGAAGTTACAGGTTTGAAATGATTATGGAGGTAGAGCTGGACCACGAGAGGCTGGATGAAAAGAGGTGTGAGTAGCTTAATCCAGCACTCCATCATCAAAAGTGGCAGCATGTTTGCAAAACCTGAACCCTCATGAGAAAGAGCAGAAGCAGAACCAAACAGACGTCTGATCAGGAATGACAAAGCTGATATGATCTCATCTCTTCGTTGAAGCCCGTCAGCTGACAACTTGCCACGAACAGTTATGTGTGTTAGACTTGGAAAAGACTGTCAAATTGGAGATGATCTTTCCCATCCTTCATTTGATCATTTTAATGAGCTCTGCCTCTTGAAAGCAGTGCTGAATGCCCAAAGCGACAAAATGTTTTTTTTATCCTCAAGTCAAATCTTTGTTAAATTTATAAAGCACCTATTTTAAACAGATGACCAACATATCTGAAAGCTGGTGCTGATAATGATTAGCTGAGCTGATGATCTACGTTGCAGCATATGAAATGGCAGAAACTTCAAAAAGAACACAGAGGAATGGGGCTCCCTCTAGAGTATCGTTAAGAGCCCAGTTTCTCATCTGCTGGTGCAAACCTGCTTCTTCTGCAAGGTAGAAGGAGTTAGAGATCCACCCTCAAGCCACTATTTCTGATACAAGACAAGTCAAACACCTCTCGGACAGAGCAAATCCACGGTGTGAACAGAAGAGCAAGATTTCCAGATTGCTCCACTATTTCAGTCACAAAAGACATTACTTTGTCAGACAAAGGGAAGAAAAATCTGCTTTTATCCCACTATCAAATCATAGGACGATCCTCATAGCAATTCTGCTGGCTGCATGAAAAACAGCCATGACAACTAAAACCTGAGGCTCCCTTGATTGATGAGTGGACGGAAATGGTTTAATATATCATATCAACATATATATATTCATTTAATATATAATGGAGCATACCCCTTCAGCACACACCAAGATACATTTACAAATATCTGGTCAAGGTGTGTTGAGTTCACTAAACCTTGAAAACAAGACTGAAAGATGATGAAAGATCCTCTGTGACAGTAGGGGTGGATGTTTTGACTAATGGAAACTGTGCTGTGAGCTTTTTCTATTAAAAGGTACTAATGTAATTATGTTATTAATATATAATTGTCAATACGGGGCAATAAATGTGTAGAGTATTTGCGATGCTCCTTCTATAAATCCAATCACTGCAAAAAAAAAAAAAAGTAAACTATAAAAAAAAAATTCCAAAACATCATAATCATTCTGTTAATTTGAGCACTGCTAACAAACAGTAAAAGCAAGCAGGTCAGAAGCATTTCTGAGGTGTGAAAACCCTCTGAATGCCTTTGATACGGGTCACAAAGTGTAAATGCCAACACAACTGCTTTGTTCCTCTTATGCCTTTTACCTCCAGCATTCCCATTCAAATCAGGCTGCTATTGTACTGGAAGGGTAAACATTTGGCTGTATAATATTTCCATGAATGCATGACTGATTGTTGAACAGCTGAGGTGAAGGAGACACTCACGTGTTTAGAGAGGTTGTCGCTCTTGCAGTCTAAATCATACCTGCAGAGAAGAGAAGAGATGACACATCAGAGCGGGGGCCGTGATAGGCTGAAAGCAGGTCTGTGGCTGAAAGGCTGCCAGAAAACAAAATTAGCAGTCTATGACCAAAGCTCCTCTCTGCTATTAATGCAACGCACTTCTCCGCTAATCACTGCAAAGAAGCTGTTCAGGTTTAAAGGAGGCTTGTGACTGTGGCACCAAAAGCTTTACTGATGCGATTTCATGCAAGAGGGTGCAACAACATCACTGGCCCCACTGTCATTAACGGCTGTCAGCTGGGAATCGAAACACTTTGCCCAGCAAATCTTCCATTTCCCAATTTTAAGTAGTTATGTTTAAGCAGCAGCTGTTTTTGAGTCGACGTTTCATGCACAACAGCAACTCTAGGCGGTTTAAGTGTTATACAAAATATACAAGAACAAAGACTGATAAAAGAGTAAAGTAGATCTGTCAGTGAGAAATAAAATATTGCACTAATATATGACACTGTAATAAAATGACAGCGGAGACAGAAGTGGATGGATGAATGGATGGATGAATCCATGGGTGGATGGATGAATGTATGGGTGGATGGATAGATGGATGGTTCATTTTAAACGGGAGGGCAAACCCTAACCCAACTTAACACTGACCCTAACCCTGCAGTAAAAACTCTATCTGTCATCACGTCCCCCCTCGAACAGTTTGTGGTTTGGTCTGCACGTGTATTCAATGAGATCACAGAAATACTATAAAATACTACAGGCAGGAGTGTGTCTATATGATCCTCTCGCTCTATATGTTGCTGAACATGTCACTGAACATGAAGGTGACCTCTCTCTATCAAGTATGTAGGCTACAACACAGTATATAATTGAGTATTTACAGCAGATTTCGACAGTATTATAGATCCAAGACTAAACTGACAGAAGGGCAGGACTGAGGGGAAAAGGCGCAATTACAAGTTAATCTGTTATTTCGGCACCATGGACAGCAGCATGGATTTATCAATAACCAGCACAATTACACTGCTGTTATTTCAGAGCCATGGTCGGGGTCATTGACTGTAACTTACACAAACCTCAGTCAATAAAGGATCAATAAGTGAGACAGGTTAGATTAACACCTAAACAACCCCTCTGCCCCTGCTGCATGGAGAGGGGGGATGTAGGTCAACAAGGGAGACTAATCACCCCTCACTCCACCTCAAATCGCCAACTGGATGCATGGATGGTCAGAGTTGGACAGCGCTGAAGGTGATCTGGGTGCTGGATATGCATGTTTCCAGTACCAATGCCACCTGTACAGTATAAAGGTACACGATTACTTGTTGTTGTTTATTTATTTTCATACCCACTTGCTTATTCACAACGCCTATATGTTTATGTCTGCTTAGCTTTGTTTAGCCGTGCTGTCTCTGTAGTGTTACATTTGCTTCTGACTGTGCATTTGCTCTCAGGACTGTGTCAAAGCAAACTGATAGCTGCTGACAAGCGGAGTCTAATTCCCTGTACGTGTCAACATACTTCCCCAATTAAGTGGACTGTGATTCTCATTGTGACAGGATAGCTGGTAGATATGTTGGATGCATCTCATTTTACATTGCATTTGGCCCGGGCGGAGTGATAAGAGTCTTTGATTACTTGTATGTCTTTGCTAAGCTTAGAGGAATGATACACGTCATCGCTGCAGCCTGCATGTCTGAGTTTAAGCAGTTTCATACAAAATCTTCTCCTGTTACCAGTTTTAAAAAAATAGATATTTGCCTGTAATTTTGTAGATGCTACGACTTTGAGCTGACAGCACTGTTAGATCTAAGGATGCAACAATCATAGCTTCTGTCCGGCTGGCATACCTTTCCTTCCTTTGCAGGAGCATTCATCAAAAACCATAAACAACAGCTACATCATGCAAACCATGTGATCCACTCGCCTCCCCGGGGAGCAATTCATCCAGCTTTATTTACTCCCCATAACCTGTCACCTTCCTAGGGTGTCTCAGGTGTGTGTCAATATGTGCGTGGTGTATGTGTGCAGCAGCATGCAGCCGAGTGTGTAAATGGGAGAGCCTGAGCGTTTCTTTCTACGACAGCGTGCCATGTACGATAAGGCGCCTGCTGACACAATTGGGTGAAGCTGTGTGTCACTATGGGAGGGGGTGAGGGCCTCCAATACAGCACCGTTACTAATGTAATTCCATAAGAGCAAGGAAACACGCTGCTGTTACGCAACGCGCCGTCGGCAAAATGCACAGGTGCGCTTCATGTTCTATTCGCCCCTTGCCTCTGTCAGTCCCAAATGTTCATAAATGATTCATTTAATCTCATTTAATAATGAGAGGGAGACAGACAGCAACAGAGAGAGAGAGAGAGAGCGAGAGAGAGAGACAGAAAGAGAGAGAGAGAGAGAGAGAGAGAGACAGAGAGAGACAGAAAGAGAGAGAGAGAGAGAGACAGACAGACAGACAGACAGAAAGAGAGAGAGAGAGAGAGAGAGAGACAGACAGAAAGAGAGAGAGAGAGACAGACAGAGAGAGAGACAGACAGAGAGAGAGAGAGACAGAAAGAGAGAGAGAGAGAGAGAGACAGAGAGACAGAGAGAGACAGAGAGACAGAAAGAGAGAGAGAGAGAGAGGAGGGAAGAAAAACATACTACTGATGTATGTATGATGATTGGCTGCACATGTTCACTTGCACACACACACACACACACACACACACACACACACACACACACACCTACAAACCCACATGAGAGTGTGTGCAGGAGCAATGTCCCACGGCGCCCCTCGTGAGTGCACATTTGCTTTGTGTGACTGGGTGTGTGTGTGTATGTGTGTGTGTGTGTGTGGATGAGATCACTCTGCATCGGCACTGGGCCAGACAGGATTTCGCTTGGTCCTGTGCTGTCGGTCTTACGGGGGAGCAGCTTCTCGGAGCTCCGTTTGAACTGAGCGATGATGACTAACGATGGCACACAAACAAACGGAGGGCCGGAGAGGCGGGCGAGCAACAGACGACAGCACGCTGACACTTGAGCTCCGGTTTTTAACAGCTTCGTGAAGCCTTCACAAAGCCTTCATAGCCACTCATACAAGATGTTTTATTAGCGCGTATTCAGTGATCCTGAATATGGTATTTTACCAAAAAAATGTCTATAAAAGGAATTTTTAAAGGGATTTTTAGGTTATGTAGCTGTTTCTTTGGGGTTTGATTCACTTTATTTTGTCACCTTGGACAAAAACATCTGCCAAACAATGGAAATGTGATGAGTACCAACATGAAATAATAAAAAATAGAAAAAAATTCAGATCTGACTTTGATATACAATGAACAGATTTTCAGCAATTCAAATACAAATGAAACCAACAATTGATTAATGGCTCATTTACATTTGAAATGACTAAAATCTGATGCTTGAAACACATTAAAGCCATTTTTGTCCCTGTCGTTCTTGTAATCCCAGCGAATTATGGCTACATACTGGCTTTGGAGTTCACTGTTCCTGATTTTGCTTACTGATTTTGGTTCTAATTGATTCCAGGTTCTGTTTGTGGTTTGTTAATTTGGCAAGTAGAAAAACTAAATATGGTGAAACAGACTGCAGTAGAATAACTGAAATGAAGAGGTATTATGTGACTCCACATAATTAAGAAAAATGCATGATTCTCAATACTGTGGTATGATTGTGACTCATATGGCAATAACACTACCGGAAATACTAATCCTTCTATAACATTACATTATTATTATTATTACAGACACTATAAAGTACATGTACATAAGCAGCAACATATACTTTATTTCCAAAGAATTCATATGTGAGAATAAATGTTCCTTAATAAATTCAAGGTTCCTTTACATTTGAAATCTGTTCCCATACGAATTGATTCTCGATTAGCTATACTCCAGAGGAGATATCTTCAAAGTTCATAAAGCTATGTATAGTATTCTTCTTTTATTCATTTTGGGAGCATATTTCAATTCATATTTTGAGGTCTGATCCAATTTGCCACCCTTGATTAGACACCCATCCACCCAGAGGGCTTCCACTGGCTTCAGTGAGCATCTCAAGTTTCAATACCCCCCCCCCCCCCAAAAAAAAAAGGAAAAAAAGAGCATTGAACATGGCCAGCAGTGAGATGAGGGTTAACAGGATTTCCAGGCACAGATAGCAGCAGAGGAAGCAAAGTGTGTCATGGCTTGGGGGTCTTCTGGTAAAGAGAGCGTGGGATGGTTCAGCAGCAGCTATACTGGCAGTTTGTGGGGAGCTCGGTGCTGTCTGGCTGTATGGATGTCCTGAAGCGATGTGAAGGGCTGAGCGGAAGTGAGGGAGGTGGAGGTAATGAAGGGCTATAGGAGGCACAGTGAAAAAAGACTTCCAGACCTCAGGACAGAAGCTGAGGAGGAGTAACCACTGGTTCTGCGATGAGAAATGTGTGAATGTGTGTGTGCCTGTTACAGCTCAACATGAGTGCAAAATAATGCCTGAGCAATGTGGTGTCTGTGTGCGAGCCAGTGTGTGTATGATTTTGGGCATTTTTCTTGGTCTGAGGGCAGACGCATGCACGTGTGTGTGTTTGTGTGTTTGTGTGTGTGTGTGGGCTGGGGCAAGCCATGTCCTCGCTGCAAGTGATCGTAGGACCCTCAGCCCAGAGGACAAGTACGAGGCCTGATGCTCACCCACTCACAACAAGGCCTGCAGGTAGTCAGCCAGGCTGTGCGCGCACACGCACGCGCGCGCGCACACACACACACACAGATACACAGACTCCATCACCCTCCACTGCTCGTCAACGTTTAACATCTTGCATGATACTCTGGTAAAGTCTGCACTATACTGCTCTAGCACACGGAAATATACCCGCAGATTGTAAAACACACATGCGGACACACACACACACACACACAAATAAAAACACATGCACATACACACAAAGAAACTTACATATACAAAACATCACACCTATTATTTCACTTTATAGAAGCACACAACGGCTGAACAGGCATGCTCACATACACAGAAATGAAGTGCACATGCACACATACACATGGCCATGAAAAACAAATGTCCAAGCAGACATGCTCACATCCATACACCCACACACACATGCACACAAATATATCTCAATATACACACATTCTACTTCCCTAAAAGTACAAACACAAACCTGAACACACGTGCTTTCCTGCTTCAACATATGCACACACACTATCTGACACAGACTACAGACTTTATATACAACTTAATTACAATGCATTACTTGCACACATACACACGTTCATGCACACACACACACACACACACACAGCTAACTCTCTCCTTGACCTTCACTGTAACCTCCCACAGCTCATAAGCAGCATGAGGGCCTGCTGACAGGCCAACAAGCAAACAAACAAAAGAGTCGTTCCATATTTCATGAGCTATCAAGAGGAAAATACAGTGAATATGTGTGAGGCTGGAACACAATAGAGAAAAATCCAGATTATCATAATTACTTGGACAGCTCGACTTTCAGGGCTACATGAGGAAATGTGACTTTTTCACATCTGATGTGGACAAGAGAAGGTGTATGTAAATATTCTATTATCAGCTACGATAAATCCTTTTTTTCACCCAGACTTCATCGGGAAATCTGTCGCACACAAAACACCTGAACCCAATGAAACAATGAGGGCAGCTTTCTAATCATATGTCAATCACATCATATGCTCACTTACTTTCTAGCCAACGAGACAAATTCAGTGATTTCATGTCAAAAAAAGCTTGGCAACAGCTTGTCTTCATTACCTCCACTTAATGTGCATTTTGATATTGTTGATTTAACTAAGATTTAAGATTCATGTATTTATTAAGGTGGACTTCACACTCTGCTACTCCTCAGATTCCTTCAGAGCTCCATCAAAGAGCTGAGCCTTTTCCACCAAATTATGATCTTTTAAAGTTAATAACTCAAAAGTACAGAGTGACCCTCAAAAGCCAGACTGACACGACTGTGATTTCATTTGACAAACTTTTCCAAGCTTTTTACGGGTCATTATGAGGGTTAAAGGAACATCCAACTGGATATCATATCATCTGTTGAATTGTTGTGTGACTTTGTGTTACTTCCTACAACACCAACTCATACATGCATCCATACAAGAGGAAATCTTCTGAATAGTAATGAAAACACATGTGGCAACTTATGTTGACAAACGATACTACAAAATGAAAAGCATGATGGGACCTCAAAATGAGCTCTGAGGAACCCCAGACGTCTGTTGTCTGCTGTGGTAGCTGAAGAATCTCCCATTTTAAAGGAGCAGGTTCTATTCAAGCAGTAAGATCTGAGAAAGCTCTGTGCAGACCCAGAGATACCCACCCAGCGCTTAAGGCAGTCAATTAAAATTGTATGATCAACTGTGTCAAAAGCCGCACTTAGGTCTAAAAGGATTAAGAGCAAGCAATCAGCTGCATCTGCTGTCAAAAGGAGGTCATTTGTTACTTTCATGAGGGCTGTTTTTCTGCACTGCATCCTGAAACATGATTCAAATTCATAAGGAATAATGAGGAAAAATGTTTGATGAAAAACACACCTTCTAAAAACATAATAAAACTGACTGAGGTAGAAGTTCAGAGGCTTGATCACTTTAAATGAATTGAACTTTGCAGGATTTGAAATCTCATTAACATACTAGTCTTGAAATGACCACACTGGCTGTGTGCAGCTGGCCCTATTTTGTCTCAGAGCAGATTATGAATGGGACCAATTCAGACGGAAATGCTGGTGAAAAAGCAGCATGAAAACTTGTCTTTTATTTAACGGGGAGACGACTTACGTCTCCCTCCGAGCAGACCATGAATATTTCAGTTTTAACTCAGCCTTGCTCTACACACAGCAGAACTCTCACCCACGCCTGCACAACACACACGATATACACAAAAACAAACACACACACATGGACACGCATAAGCCAACCGTTAACTCACAGGTCAAAGCGCAGATTCTGCCTCTCCTCAAAGAAGTAGTCCAGGATGAATTTGCGGACGAAGTCGGGGTTGAGGGTGTTGTCTATGACTTCTGTCCTGCCAAACTGGAGGAGAAATGAGAAAACATGATCACAATGTTTAAAGAACCACTTAGCAACAAAACATGCATATGTTTAAGCGTGACAAAAGGCTCAAAAACATGTCAATATGCTAAATGCTAAAGGTCCAAAACCATGCTGAAGTTCACCTGAAGCTGACACGGAAAGTTGAGTGAAGTCTTATAATTCAGTGCTGAGACTGAAACCTCCAAAAATTGCCACTGTGTGTGCTGATGTAGGTGATGGCATGATATTCCTCCCAGCACCACTCTGAGGCCAAATTTTACAGTTTTGTCCCATTACAATAGACAACTGCAGCACTGCAGCTTTGGAGGGCTGATATGACATTTGACGTGCCCACTTAGTTACTTAAATGATGAAAGTTGGCCAATCCTGGCTAAGCATGCCAGCAGGTTACTGGAACTTCAGGGGTCCCACATCTGAAACCGATCCATTGCAAAACCAGGAAAAGGTTACATAGACTTGGCAACAAAGGATACCCATAGCGCTTTTCACAAAATGTGCAACACTCAAGCTGCAGTGTGAGGCTTGTGACCCATGCACGAGCATGCTAAAACCCTGCACAAGTCACCCATGAATCTGCAAATTACTAATGACAATTGTTTGTCAAACAGGAAGCTGCCATAATTTGCAATCTGCATATCAGCCGTGCTTACAAATCCCTTCTGTAGCCCTAACCCTGATCCGAAAGAGACCTGAGGATAATCAGACCTGCTCTATTTTCGTCACACAAACATTTTAACATGAACGCCGCAGGAGTGATTCAGCAATTTCATTAAACATTCCTGCACTTTCTTGAAACAAATGTCTGCATGTGATGGTTAAGATGTTCAGCACGAAGCCAGTAAATAGAACAACAAGAGCGCTAAATGTTTTAAGTTCAAAACACATTGATCCAATAGGCTTAAACCAGCACTTCAGAGGACAGAAACAGCATTACTTCCCACCGTTTTATCATTTAACAGAGAGTGTGAGCTGGCTCATAGGCCAACCTCCAAAAAACTCATTGTATTCCTTCAATGTGACTCTCTGAAATGCTGCATTGCTGCCATTTAAACTGCTTGAAAGCATTCAGTGGTTATTAATGATCCACCCACCACCCCACCCCTGTACTCACCTCTCTCCATTCCCTGTTGGCTATTCCTTGAGTGTACAGCACACAAACTGTTGGATTAGAAAGAGGAGGGGGGAGAAAGAGGAGAGGCTTAGATTGATTTAAGAGTATTTAACAGTGAACAAACCACGCTGAGAAGTCAGCTGACAGCGTGTTCTTTCCCCAGACCCAACATGAGAGGAAAACTCCCTAATTAAATGTCACGGGAACTTTGCCTTGCAGCATGATGATATTTCCAAGAGAGGGGGAGAGGACAGTGGGAGGGGGAGGATGGGGACGGGGTGAGTGAGTGTTTGCGTGGGTGGAGAAAAGTCCTCCTTATTGACATTCGAGCGTCTCCGTCCGAGGGAGTCTTGGAGTGTGTTTTTGATGACGGACCACTGGTGAAAACACAGGGAGGCAATCAGCTGGCACTAAAATGACATTTCATTTGCATTCCAGCAGCCTTTACTGTATTCATACGCATCTGTCACATGGCAGCGACTCACAACTCTGAAAACCCCTGAGACCAAACACTTAGACATGGTGAAATGTTGAAGTGATTAGTGATGGGAATGCTAATGTAAGACATATGTGTGATCTCAGTGAGATTACCTGATTAAATAAAGGTAATATATAAACTTGATTGTGTAGTAAAAATCAACAACCGCTGGCGCCAGCAGTTCATGAGTTGCCTGTAACGTACAAGAAGTATTTAAGATCTACACATCACTAAACCCAAAAGAGATATGTCACATGGCAGTTGTAAAAATAGGATAAAAACAGATGAACAAAGACTGATTAAATAATTCAAATGTGTGGAACCACAGAAATGAGTTTCTATGTAGAGATGAGTGAGGTGGCTGTGTGGCAGGAGGTTCGTCTTTTTACCAGAAGGTCGGCAGAAACCCCAAAATGCTCCCCATGTGTGTGTGATGTGTGAGTGGGTGAAGGCACATTTGCTTTTGCTGCTGCCTCTAACAACTTAATTTCCCCTAGGGGGGATTAATAAACTGTTATCTTATCTCTTATCTTATCTTATCTTATCTTATCTTAACTGTTACCTTGACCAACTGACAAAGCCAAGGTTAGCTTGCTAATACAGAGTACTGCAGTTAGCTAAATTTGCACTTGATCAAAATCAAAAAATTTAAGATTGGTACTTCAAATTACACAACCATGACTAAATGACCAAATAAGTCTCTGATGTTTGCTAATATTTCCCCCTCAGCGCCAGAGAGATGGACCTTCCATAAAACTGGTCTGTCTGCAGCAGAAAGGAGAAAAAGGGCTGTGGTATTCCCTTTAGCTCAAAAGGGAGAGAACCCACAACAACCAGAATGCACTGCACTCATTGGCGTGCG
The DNA here is from genome assembly GCA_037975065.1 of Chaetodon trifasciatus. NCBI lineage: Eukaryota > Metazoa > Chordata > Actinopteri > Chaetodontiformes > Chaetodontidae > Chaetodon > Chaetodon trifasciatus. The sequence goes on from JBBMOE010000002.1 coordinate 18,957,747, forward strand.
AGGCCACTCCTAACTGAGCCCTTCAAAGAGAGCTGCAGTAACCCAATTCCCAAATCTCATCTGTAGCAGACAGACTTCTGGGTACAAGATTTGACCGTGCAATAATGTGCAGTACTTGTTATTGATAATGTTGATTCAGCATATTCTGACTGCAATAGATGAATAGACAAAACAAAGGAGCAGTAGCAGCAGTGTAATCCTCACGCAGGATTACTGCAATGATTACATGGTCATAAAACAAATATTTAATGTCGTGTGAGGTAGTGTGAGAGGTGTGGATGAGTAGCTCAGCATCTCTATGGTTTGACATTTCCTGTAGTAGAGAAATAGTGTTTCTTAGTTTAACACAGTACTCTGGTGTAACAGCATCATAACAAACGACGCTCAAGTAAAGATGCAGGCGCAGAATGAATCGATGCCGTTAAAAGCTGTGTGCAAAGAGAATCGACAGCAAGAAGCACAAACTCGACATTTGCTGCTGCTCTGATACTTCAAAGCATGTCCTCACTACTACTGTGACATACAGTCACAGAAGAAACTGTAACACTGTTTGTAATAAAGTAATAAATGACTAGCTGGATAAAGAGTTGCAGTTAGCATTACAGGATATTTCCCATACCCACACAAATGCAAACGTATATTTACAAAGGACTAGAAGTTTGTGTACAGACTGGCCCCTGAGACTTGTGTTACAGTTTGGGATGCTACAACTACTTCCTGTTTTCATAACGTTTGATTGGATGGCACTGCACATTCACTCATCACTAACGTTTTCAATAGCATTAGTAATAAGACATTTCTCAAGATTTATGGTGCAACCTGATTTAGCTCATTGCTATTTTGAAATTAGCTAGTAATGACAACGACATTAGAAACACACACTTAGTTTGTGGATTTCCAAACAGTCAGACACATCTACAACAAGCACAGGAACACAGACACTGAATGCACTGAATAATTCTCTCTTATCATGTTTCACACTATAAAATGATATTTACTCCTATGTGTTTTGCATGGTTGTTGTTTGCCGCTGTAATCTGAGGACCATCCTTTGGGAATAATTTTTAAAACACACCTCATGAAGGGAGGCGGAGCAACCTGTTTCCAGCCCATTCCACCTGAACAACAACAGTGGCAACTCTAAAAGGCCATGACAACAATCTCTCCCCATCCGTCTCCTATCTGGTTGTATGAAAGCACTAAAGAAAAAAAAAACAAACCCAGACATGAGCTTTTTAGCTCACGTTGAGTGCTAAGTAACCACTAAGATGGTCTGCCTGGCTGGTAGCCACCCACAGGTCCATGGGGATCCATGCGGAGCTGGTTGGGCTCAGTGGTTACAGACTTTTGGATGAAGTTAGCAGGATTGATTCCAACAACAACCAATGTGTGTCCAACATTGGCCAAGTGTCATTTAACGAGACTAAAGACTCTAAACTGATGCCTGCCATAGACTGCGGTTAGTATTTACTGTATTATTGTTTGTGTTTACCTAACCAGGGACAACAGATGGAACGACCGGGCTCACCTCTGTTCAAGATGAATGTTTTTTGTATAACCATGATTCCCAAATGGTTGGGACTCTGTGTAAAACGTAAATAAAAACAGGATGCAATCATTCACAAACAAACTGTGTTTACTGAGTACAGTTCCTGCGCTCATGTATTAACCTCCTTCATCCAGACATGTGTTCACAAAGTGGTGAACCTCTCTCCATCCTCGCTTGTGAGCGACTGAGTCTTTCCAGGATGCCCCTTTCATACCCAATCAAGATACTATCACCTGTTACCAATGAGCCTGTTTACCTGTGGAATGATCCAAACAGGTGTTTTTGGAGCATTCCACATCTTTCCCAGTCTTTAGTTGCTGCTGTCCCAATGTGTTTGAAACATGTTGCTGCATTAGATTCAGAATAAGAATATTTACAAAAATCAATGCACTGATGAAGGAAAAACATGAAAGTTATTGTCTTAGTGCTGTTTTAAATTGACTATATCTCAGCAGGGATTAGAAAGTTATCACATTTTGTTTTATTCATGTTTTACAGCTTTGTTGGAATCATTGCACATGGTCTCTAAGAAATATGTAAATTAAATTCCCACCTGAGTTTTTAATAAAGAATTTTGTTATTTTGTTCCAAACTGTCTTGTACTATTACAAGATAAGTGTTGGTGTGTAAGAATTCACTCATTCATTCTTCTTCCTCTTCTTCTCCATAGTGGCTTTTTTTCTGTTATCAATATAAGCCTGTCAGAGGCAGACACGGGGGTGGGGGGCAAAAAAAAGTTGCCTGGAAACCCCACAGAGATAAAAGACGACTTGAAGTCAGCTGCGCCTGGCCAGGAAAGAGTCCCAGAGATACTGGAGAGCCAGTTATATTTCCAGACTTTCTTTATTGTCTGGATTAAACCAGATAGAAAATGCTAATTGGTGAGATTCAGTGCTGCTGGTAGGCAGATGTTGACAGAACCACAGTTATTTCCTCCTGCTTTCAGTCTTTGTGCTGAGCTTAGGCATTAATTGGCTGCTGGCAGCGCCTTCATATTTACCACAAAGATATAAGAGCGGTATCGATCTTCTCCTCTAAATCTCAGCAAGAAAGTGAATGAGTGTATTTCCACAAATGCCAAACTATTGCTTTAGCTTAAATGAAAGGACTGGGGTTCAGGTAACACCTCATCAACCAATTAATACTGTGGTGTGTAAGGGGCTGGTAAAGCCATTAGGCTCTGCATTACTCCAGATCATATCTACAGTGTTACCTCATGACAGCAGCAGCACTGAAAAATCCTCCATATTTACATTAAAAAGTATTTGACGGAAGGAATATGGGTGTGTTTTGACGTTGGGACGGTGGTGGCATTCTCGCAGGCATGACAAAGGTCATGTAAACTCAATGGCCATGTCTAACTGATGGATTTATGACCTTTACATTGCAAACAGTAAAGTAAAAAAAACGCGTTCATAATAAACAGAACGTTATTTCTGACTTGATGCTGCTCATGGCAACCATTAAAAAAGACAAACTTTGACAAGCTTTAGGGATGAATACGGGAATTCACATTTAATCTGTCTTGTCACATCTGATTAGGAAGGCAACACCTTCCTCTGAGGTACATGCATTATCATTAATTACCCAATTAATGAATTAAATTTATGCCAGAGTTAATGTATGAGCTACCACCAGCTGATGAGGTGACATGACTGATTCAATCATGAATTCATTAACAGTTGTGACTATGAGTGAAATTCATCACCGCGCCGATCTGATCAATTTGTTTTTCTTCCACAAAAACTGACATTTGTTGTTTTAGAAAGAAGCTCGTGTTGAGCCCTGCTACACAACATTATGACTAGCATTTTGTAGTGAACTGCTGTTTTTTCCAAATCATTGCTGAAAATGTCACACTGTTTTTGAGCACAAACACAAGAACAAACACCCTAATTACCCGGCGTCTGGTGCAGCGGCAGAGCGCTCAAACTTGCCGTGTTTTGGTGGACTGTCAGTCTGGATGGTGTATATGTTGCGTTGTGGATGGTGCATCGTGAGCCGGGGCTCAGCTGGTTGAATATATAGTCATCCTTTAATCTTGCAATGAGGCACGGGATGACACATGGTCTCTGTGCTTGTGAGCAGGCGGGAAAGTGATACATCAATCACACGCCTGCAAATAGCGATGCATCCTCGCCATCCGTACCGGCGCACTTTCAGATATTCATCAGGCTGATGATGAGGGAGGGAGCTTGAAAATAACACTAACTCTGTTTTGAATGTAGGAGACACTGACAGCGTGCACTTTGATAATGTTCCTGTCTGCTAAATGCCCTTTTCCATTCTGCTGAAGCACGCTGATCAAAGCACATCCATATTCCTGCACCACGTCTAACATACACACAAACATGCACAAAACAGAAATGCTGGATTGTTGTCCAGCTTTATAAGCTAATATGAATATGGTGCATGAGCCTGCCTGAGGCCTGGATGTGTGCACTTTCTGTGTGTGTGTGGCTCTGCTGAGGCGGTCTAATGTTGTGTGACTGGGGCCAGTGCTGTCAGCAGAGCAGAGGCATGGACGCAGCACAAGTGCCTCCTTGCATAAATGTTGGGGTGGGCAGGGATGCTCATCCTCCTCTCCCACCGTCTGACACTTAAAGGTCCAATCCGTGGTTCTGGGAGCTCATCAATTATGTGTTCACGCGCACTGACCAATGCTAAAAACGCAGATGGGTTTGCTGCGCAGCACCCAGGTGGTGAATATTTAGGGAATGAAGCAAGGTGATGCTGAAAAAATGCGTGCTAACCAAACCCTGGATGGAGGGCAAAAAAAACATATATTTCAACTTTATCATTCCATCATAACTGACTACTTTCCTCCCATCATGTTTATTTTTAGAGAGGGAGCTTTTAACAGACAGGACTGTCACAGTCTGTTACAGAAAACAAAGCACGCACGACAGATGAAAACAGCAAGGAACTACTTTACAGGCTTCAAGCTTGTCTGTGCACGTGTGCCCATGTACGTGAGTGTGAGAGGACCTTTTCTCAGCACTGAGTCAGGCTGGGATTCCTTCTCAACAGTCACGCTGGTAAGATACCACTGATCTGGTACCAATAACTGAATAATACATTTTAAAACTAATTTGAGGAAAATAAACCCTAAAAAGCAGCTGTAGTTTGCTTTCATAAAAAAGTCTAAAATTGGTCTCATTTAAATCAGAAATGACTGGCAAAAGAATAATAGTAGGGTCAGATTGTACAATATGTTTGCCTTTTGAGATGGACACTGAGTCAGATTTGGCAATCATACCAATCATCAACCAATCGTAGCCTGCCATCTTTCATGACTTGTGTGACGCACACACTGTAGATGGTCACTCACAGGATTCATAAGCCATTAAATTCCAGCTTTCTTTCAATCTGCAGTGCGACAGATGCATTTCAGTCTGTATCAGAAAAGAACTAGGTTTTGATACCCGGTCTTGGTGTTGACATGTTAGCTAGACACAAAAGCGTTCTCTAAAATGAGAACACAGTTGGTACCTTTACAAGGAGAAAACTTCTCCAATCCAACACATTTCCCTGCCAGGCAAACTGCTGCTGGATAGCACACTGGACCTTTAAAAACCACTGGACCAGTTGCCAAATTGAATCCCTGCTGTCAAGGGAATAAGGAGTGTGTATGTGTGAACCTGTGTGTGTGTGTGTGTGTGTGTGTGTGTGTGTGAGAGAGAGAGAGAGTGTGTGTGTGTGTGTGTGTGTGTGTGTGTGTGTGTGAGTGAGTGTCCTTTAATCTGCAGGAGGGATGGCTCGTTTGTGTGTGAGGATGATCTGGTTCCCCTCACTCACGTTGGGAGCAGAGAACAGTGACGAATACGACCCCTGACATATGCAAATGTCTACTGATTCACACAGGCGAGGCACAACGTGTGTGTGTGTGTGTGTGTGTGTGTGTGTGTGTGTGAGTGTTTGTCCATGAGCAGTGCATGCAAGCCTGTGTTTATACAGTTAAAATCAGCCTGCATGTGGTGGATGTTTGTCTGTGGATTTTTCTGTTTGTCTGCAGAATTTACTGTGCACGTGTCTGTGTATGTGTGTGTGTGTGTGTGTGTGTGTTTGATGGGAGAACAGCTTACTTGGATCAGACTTGGAGAACGTGTCTCTGTCCAGCAGGTTTCTGAAAAACAAGAAAACAAAGAGACACATTGAAATAAAAATGAACTGCACAGCTCCCACTTCAACAGAGAAAGTGGAGCTAGAAAGTTATTAAAACACGAAACCTTGCCTAATCAGCTCCCTCACTAACCCCGACAACTTGTTTAAGTGTAATCCTCCACTGACTTGATTAACAAAAGCCATTTCATCAAGTCATTGAGGCAGCAACATTAAACAGACTATAAAATCGAGCTTAAAGTGGAGTCCATTTATATTTCAAACGTACAGAAAAACAGCAGAGGAGAGGACCTATTTTTCACTTTTTTGCACTCCCTGGGTGCCAGCAACAACAGTGGAGGCTGCCATCAAATTTACATGACACTCCAGTCTTTGCTCTTTGCAGGGGGAGGGATAAATGCGCCAAAGAGTCCCATCACAGAGCAGATGCTCGGCTCCACTGAGGTACTCCACGGTTAAACAGCTCTGACAGAATTAAATATGCACACAAAGACGAGAACTCACAGCTGCCCAAACCCGACAAGAAAGAAACCAAGGAGCAGCTCCGGCCCAGAAAAGGGAAACCCGGCTGCTACGTCAGCTTTGTGGTTTTAACTGTGTGCCATTTGCTTACAGTGTCCAGGTCTCAGGAGGTGGCTGCCCCTTCACTCACTCACTCAGCTTTGTACTCCTGCCAAATCCTACATTAAAACCCCATAAAGCTTTCATAGAGCTAACCCCGCAAGGCTAAATAATATGAGTGCACTGGCCATCAGCAGGGACACATGACCCCAAAATCTACTGTGGAGGAGCTGCTGTAAGTATTTTACAAAAGGTATATAACTCTATTAAATGACATGTTAAATCAGAAGACAGATCCAGTGGACACAATAAGAAAACACATAAAAACTTTAATTCCTTCGATCTGATTCATCTTTTAATTTGTAGGTTTAAAATAATAAGTACAAACCTTTCTCCTTGGAAGTTCATTCATATACAACTAAATTGCGCTCATAATTGCATTAACGCTGACTGGATTATTTTAAGAGCCGACTTTTCTTTGAGTGGATGAAACGCGACAATTATGTAGCATCTGCAAAGTACAGGACTGTGCACCAGAATCCAGGTCGTGTCCAGACTGTGGTTAAGTTTAGGGAAAGATGGTGATTTTGATTAAATGTTAACAAAAAAGCTAATGTCTCAAGTCACTGCTGTTAAAACAGACCATGATCTTACTCTTTAATCAGGTGCTGTCAGTGCCTAAACGTAACCATGAAAAGCAGGATTATGCTGTAGTCACTGCGAGTGGATAGTGCCTTACAAGACTGCCTATTTTGGTGGAAAACAAATGAAACACATTGTCAGTAAACATATGTTTACTATCAACTTTTTTACAACTTGCCAGGTATGCTAACATCTCCTCAATATGTCAATACAAAGTGCAAAGTGTAGCATTATGTTTCCTTCAAATAGATTTGCTGTTGCTAATTAGTTGTACATAAATGTAATTTCTGGGAGACGGGCTGCTGCAGAATATGAAGGACAGTTGCTTTGGAACAGCCGCCACCAGGACTAAGTGTAAAGTTTGCAGATGGAACATTTTACAAGTCCTCCAAACTCAAAAACAAAATGCGACATTTGTCATTATCTTCCAAAATGACTGTTAGAATTGACTTTTACAGGAATGATTCACGTGAACATTTTCCCACCTTCATGTGGTCACGATTACAAACGGTTCAACTTCCAACCACATTCATACTGTGCATGGCCACAAGAGGTCCTGGTGAAGTGAACACACACACGCTGTATGGAGCATTTGAACAAAGAGATGTTTTTATGGCACGTGTCTCTAACATTTCAATAGAATACAGATAGTCCTCACCCAACTTGACAAAAGCTGATGATGATTGAGACAGAAGTTATGAATTTAGTCATATTCTGGTCAATAGATGAGAGTTTGGATCATACTGCACGTGCTGATGGAAATCAAAGAAACAAATTATGCTGCAGGTGAGGTCTGACAGGTTTACATTTGATTTCACTATTTGAATCCAACAGCCCCTTCTACACAGCCTGATGAAGGCAGGAACGCTCTCGCCCTTCTGTATAAAATGGGGGGGGGGGCACTGTTGTCCTGCCTTGAAACCAGCAGCAGGGGCGTATAAGAACCGAATCAATGTCTGTGTAGAAAGGGTGAGGTGGCAGGGCGGGACACACACTCAACACTCTAGACATGCTTGATTCCAGAGCGCCAGCGCTCCAGCTGCATTACACCAGCACTATTTGGTTCAGCGTGAAGAAGCAAAGCCAGCGTAACATCGGGTTTTCTTCACACCGTATTGAGTCTTTGTGCTTCATGCAGTTAGGAGCCACAACAAACCGTTTACAGCCACTGTCCAAGCCCACCGGATGCAATTTTGATACTTAAAGGGAGATTTTGTGGAGAATTTGACTTTAAGATGCAATAACAGCAGCAGCATGACTTCGTCCATGTTGCTCTCTGCTGACAGAGAGCTCCTGCTATCATGCTAGCTGCAGGGCGAGCGTTCTGTCGCCCGTGCTGTCCTGTATGACAAGCAGCGAGTGTCTTGAAGCCGTTGATGGCTAGTGATGTATCTAGATCAGGCACTCGTGTTGTGCTGATCCCAGTGTGGCCCAGATGGTAAACCACCACGCTCTGCTGCCTCGCTGTCAGGGCACGCCTACCGGCCTTTCCCCAGCTTTGAGACCTTAAATAAATGATAATAAGCGATGGAAGCCGGCCTTGTCATATCAGGGCTGTGTTTATGACTGGCGCCAAGTCTGAGAGATTGTGTAGGAGTGAGAAGTGGCTGACTTCACCTGCCAAATGGCATAAATGTCCAGCGAAAAAGCAATACTGTACTCTGTTGGCTCCCAGAGGAGTATGAGTGGAAGAAGGGAATGAGATCCAGCAGAGGAAAGAAGGGAAAAAAAAGGTATAAGGAGCGTATGAAAGGCAGGACACTGTGTGTGTGAGAGTGCTGGCAGAAAGCCACACACTTCTACCGATATGGTAACTTCCCTCTGATTCATGTGCACCCTCGGGCTTCCACCTGGCCCTGATAGAGACGGGCGACTCTTTAAAAAGCCCTTTCCACCGCGGGCAGCCCAGGAAACGTCTGGGCGGTCCGAGCAGAGTGCCTCGTCATTCATCAAACATTTACGAGAGCGGTCCCTCCTCGACACCAGAATTACATTTGAAATCCCACCAGTTACATCACAGCCACCTAAACATGGCAGCTGGAGCTTTAAATACCTGTATGTGAGGAAGGGAGGCGGGGGACTTCCATCTGTGGGAGCAATTGAGATGAAACAAGATGTATTCTTGAGGAAAAAAAAGGGAACATTTCATTGCCTTTGGAGGTTTGCAACAAGACACACAAAAAAGGAGGAAATAGGGTTTCATCACAGAAGCGTGACTGTAGACGAGTTTTCAATTGTGTGTTGTTATCTTCTCATTTCTATTTATAATGTTAAAGCAGATATAAGACAAAGAGAAGGTGGTGCATCCAAAGTAAAGATCAAGGACATGTTCTGTACCATATACTGCACTCACACATCCATCCACCCCAACCTCTAACTGTCAAACAGGTTACATCATCCAGAGCGGGTCTCCATATCAAAACGGGTCTGTGGGGAAGGCTCAGGAACTGGAAATCCAGCACTGACAGGACAGGCTGGACTGCTAGCGTAAGAGGTGCCATTGAACAAGGCATGAAACCCGCAACTGCTCGAGGCACCCAGTCACTCCAATATCTCCCCTCCCCCAACTGTATGTCTGTAAAATTTCTTACACACACACACACACACCAACGTTGCAAAGCACATGTAGTTTGTGATTCTCAGTGATCCAGGTCACGGTTATCCAAAGAGGTTTGAATCACAGCTGGACTTGCTTGTAGAAACAATTCTGAGTGGCTGGTGGGGTTCCAGGTATTTAACCTCTGTGTGATCGTTGGGTGTGATTGGCTGTGTGAACAGCAGTTGTTAACACTGTCACGAGGCCATCGGTGAAAAGTTCTTAAACCTCTTGGGAAGCGATGAAAGGATGGTGTGGTAGGTAGGGGATATGTGGTGACGTAGAGCTCCTCCTCTGTTGATGGAGGGCTTCCTTGTTTTTATGAAAATGGCCTCCTCCCCTCTTCCAAATCATCTGTCCTCTGTCCAAAATGTGTACATAGTTGTCCTCACGTGAGTGTCCCGTATCTTTGAGTAGTTTGATGTAAATAATTGAAAATGTATTAACAATGGGTTGAATGATTATGTCTAATGTGAAATCAAGACAATTATCACCGAAATCTGCAATTCCCCTCATCTCTACCTTTGGTTTTAGCAGCTTTCAGCTCATTGTTTTGGTTTTACAGCGCACCACTTTCATGTTTTATTTCACTCCTTTTGCTCTTGTAGCATCATTTCCAGCAGCAGCAGTGAGAAAGCTCTACCAAAACATCTGTACAATACCTGCCCAGCACCAAACGGCAGACAGACCAACCTGCTGAATGACCAGATATTATCCTGGTTGGTGGAGATCAAAACCGAGCTAAAAGGACAGTGAACGTTTGACTTCTGTTCATCAGGTGAACACAAACTCAAATGCAAATAAATATTAGCTTTTCCCCAAGTCTCCTGTGTGTGTACACCAAATGACTACTGCTAACTGGTGAGTTTCATCAATTTAGCTGTTGTTTTTAACTTCAGTGGATGAGTATACAGCATATCAAACCTTAATATTTTCCATAAGAATTTTCAGGCATTGAGCTTCCTCCAGCTAACCTTACACATGCTATGAGAAAGATGTGAGTGCCTACATTTTTAGCCTGGGTGGCTCCGGTGGGATTGGAAGCATTAACTCCATCAGTGTTTGTGCCAGCCTCCATTCACTGGACTCCACAGGAGCACAAAAAGCAAGGAAACCTTCTCAGCAGGAAAACCTCCTCGGCTTCTTGCTTCTAGAAGTCAGAGAGGTCTGGATTGTAGTGCGGGCGGTCACTCCCGTCACGCACCGAAATCCACCACCTGGACATTTAGCCCTCCAGCCAATGTGCAAGTTTGCCTTCTGTAAGTGCAGCAGCAGTCTGTGGCGCTAACAAAGAGGTCTTCTCTGTGAAGGCACAGTAATGAACAGCACAAGCTCGCCCTGCTGGGAAGGTAACACCACATCAATAAGGTCAATTGAGCTGTTCTGATCAATCCACCTTTGAAGCACCTGAGACACTCTCTTAACTCTCAATGATCTTCTGAGTCTCAGGGTGTATTTGTATGTGTGCTCAGAGGAAAGTGGTGTGCATAATGAATTAAAGGAATCCTATTTCACTGACAGAAAGACACAACATCAGCAGACCCTGTCACTTTGACAACAGAATTACTGTAGAATAATGACTGCTGAAGCAACTCTGGAACGACAGACTAGGGATGCACCGATCCGATATTGGGTAGATCGGGTATCGGTGACAATTGACCCGATACATGGGGGCCGATCTATTCAGTCTAACACTATGCTATAGGCGCTGTGAGGGGCGTCATTCGCAGCAACACGCAGTGCTGAAGCGCACATAATGTGGACCGCATTGTTTTCAAAATAGAGCGAGCGAAAGTATCGGCTATCTGGAACTTTTTCAAACTACCTCAGCCTATAAAACTCGACGGCTACTTGCAATACCTGCGCAGTAAATGTTCCGAGGGCCAGTGGTAAAACGTCAATTTATAACACGACCAAATTAATCAGGCACCTACAAAGATTTCACGCTGGGGAGCACGCTGACTTCATTGAACTGAATGAACAAAAAGGAGGCGGTATGACGCAGCTAACTTTGAAGGAGATGACGGAAAGAGGTGAAAAATTTAAACCTAATAGTGTGCAGGCAACAAAAATCACAGAGAGGATGTCCCGTGTTACTTTTAAGTTTAACTGCACGCTGGCTGGATGAGAGTTACGTGCCACACAGTGCAACGCTCAATGCTACAAACTTCCGTGGGTCACACACCAGCGACGCGATCGCAGCTACCCTGAAGGAAATGTTTGACGTACGTTGAGTAAAGTCCACGTGATTCTGAGGGACAACGGCACCAACATGTGAAAGGCGATGGACAGCATGAGAGTGCGTAGTTTAGGCTGCGTTGCACATACAATGCAGCTGGTTGTCAACGAGGGACTTCTGTCACAGCGCTGTGAGTGATGCTGTTGCAAGTGGGAGACAGATTGTTGCACACTTTATATTCCTTTTACATTGCTACCTGCACTGACTGAACCAGTTACACTTGTTATATTTTTTTACGTGTTGTTTGACCAAGCTAGAGAAGCTGTTGGTTTAATATTGTTGTACTGCTGCATAGTTATTAAATAAATAACTCAGTACATTTATATCTGTTTAAAAAAAAAAAAAAAAAAAAAGGAAAGAAAAAAAGGAAAGAAATGTTTAAGTCAAGTCTGATGCACAAAGGAATGATCCCAGTCTTTTCCACACAATGAAACATACATTTGTTAGGTAATTCAGTGCTGTTTTTCTGGATCGTATCAGATCGGTATCAGCTGATTACTAAACCTCAGATATCGGTATCAGTATCGGAGGTGAAAAGGCGGATCGGTGCATCCCTACAACAGACTTGTGCAACATGACTGTGGAAGCAAAACTCTTACTGCACAACATTTAACGCTGCTTCATTCATCCGTATCATGGCATCAAACCTTCCTCCTCCATTATGACCACCAACTTTTAAGATTATGAATTGATTTTCTAAAGCTATATCTCTACTTCAATTCTTGTTGCTTCCTCTGAAGAATCCCATTCATGACCCTTGACAGCTCTGAAAATACTGACTACTGCAATTACATTACAAGCCGGGAGTTATTCAAAGTATTTAATTAAATAGCTGTAATTTAATTAAACAATATCTGTGTAGGTTCATCCATTTCCATTAACGTCTCAGAAGACTTCAGGTTTTTTATTCTGGCAGGTACTTTTCATTTTAGAAGTCTAATCAGAGACTTATCACTTGGTAAGTTTCAACAGCAGCAGCACTCTGTCACTCAAGAACTACTCTGAAGACATATTAATCAAACATAGTGCCATTGTAGACATTTAAAATGAGGCTACATTAGTTTTAAAAGAGAAAGTGTAAGAAGTGTACATGTCTTCTGAAGGTGACAAGGCATACCTTACATATATTGTGATTATTTTACTTGATATAGTCAAACCATGTTACCAGCATTTCCCTAACAGTCCTGGGTGAAGGTTAGATGAAGCTTTTTCCCAGACTGTTTGACAGTATTACAGATTTTTGTTACCTTTGAAAAAGCTACTTGGAGGACACATATCAGACTTTCATTGAGTGACATATTTAGGACTAAGGTGCCATTTTTCTTGGCTGCAGAACTAGGATTAGACTTTACTTTCATCATTTCACACACAGCATCATGTGCTTTGGAAATCTTAGGAAACTGACTGGGATTTTATATTTTTTATATATTTTTTTAGACAGACCTGCCAGAAGGTGGAAGAGGCAAGAAACGGTGTATGTATTGGTAAAACTTGCGACCAAGACAGATCTTCCAGTGTCACATCTGCAAAGTTTTGCAGTGAAAATATCATCAGCTGACCAGTTACTGTGAGCATGAATACATTCTGTACCTTGATCAACCAGATCAACTTTCTCAAATGATAAAATACAACTGCAACCACTGCAAGAGCACATTTTCTAAGCACACTGCCCCACATGGATAACAGTAACATACTGTATATGAACAATAAAGCTGGATGTTAAACTGTGATTACAGCTTGCTCAGGGAATCTAAAATTACTGGAATATTTTTAGCTCAAAGCACACCAACTGCATTAAAATCACATATTGTGCTCAGCAGAGGGGCATCAAACACCAGTAATCAACAGAATGGCTTCAGATCTGTCCACAGCTATCACAGAGATGGAGGAAAGTGGCTATGCAAAAGATGAAAGCAGAGGAGCAGAGGGGGCAGGAGGTGAGCTGGTTAGTAATGTGCTGGAGCCACGTCCGATCTCAGAGGTAACCAGGTGAAGCTACTGTGGCTGGCTGGTGCCTTAATTAGGCCAATGACTCCTTCAAAAACTCATTAAAGCAGCCGCTCTGCGTGACCCCCACTGGGCCTCCTGTGGTGTGGACCTGCCACATGATCTGTAGGTTTATGCTCACCAAAATGATGGAGGATTCGCAAAACCAACCAATACACTTTAGCAGCAAAGCTACAAGATGAAGCAACACTGAGAAGGAGAAGTGGAGGGGAAACAGGTGTGATTTCAATTCATTTGGTCGTTTTTTTACATGAAGTCACACCTTCAGTTTTAGTTAGTAGTCAGGAGATCTAACTGGTAATTAATAAGAAGAATGGAATCGTATGAAACAATAGAGCAGAAAAAAGAAAGACAGAGAATAATAAATCAATAGCACAAGTGATAAAATACTTAAACAGTCTGTATCTGGAGGATTTTTTGCACTTCATTACAACAGTGTCCAGAGCTACAGAGCCACACTGCTCTCAATTCACTCTACCTCATGTTTCTTTAAATCATTTTAGTCCCATGTTCATTTGACCATGAATATGCTGCTCATTTCCTCTCCTCTACAATGCACTCATGGATCTCTAATGGCAGAATCATACAAATAATTTTCATGTCAAATAATAAAGCAGTAAGTTGTTCCTGCAAACTGTAAACATATCTAAACATATTAAACATATCTTAAATATACCTTCCTCATCATAAACCCTGTCCTCTGATACAGCTCTCCTCCAATCACATCATATTTACCTTCAAACTGCTGCCTATCAACAGCTACTTCCCCTGAACTACACTTCCCATAATTTGTTAACAGGAAGTATAATGTTGTCATAAAGTCGGTCAGCTTATATTTTGGCAAATTGGCACCATTAAAAAAAGAAGACTTCTTAGATGTGTCACGATTCTCTCTCTTGCAAGATTATGTCTCGATACAGAAAGGTTGGAAACTTAAAACCAAATCCTCTACATTATGATTGACTGTAAAAAGTTGTTAAGATTGGGCTGTACGTTGTACGCAAACATCACAACAGAAGTAACAGAAGTAACAGAAGAGAAGATGGTCTGAGTTTCATTGGTGCGCTGTGTCACTGTTTACGCCACCAGATTCTATTTGTGCTGATCAAACGCTCACAGGTGACCGTTCTGAACATGCAGAGTTAATACTGAAACCACAGAGAAATAATCAGTGTTTGATCGTGTCTGCAGAGAAATGAGACAGTGCACGTTGATACTGGTGCAGTGTGCGTGGCTGCTTTCAGACCTCAGGGTCCTGGGGTCAAATCGGCAGTGTTAACAAGAAGCACTGCCATTGTTTTTTACTTCATTAACAACCATCGCATTTCTCAAGCAGAAATGCTAAACAAGGCCTTTGTCCAGCTTCTAAAATGTGATTTTCTGACATTTTTTATAACTGTGAATTAAATATTTTATGCATTTCAGATTGGAGGTCGGACAGAAGGACAAATTCCCAGCGTTCTGTAAACTATGAACTTTGCGAACTTGCAATTGGCATTTTTGACATTTTAGGGACAATTAAGTACAAAAATAATCAAGGCATTAATGGATGATGATATAATCATAAAACCTATAGAACTGTAAGCTGTAGCCTTATTTCAAGCCTTTTTTTAGCATTCAGACACAGAAGGTGTCTGTATTTGTTTGTATGTGTCTGATGAAGCTGCTTTATGCTGCAGTGATGCTGGCTGTTTGTGTACAGCGCTGAAACATAAGAAACATGCACACAGGATTCCCTCTCTGCTCCAACAAGTCTTTCTGTCTCTTTCTTCACCTTCCTCGTGGAAAGTGCAACATCGGCTGTGACACATCGACCGGCCTCTCAGCAGGTCAGCGTCCAGCTTCAATACAGCCACATCACAACACGTCAATTCTTCGACGGGATACACTTCCTACCTTTTGTGCCAAAAGGTCACGGCTATCTCTCCGCTGTGGACCGCTGAGATCAGATGACAGCCACCCTGACGGGGACGCCGATGTCTTTGAGCACAAACATTCCTCAAGGACGGGCCATCCGCGGGGCTCGTTCAATGCCCGCCCGGCTCGCTGCTTAATATCCATGCACATAACTAAACTCCATCTGTGCGCGTGTGTCATCACGGCTATGTGATCAGGAATGATAGGCACTCATCAGTCAGACAGCTACACACTGTTGCAGCAGACTGAGGGATTTTCTTCTCACTGGTGCACAATATTGGACTTGAGTTAATCAATCTGTCACTTCTTCTGCTTGACTACACACGTGATGAGCGCAGCGATGGTTTGGATTTATTGAGTGAAGGAGGGCTTTCGCTGAAGGAGGGGATCTATCTACACTCAATGCTTCAGTAGCTTTGCCAACACCCATGCACACCAAAGTGGGAAAATCACACCGCCCACCAGCTCAGGGCTGGTAAATTTTGTGTCGGTGAGGCTGCTGAGGGTGTTAACCAGTTGTCCTCTGTATTAAAAGAATTAAATGACAGCAATGGATGCGTCTGTCAAATCGTGGAAACTACAGTGGAACCTCATCTTATGGATGAAAACGCGACAGCACTGGCATTCAGAACAAATGTTTCAATGACTCAATGAGATTTTTTGATCAAGATGGACACGTGTGAAACTTCAAAGCTGCCCATATTTAAGCCACAACAAACAGATGAATAATCGATTAATCATTTGCAAAAAAAAAAAAAAAAAGAGGCAAAGTTCTTATAGTTCCACCATTTAGATTGTGAGAATTTGCTAATTTTCTTACAAAATAAGTCATGTGAATACAGAACCTCGGTCTTTAAGATATTATAACGGGCATTTTTTTAGTGTTTTCTGATGTTTTATAGACCAAATAATCGATTAATCAAGACAAATAATCAGCAGATCAATTGATAAATAATGATTAATGATCAAATTGTCAATTCTATACAACAATTCTCATTTTCAAGGATCCAAGCAGAAAATTCTAAATCATTGAAACTCCACAACTTTGCATAGCAATAGCTGGTTCAGTCCTCTGTTTGATGAGAGGTGGTTTCCAGTATGTGCTAAAGAGCTGGAACATGTACAGTCACCAGGAGGAAAAAATACATAATGGTCAAATGACTCAAAACTCCTCTACAACCATTACAGAAATGTCAGTGCAGTTCGTCACTGCACTGTCCATCCATCCATTTTCTTTAACTATGTTCCCCTATTCATGAGCCCGAGCTTACGCATTATGTTTGCATGTATAAGAAGAGCATTTGTACGAAAAGCACAAATGACTCATAACTCTGAACCGAGGAGCTTTTCTTTCATGATGCCATCATTTCAAAAAGAACAATTATTTTGTCCAGATGGTGGCTTCCTCATTTTGGAAGAAACATCTACACAGGCTCTGATCTCAGAATCATTAAGGTCATTAACAGACTGAATTCTTCTGTTGAGCCTTTATCCGGCTTTTATCTCAGACGGCCATGAAACAGCAACAGCAGCTTGGTCTCCTGCAGCAGGAGGCTAAACCCATAGAACTGCCTGACAGTGAATAATCCAGTATCACAATATTCCTGAATACACCTGAACATTTTCATCAAGAGAACATACTGTGTTTTAATCATCATACTGCTGATGATAGTTTAGGGTGATGAATAGATTAGTCAATAGAAAGAAAATGAAGCTGCAACTATGTAGAAAAAACTAATTAGTTTGAGTCATTTTTTAAGTTGCTGGTTCAAGCTTTTTATATGTGGGAGTTTTCACTGTTTCATAACTTAACTAAATATCCTTGGTTAAAGAAGACGCCTTGGATTTTGAGACTTTTTAATGTACATTTTCAGTACACCAGTGGATACACTGTAATGCAGCATTTCCCAGTAACGACATACTCTGAGCTATATTACAATATCAAGATATCCAAAATCCCAGATAATAGTCTCCAATACTGTACTGACATTACACCAATAAGGAAAAATCCGACTAAATAAGTACAAAGATGCTTCCATGTGCGGGACAGCAGAGGTCAGTGAATGGTCTGACATACAGCTGCAACCAACAAATAATTTTCTGATCCATTCATCTTTTCCTGATTATTTGGTCTATAAAGTCTACAGTTGGATGTTTTCAAATTGATTGTTTTGTGCAAAAGAAGTGAGTCAACTCCCTCTGCTGATGAAGATCACGAGATACGACCGAAAGCTGCTGAACAGCTTTGATATGGACCTTGTGGGGAGATTGTTTTGTGAGCTGTTTCCAGGTGAAGAAAGAACTTTCAACAACGATTTACTATCAGAGAAAATCAAGCCAAAAAAATCACAGTGCCAAAAGAATATTTGATACTTTTCCTTCATTATTACTCAATAATCAATCAACCCTCTGACATGAATCATTTTATTTAATTAATTAAGACCTAAAAAAGAGATTTTTTGTTGGTTTTGACCTTAATTTGTCAACTATCAGCAAAAAAGGCCAGCCACAGTTTTCCACAGTCTAAGGTGACTTCATATGTCAGGTTTTGTTCATCCAGTGATCCACAACCCAGATATATTCAATTTACTGTTAAATAAAACAGAAACAAGCAGCAAATCCTCACATTTGAGACGGTGCAACCAGGGATTATTGTTGTGTTTGACTGAAAACTGACTGAAACAATAAATCAATCACCAAAATAGTGGTGGATTCATTTTCTGTGGATGGATTAATCGAGATCGAGAATCTGAGATCTAACATAGACACACAGACTGACAGATAGCCAACAGTGATTGACATATTTTAAATTAGGATGAAGAAATATGGAAAATACATTCAATTAAATAAATAAGATGTGATTAGGGCTGACTACTGTACGTGAATCTCATCAGCCAGTTGCAGCATCCAGTAATTACTCCCTCCCTCGCTCCCGGCCCCTTACTTTCCATCTCCATCTACTACACCCCTCTGCTATTGGTGCTACAGTATGACAGGAGGAGGATGGTACTTCAGTAGTAAAGCTGCCACAATCTGAACCAAACACAGTCCATGCGTGCTTCATCCATCCTCAGAGAGAGATCTGAATTTGTGGAATATGAGCCTACATCATTACCAGGAACTAAAAGTGGCTATTTGGTGTGACAAAAACAATAAATTCCCACAGCTCTGCATGTGGCAGCTGTATCAGGGTTTGTGACATGCCAACCCTGACCTCCATCTGGCGATCATCCAAAGGCAAACTGCTGCCAGCAAACGCACAAAAAAGGCTGCATTTCCCTCCAACTCTCCATTTAAATCTCTGGATTATCAGTCAACTTCCACTACAAGGACAAAGACTACATAGCCGACCCTTAAAATGCTGAATTTTTGGCTTAAATTAATAGTAATAAGCTTTTACACTGGCAATAAAACCGAGCGCGAACAGAGTTTCTGGTGCGTTTAATCTCCACAACATCCATCAATCGTAGTAATGCAGAGTAATCCACAGTTCCTCCGGGTGTCAAATATCAAACTGCTGAACAATTTCACACATAAAAACATGTCATTTGTATGTTGTTTTTTGTGTAGGAAACCAGCAGCCGTCGGTACTCACCTACAAGAAACCGTGAGTTCAACTTTGGTGGCAGGTATCGCAGCGGTGAAAGGGTCCGCGTCCCCGATACACGCCATATTCATCGAGCTGCGGCTTGGTCGATCACAAATCGCCCCGAATCCAGCGCCTTAGCGACGGCATGAGAGAGTCTGAGATAAGACAAAAAAGGGGGAAATAAACAGGAAGCTTTGCAATGTGAAGAGAGCTGTTTAGTTTCTGGAAGCGCGAAGCACCAGAGAGAGAAACGCAGACGCGGAGCTGCTGCGCGCAGGAGTCGCGTCTTGGTGCTCCGGAGGAGAGGGGACCGCGTGAAGGGGAGGGAAGACACACACACACACACACACACGCGCGCGCGCAGTGGGAGTGTACAGTATTCATCGACTTGTAACGGCCAAATAGCTTGACAGAGGTAAATCATCATTTCCATTTTCTCTTTAAGAAATTAGTTTCAGATCAGTGAGGTTTAGCTTTGGTGTATTTTAGGGTTCGGCGTGTGGAATGTAAAGTAAAAATCAACTGGAAGAAAAGCCGAAAACCAGTTAGCTATAATGCTACACAGGACGTTAGCATTTGTTGTCACAGGGGTAGAATTTCTATAAAAGATCATTAACAGGCTATGTTTGAAAAATCCCGAAGGATGTGAAACCTCACCGCTGTCCTGAAGGTATTTTCAGACGCCTCAAAGACTCCTCTTATCTTTTGGATGAAAAATATGGCTTCTGCTACACCATTGAAAAAACTGTTGAGAAGTTTCCAGGCGGCCATCTTTGTTTTGCCTCTGTAACCAGAATGTATGGTAGTAGTTAACGTTAGCTACATGAGAGGCACAAACTGGCGCTAGGCATGGAAGCTTTAGCTAAATGCCAATGTTAGCATGCTGACAAGTTCAAAATGACAAGGCTAATATAACATGCTGATGTTTAGCAGGTATAACTAATATTTAGACTACTGTGTTAACGTGCTAACATTTGCTAATTAGCACTTAATACAATACACAGTTGAGCCTGATGGGAATTGTGTTTGTCTGGCAGGTGTTTGGTCATAAACCAACCTTTTGCATAAATTGAAAGTTTGACCAGATGATGGCACTTGCTGGGGTCCATGAATGTCAAAATGTCATAGCAGTAGCTGTTGACATTCATCTGTCTGGACCAAAATGGTGGACCAGCTGTTAGACTGACATTGCCATCACTAAAATAAAGTCACAATACCAAAAACACTTCAGGACTCTGAAAATACATATAAATTTCTAAATCAGTAAATAAATGTCAGAGACACACAGAATACTATGGAAATACATACATTTGATACTATGTCTGATATATACAAAACAAATGAGAATTTCAGAGTGCAAAGTATTTTGACTTTTAAGCATAATAATCTCAAGAGCTCAAATAATTTTTCCACATGGTTTTAATCTTCCATCTAAACGAAAGGAAACATCTAAAATTAGGGGTTAAGGAAATAACCAGTTTCCAGTGAAGGTCCTTTCATGTGTAAACCAGTCACATTGTGGAGTTAAACATCTCTTCAGTCACATTTTTAGGGATTTACTAGTTATTGGTAAGGACTGGGATGACGCTCATAGTGCAGCAGTTGTGGTTAAGGTTGGGAGCCTCCATTAAAAATTCTGCACAAGTGACAAAAACAAGACCAATTTCAGCTGTGGACCTCAAGAATGAGGACGTTTTGGCCAATTTTCACTTGGTCTAAGACTAGACTAAGACTTGGTTCAAGACTTGATTTTGGGGTTGGGTATATGGTCTAGATCAGGGGCTACAGGAATGCGTGTCAATGAGAGTGACATGAAAACATCAGCAAGGTGTGTGTGTGTCTGCTAATGGGTAAAAAACACTGTCAGGAGGATCTGTGGAGGACATTTGCCTTCAGCCCGCTCAGTAAACTCGGATCAGAGATTCATGCACTGTTTGAAACAACAACTTTCTACTTTATTTCTTCTACATCATGTAATTTTTTGTCATATTCTTGTCAGGAGGAGTGAAGAGTTCCTTTGTTATTGCAATTAAATTATCTCTTTTCCCAGCAGCAGCTTGACAATTACTGTTCAAAACATGAGCAGTTTTTCTTATCTAATTTTTTTTTTTTTTGCACTAATGTTATGAGTTCCTCTAATCATGTGGATGAGCTTGAATTATCCAAAAACTGATTTTGCTCACAACCATCCTTTACAATATTATGTTGAACGAGGTGGAAAATGGCAAAGAAAACAGAAAGTTAGACAACTTTCTCCAACGTGATCCAAGTGGGTGAGAGAAAATAAAATTGTTTGTGTTTGGAGTATAATTGGAAAGCAATAAACCCATCAGTGTGACCAGAATTTGAGGAAAAGTGTTCATTTTTAAATGATTAAGACATGTAGTGCCTCAAAATGAGACTGAAAATGGCCACAGAGCAACTGACACTATTCTCAGCCCACATGCAGAAATCTGCTTCCTTCAACGACCCATTCGTCACATGAGCTGAGGCCAGAGTCAAAAGGGTTGGATGAAGTTGATTGCATTGTGATTGGACAGAAACCTGTCACACTGAAGTCAGATGATGATGACCACCTGAGCAAAACAAACTCAATTAAGCAGCCCAGCATGAAACCGAGAGCTAAAAATGGAAATGTGTGTGTCACCTCCAATTAGTTTGAAGAAAGACACAGAGAGTTCATTCTACAGGTCAAACACCTGTTAGCTTTGACAATTAAAGAGACGTGTGTTTTCATGGGAAGGGGCATCCTGTTATAGTCCCACAGAGCAACCTTTTTGTCTTTTGACCCATTAAAATGAATCTTTTATATGTCTTTTACACAGGCTGTAGCCATGCTAGTAGCTCTGTGAGGCTCAGCAGAGCCGTACTTCAAGCTAAATGTTATGTCTCAGTGCTAACAAGCTGATTTATAGCAGATATAATGAACCATGTTTACCATCCTAGTTTAGCGTGTTAGCATGCTAAGTTTGCTAATTAGCCTTAGACATAAACTACAGCTAAGAGACGAGAATGTCATCAGTCCTGGAGGTACTTGGTCTAAAAACAAAGAATTGTTCAAATAGAGATAGAGATATGCTGCTGGCTAAAAAGCAAGAAAAGTCAAAAAATAATGAATGTCATTTTGTGTTTTCTTTTCTCATAATCCTGCGAACCCTTTGTGACCTCTGGAGGGGTCGCAACTCTCAAGTTACCACTGCTGCAGAGACATGCTGTGGTTTGTCTGGGAAGGTATCATCTCCTCTAGTCTGTGTCATGTATGTAAGCTTCAACATGCATCTCCTCCCTGTTTTGAGTGTTTTTGTCGCAGAGCTGAAACCACAATCCTTCTGCTTATTAGTATTTCACACGTCTCTCTGAGTCACATTTTGGATGAAGGGACCAAATGTCACTTCCAAAATTTCAGTGTAATTTTCTGGCTGAAATGATGTCACGCAGCCCCTCGTCTGTACATGAACGCAGCACCTGGCAGTTTGTGCAACATAAAAACGACCTCAAGATGATCTGATTCCCTTCAAAGACAGGAGGCAAAATGAGGAAGAAACTGTGAATTCATTTGGATTTGCTTTGTCTTTCAGACGTCTATCCAGGTAAAACACAGACAGAATGAGCCTCCAGAGTGTTGGAGGCACCTTGCTTGTGAAAATCCAAATATCTGCTGATTGTTATTCGTCGTGCCAGGAACACAGTCGACGTTTGAGTGAGAAAACTCTCAGTTTCACACATCTAATGACTGTTGTTGCAGATTGCAATTGCTGACAAGCACTTTGTGTTCTGGATTAAGTCTGCGGAGCTTTTAAGAAAGTAAACTTAATCACCCTTTTATTTGTGATTTAGAAAAACAAGCACAGCTGTATTGGCTTCATATGCAGTGACATTAGCATTTAGCTGAAGGCAGCTGCCTCACAGAGCTGCAGACTCTTGTTTCAGTTTGTTTGGCTCTGCTGGGAACAATCACAGGATTATATGATGAGTGTAAATCATCCCAAACTTTATTCAGTACAAATGCAGCATTAGCTTCATTCAGCAGCTGAGGGAGTGATCCAGATGAGGTGTGGAGTTTGATTATTCGAATAAGAAAGCAACTAATGATTTAGAGAAGTAACAAGCGAGCTTTATTGTTGAGGAGCTGCTTTATCACCTCTCGTACTTCCTCCAAGGTAATTTTCTACTCCTCCCTGGCTTAAGTCTTTGGGAGTCTATATTAGCCATATCATTCATAATTTGAGGATCACACTTGATTAAGACAATGTTTAAAAACCCTTGAAAACTTTATTACATATCACTTTTTAAGATTCATTCTTTAATACTGCATCTGAGGCTGGATTTGAACGAGTAGCCCGACTTTAATCAAAACATACATGCATGACTTGAATTTGGGTTTAATCCTCTAAATTGTAAAATGCTTTTTGCTTTAAGCTGCCAGTGTGTCAGAACTGACAGAATTGTATTATATTCATGCCTCAGTGCCACAAATAGATTTCAAATTATCAGAGTGTGAAGCCGCTCTGACTGCTCCTAATTACTGTCTCCTCAATCTCCCTTTCTCTCAATTTGCCAGAGAGTCTCTTGCTGTGATGGATGCATAGAGTTTTTCTAAAATGTGTTAACCTCCTCAGCCCTGCAGGACCCGCTGCTGGATCCATTATTCCAAACTCGTGTTGTGCAGCTGAGCATCGTGCAAACCCCGCTGTTCAAACTGTGCTTTAAACTCCAGTTAACTTTCCACAGAGACTGAATATATCGAGCTAAAATGCGGGGAAATGGGTAGAAAATGATCATTTGATTTGAAAATATGATATCATGTTAATCTGCTGATTATTTCCTCAATCAAACAATGAAACGTCGCATCACAGAAGCTGAAAGTGTCAAATGTTTGTCCATTTTGCTTAAGAAAATGAATTAACCAAAGGATCAATAGTCAAAACTGATGCTGCTGCTACATTTTTTGATGATCTACTAATTGATCAATCAGCATATCTTTGCAGCTCTGTCATATGTAGTGTCCCATTAAGATCAGTTTATTTCTAATTTAGGGGGCAATTGAGGGATTAAGCATATTATTTTGATAAAGCATGACTTAATGACATTTTTATTTGAGTCAAACACAGTATTAGTGGTGATTGAATGTTTCTGAATGTTCTGTGTGTGTGTGTAAAAATCACCTGGTGTGATCTGACATTATTCAGTAAAGGCTCTTTCAAACCTCATTTGTGCTGAATCAGATCTAAATGTCTCTCTGAGGGGCGAAGATCAGCTCAGCTATGAGCAGCAGGAGTAAAAATGTGCACGTCTCTGCATCTTGTGAAACAGCTGGTTGTGCTGTTTTTAAATGAGGATTAATGGGTGTACATCAAAGAAAGAGGCTGCCGACCAATGAACACGTGTGATGTTTGGGAAAAGTCAGCAAGAGCTGCAGTGATGGCTTTGTTTAACAAGAGGGAGGTGAATGCATAACGGTGATAGCAGCGATTTAGAGGCTCTGCGTGGAGTTCAGAGCTGGTGTATGCACAAGTTTAAAGCACTTCTGAAGTCAGATTCAACCCATAATAACCTCACTGACTTCCACACACACACACACACACACACACACACTCAAACGCTGTAACGTTCACATCGGGTGGCCGGTGATTGGTGCTGTCTGTCAGACAGTCCTGCAGATTCATGATAACAGTCCCAGACGCCTCCGAGATGCTCGTTAGGCATCTGAACAAAGTCTCTGTGTGAGTGTTTTCACCGAATGTGGCATCATCACACAAGTGTTCAACACTGTGGTGCATTAAAACACATCTGGGCTTCACATCTGTCCTTAGAGCCTGATCTGGATCAGCAGAAACTCCCCAAAAAACCCATAAACAGCTTTGTTATGTTATACAGTGAAGTGCAGTGCAAGTTCTATTAGTACTACAACTGGGGGAATACAACAATTCAGTATAATCAGTTTTCTTTCAGTGGAACCATATTGTGCTGGAAAAGTGGTGGAAGATTATTCTGCAAAGTACCAGTACAACAAAGTAAAAATACTCCATTAGAAGGAATGCTCTGTACTCAAAATTTTATTTTATTAAGTATTATCAGCAAAATGTACCTCAAAGGAAAAGGTTGTTAAAGTCCTCTGTGACAGATATCATGACTTGTTCTATTTATATTTGTCTGTGAACTACTTTTAAGGCCTTCATATACAGTTTGGTTGTTTAGTCTGGGGGGTTGGGACCCTCCAAAGGGTCACAGGATAAAAACCAAAGCTCTGCAACACAAATGTTTGTTTGTTTTTCTAAAATAGAATATTTCTGTCTGATGTCTAAAATGGAAACATTCAAGTAAAGTTGGCCGAGCTAAAAAAAATGTACTCAATTGCTTGATGATGAACATCATACAGGAAACAGTGGTATGGTCAGTGAAACGCCTCCGTGGTATCAGCGGCATGGAGCTAATGTTTAGCTCACGTTAGCCACTGCTGCTGCTGAACAACCAAACTCTGGGCATGTTAAAGGTGTTTTTATCACCTCTGAATCTGAATTTCTATTTGAAATAATTTGTTATTTCTTCATTCAAACGTCAGAAAGTTTTGCTTCCAGTGTGTTAAAAGTGCAGCACAGTTCATTAAACATTCATTTGATCATTTTATTCACATTTACATGTCTTTATATGAATCAGTGCTGGTAAAATATTCTGTTGTGTTATTGATTTCAGCCCTGTGGTCCGACTCTTAGTAAATGACCTCCCGTATAAACCATATTAATTATGAACTGAACTTGGCTGGAAGGCAAGTTAATTACTGTGCAGGTGAAATATGGTGGACGACTGTGTTGCTGTATGTAATGACCTGCAGACGATAAACAGCACAGTAGGAATGGTCAGGTCAGATTGATCAGAAGTGATCAATACTCATTCAAACACCAATCATTTCACATCATATTGAAAGCATTGGGTTTGTTTGTGAAAACGATCAGTTCAGAGGTCCCCTGATGGGAAACCATCCATCATGAAACAACCATAGGAACCAACATTTCACTGGGACGAGAGTGCATGGAGGAGCGACTTAGAGGCTGCACATAAAGCGAATAATCATATTCGGCAGTGGAAGGAGTAATCAGATCCTTTGCTGAAGTAAAAGCACTAATACCACAGCGTGAAAATAAGTCCTGCATTTGGATTAATGTTGCAGCTGTAGGTGTTTGAGGTATTTTTACCTCTTTTATATACTGTTGGCTCGTTTAATCTACAGCAATGCATCAAATCCTATAAGATTATCATATGTTTGCATCCTGTGAGAACCACGTATCTCCAAAAGGTTTCATATGCTCAGAAAAACAGCCTTTTTTCAGCTTTGTGACGATGCAGCTAGTGCAAGCAGGTTTCAAAGGTTTGTTTAGTTGAGTTTCGTCAGCCTTTAAAGGAGTGTTTCATTCATTCAAACTTTATTATTTAAAATGAGTTAATGAAGTGTAAAGTGTACAGTAACTAAACTCACACATCTGCTTCCCTCCTCATCAGTTTGCCTGTGATGTGGTCAGAGGGCAAATCCTCCAGGCCCCAGATTCTTAGGGGCCCCTACAGCTCAATCCTTATTATGCTGGTAATATTTCCACGTTGCTAAAATACAATGATAGCATAATGACGCCTATATGTCTGGTATGATGATGAAGATATCTAGATGGTGCAAATTCCTAAACAGATGAGTTTTTATCCGGCTGACTCGGTGGTCATCGTGGCCTCCTGGAGGGGTAATCCGGGGATCGTCACTGGAGGAATGCGAACCATTCTGCAGTTTCCCTTCATTAGCTACATGCCTGGAATGTCAGTGAAAGTATTTTTGGACGTTGACAGCTCTGATAATTACTTATGCTGTCCCCAGTCAGTCCTGTAGGTGCTGCTACTGCCACCATGTGGTCAGATTTCACCATCTCAACCATCTGAAAGCAGCGCTGTTGGAGGTTGTGTGGGCAACATAAAAGCTAATAATTCTCACATCTTCTGCTCATGTGAACATTTCAGGTTATGATAGCCACAGGAACAGCAACATCCTGGATGTCAGAAAGATGAAACTACTGTTTGTTAGCAAAAAAAAAAAAAAAAGCAATGACTTAACAATTGGAGCCTCCCAGATGCAAACAATGGATGAACATTCACTCGCTGAAAGTGAGGAGTCACTCCTTTCTGGATGCAAATCTAAAGACAGTATGGACATAAAGAAAAGTACGCTCCACTGAGCTCCTAAGCTTTGTTGACTTTCTTGTATAACAATATTAAAAATTACTGTAATAGATAGAGACAATAAGGACTTTATTCTAAGGCTCCCATTTAGCATTTACTAGCAAACATCAGGTTATCATTTATTCGTATTCTTACTATAGATGCTAAATAGGAGTTATCAGAACAGGAAAAACAAACATGAAACTACTTCTCTCAAACAGATTTGTAAAAAAAACAAAAAAAAAGACACATTTAATGTAGATATTTGTGTAGTAACACGCTGCAGATGGTCACACTAATAAGTCTATAAATGACCGACAGAAGCAAGAAAAAAAAAACCCACACACAAAGAATTGGCTGTTTTTGACAGATGGCGTTTATTCTCACCAGGCATCTGACATTAGAATCGCTACAGAGTCCGCCATTTGAGAATGGCTACTAAAACTCCAGAGGGGAAACGCCCAGGATATGTGGAACAGGGACAGCATAACAAAACAAAGAAGAAGAAGTAGAAGAAGAAGAGGAAGAAGAAAAAAAACTAACTGTAGGCCACTAAACATAACCTGCCACCTCCATGGAGGAGAAGCTCCAATACTGCTCAGTCTCAAACCTGGTCCTCTCGGCTCCCGTGTGAGACTGCGTTCACATCGGTGGTCCCACGAAACTAACATTCAGTCAGATTTTTTTAAAAATACATTGTTTACATACATTAGATATGTACTCCAATAATGCCTACAACTGCTGTTTCACCGAACATTCAAAAGTGACAGCACACAATCGCGACAGACAGATCACTTACATCAGGGAGACCAAGAGGGTCTCCAGGAAGGCCCCACAGGGATCAGATCGACGGGGTTAGGCTCATGACATGGGCAGAGTTCGAAGGCCTCTCCTCTCCAAAAACTAAAAGATAGTAGTACACATATATACATAGACGTCGCTCAGTGTTGAGCGGATCTCGCCCGGAGTCCGTGACAGGAAGCCCTCTTAAGGAAGGGGGTTAAGGAAGGTGAGCACACGACATAGCAGCAAGGGAGTTAGACGACAACTCAGTAGTGTAGTTTCAGTGAGAGCTAACTGCAACATGTGACGCGTGAACATTCGTTTTTACATACGGTGAAACATGGACGACGAGTGTAGAATATAAACGCTGAACCTGCTTACATTTAAGAAGGACTAAGTGTTTCTTAAAGACTAATAGTGTCAGTTCTCACAAGTGCTCAAGAGTTAAAGGACCACTTCCACATTTTGGGAAATACATGTATCTGCTCTCTGCCAGTTAGACAGCCAATGGATGCCAGCTACGAGCCAGTTATCTTAGCTTAGCATAAAGACTGGAAGCAGAGGGAAACAGCTAGCCTGGCTCTCAAAAGGAAACAGAATCTTCCTAGCAGCACCTCCAAAGCCAATTAACCCACTGAATCTTGTCCATTTAATTCATAAAAAAGTGGAAAAATGGAGTTGGGAAAGGAAGTTACCAGCCTGACCGAGAGACAGTCCAGCACATGACCCCCCGCCATTGAACGAATTGTCATTTTACCCTTTGTTCTGCATACAGTTTAAACAAACAACATATAACGTGTGAATGAGCTCTAGAGGTGCTGCTAGGCAGATTCTGTTGCTAGCTTTTCCCCGTTTCCACTCTTAATGCTAAGCTATGCTAACCAGCTGCTGGCTGTAGCCTTATGTTAACAGACTTATGCACCATCAAAATCACAACAATAAAGCACGTAAGCGTTTTCCTCAAAATGCTGAACCGTTCCTGTAAAGTGAGTTCTGTTCACGAGTGCAGTGCAGGACAGCAAAGACAACAAGTTTGCACAATTTTGGTCGCTGATCTTAAACAGCTGCAGAAAAGCAGGAGAGGGAAGTTAAGGGGAACGGTGATTTGTCTTTTTCCACATACAGTAAAGTCACTTCTGTTGTTTTTTGGGGAAAAGGGGCACGGGTACATTGGTTCTGCTTCAGGTGCAGAGAAACAATCTCAACAATCCCAAGAAACCGGAGAGGTGGGTTGCGAAGACCAGCTACCAACCCGTTAGCTCTGCCGCCTTTTCTCCTCTAACACTCAACTTCCTGTCTATTTTTCACTAATCTAACAAAGCCCACTGCTACCCTTTTCCTGCATGACGGTGTGTCTGCAGGTGCACTTTTTCCTGACACAGCAGATATTTTCTGTGTTTGTCTTGTTTAACTCTTAAATAAACATCTTGTGAGTACAAGCTCTTACCACCATCCACTGTAATGAATCATCTACAGTGCAAACGAGAAAAAGGTGAGTTTTTGCTGCAAAGAGTCATTAATGATGACTACAACTGATAAGCACAACCCTGTGAGCGTACAGAGTGTAAGGTTACATGGCGTGGAAGGTGTCTGTCTCAGGAGTGAGCATGGGGCTTAAGAAGTAAGGGGTCAAAGTGCGGGGCAGCGGCATCAAAAGATGCCCTTAGTGTCCTTCCAGAGTCCAAGCCAGCGGGCGGCGCCATGTTCAGTTACTGGCCACCTCGTCCACATTGTCAACCGCCTCTAAGGTGCTGTCCAGTCCACCGCGTGCACGCCAGATCTTCACAGTCCGGTCACTGCAAGACAGGAATGTGAAACGGTCAGAAAAAAAAAAAGATGCAGGCATGGTTGTGACGCAGTTTACAGCTATGGCTTCACAGCTTTCTCAGTGGGTGGTCTGAAACTGGTCTGAGCCTCTGTGGGGTTCACAACAGCGTCCTCAGTTTGACAGACTCTCAGTTTGTGGGTTGTCATGCTGGTGGAGTTGAAGGACGTTGCGACGGCACAAGCGCAGTCACTGTAGCCAAGACAAATCTGGTTGCTACTATAACGACATGCTCGCAAAATCAATTATAATAGCTCAGTTAAACAGAGCGTCTGGAAGCGCCTGCAGTGTCTAAGCCGGATTCTGACTGAGACAAATTATATACAAACACAAAACATGGTTCACTTTATTACTCATAATACTATGAGAAAACATGACACTCATATTTGATAATGGCTTTATAATCGTGCTTTGTGTGTCGTGTAGAATATTCAGGTGCAGCATGTTTGTTCAGTCAGAGGATGAAAATGTGCATTATTTCAAACCAGTTTCCAAAAAGCTTAAATCTGTTATCGCTGCCAGACCCATTCTCTTGTTTTAGAGAGAATTAAATCACATTTAGGACTGAATTAATAATCCATGTAATTACTTTTTGGCTCCGGCAGAAGTCAGACGCTGTTAGCTCTCTCTGGGAGGGGGGTCAGGTCAGCAAACTCTGTTCAGTGTTTTGAAGGAATGTGTGTGTTCGGTTGGTGTGAGACTCACTCGGAGGCGGTGAACAGGTGGCTGCTGTTGGTGGAGATGCTGTTGATGGGGCTCTCATGACCCTTCAGCTCCCCCAGAGTCCCCAGCGTGTCCGTGTGCCACAGCTTGAGCACCCCTCCTCTGCAGCCACTCAGCAGGGCCGGGGACCCGGGGACCACGCCCAGAGCGCACACCCAGTCACGGTGGGCGTTCGGGACTTGCTGTTGGAGAGAAGAACTGTGGTTTTATTGTGCTGTTGTCGGATGGATAAACTAATTACGATGCGGCTGATGATGATTTGCACGATATCCTCTGGCTTTATAAATAAACCAGGGAAGACAACTTCATCATCTGTGTCACATGGTAGCTAAGTTTTACTTGAGGTCATGACACTTCCAATGAATTCAGCTGTAGAAATCACTGCATGGAGCCAGAACGAAAAACGAATGAAAGGATTAGACTGAAAACGGACAACTTCTTATCAGTATTACGTTCACATCTGACCCACACATATAAAGAGATATACAGGCACTTTGCTTTTCAATAAATTCCACTTTACTCAACCTTCAACCCTGAACTGTCCACCCAAACCTAAAGATTTCCTTGCATCTTTGTAACGCTTTGACACAGCTTTCATCTCGCTCACACCCTACCTGCAGCAGGTCTTTGCGGTCCAGGTCCCACTTCTTGATGCCGTTGTCTCGGGAGCCGCTGAACAAAATGTCCCCCTGGACCACAAGCGACTCGATCCCGTCATAATGGGGAGGTTCAAAGTTGTGTGTCGGGCTGATGCTCCCCAGAGAGCCTTCAGTCACATCAAACAGCTGCAACAGACGTGACGCCGCATGTTAAAAGTGCGTTACATTTGGCTTTTATTATGAAATCGGCCTTCACTGCCTTTCGAACGTTCCAGTCAGATCCATCATAATCATATGCCTGACACTTGGCTTCTAGAGCAGGAAACATCACACTAACCTCAGAGTGTGCATGCAGCACATAAAGGATCAGTGCAAACACACCTTGATGTAATGGTCCTTGGACCCGGTGATAACCAGGTCTTGGTTGTTTCCGGATCGATCCACAGTGAGACACATGACTGGACCGAGGTGACCAGTAAGTTTCCCTGTGGAAGCAAATCTACAAAGAGGGAAAACATAACAAGTCAATAATTCTAGCTCATGACAACCACACAGGGGAGCACCAGGTCAAAAATGAAATACATGAAAACTTTTACTCCTTATGTTACAGATCGACTTCATAAATAATGCACCCATGTTAAAAAGTCTCATGTGGTTAAACAAAGTTTACTTCATCAAACCTGCCGGGAATGACCTGTTTTTTATTTTCTAAGAGGAACAAAGAGGCAATTCATCAACACGTATACGAGCGGGCTGTCAGTGATGGATGACAGCTCTGGATTGGATAACTTTCAGGCCTCACACTGAATCCGATCTTTCAAGTGTGCAGCGGAAAGAAATCGGGCTTTGAATTAACTTGCAATGTGTGTCATGCATCTGAAAACTGAGCAGCCGCATCAGGACATATAACTTGTTTCATATTTTAACAATATGTAACAGAGGTACTCCTTCCTTACAACAGGTCTTACATTTTCTTAGTTTCCTAATTTTCCAGCAACATTTAGCATCTTAGCATTAATGTCAAAGTACACTGGCTAACAGGCATTTGACCTGATGGTGGCAGGATAATGATTGAATGTACAAAACTTCATGAAAATCCTTCCAAAAGTTAAGATATTTCATTATAAAAACACTAAAAATGCACCAAACATAACCCCAAATGATCAACATGCCTCATCACTATTTAGTCCGTCTCACCTTCGCAGATCCCAGACTCTGACCGAGTTTCCGGCTGCGGCGTACAGAACCGTCCCGTTGGGGTTGAGCGCAATCTGGTTGATCTGGTTCTCCCCCGCTGGGATGGTTACGGTCCGGCTGGTGTTTGACGCACAAACGTCCCCAACATTAACTTGACCAGAGGACCTGAAGACATGTGGATGAGACATGTGGGAGTCTGCATTAAGTAACTGGAGGTACAGAAAAAGAGGAAAACTCCCCCTGTGAGTGTGAAAGACTTTCAACAAGTTCTACCACATGTACAATAAGTGGAGAATACGTGAAGAATAAGACAGTTAAGACAAAAGTGTATTCCTTCAATTTTTAGATGCTTTTAATTTCACTTTCAGCAGATGGACTTCTCCATTGTTTCTTCAAGATCTTGTCATGTTGTTAATACAGGAACTAAAGCCGAAGCACTGACTGCAGCAGGAAATCTTTTGACGCGGCCACACTCACGTTAACGTTCGGATGCACTTGGCCGAGTCCCGGATGTCCCACACTTTGATGTAGGAGGTGGAGACGGTGAAGACCAAACTGGAGCTGTAGCGGACTGACACAACGTTGTTGGGGTGACCGGCCAAGGACATTATCTCCTGACCCGTCACCAGATTCCACACCTTACAGGTCCGGTCTGCAGAAGGACACACAGTCTGTCATCTCCTTCATTTATCACGTATTCAGTGCAGTTCAAGGTCAACACTGACAAGAAATGTATCCTGCAGCGAGGTGTACAACACAAACGGTTCTCAATGATAAGAAAACCAAACACAGAAGTCAGAGAGAGCAGCTCCTTTATCTGGTAAACATGAGAACCTCTGTGGGGATAAATGGCCCCTTCACTCGAGCTGCCTGCCAGTATATTTACCTCCATTTACTACCATCACTTTAAGAGTTCTACTGTATGTACCATGTCATTTTATTTCATCACCTCATTTATCCACACACTGTGCATATGACAATCTTAATTAATCCCTGTCAGGTTTTATTTGCTGTTATATAATAGCATCGCAGCATGTCAGAGTGCAGTAAATTACCAGCTCCCCAACAGGCAGACATGAGAAGAATACTGATGAGAGAGAGGTGGAGGGAAGATGGAGGATTGTGGGTATTAACCTTTGGATCCAGTGAAGAGAAGGTCGTCGGTGCAGTCAACACAGAGAACGGCTTTACTGTGACCCTCCGCCACATGGACGCACTGTAAGGTCGCTGCACGGCTGCTCTTGGTGGCCGGCACGGGGTTAATGACGCCCCTGGAAAACACACATATCACTATCAGTAAGTGAAGAAGGGACACAACACTGGCTCCCAATCTGAGTGCAGCACAGACCTGAATCACACCCACACAACCAGACATGCACGGCATGCAGCCCTTGTGGCTGATTAGCACAATGCTGCAAACCAAAAATAGAAAGAGATGACAGGAACAGTCCAAAGATGAAAAATGAGGAGACAGCAGTGAACAGAGTTATTGTGCTGAAGAAAAGAAAAACCAAGAATCCAAAAATACCCCTGCACTTTCAGGAGCTCCCTCTTTTCCAGCCCATAATAGACCGATCATTGGGAACAAGCAGTGTGAGACATCGGGCGCCAGACTGAGAGACCCCCATTGACCGTTAATTGGCTGGTTGTGTGGACAAACTGGCATCTGATAGAGTCACTGTACAATCAGCCTCAGAGGAGCAGCGGGATGAGCCGATGGTGAGCCACAGATCCAGACGCCGATATTCAGGAGCTGTGAATGAATGAGCTTCAAACGGCCTGTTGTGTGCAGAAGAATGGGCTCACTGAAGTGGAAAAAGGCTAATGAAAAGGGATTACTGAGGCTTCAGGCTCAATAGCAGTAACAAGCTTAATGAGATGACACTGTTTGGGTTTATTGTAATTATCTATTGATCCCAGAAGGGATATCTAGTCTTGTTTTTAACCGTTCATATCTGGTTAACCTTGTGGACATTCAGGGAGGCTCTGGTCTCACTGCAACCACAGCCAAAGTCTGGAGATGTAGGTCATAAGAAAAGGGTGGAGTCCATACCACGTGCACCTGCAGATTCACCGTCGCCCTCAACACCAAAGGTGAAGTTTTATAACCACGTCAGTAAAAAACTAAAAATTTGTACTTGGGTGGATCGGACAGGAGAGGGGGAACCGAACGGAGGAAGTGGCTGCAGGACAGGTGGAGGCATCCATCCGTCCTGGAGGGGAAGAGAGCATCCAATGTTCCTGAGCCATGATGAGCTGCTGCCTTTAAAGCTTCTGATTCTTAGCAACGTTTGTGTGTAGAATAATGATTGAAAGAAGAGTTATTACACAGCTGCAGTGACACTTAAGTCATCTTATTTTGACGTGTTTTACAAAGCTCCTACATCCTGCATTTGTGAGCTGCCTGCAAAGACACCCTGCACTGAAAAGCTGGTGTGTTTCATGGATTAAAATGGTTTACGGCTGCTCATTCTTAAATACCTGAATGCACCAATACAGACAAGCACCAAGACCATCTTTGCTCACAACTGTCTTATCATGCAGCACTGCAACTGACTAATAAAAGAATGAAGGAAACAAGCTGTGGACTGGTTTCAATACAGCTGAAATAAAAGGAGTATAATGGCTGCATGGACATCTTCAATCTTATAGTATGCTCTGCAAAATGAGCAGAAGTAATGTAAATTGAATGGGCCAAACAATATCAATTCTACAAACTACCACTAATATGGTCACGAATGGACACTTGTGGGGTCCACTTTGTGCTGACTTGAAAGATTTCCAAATTCAGAACTATACTGCCTTAAAAAAGCTGGTAGTTTTATTCCAACGCTGTAACATTACACTCCAAAATCATAGCGTGTTTGTACTTCTATGGATCTACATGAGTGCATCATTAACAGCAGATGTCTACTGTAACTTGCCAGATACGGCATGCTATCAACACTCCCGCTCATCCTTAGCATCCCCAACTCTAATCTGACTCTCTGGCAGGTTGGTGTCAATTTTACTTATCTCTGATTCTTACTTATCCTGCAGGATGTTTGCAGTACGCCCCTAATACCCTGTCATACGGCTAAACTCGGCGATGTGGTTACTGGGACGAGCGGCAGGGGAGAGAGCAAGTGGTGGGCTTCTCCTCATGCTCCTGATGACTGGGCTGTGAAGGAAGACAGTAGGGCTGCCAATTAGGCTGCAGTATAATTAAACTGTGTGCTAAGCTGTTTACACACTACTGGCAGGCGAGTGGGAGGACTGCATGAGGACAGACGGGAGGCGCATATGCTGCATTCACATCGTATGGGAGCAGGACAGCTTGACAGGAAAGTGTTTAGACTCATGTGAAGACATAAAGAAGACATGACTGTGAGGTTTACTAGATAAAGCCTGTGGCTTTACAACTTGTCCAACATGCAACACCCGCTTTCCTCGGACGCTTCACCCTCCTGTTTTGGAAGCTTTTTCACTCTAATAAATAAATGAACAACGTGGAAAAAATAGTCAAAGTATCTTCTATCAACTAAAGCCAAGCTGCCGTGAGGCCGTAATGCAATCACACCAGATAAGAACACTGCTGGATGGATGAAAAATGAGGAGACTACTTCACTATCCTTCAAAAAAATGTCACATCTAGCCTGAGGGTGGTGCAGAGTAAATGTTATGTTGGAGCCTGAAGTGTACCTTTAAAGGCGTACTGCTAGCCTAGCGGTCAAAACACACACCATGTAACTGCAGCATCCCTGGTTCAGATGCTATTTCCTTCTCTTTCCTCATTTACACGCCATGCAGTAAAAATCATGTTTGTTGTGTGCAAATGAATAAAATCAAGCTTTACTCTCTAATCAAAAGGCGTGAAGGCAGGCAGCTCTTTTCCTCAGTTAAACTGGCATCTGTTGGCTTCGCCATATGACATGAATGCAGCAGAACTTGTATATCAGCCTCATGCACTCACACACTGACCGCTCACACGTGTTGGAGTGCAGAGTGAAAGTAAGGTAGCTCATTTCAACATGGCAAACAGCTGATGTGCACAAAGGTTATAGGTAAAAACCTGTGTGCAGGTCATGCCAGGAACAGCTTAAAATAACTCAAATACTGAGATTTAACTAAGACGTGCTCGTATCTTTACCGCTAACTATTGTGGTCCAGCCCTGTGTACTTTGAGACAGGATGACAGCTACTAGAAATGTTTTTAAAAGGGAAATACAGGAACAGCTCACGCAGCACATTCTTCCATCTCAATCTCACAAGAATTTGCCGATAAGACAAAGAAAAGGGATGGACAGGGATTTCCTCAGTGAGCAAAATGCTTATCATAAGTGGATCAGCAGCAGAGCGATTGATTAGCAAGTTGAACACTGAATTTGAGTTAAAAAGAAAAGATCTCCATTATGGCTCGGTAAAGAGACATAATATCCGAGTTAGGTAGGAACAATGTGACTTTAAATTCAGCATAGAACTTGGCAGGTCAAAGGTTATCACACCAGGCGCAGAGCATTTTCAGATTTAGCTGAGATCACATGCTTCTCCAAAGCAGGAAACCAAGAGTATTAGTAGAGTTGAAGTGAAGTTATTTCACTTTTTTCGGCTTTGCAGCCACAGTGTCGGCAGCAAGCTCTTACTGTTTAAGCTCCTTGACCTTTGCCCTGTCGGCCGCTGCTTGTGCCTTGTCATAGGTCTTCCTGCGAGAAAGCGGGGATGGCTCCGGAGCTCGTTTTTCCACCCCTGACGGAGTTCTGGAGCCAGAACTGATCATTCAGTTTCATACAGTTACCACAAAACAACACAAAGAATAATGATAAAACAGCAGAAGGATGTGAAACCAACATAAAATAATGGCATCAATGGAGAGATGAGCATGCAGTACACACAGAAACAGAGTTACCTGATCTTTAAAGTCCCAAAACAGTGGTGGTTCTCCGCCAAGCTCATGTTTAACTACTATGTTGAATTGGTGCTATGCTAAAAAATAATCCTATTTCTTTATTTGCTGTCAGCCAAGGCTCCTGTGCAATGTGCACTTACAGTAGGTCTGAAGTGTGGCCTTTCTCAAGCCAGATAAAGAGGTCTAGTTAGTATCCTTGCCTTCAGTGTGTAACTAAGCTGCAATGAGGAATTAGAAAGGTGCTTTTTAAAGGGGGCAATAATAAACAAGCCATACAAATGTTAATACAGGCTCCTCTGTACATGCTTTTACCTCAAAGGACTCATCAGCTGGAGGACGGTATGGCCATTTGATGGAAGGATGCTCATGAATAATGCGAAACAAAATTAAACACAGCAGAGGATGCAGCAGCGACATCAAACATGCAGGAAGGAAGGAAGAAGTAATTATTGTGTTAGCTAAAGAGTGCCGGGCCTGGACTTACATGCTGCCCATTTTAGAGGAAAAGCCAGGGGAGAGAGCTGTGTAGTCCCTGACTGATGAGCCTGATGAGTCCACGTCTCCTCCCCCGTCTGGTGTTTCGGCTAACGGCAGCATCGGACTGGAGAAGTCTGCAGTGGGTGCGTCGGGGGTGGAGTCACTGTTTGCGTACAGCAACTCCATCTGGGTGGTGGTCCTCCTACGAGCCTGTGCCACACAGGTAAGTGAAAATTAATACATGAGGTGGCTGGGGAAACACTAAGAGTCTGCAGAGAATGAGGCTTAAACACAGTCAACACTAATACCTTGTTTCTTGTTTTGGTGTCTCCACAGAGTTTCATGAGGTCTGAAGCCAAGGTGCTGGAGGGAATACAGGACTTTTACATGAGAGTATTAACAAACTTAACAGACATTAACACAAAACAGACACAGTCTAATTAAAATTCATCCAATCGCCTTCGCGCTCGGTGGCCGTGGTGCTGCAGCTGTGCCATGTCAAGTGTGAAGTTGGATGAGTGAAAGCTGCAAGCATTAACACTGGAGGCCGTTCAAAACAGGCACTGCACTAGTAAGCCGTAATATAAGGTGACATAGTAAAAGTACGTGA
Source organism: Chaetodon trifasciatus (assembly GCA_037975065.1). Lineage (NCBI taxonomy): Eukaryota > Metazoa > Chordata > Actinopteri > Chaetodontiformes > Chaetodontidae > Chaetodon > Chaetodon trifasciatus. The sequence goes on from JBBMOE010000002.1 coordinate 18,996,264, forward strand.
AAGTACATAACATACAGTAAACCACCACATAACACGACACATAAGATTGACTTACTTTCCCTCTGCAGAAGGGCTCTGTGCAGACTCATCACTGCTGCTATCGTCCCCATTTTCTGTCAAACGAGATCAGCGAATGATATCAGGAGTTGAGAGAAAACCCTATGGCTTCTTCTGACTCTCTAAAATGGTTCTTAACAAATGCATCATGCCTACCACTGCTCAATTTATCCTTGTTCTTACTTCCACTGAAAGGAGAAGCAATTTCTTGACTTCATTTTAAATAGCTGCGCAAAATGGATGTAGAAAGGATGGACAAGTGAAGCAGATGGGGGGGCGATGTCAGCGCAGCGCCATGCTGTTTTTTCAACAAACAGACACTTGGTCCCCCACTGAGCTCAACGGGTTCGGATGGATCAAAAAAGGTGAGAGGTCAGAGAGCGGTCAGGTGGGGAGGGTTATCAAGAAAGATGTGTGGGAGAGTTGGGGCAGAGGTAAAAGGCCCGATAAGAGACAACAAGGTGGAGTGTGAGGAATCATTAGTCCGTTGCTCCCGATGGGGTCAGCTGACCTATAGAGTCTGACAGAGCTAAAACATCCAGTTTGTATGGTTCCTGTGGAAGGGTCTGGGGTTAGCAGGGTGCTAAAGCATGGAGGCTGTAGCACATGGTGAACTAGGAGGAGGAGGTCAAGTGTATCCAGATGAGGGGGAGGGAAGGGAGAGGTCAGCAGACAGATGGAGGAAAGCCTGGTTGCATTGCACCTCATGCACCTGTTCATGTTATGTTTCGTTAGTTTTCAGAGTGCAAAGGGAAGGAACCATGCATTCATAACACAGAGAAGAGGCTAATGTGGTTTCACTTACCAGCCGGGAAGTTACCTAGCTCTGTAAAAACATAAGAAAACAAAAAAAAGAAAACGTGGGGGAACAGAAAAAAGGCAATGCACAAATCAAAAACACAGTCCCCCGAAATTCTAAGAAAACAAACGAAAGAAAATAAAGTGCAGCTACTGTAAACAGAACATCCTCCTGAACACAGGCTGGCACAAATACATTAACTGCACAAAAATGTGTTGAATTAGAATATTTTGTTACTGTAAAATCATCTATAAAGTGCAAACATTTTTGGGAATTTGCATTATAGTAATATGATCGTTGTACCAGCAGTGGACTCATGTACCAGTTGTATAATAATTAGGCCAGCTTCTGTTCAGCAGAAGGCAACAGGCAAGAGCATGTCAAAAGGCCCAATCGTGCAACTGACCAGCAACCCAGTCCACTTCCTGAAAGGCCAAATGTTTTGTAACAGACGTGTGCAAAGACAAAGGCAAATTTATATTTTTCATAACACTTCTCATCATCATCATCATCGTAGAATACAATCTGAACCCCACTTTTATGAGATTAATGACACTAGCAGGAAGTGGGCTGGGTTAAATCGGGGGTCTGGTCGGTGTTTTGGGTCCTCATCTCCACTCCCCACCTTGATGAACGCCGCCGTTACCTTGCAGCGCGTTCCCCAGCAGTGCGTCCAGCTCCGGGTTGAACTCGGCCTTCTCCTTTAGCATGTGGAATAGCAGCTGGTTCTGGGTGGCGCTAGTGATCTCTGTCTGCTTCAGCCTGCCCTCCATCACCTTCACTTGAGACTCCCTCTGGGCTGCCTGAAGACCCTGAAGAGGTCAGACCGCAGACATAGTGTTCACTCAACCTCAAATTCACACCCACATATTACCAATAACTGCATATGTAACGGTCTTATATAGTATCTTTAACTGATGCATTTTTCTGAAGTTTTGCTGGAATGTTGCAAAGTTCCAAAAAACTTTTCTTCTACATGAAATAAATTTTACTTTATTGGCTAAAATGTAGTGAGACCAGAACATGAACACAGTTATTCGGGCTGGTACCTTGTTGATAGCCACCGACATGAAGTGATCCAAGAGAAAACGAGCTTCTGTCAGGGTGCAGGAACCGACCACAGCAGAGACGTCCACGGTGTCGCCTTCCTCCTGGAAAAAACCCTGAATTTATTCATAAAACTTTCCCTTTTCCTATTGGTTGAAACTCTGTTTCTCAGTGAATCCCTTCTAACACGTTTCATCACATAGATGTTGGCCAATTAGGAGCTCCACCTTTTAGAAGCCCGGAGTTGAAAAGTAGTTGGTAATAAAATAAATCTCATTTAAGTTCTTTTTTTTTTTTTACTTAATCCAGCAACTCTCAAACATTTCTTTAACATCCAGTGTTTAGACTGTCACACCTTGGTTTCCTCCATCTGCATGATGTTGGCCTGACACTCTGCAATGCTGTCATTAATGTAGTCAATGTTGGCTGTCAACGCATCCACTTCCTCGTTTAGGGGAAGCATTGCCTTCTCTGCGTCTGGTCCCTCCCTGACGAGCCGGTCCCTCTTCCTGATGACTTTCTCTTTTCGCTTGGTCAGCTCCTCCCTTTGCTATAACACACAAGCATAATGATTTGTAGTAAAATCGACAAAACTTTTAACAGTTATTTCTAAATGTGTACACGGTAAATGTTGAAGTAAAGGAAAAGGAAAACGTTACAAAAGTATCAGTAGCGGTACTGCTGTGGCTTTACCTTGAGGAGGCGGTTCATGTCGGCCTCCATGTTGGAGATGGTCATCCTCTGCATGATAACGTCAGAGATCCGTCTCTCCAGAGACTGCCATTTATTGCGTGCGACTCTGGTGGAGTAAACCCCGACTGTGCGCCTGTAGGAAGACCTGCACACACGACATCAGTCCAAAGCATGACTGATGATTCATCTTTAAAGCACATTCATGGATGATGTGAATGAGCTCGTAAACAGAGCTGGTTAACAAGGAGTCAGGGCTGATTCCTGATGCAGAAATATGTCTTAAAATCCAACATAATAATGGCAAAACAGCCATGTGCAAAGAGGGATTTATGTTCCATCTGAAGGATTCAGAGGATTTAGCAGCTTTCCTTACTTCCCTCTCTGCAAACATTAATGTTCACTGAACACACTTGTACACAGACTCACCGAGTGCCGTTGGGAGCAGCGTTACCAGAGGAGTACATGCGTCCAGATGGAGGTCTGTGGGGGGAGTCCTGGATCGGTTCTGGGAGATTGACCTTCCTGATGACCTTTCCTGAGGTAGGTCTGGCTTGCCTCCTCAGAGCCGTCACCTGACACACATTGAAAAAATACAAGTGAACACTGAAAGCGTACCACACGCACCTCTGCATCCATAATGTATCGCAAGTTTTTCTGCATCCATCATGTATCGCAAGTTTTTCTGCATCCATCATGTATCGCAAGTTTTTCTGCATCCATAATGTAGCTAGACATCTTTCACTGCTGCTGCTCACCTCCTCAGTCTTTCTCCTCAGAATTAGCTCCTGCTGCCTTTTCTGAGCCTCCAGTAGCTTCAGTTGATGCTGTAACACAGTTAAAGTAACAGTGAACTGATGATACTAAAACTCATGGAACAATAGTGCATTCATGATGTATTTTATTAGTCATCCCAAAAAGAAGCTCTGAGGAACAAAGCTCCTTTGTTGAGGTCAGAATTTCTTTGTATCCAGACAAATGTACTTGTTTTTAGTCTACTTTAAAGCTAAGTGTGGGTTCTTTGAGACTACATATTTTTTATTTGTTTTGAAAATCTTAAAAATTTGCCTTTTGCTTATTTTAAGTAAAGTTTTCGTTGGTTTTACTGATATTTTCTCTTGGTTTGAAGAGCAGAGTTTTGCAGTTTAGGGGTTCTTCATAGTTGACTATTTGACGTAATTACAGCTAACTGAAACAAAGGACAATGAAGATGAGTGACAAACTCTAACCTCTTGCTTGCGCTGGTCTTTCTTTAAGGAGGCAATTTCTCGGTTTCGGCGAGACTCGTTCATCCTGTTCTTCTCCTGCTGCTCCTTCATCTGCTTCATGAGACGGACCTGGAACAATCACATCACAATATTCATATTATATATACACAAATATCGAGACAGTAAGTTTAGATTTGGACATCAAGGTTCTCATAAGATTCGTGAAATCTTCTGGATTGACAGAGCTTTGAAATGCTGCCTTTTGACTGCTGTCTGCAGAAAACACAAGAGGCAAATTGAGTAAATTATGTGCACTTCAATCAGCTGATCAAGCAGGACTGCTTGTTTCTGATGTCATCTTAACTTGATTTATAAGAGCTATCTCAACTGTTTGAGGAAGCAAATCCTTCCAAATACACTTAATATATTCGACAGGAAAAACTGGCATTAAAAGAAAACGCAGCAGTCTGACAGACCTCACATTTCCTCCAAAAACCTCACAGACATCTCCTGTACCCAATCATACCTTGGTCTTCTTCATTTCTGCCACATCCATCTGAAGCTTCTTCAGCTGCTTCTCGTACTGCGATTGGTTCTTCAGCAGGCGGGCGTGCTCCTTCTGCGCCGAGTGGAGCTTCTGAAGCTCCTTGTTCATGACGCTCAGCTTCTTCTCGTACTCCACCTTGATCTTGCGAGCTTTGTCCTCCGTGCCACTTTCTACTGAACCTGAAAGTACGCAACACGGAAATCATGAAAAACTGACCACATCCATGCATGAAAAGGCAGTAAAAACGTTTGATCACTTTGACATGTGACACTCACACTGGGGTGCACATACAGATGCATTGTGTGGTTTGTCATAAACGGTATCTTCAGTTATCAAAAAGTCTCTTCTGTGTTGTGCTTTTCCAGATAAGCTCAAAACTCCTCCGTGCTTTTAAAATTTGCATCAGACAACTTTGATCCATTAGTGCTGATAAACATAAATGTAACTGTCATCGTCAGGCTGCTGGCGGAGAACATGAACAACATGACTTTAAAGGATTCTCTGAAGTACTTAAAGACAATGATTTTTTCATTACTGAAGAACAAAAAAGAAGATATAAATTCTTCCAAGCAGAAACTTAAATAAACTCTGCTTTAAGACTGAAATAAACTATGAAAAGGCACCGAAACTAAAAGCCAAATTCAGTTTTATCCAAACATCCTGACCATGAGTGGACACGTGACGTGCTTTATATTAGTACAAAGCAGTGATACACGGCTCTGGCGTCCTTGTCTTACTCATGTTCTGGAGGACACGGTCTCTCTCCAGCTGGGTGTCCCTGATCTTGCACTGCAGCATCATCAGCTTCTGCTCGTACTGCTGTTTGAGCGTGTGCAGACGCCGCTGGCTGTTCTCCAGCTCGTCGATTAGCTTCTGCTTGATGGCGATCTCGCAGGTGATGTTGGCCAGATCGGCCTGGAAGTTCTCTGTTGGATACACACAAGCAGATTAAGAATTCACAGTGATTTCATGGCCATAAATCGAGTTTTTTCAACATTTGGCAAATTTCAATTAGTCGTCATTTCAATTATTTGGCTTGAGCCGTTGGCCATTTCTCCCATTGTTGCTCGCCTCAGCACATTTAATTGTTGAGTATGGAACAAATTCATTTAAGTTCATAAACATCTCATCGCCTTTTAAAAAATGAATTGCTTTACTTTCTCCCATTATAGTAACACTATGATGCTTTCCTTCCCTAACGTGTTTCTGGGTTTCAGTGTCATTGTGCTCCCCAGCAGAGCGGTAGCGTTGATAGAGCGATAGACTACTATGGTTGTACTTGAAGAACATCTGCATCATACATCTTCATTTTGTAGTATTTTATAAAAGATAGCACAGTACCAGTGTTACGATAACAAGACAGGCTGCGTCCTAATGGCTCACATGTTTAACCTGTGAGTAAATATAACAGCCACAGTCATTGCTGCTTATTTGGCAGATAGAAGCGTTCTTGCATCTTTAATGCATCCTGGGTGAAATTATCACTGTACACATAGGCATTAATGGAAGTACATTTACTCGAGTACTGTGATGACAGAAAGTCTTTTCTTTACATGCTACTGTCTTCTTCTACTCCATTACATTTGACAACTTTAGTTACTTTACCTGTAAACACGATGTTTATCCAAGAGTACATACATGCAAAAACATTTAATTTGAGCGTTTTTATTAGGAGCTTTACTGAAGTGAATGATCTGAGTACTTTCTCAGCTTCATGTGATGCTGGTTGGTTTGTGTAAAACCGATTCATCAATGATTAAACAGCTCCCCCTTGTGGACAATCAGCAGCACTGTCAGGGAGACCAGATGCCATTCCTCATACCTTTCTCATCCGACTCCGAATCAGAATCATCCGAGCTCTCCTCTACATCCATCTCCTCTTCTTCCTCCTCCTCCTCTTCTTCTCCTTCCTCATGGTCACTGCCTTCCTGGACCTCCTAAAAGATAAAATACTAATAATTTAACACCTGAAGTTGCTCGGACCGACTTAGTGTAAAGATGAAACATCAGTCGTACCATCTCTGCGTCCTCGTTGGCTCGCTCCGTCATCTCCTTCTCTGTGCCCTTCTCTTGGTCATTGTCAGGAACTTCCTCCTTGTTGGCACTGAAACATTGAGATGAGGTTAAGAATCAAAGTCATCATTTATCCTCTGTGACTGTGCCATCAATGTTTCACCTCCACAGGTACTGTAACACATGTTAAGAAGAGGCACATTGCCAATAAAACATCTACAGGAATTCCACTGTCTTTTTAGCAAGCAAGCTTCTGATGGTAGCATGAAAGCTCTAACTGTGAGGGACTTGATCTACTGTGATATATTTGTAGACATGATATTTATGAGAAGATGATTTGTTTACATGTGAGCTACAAAGCTGAACACAGAGATGATGCTGCTCTGTTTTCAAAAGCTCGTTTGAGGAAAAGACAGCGAATCTTCATGTTTAAAAAAAGGAGGGAGGCATCTCATTAGAGTCTGAACAAAACCAACAAAAGAGGAAAAAAAAACATGGAGGGAATATGCAGCAAAAGAAAATTATTTGAACTCCATGAAACAGACCTGTTGGATAAACATTTTATCCAAACGCAGAGGGTTAGCAGTGTTTAGGTGGTGTTTCCCATAAATGAAAGAGGATACATTCTGCTTGTGTACTCAACCTTAAGGCACTTTGAACGCATTTAAGGAAGTTTTAAACTTACAATACTGAACATCTGGATGGAAAAATGAATTAAATTAAATGAGTAAAAGCAGCAATCTCTCATAATAGACTCTTTCTAGTTCCAGGTTGTCTTTAATACCCATAACAAAGTCAGCAAAAACAGAAGAAGGATGCAAGAGAAAGCGGGGGTGTAGCGTGATGAGTCAGTGAATGAGTTAAGGGGTTCACACAGGAGGTCCGAACAGAGATAATTATAATGTAAAGAAACATGTTTTATGGAAGGGAAGTGCTTTTATGGTATCGAGCCTCATCTCGGTGGGGATATACCTGCCCAAAATAAACAAAAACTCAAATAAAATGCTGAATTAGGGGAAGCAAAGGACGGGGATGGCAACAGGAGGGTGGGAGCTCTGACAAACCTGGCATCCTCAACCTCTTCCACAACCTCCTCCCTTTCCTCCCTCTCTCTGTCCTCCAACAGCTGCTGGAGTCTTCAGGGAGGGGTGAAGGGTCAAACAAGAGAAGGAAGAAAGAGATGAACGAAGGAGGGAAGAATGGAGGGAAGAATGGTCAGAGGAAGCTCTGCACTGAAAATCCCACTTTTATCTCCCCCTCAAACAGCCCCAAAGCCACTCTGACCATTTTCAAGCTGGAGCCTTGGATCAGTATTGGTCAAGATAATTTACTTTATCAGCACTAGAATAATGTCCCAATATTAATCTCCATTACATACATTAATTCTTTTTGTAATTAATTGCTTCATGTATATAAGAATTCATTAAAAGAGCACATAAATTATTTAGCTGCACAGCGTCTCGGCTTACAAATAATGACTTAAATGTCCACAAGCCTTTAAATATGTGTTCCAATGTGCAGAACTGCTATTAAAATGCATAACAAGTCAAAATGACGTCTGGGTGAAGCATTCAGGGACAAAATAAGTGCAAATCCAGTTTGAAATGTACTCAGATGGATGCGCACGTGCAACAACATAGCCAGTCAAAAATAGCCAATCCCAGATCAAAGCATGTCTGCAACAGCCCTGTTACCTCTTCTTTTTCTTTTTCTCTCGTTTCTTCAGTTTCTCCAGGTCTTTCTTGGCCATTTCAATGATGTCGGAGGTCTCCTTTTCGGGGGCCAGCGCTGTGGAGGAGAAGGAGCCAGGTCCTCCGTAGAACGACTGACGGGTGGAGGCACGAGACAGATTCTTCCTCAGATGCTCGTTCACAGCTTCGCTCTCCAGGAGTTTGGCTCTGAGGTGAAATATAGGGACACAAGCAGAAGTAAGAAATAAGAAAAAGAAGAAGAAGAATCAGAGGGACAATCCCCTTTATTTGTCACACAATTACATACATGCAGTCACATGCCATGCAAATTGGTGAAACTTGTCCTCTGCTTTTAACCCATCCTGGTCGCCTTCCTCCGCGGCAGACCAGGAGCGGTGGGCTGCCATCCAACCGGCGCCCGGGGACCCAATCTCTTTCGTCACCATTGGTCAGGTGGTGATCTTCTTGCATGTTTTTAGTGGGGGTATTTTTATGGAGGATACCCCAGGTGAGCACGGGGAGAACATGCAAACTCCACACAGAAAGGCCCCTTGTTTCCTCGAGCAGCAGGCACTGAAGGCGTGGTGGAGGACACACCACCAGTGCCCACAGCGGGATTAGAACCGGGACCTTCTAGCTGTGAGGCGACAGTGTTTCCACTTGTACCACCGTGCCACCAAAAAAAAAAATAAATAAAAGTACTGTATGACTCAGGGTTTAAAATACACCATGTGTGGTAACTTCTTGTGTTATTATGTGGAGCAGATCTTAAGGAGCAACCCAAAAGAAAATGAATCCTATTGCAAAAAGATAGTGGGCCATAGCCTGAAGTGACATCCAGTCGTCACAGTCTGACATCCATCAGCAGGTCATCAGTATATAACAAGTACATTACAGTATATAGTAGTATATAATAAGTACAATAATGTTTTGTATTCACACACTAATGCAAAAAACTACACAGATTATTCTAAAGAATTATTATTACATTGAAGAAAACGTAATTGGGCATTGGGGTGCACTGAGCTTTTCTCCAGTCACAGTTGTTTACCTGAGGTCTTCAATCTCTTTGATGTAGCTCTGAATCATGTTTCCAATTTCCTCAGTTCCACCTTCACCTGGAAGAGAACCAAGTTGGTTTCAGAGGATGGAGATGAAGAATGAGCAACGAGCAGAATCAAGCTCTTTACATGGAGACAAAAGATTGAAGAAATGATAACAAAAAGATCTGGTGAATGATTTGCAGGTGCGACCCACCTGCCCTGGTGAGGGCCTGGTTGGCCTGGTCGCTGAGCAGCTGGGTGAGTCGTGCCCGCTGGGCATCGATGGTCTCTTGCATGGCCTTCACTCTCACCCTCAGGTTGCTGTTCTCCGTCTGTAGCATGGAGTTCTCATGGAACATGTCGCTGAAGCTCTCCATGCCGTCCTCGCCTGCCATGCGTTTACCCTGCAGGGGCACAGAGGACAGCTTGTCACCCTCTAGAAATCTTCCCTGGTTATCTGATTTTCTGATCGCACTCACAACCCTTTGACGTCTTTCCTTACCGTCTTGTACTCCATCAGCTCCATCTGCAGTCGAGCGATCTCAGTCCTCAGAGAGCTGATCTGCTGGCTGGCCTTGTCCTGGTTCACCATCACCTTGTTCTTGATGTTGCGGGCTCGGTTGGCGTACTTCAACGTGTTCAATGTCTCCATGAAGTCGCGGTCAGACGGGCTGATGCAGGCGATCATCACTGTTTGGCTGAGATGAGACAGAGGCAGATATTTATTAATGCTTCATCCAGCTGCACATTTCTGACTAAGACTGATGTGCATTTTGATAAATGTGTACACCTCTGTGTTTCATTCATAAGGTTTTGGGGTTGAATTTATATTTTCTTTTGATTGAAAGAAGTTTAGTTTGCTGATTTGAGGAAAAAATCTGTTCAGTCCACCAACCTGTTTCCTCCTAACGAGTCCTGCAGAAGTCGGGTGAGTTTGGAGTCTCTGTAAGGCACATGTGAGGACCGCTTGCTTCGGTCACCCAAAGCACTGATTACATTCCCCAGAGCGAGCTGTAGCAACAGAGAGGGGAGCAACAAGGAGGAAAATATTTCAAGGTGATGCAGCAGCTTAATACATAAACGTACGTAACTGGAATTTATACAAGGTCACGAAAAAGGTGCTGACAGAGCTCTAAACTGAGGCCTGTACATGTTGTTGGGTAGAGTGGGGCTTATGTTAAGGGTTTTTATTCAGTAAATCATATCACTCATAGCTTTAACCCTAAAATGTTTACATGTGTTTGCACTGCACTGCACTGCACAGTGCAGATGGTCCTTTACTGAATCCTGCCACTAGATGGCAGTCAAACCCTAGAATATTCGAGGTTCTGGCTGAGTGACTTTACAAATCCTGCTAGAGTAACTCTGACAGGGAGAAGCTCACCAGCCCACAGTTGATGGAGATGCCCTCTTTGGCCCGGTCCCCCGTCGCTCCAGTTCTCTTCAGCCTCTCAGAACCGGCCAGGTCCACAAAGTGAAACTTGGCTGTCAGCGTCTCGTACTCGTCCATTTCGGAGTTTCCGTTGGAGACTCTGTTATCAGTCTCATTTTCTTGCTGAGTGACAATGACAGACAGAAACACTATTACTTAGCACTGTGCCACCCTGGCAGTATCCTTGTCATTTTCAAATGTAACTGAGTCTGTACGAACATTGTCGGAGGCACAGACGCGGACTTGGCACAGGTGGATGGTGAAGATGGCGTGGGATCGAGAGCTCTGGACGTTCATCTGGGTGCTGGCTGTAGTGCGAGACAGAGCCCCCAGCTTCAGGCACTGCATCATCTGAACAGGCAGAAGAGCTTTAAATATTAACACACAGGTCGAACTCTCTCTCTCGAACAAATACTCTGTAGGATTTCTAGAAGTAAACATCAGTGCAGGAATAAATAATACATGAATGAAGGAGTATTTGTAAAGGCCTCTTGGTGGCAAAGACCTTCACATTGAACAGTGAACAGTGTAGTGCTATGAATAAACATTCATTTCATGTCTTAATTTGCTTTTTATGATATGGCAAAACATTCACGTAAATAAATATGCTGTTAAATATGATCTCTGGTATATTGTGAAGATGATTAAAAATAACAGCTAAAATGGGCAAAATGTTTGTCACACACACACACACACACACACACACACACACACACACACACACACACACACACACAC
>JBBMOE010000002.1:19012511-19150239 GCA_037975065.1 Chaetodon trifasciatus
ACCCCACCCCCCGCCTCTCTTCCTGAGGCCTCTCTTCTCTTTTATTGCCTCAGCTTTTTCTTAACCAAACCAGGGATTGAAAGTGTTGTACAGATTGTTAAAACCTCTGCCATAAAATTGTGATTTTTGGGGAAAGGAAAAAAAACTGACAAGCGGCCATATTGTGATACAAAGTGAAATCAGAAAATATACTTATGAAAGGAATAGTTTTGGGAAATACACTTTCATACCACTCTCAGTCAGTAGCCAGCTCACTTAATCTAGAGACTGAGCCAGGCTAGCTGTTGCCCCCCGTTTCCAGTCTTTATGCTAAGCTAAGCTAATCGCCTCCTGTCCAGATGTGACTGATTTATCATCAAACTCTCATGCATTTTCCCAAAATGTTGAAATATTCCTTTGAAAATGTGATCAGACAAATAAAAAGGTCGGACCACTCAACCCCCCCCCCCACACCCAGCAGTGAAGCACCATCAGCACTGCAGCTGTGACACTGAGGACAAAGACTCGCCTGTCCGTAAGCAAAGATGGTGGCGTTGTAGCCCTCGAAGCAGCCCTCGATCAGCTTCTCGGTGCAGGTGGTGTAGATGGCATCCTGCTGGGAGTCCATGTCAAACATGTAGTCGTAGGTGAAGGCCTTGTCTTTGCCCAGCATCACCTGAGGCTCCCCGGGCATCACATACGTACAGATGTGACATCCTTCGATCTTCTCCCTGGCCAGCTGAGGACGAATCCTGCAGCAGATACAAAAACAGATGAGAACTTGTCGAGGTACACAGTGAGGATGTATACTATCTGGCCACTTTATTAGGTACACCTATATTATCATATGCAGCCCAGCACAACAGATCTTTTACTTTTTTTGTCCAGCAGGCTTTACAGAGGCTTCTTTGGACCATTTAGTATTTTCTTTTGTTACCCAAAAACAGAACTACTGTCCTTTGTCGGGTTCCCTGACTGGTTTGTGAGAGCATATGTATCTGGACAAGTACAATGCAGCCTACAGCAGGAGAAATTGCTGGCATCACGCGGCCAGCAACGGAAGAAAAGTCCAACCCCACCTAAACCAGTGAGCCAAGTAAAAAAAATAGAGAGAGACATTGTAAGTCCTGCCTCAGTTCTGGAGTGGTTATCTGGAGTTAGTGTATAACAGTCCAATTGAATAAAAAAAGGAGAATACAGACAAAAACTCTCTCACTTATAACAGCAAAAACTTAAATTCCTACCCTGTGTATGTACAATCAAACTCACAAACACATCAGCTTGATTACAGTCAGTGGGGACTGGCGTGAACTGTTTGTGTTTGTTTCTGTTTGTGTAAGACCATTTTAATTACTCTTCAGTGCTGCAGTATTGAAATACAGATGGCCTTCAAAAGTCAATAAACCTAAGTGTTATGTGACTTCACTGCGTTTGGTCGACCTTAGCTAATGCTAATGCTAATGCTAATGCTGCAGCATGCTGCAACACTAGCAGGCTATAAAGCAGACATGCATGCTGTAAATCTCCTTCATAGGCGGGCTCCACAGTGGGACCAATCAGATTTGGTATGTGGTACTGGGAGACATACAAATTAAAGGACTTACATTTGGATCAGGACATCCTGATTTCTTCAGCAATCTGTTGATTTTATTGCTTTAAAAACTTCTCTAGTAAAACAAAGTACAGAAAAGACTGTGCAGCAACACATTACTGCTTATTGTCCACATACAACAAAGGGCTTTTAAAACATTTAAAATACAGCAGGGGTTCAGCTTTTTACCCAAAGACCATTTTTAATTTCTAAGGAAATCACACCATAACATTAATGTACTATCACGGTTTAAAAGCTCAGCCTTGGTCTGAATAAAAGCAGGTCAAACATCAACAACACATTTGCTTTTACAGTCCAGGTCTGAGCGAGAGTGTCCCCTTTCAATGTTCAAGGACGCGCTAAGAGGACAGAGAGTTGCTGTAGCACCGACGTACGATGATTTCTGTGGGGATCAGACTTGTGAATCACACCGCAATCTCTCTGCCCATGCTGCTGAATTAGTTGGCACAATCGAGGAGTTGCTTAATTAAGCAGGAAACTGGAGACAGAATTTGTTCACACATGATCATTAGAGCGATGCATTAGCCTGTTTTTGGCATGTGGCCATTATAAATTAACCAAACCTCCTTCATGCTGAAACAGTTATTCCAGTAGCCATAAAAATCTCTGCCTCTTGTGCGATAGACAAAGTGATGGACCGTTTCTTCATTTCAAACAGTTTTTATCTGCTGCAGATTTGTTGCTTTTGCACCAGAAGAGCGTGAGGTCAACATCCTTCTCTGACCCAATACTTTGGCCCATAAAACCTGCCAGCTGAGATAATATGTACCGCTTTAGTGTGTCCATCTGTCTGTCTGTCTGTCTGAAATGCTGAAATCTGGCAGGGATTAACGACTTGAACGTGTATGTGAGAGAGAAAAAAGAGAGGGAGTGACAGCAGCATTGTGTGTTCATTCTGCAATGAAAGTGAGCATTTATTCCTTTTGTGAAAGAAACACACACACACACACACACACACACACACACACACAGAGGGGCAGCATTCAAGGACACAGACAGCAGAGACAGAGACACTTTCTGAATGTCAGCCTGAGCTGAAAGACATTACATAAATATATAAAAATAATTTTCTACAGGTCCGCTGAAGTAAAACAGTAAAAAACTCCTTTTTGTTGAAAAGCAGGGAGCAATATAAAATATTATTGATCATCAAATGTCTGATGTCTGTTTCATACTCGTCATATTCATTAAAATTACTGGAATGTAGTGAAATCTTAAACCTCAAGCACCATAACTTCATATCATATCAGGAGGTGCATTAAGGAACTGATTAATGCAATGCAATTCATTTACTGACAGGAGAAAATAAGCAGGGCTTTGATACTCAGAGGCCAGGATTACCCTAACAGCAGGTGCTAGCATGTAGCAGCAAATGCATGACTTCAGCATCCATGTTCTCCTCACACCACGGTCCAATCCTTCAGAAAGCATCGCCCTGCTGTTTGAAACTCCTCTCGGGTTCAGCTCACAAACAAGCTTGGAGGAAAAGCACCTGACAGCGGGCCTGCTGGTCTCCCTGTCCTGTGTGGATAAGGGCCTCATTGTGCCTCCACGTTCAGGGCAGAACAATGCAGTGAGGGGAGTACAGTGCAGCCATTGTGTCTGTCTGTGTGATACTGGATCCCAGCGCTGACGCCGACGCCACGGATGCAGGATTACACGGCTGGATGGAGGCGAGGGAGGAGAGGTAATGTCCTGACCAGAGGTTGCGACGTGTCCGCAAATAACTACACAAAATGGTCACTGAGTGGGCGAGGATACAAAAACAAACCATCCTAAAAATGCAAACTATCTTTGATTCTTCTGCTGGCCATTTTTGGTAGCACACATTCATTTCAGGCTGTTGTATCTCTGCCACTTGAAACGTGTAATGCTGGTCAACAAGGAATTTAGACACATTTTTCTCAATGTCCTGATGCAGCAGCAGCAGCCCAAATTGTAAAAACTGCACTTGACAAAGACTTTCATGTGTAATCATGAAGATTTTCCCGTGCAATCGCTTATTGACAGCTGAAAAACCTGCATTGAAAAATGTAAACATGTGAACATAATAAATGATGTAAGACTGTGATATGCTGAATAAGGAGAATCAGCAAGTAAAAAAGCTGCTTCAGTATTGAGTGAGACTTGATTATGAAGTAGCTGCTGACGGTCCCTGGGGGTGGATTTGCTTGGGTTAGCTAGTTTTCACCAAGGTTAGAAGTTAGTTTGAATCTACGTGTGGATATTTTAGTATTTCTGTCAACAGAGCAGATCTGCACAAAGTTTGTTTTCCCAACTCTCTGTGGTACAAGTGGGAAATAAGCCTCATGTTTAAATAAATTAGGGTCTCATCTGCCATGTTACGTGACTCAGGAGAGTCCAGGAATACAACAATTATCTTTCTTTTATGACACTAATGTGGTTATTGGCTCCACAGGGTGCAGGCTTTTGCAATCATGAAAATAAACCCACTTTTAGGAAATAAAGCATGACTTGAGGCACTATTTAACACAGAAGATGTCATACATATTTAATGACTTAGGCTAATTAAACTGATCACAAGACAAGATGTTTCGGGAGCGTTTAACCCCATCAGCTGAACGGATTCCTGGGGATATTTCTGTGGATCTGAAGTGTGCTCGGTATAACTAACTAGTCAAATCTTACTGGGAGAACAAGCGTACACAATCCCTCCCAGTTACTCTACACCGCTTGTGCTCTTTTGTTTCGTGCTCTGCTGCTGTAATGAAACAATAAACGTGATCCCAGTCAGAAAATCAATTAGCTTCCATGTCAAATTCACCATTACATGTTTCCTTGGCCTGTTAGACTGTTCTAGAAATCTAATCCTTTCCAGTAACCTCAAGGGGGGTCTTTGTTTCAGACAATTTAGCTCACTAATTGGGTGTGTAATCCTGTCTGTCTCTCCCACAGTACTTTCACACCCGGGAATCTGATGGCATTTCCCAAATTTACTCTTTTCATCTGCATGTAAATAGTGAGGGGCCTTGGCGGTGCTTTCAGGGTTTTGGAGGAGATCAGTTTCTCATGAATGCAAATATTAATATTACAGAGTTTAGTCTAAGATCATTTAGAATTTGTCAGGTTTTAGCTGTTTTTGGAGTAAAGTTGTTATACTTAACAGGAGCATTCACATCTTTTTACAAGATTTAGACACTGGTGACTCAGATGTGCTTCGTTGGATCACGATGATATGAGCATACTATACTATTGTTTTCAGTATTTCCTCTACATTCATTTAGGAGTGGCGGGCCGCTGCTCCTAAATCCTAGCCGCCGCTCCTTCAAATTTCTTTTTCTTTTTTTTTTTTTTTTATTGTCACAAATGCACCACCGCCGCAGGTCTCCACCTTCACAGCAGAGTCCGACGTTGATTACTCGCGAGAGCGCGGCCTTGAAAGTGACATCATGTCAAGCACCCAGGCACCAGGTCTGAGAGTCAGAGGAGTGTCGTCTTGGAAAATAGGGCAGCGACTTACCGGAAAAAAGATATTAGCTTAAGATAACTCATAATAGATTTTACAAGTTAAACAGACATTCACAAAATATTGATGGCCAGCTAACGTTGCGTAACATATCGGTAGCTTAAGTTAATGGGGCCCGGTGCCAACTCAGTGTTGTTAACGTGAGTAAACTAACTGATAGCATTAAGCTAATATCTACACGCCATGATGTAACTGCTGACTGCATTTTCAGATGAGCTTGTTCAAATGTTTCTCTAAGAAGAGAAAGACAGCTGATGAAGATGACGCTAGTCAGTAGTGATGTGTCGGTCGCCAACGAAACGGCTCTTAGAGCCGCTCTTTGAAGTGAACGATCAGAGCCGGCTCCTGCCTGCGAGCCTGAGCGAGAGCCGCTTTGGGTTTTTTTTTTTTTCTCGACTTTTTTCCATTCAAGCTGCACGTGATTGGTCAACTACATGATGTGTGGTGGCTTCAATGTGTACGCACTGAGCAGGAGGGGGAAAAGCGGGGGTTACAGACACAGCGCATGCGCACACACGCACACACAAACACACACACACACACACACACACACACACACAGGCACATTCAGCCTTTAAGAAGCTATTTTCAACTGGCCATTCAATAAATAGATTGTAAAAGTAAAATCTGCAGTCAACTGTCATTTGTTTACTCTGCCACGTCTCCCCAGAGAGCCTGCCCCCACTGCTGAAAAAAATCCTAGAGGAAACACTGGTTTTACAAAATTACAAAATTAAAATCAAGCGGATTTCACTTCAAACAAAGCAAGTTGCTGTTTGGAGGAAAATCTGAATTTTCTTGCTGAAGTCCATCTTGATTTTAAGGCTCCATGGCAGCTCATTCGTTGTAAATAAGTACATCCATCCATCCATCCATCCATCCATTATCTCCCACTTCATCCGGGGCCAGGTCGTGGGGGGAGCAGCCTGAGCAGGGACGCCCAAACTTCCCTCTCCCTGTACACTTCCTCCAGCTCTTCCGGGGGGATCCCGAGGCGTTCCCAGGCCAGCCGAGCGACATAGTCGCTCTAGCGTGTCCTGGGTCTTCCTCAGGGCCTCCTCCCAGTGGGACATGCCTGGAACACCTCCCTTGGGAGGCGTCCAGGGGGCATCCGATAGAGATGCCCGAGCCACCTCACCTGAGTCCTCTCGATGTGGAGGAGCAGTGACTCTACTCTGAGCTCCTCCCGGGTGACAGAGCTCCTCACCCTATCTCTAAGGGAGCGCCCTGCCACCCTGCGGAGGAAACTCATTTCAGCCGCTTGTATCCGGGACCTCGTTCTTTCGGTCATGACCCAAAGTTCATGTCCATAGGTGAGGGTAGGAACGTAGATTGACCGGTAAATCGAGAGCTTCGCCTTTCGGCTCAGCTCCTTCTTCACCATGACAGACCGGTACAGCGACCGCATTACTGCTGCCGCTGCACCGATCCACCTGTCAATCTCACGCTCCGTCCTTCCCTCACTCATGAACAGGATCCCAAGATACTTAAACTCCTCCACTTGAGGCAGGAACTCTCCCCCAACCTGGAGGGAGCAAGCCACCTTTTTCCGGTCGAGAACCATGGCCTCAGACTTGGAGGTGCTGACTCTCATCCCAGCTGCTTCACACTCGGCTGCGAACCGCCCCAATGCACGCTGAAGGTCCTGGCTCAAGGGAGCCAACAAGACAACATCATCCGCAAAAAGCAGAGACGAAATCTGCCGGCTCCCGAACCGAACCCCCTCCGGCCCCTGGCTGCACCTAGAAATTCTGTCCATAAAAATGATGAACAGAACCGGTGACAAAGGGCAGCCCTGCCGGAGTCCAACGTGCACCGGGAACAGGTCCGACTTACTGCCAGCAATGCGGACCAAGCTCCTGCTCTGGTTGTACAGGGACTGTACAGCCCTCAACAGAGGGCCTCCAACCCCATACTCCCGGAGCACCTCCCACAGAATGACGTGAGGGACATGGTCGAATGCCTTCTCCGAGTCCACAAAACACATGTGGACTGGTTGGGCAAACTCCCATGAACCCTCAAGCACCCTGTGGAGGGTATAGAGCTGGTCCAGTGTTCCACGGCCGGGATGAAAACCGCATTGTTTCTCCTGAATCTGGGGTTTGACTATCGGCTGGATTCTCCTCTCCAGTACCCTGGAATAGACTTTCCCAGGGAGGCTGAGGAGTGTGATCCCCTGATAGTTGGAACACACCCTCCAGTCCCCCTTTTTAAAAGGAGGGACCACCACCCCAGTACATTTCTTTTGCAAATTATCAGTTCAAAAGGAAAACGGGTGGCCAAAATGAAAATGTTGAATTTGCAGCTGTTTCATAAGCCGGAAGTTTAGATCAATGGTTCTCATTGATTACAATCAATAATGATTGAAGCCAAAGCAGTCTAGTTTGCAAAAAGCACAGTAAACTGAGTATCAGTGTATCAGTACAAGAGCTGTACAGCTGTGGTGACTCGTCTATTTTAGGGGCTATGGACTTTGAGCATTAGGGGAGGAGCTGAGGTCATAGTTCAGGTGAGGGTCAGGGTCAGGGGTCATGACTTCCCTGTGGCAGAGACTCGTCTGGTGATCGTTGCTAGTAACAGATTCAGATACAATCAAAAGAGGGTCCAAAAGACATTTGAGGTTCTAGATTATAATCTTGATTCCAAAAAAGTTGGGACGCTGTAAATAAAGAAAAGAGAGAAAGCAGAAAGTAGGAGTATAAAATACATAGATGGCTGGAAGACTGGATGGACAGCAGCTTTACGAAGTGTTCCCAAAGTGGTGAACGTCGCTCCATCCTCACTGGTGAATGACTGAGCCTTTCCAGGACGCCCCTTTCATACCCAATCATGATACTATCACCTGTTACCAATAAACAGGTGTTTTTGGAGCGTTCCACATCTTTCCCAATTTTTGAAACGTGTTGCTGCATCAGATTCACAATAAGCAGATATTTAGAAAAAACAATGAAGCTGATGACGAATATTTCGTCTTTGTGCTGTTTTCAGTTGAGCATATGTCAAAAAGGATGAGCAAGCTGTCACATTTTGCTTTATGTATGTTTTACGCAGTGTCCCAGCTTTTTCTTGAATCAGTGTTATGGACTGACTGTCAGCATGATGACAGTTTGGGTTCAGTCTGTCTATCAACACTGTTCAAAGCACAGCACTTCTACATGCTTTGTTTTACTTTCTAAAAACGTCACCCATTCACAGCTTGGTTCCCAACTGTCGATTCAGCTGTGAACACCTGAGCACGCCCAAACCTGCTGCCACACCCCTGAATCCCTCCAACCCCCATCAACCTCCTCTTCGCTGCACTCCGTAAATCATTATGGGTGCCACACACGGCTGCACCCTGGGGGAAGGGGGGGTGAAGGATACACAGCAGAGGTGTGAGAGAGTGCCTGTCTGAGACTCTCAGCTTCAGCGACAGTTACAGCTCTTATACAGCTGTCAGCAAAAAAAAGAATGAAATATTGAAATGTTGCGAAAAATAAGAGATTTAAGGATATGCTACAGATGGACAGTGCCAAATAAATTCAATCCAGTCTAAAGAAATGATTAGTCAGAAAACTGTTATTCTTAAAGCTTTTTGGAGGTCGTGCTGATGAGGCTGATGTCAAGCCTCTCATTATTTTATTGCATTTGCATAAAAAATCTGCATTGGTGAATATTAAGCATTAAACAAAAATGAATTATGTTTCCAGTGATAATATATACGACAGAATATGAAATCTTGTGACAAAACTCTGATAGAAACTACATTTATGAAGGTCAAAGAATTGCCTTTGGGTTTGTTCACTCCTTCTTTTTGCAGAGAGAGAGAGCAACAGAGAGTTCGTGCTTAGATTTGGAGGAAGTGAAAATAAGATTGAGAGCAACCTTTGTCAAAAATCAAAGGCGCACACACACGCACGCACGCACGCACGCACGCACGCACGCACGCACGCACGCACGCACGCACGCACGCACGCACACAGAAGACCTGCAGCTCTGCTTGCAGTGGCACTGCAGACTGGAGTGTAAACAGGCCAGATCGTCATGTGGAGATTTGCTGAGAGCAGGAGTGCTGCAGCTTGGGATGATGTCACCTGCCACTGTGCTGCCCACTCAACTTGAAGTAGAGCGTCCCACTGTCCTTCTTAAAGGAGACAATTAAACCACCGTGAAGGACAGAGGCATAGAGTGTGTGCAGAAGAAAGACAAGGTTATGAAACAGAAAGTGTGCATGTCTTTGTCACACACTTGGTCTGTTGCCAGACTCTGCAGGCTGAGTACATGTCTCCTTGTGGCTGTAATCATAGTGAGGTGGCAGGGAAAGGGTGGCTATGATGGGGTAGCTGGTTTGCTCCAGTTATTAAACAAGCCATCATGTGCCAGATGGGTGGGGTTGACCTTCTTGGTTTAACACATCAGGATAATTCAGAACTGGTCAGGTAAGTTGCAGATCACAGTCAGGAGCATGCACTTAATTGCCTTTGAAGCTTTTCGCTGTTGTTTTGTCTTAATCTCCCCGTCAATCACTGTCCTCAGAAGACAACCGCGCGCTTCTGTCCGTGGGCGTGTTTGAAAAGGCAGTGTCACTCAGGTGTGTGAGGCAGCCTCAGCAAAGGGCTTTTCAAACACCACAAGGGAGAGGTTATAGGTACCAAAAAAGCTCTCACGACCAGAGAAATGGCATCACTGTGTGCTGCATGTGTGTGTGAAGGACAACATCCGTCATGAAATTACTGCAAATGCTACGCCAACTGCAGAAATAACACCTAGAACTTGCAGCCAGTGCTCAGTTGTTGTACAAGTTGTTGTAAAATCAAGCTCTAAATTCTGTATGAAGGTTATTTTGCACCATTTTACTGTCACTATCAGTTTTTTGTCACCAACAACTACATCCACTGGTAAAACAACACAACACTGTATAATTCAAATATGTTTGACCGTACACTTCACATATAGCACATAATACAGTTACACAGTGCCAACACTTCACTCCTAGACAATATTGCTCTTTCACAGCACCAAAAAAAGTACATCAAAACCAAGCATACAGTAATAAATACCATTACATTGCGCTTGTAAAACAGTAAATCTAAGTCATGTGAACATCTGTGCTAAAAGCTAAAGAATATTAATTTTCCAGGCCTTATTTGCAGGAATAACCTTTCAAGTTCCTTCATAAAACCCTTTGTTCTTACTTAGTATATTTACATATAAGTATGGCAGGCTACTTTAATGACATCTGTCTGTACACCAGGGCTGTACGCTTACTTTTTTAGGTGGTAGCACTGGTGCTAGCAAGTTAAAGATTTTAGTAGCACAAAGAAAAATTTAGTAGCACACACAGTTGGACAGTTAGTTAATGTGTTTATTGGCTAAATTAATTTGATACTGATTGAAATTCTAACAATGTTGAACAACAATTAAACAGATTCTTTAACCTTCATTTTTCCTCCACCTGAACACAACAGGATGAATTTAAACATTTTTAAACATGAAAAATCAGCAGTGTTATATTTTCAATGCACATCAGTGAACTGCCTGTGCCGGTCTGAATTAGATATGGCAATGCAATGTTCATCTTTATTTTAATCTCCCTCAGCACGTCCTCATTCATCTTGGAGATTTGTTTATTGACAGCAGCAGTGACTGTCCCTGAGCGGCCCGGCTGACTTGAGGCAAGGTCTGGCCGTATACAAGCTAGGTGAAATCTTTTAACCACTGAGGGTTGGATCGAATCATTTTTGTATCTGAGGAGACAGGACGGCCCAATGAATAAGCGACGAGTGACGAAGCTTCAGCATCAGACTCCGTAAATGCTGTAGTAGTACAATTTTCCTCCAAACGCGTCTTTTATCCTCGTTGTCGTGACTTACTGAGGCAGAAACTAAAGAAAAATACCTCTTCATTTTGCTTGTCTTCTTGTTATTCTTAGTTGTCGCAGTTGGTTTGTCACAAAAATGATCAAAAGTCACGGTTTCCTGGCACAGATCAGCGAGGGTGGGAATGTTTACCCGGAAATGTAGTTCTTCTGTATTCGGATTGAGAAGGACCGTACACACTTAGAACTACAACTCCCATGAAGCATTGTTCCAACAACTGACGAATATGACAAGAGACAGTAATATAGCCTAGTTTTCCCCACTATTTTTTTAGACATGATACCAGCCAATACCTTCGCACATGTGCTAGTGGATGCATATTTCTCTTCGCACAGAATGATTTTTAGTAGCAAATGCGACGGAAATTGTTGCACTGTACAGCCTTGCTGTACACACGGCAGGCTGGCAGAGGTTGTATGTTGCATGTATATGCAAAAAGAAAAAAAAAATCTACTTAGCAGCACGGGGATTAGTGCAACAGAGCTCAGCTGATGTGCATGTCAACTAGGGGTAGTGTGCAGGTTTGAGGGGAAAGACTAATCACTGTAGGAGCTGGGACAATATCTGCGTTTCACAAACTGTGAAAGACTTAAAGCTTGTGTGCATTTTGAGGCAATTTTGCACATCAATGTGCAGAAGCAAGACATTAATATGCAGAAGAGAAAATAAAATAAAACAAAAGAAGACAATGACGACATCTTCGGCTCAACTACACAGAATTTATGATAAACTTTGCAGAACCGATGTGGGACAGTTGCATGACAGAGATCCTTGCTTTTAAAATGCCTCTCGACACAATGAGACAGTACATTTTTAGTATCAGAAACCCTCCTAGAAGTGGTTTCATGCTCCGTCCTTTCAGCCAGACAGGACCACCTACTGCACCAGACAAAGATCTCAGAGCAGCATCTGTTCCGGTGAACACCAGGCCACAGACGAGCTGCAGGAAAACCGCAGGCGTATGCAATCAGTCAAACACAAATCCATTGCTGACTTCAGATCTGTGGAGGTTCAACATTTCCTAATATTGCAGTAATAAGTCCATACTGTGCGTGATATGAAGGATGTGGCTGTCATGGTGACCAGCAATGGGAGCCAAGAATTAAAGTCATAATCCGATCCCAGCACGATATAATGCTGGTCTGGCTGGCTAAAGATGCCAGGGGGAGGGGCGTCGCAGAGGCGAGCTTGCTCAGCATCCTGCCACCCGTCAGACTTCAGATGAGGTTAATTCACTGCCAACCCATCCGGTGAATTCAGCTCAAGATCTTCTCTGTGCCTCCATCCTCACGTCCGAAGCATCAAAAAGCCTTTATAATATAATTAATCTTAACCCACAGGGATAATTGTGCCTCTTTTCAAGCATAAGCACCTGGCCAGGCCACAGTTACACACTCTGTTAATTACACAAACCTGCCAACTCAGTCTGGGCTCAACATCCAACTTATGTTTAGAGGATATGAAATATTAATCAGCTCAAAGCCGCGACAGAAAAACAGAGTTACCCTCAGGTCAAGGGCTCAGACATGCTTCATCGTCTGTGCTGCATCGATTAACCACGTCAGCAGTTTTAACTCAGAGCCGTGATTATATTTTAAGTCAGAATCCACAATTCCTCTTCAAAACCTGGAATCCTACTTCAAATAACCAGAACCAAAAATACAATATCCTTGGGAAGCTAACAAATATGTTGATTTGAATTACATCACTATAGCCAAATCATGTGTACTGGATTATATAAAACCCTCTCAGCCAACAATTCAGACAAAGAACAAAAAATAAGTATGATTGTGAAACTGTCGAACATCTTAATCCACCAGGGAAGTGGGAGAAGCCCTTTGTATCTTTTTTCCAATTATGTCAACATGAATAAAAGATTGTTTAGGCAACAGATTTCACAGTGTGACATCCGTGCACAGGCTTATGCTGAAGCTGGTAAAAGCTCACCCCTCTCTGGGAAAGACAGAGGAGAAGACTGAGACTTTACTCCCTCAAGACATGAGATTTCAAAGTTTAAACTTGGTGCAATGCAGGAATAAAAACAAAATCAAACAGCGACAGACAGGTCTTGCATGGCATGCACACATAAGACATTAAACTTACTGACAGACTTAAGACTTGACCCAAACGCAGCTCTCAGGGGAGAAAAACAAAGAACAAGTGAATTTAAATGGCATCAAATGTCTGGCCAGATTTGTGATCTTTACTTATTCTTAAAACAGAAGAGTTCCTGGTTAAGTCACAATTTTGCCAAATATTGGGTGTTATATTTGGATCTCATACAGCTGCTTGAAGATTACATTAATCGATGCAAGATTTGAAAAAAGGCTTTGTTCTGCTTTAAATAGCAAAAAACAGGTATCATATTTGCACCAGTATCAAAAGAAATGTGCACGGCCTGAGTAAAACTGCTGCTGGTGTGAAAGACCCATTTCTGTTTTATTGTTATTTAACGAGTAAAGCCCAAGCACAGCACAGCTGATGTCTACACACAGCAACGTGCATATGAGCCTAAATTCAAACTGAGTCACATTTATTTTTAAAGTCGTTTTATCTCCACAGACTTGTCACTAAGTGTGCTACAGAGCGACAGTAAAGACGGAGAACAAACACAATGGTAGAGCTGGTAAAAACAACACATACACGCCCAGGCTTCTGTCAGGACACACTGCCTGTGTTTTATAATCTGCACACCAAGTTGACGGGGAGCTGACACTGCTCTGCTGCTGCACTGAGCTCCACGTTTATCTTCCTTTAATAAAGCTTTGGATATGTGTGGTCATCCCACTGATCCTCCAGCTTGTGAGCCTTTCGGAAAATGTGCTTTCAAAAACAAACAAGGCTGTGGCAAGTCCTCCCGGCACGCTGATAATGGCTTTACTGCTTCCTGCGGGTCAAGGGTCAGGGAGCAGACCACCCCATCATTATCAGGGGCAGGGAGGGGAAGGCTAGGCGACATGAGGTGTCAGCGAGGGATCATCTGTAGCTGTCGACATGGAGAGGAAAAACTGGCAGGCAGGCTGGGGTCAGTGTTAGAGGGAACGTGGACCCTTTTTTCAACAATGGGCTGTGAGGGGATGAAAAACATCTTTTGGTGGCCACTCACATCTAATTGTCTATTTCGATACTGAAAGCTTGTGGCATGCTATCATTAGCACTGGTTGCTCTGTTAAATTAGCCTGCAGCTCAGATAGCTAGCTAAGAAATTATGGTAAAAAGCAGCAGTTTGCTCACTGTGCCGACTCTTTTCAAGATACTTGAAGCTGAAGAAGTAAGACCAGGACTGAGGTGACATCAGGTACTTTAAAATGTTAAGTCACGACCACAATTTAAGAGTTTATCTCCATGAAACTAAATCGTCATGTTTCTACAATTTATTTATATTAATACTGTCCAACTACAAACCAGGATTGATATGAAAAGTCATGTTTACACTTGCCACAATAAATCAGACTGAAGCGTAAAAATGTGCCAGAGTTTGACCCAAACAATGCCACAGAACAAAAGGGAGATAAGACTTTTTACTTTTAAATATCACATGACTGAAAACTGACTGAGCAGCGACGTTTTTAAAGCCTCCCTCTTTTTCTAGCATGGCTGACACACTTGATTTGTGGACACACAAGTGTGCTATGAATGATGCCTCCTTTTCAGGAGTGGAAACTCCGGCCAAAACACACTCGCACATTAAACCCTATATGAGGCGTGTTTAATTACATTTGGATCATCTAGCATGACAAATAAACTCGTACCGTATGCGTTTATCTTGCATCGCTGATATAGGGCTGGTGGTATGATGTCAAGCATCTCATATAACAGCAGCACAGCCTTAAAACAACAGCTAGCAATCGTTGGTAATTATACCAGTCAGCATTCATGCACAAGCAATTACCAGTGATTCATACTTGCTGATTAGAGGCGATGCTGATGCTGCAGAAGAATTAAATATCAGCGCAGAGGCCCATTTCCTCTGGCTGTTTGACTTGGAGCAAAGATATTTAACTGCACAGTTAACCTGACAAACATGCAACAAAGGTCCAGACCAGATGTGAACCACAGACGTTGATGGTCCACGGTCTGGCCCTTTACCTTGTCCATTACTTTTTTGTACACTGCATCAGCATTTGAAAGCCTAACGTACCTGCAGCTGCACAGATGGGTCACTCACCCACTCCTGAAAGCACTTCATGTTATTAATGTGAGCTTCTATGCTGAGTTTTAGTGCCACAAATGTTTGAATGCTATTAAAGAAGCCATTTTCCAAAGCCACTCTCTTTTTTACAAAACCTTTGTCTACACTAATATGCAATATGCTTGCTCAGTCCAAAGCTTATTAATAGTCACCACACCACTTAGCCAGGTGAAATTTGATATCATCCAATTTACTCAAATAAACAACAGTTGTATGTATCTGGATGCATGTTTGGAATTTCCTCAGAGATTCCACTTCACCGCCCGTATCACAGTCAGGGCTGGACTGCAGTGTCATTCAACCATGTGGTGTTGACACAGGAGTCCCATCTCTGTGTCAACCACAGGCCAGCAACACAAAGGCTAGCACGACAATGTGGAGAGAGCGTGTGTTTTCATGTGTGTGCGAGGGCGGGTAAGGGACACATCAGCCAGCCACTATGTGCAGCTTTCAAGGCAGCCAGATAGCAGATAATAGGTTAGGCAAACAGTCGAGGTCGAGTGGAAGTTGGCGCGACTCCACAGTTAACCATTTCCCTCTCTCTCTGATATTTGCTTTTATTTTTTGCCATTATGTGCAAGTGGGGGGGGGGGGCGATAAACACTGAAACATTTAACAAAGACGCCACCCATGTTGAGTGTGCACACCTGCAGCAAAATGAAAATTACTAACACCTCATGAATATGCAGATTGAGACAGCTGCTACATGACGCCAGCAGGTGGTGATGGTTCATTTGCATACGCTGCCTTCAGCACGGTTTAATTCACGCCTGCATTTCAGGTGCAAGGCTGTCTGACGCTGGGAGGTGTCTGACAGCCTCACGATCCAAAACGTGTGAAGGAGCTGTTGTATTGTTCAAGTCCACAGATTGTCAGAACAGTCAAACCCAAAGATATACCATTTGCTCTCATACTCGACAACGAACCCACTGTAAATCCTCACATTTGAGCAGCTGGAACTGGAAAATATTTGACCATTTTGCTTGAATAAACAGGCAATTTGAAGACTGAGAAACTGAAATGGACATTTTTCCTATTCATTGTACAAATATTTGACTAATTACCAAAGGAAATAATCATTACTGGCCACAAAGGTTTCACTTTTTAAGGCAGTTTAGAGATGCCTCATCCGAATTAGGCCAGTGATGCAAGATACCTCAGATACCACCTTTAATGGACAGACGGACAAAGCTTGATTCATGAAGACCAGCTCCCTTAACAGAGAAAATGCATCCCTCCCTATTAACAGCAGAGACAGCCTCTTGACATAAATAACAAGGTGGCAGCTCACTAAGCAAACAGAGCTATCTGTGACCGTCTGAGGCCTATTTGTGACATTCTGCTAGCAGTTTGATGATGGAAGTTCAGTTACATCCACGTCCTATTTGTGGCACTGGTCCTACATTTAGACCTCGTCCGTTTTAGCCGAGCCCTTAACTGGACAGATCTGCGCAGGGAGGGAAAAAGCTGACAACACAAACTGGAGTGAAAACTGAAGCAAGGAGGAAGAAAATAGTGCAGCGGGGGGAAAATCAAAGAGAACAACATATTTGCATGGGTGTGGCATACATGTAAGCTACTCTATAATTACATCCAACCTATTTTGCATGACCAGTTTGTTTCCTAAGTGATACATGAGGGGGGAGGAGAAACAGGAAGAGAAGGAGGAAATCTCTTCCGTTGTCATAAACCTGTTTGCATGCGGTGTGCTGAAGGCCCTCTGCAGCGATGCAGATGCGTCTGGCAGAAATGTGCTGACTCCTTGAGGTTGTGATATAGATAACTGAGGTCTTCCAGCAATGCTGCGGCCGGTCGTGAGTCTATTTTGGTGTAAGCTGAGTATAAGTGTAGGCTATGCTTAGGATCGCCTCGGAATAGGAGAGCCTTCTGTCTAGAAAGAGGGTCATGGTGGCTCAACACTGGAAATGAATCTGGGTTTCACTCAAATGACTGTGTTAGAGGGCAGTCTGACACCATGGCGAAGTCAGTAACTAAAGATAATCGAATATGCGACGATTGCTGCTTCAGGAATCCTCGACTGCACAGGGAAGTCCAAAGGGCCCTGGCTTTGTTTAGGATGTTTGTCTGTCTGCAACTGATTTTATTTGGATTAACCAAAGATGACGCATCAAAAATTGCTTGTTTTGTCCGACCAACAGTCTAAAGGTAGGACATTTGCAGAGACAGAAAAAAAAGAAGCCAAAAAAAAGCAAATCTTCATATTGGGAATGTTTAATTGATACCTTTTGACTGGCCAATCAACTAACTCTTCAAGATTTAACCACTCCAGCAACTACATCAAGACTGTTGATAATCAGTGATTTAAGTTTATTCGTTTATTCACTGTTAGCAGCTTCCCCAATGAGAGCAGATTTTTTCTGTTTTGTATCATTTTAATTGAGTATCTTTACGTTTTGGACTGCTGTTTGGGCAAAACATGCAAACCAAAGACGTCACCTCAAACCCTCAAACTTGTAAAAGACCTAATTTTTGACATTATAAACTATAAGCTTAGTTAACTGTTGCACTTATGACAGTGATTACAGGTACAGAGAGCATAAGCGTCTATTAACTCTAGTGGCAACACTATAAAATAACGCTGTCTGGCAGCCAGTGTTCTCCTTCATGTACCATAAAATACAAAGTCATGTAAGGTCAGTTTATCTTACACTGTAATGAGGTGACTCTATTCAAAACTGGCCTATGCTGAGCTCCTCTCTCCATACTGCTCCTTGAACTAGCGTTGCAGGAAAAGTGGGTGTTATTCATAGCTTCCGTCTGGATAGCTTGGCTAGCACTTTAACACTTTGGCTAACACTTAAAAAGACAAGTGGCATGTGTGGAGAAGTAATGCAGCACAATGCAAGCTCCCCTAAGGCCATTTCTGGAATAAAAGAATGTGGATCGTAGCATGAGGACGCAGCGCTGGATGGAAACAACTCATGTCAAGGCCAACACTCATCGCTGCAGACAAAGCAACAAAGAATGAAGCAGACTCTCCGGAGGCAGCGCAGAAGAAAATCCACCATTATCGACAACACAGTCGGGCTTGGCCTGAAGCTGAATTTTACAACTTGAAACTATCATTTTACAGTTTGCATGTTCAGGGATGAACAGTTCCTGCGGTCTGTCATACATTTTAATCTAAGATGTATTTATTCAATAAAGTAAAAGGTCTTGAAAATCTGCATCATTCGGTCCACATGCATGAATATTTTTTCACCATCTGCAGTTTAGAGCTGATACACATTCATTATTTTCCCCAATTAATAATTTAATTGGTCTATAAAATGGTACAATTTCCCAAAAGCCCAAGGCAGTGTTTTCAAATAGCCTGCTTTGTCTCATCAGCGGTGCAAAACCCAGAGATTTCCTTTTACTATCGACAAAGAAAAGCAGCAAATCCTCACATTTCCATGCAAAGCAACAACAGCATGGGGTGATACGTCCTAATAACACACATTCAACTGCAAATCTGTGGGAAAACCCCCGAGTTATATGCAGCGATACAGGGATCCATGTTTGTTCAGACTGAGTAACTGTGACTAAATGAAACTGTATGTACTGTGGTTCATGTGAACTGGCAGAGCATGCGTCCTCCCTCATACAGTCAGCAGGTGTTAAACACAAGTTTTTAGCTTAAAGAAGCTCCCGGTGTGACAGTGTCAAACTGCAGCAAGACAGACACACACAGATTCACAAGATAGTGGGTCAGCGGCTAACTCCTGACAGACGGGCTTGGCTCAGTGGATGTGAACAAAGCGCGAGGTCTTTAGAGGCTTTAGACCCGACGGGCTTTTGTGTTCACATGGTGATGCCATGGGTAACCAACACACATTTGAACTTCACATATATGAGCTCCCACTGGTCCTCTGCCAGTCCTCTGCTGGTCCTGCCCATGTTATGCTCATGGTTTAGCCTCAGGATATAAAACAAAAACCTGACAAACTATTCCTTATAGTTGCTTTGAAACACACAATTCCTGAATATCTGTGCATGAATCGCACTCTTTCCCCTTGTTTTACCTGTCTTTTTTAATCATTCTGCATCTCACTTCTCAGCCCCTAGCTTCTGTTTGCATTGTAGACCCCCACAGCTATTGTCAGCTGTTGTCTCTCGTCAGCCAGTAAAGGCCTGGTCGGGTCATTAAGTAATAGTAGATACTTTAACCGTGCAGCTCATTTTAACAAGCTTTATCTACCACAGTTAACCCCGTCTCTGCAGTAGGATCATGAGCTTCAACCTGGGGCTTAGACTTAGCCACTTATACCAGTTGCAGCATGCCTCCATGTCATTACATTAAAGTATGCCTGTAACTTAAGCTTTAAGAGGTTTAGGGGCCTATTTAATTTCATTATCGTCATTGTTATGCCCTTCAGCTGACCATCAAAATCAACAAGCCCTCACAGGAATGAAGAAAGAGAAAGAAAACGTTGAAGATGAGATGCATCTTTTAATTTTGCTTCATGTTATTGAGCGCTTTATGAGCTCAGGAAGAGCAGCTAAATTGCAGCACAAAAACTTGTTGCAGCAGATGAACACAGCCTAAGTCACTCCCTTTCACTTTGATAGCTGCTTTATGTTTACTGTATTGTAGTGGCAGGCAGGTCAAGTAAGTCCTCGGGTCCCTCCTGAGCCCATCCCCTCAATGTACACCAACCGTTTAAGACAAACTCTTGTGACATACTGCACTGTGCAAACAAGCCGCCTATGGTACAGTCTATATACTGTAGTCAGGAAGGTGTACTGTGCAACTCTTTCTCAATGCTCGTCCTCCGTGTGCATGGCTAAACACATACTACAGATGCAAATGTATGAGGAAGGCAAATGTTTTGAGCTCTGTGTTCCTTTGTGGATGTTTGAAAGAACAGGACGGCCTCTGTTGAGATAAGCTAGGGTCTTACACTGATTAAACAACCTTGAGTGGACCTCTCAGTCCTTAAGCAACCCTGTTTGAGGTAGTACGCAATCTGGGATTGAGCATTATGCCTTAACCTGCACATTTAAAATCGCCTGTCTCTGAGATAAGCTTATGAATCTGCATTTACATTTCAGGCATTTTGACATACACTCCCTCCTCCGTGGTAGAGGAGTAAGCATACACAAATACATAGGAGACATATCGGAGCTAGATGGGTTTATATGGATTTTAAGCAGCTGAGAGGCTGAACTGTCACACCCAACTTGAACTGGTTGAGCACGTGCACTGAGAGACTTGTCAACAGTCCTGACAAACTACTTTGCCAGTTGGTAGCTGTTATAACATGCCACTGCCGTGGCTGGGTGTCAGGGAGGAGAGAAAACGCAATGCTGGACTAATAACAACATAATGACATCCTGAATCCTAAATATTTTATCGAGAAAGATGAACTGTGCTTTTCTGGGTACATTTCAGAAAAAGAACTGGTTTTTACGTATGACATAGTGAAATGGAGCATGCTAAACCCAGGGCTGTAATTTCAGGTCCTGGAGCCAGAACTCAAAACATCCACCTCTTACCGGATGAAAGCTGTCCGCAGTTTAACTGTAATTTGCATGCTCTTAGACAGACTCTTTTGGAAAGTGCAAGTCATTTTGAAAACATACTTAGATTCAGTTTGGACAAGCATGTATTTTTGCTTAAGTGGCTGTAATCTGTTTTGCAATTTACCTTCACAGCAAACATCCTGAATCAGAATTAGGGTGGAAAAACCGGCTAATGTGCCCATTATGTCTCTCCACACACTCATTTTAGTTATGAAGTTTGAGACACTGCATCATGCAGATTTAATTCAGCTCTGTGGCCAATTTGTGGTCTTGTTGCATTGCACTGCCATATATTCTAAGATCTAGTCTAGTACAATAACACTGCAGCACACAGTAAGTCAGCATTTATTGTATTGTATAGCATTACACCAGTACAGGTGACACTTTTCTGGTCAGTAACTGCTACCACCAGAGGGGTTTCCTCCATTAACTGCAGCTCCAGAGGGACAAACACAAAGGCACAAGCAGATCTCCTGCTAGTTTCTTAGTTAAGTGACCTAACGGCATTACAGGCTCCAGCGGGGGAATGTGGGACTCTTAAATCCAATCTACTGACATTGTTGGTGTCAAAATTGGTGTCTCCATCTCTTTTACGGTGGCTTTCTTCCTGTATGACACGCCAGCATCTCAAGAGAGAAGCCCTTGCTCTTGGATTTTTAAGGTTCGTCATGAAAACATGATATTTTCCACCATTTCCTTCTAAAAAAAAAACTGCTGGAAAATGCCTCAGCATGACGTCACATCAACTACATTTATAGGCATCATATCAGAGAATAAAACAAACCCAGAAAAAGCAGATCACATGTCAACTGCATCACCAATAGGTGTTTTTGAACAGCATCACAATGTGACATGGAATCAGGAAGCTCTGGACAAAATGTGCTCCACACACACACACACACACACACACACACACACACACACACACACACACACAATGATGATGCACTTTTGTGAACAAGTGCACATGAGGGTGAGTATCAGGCACAGATGAACACATGCAAGCAAGGACAAGATAGAAAACAAACACAGAGGGAAGATGAATACAATAAAGGCTTCATCCATCACTTCGTAATGATCAAATGGTCTCTGGATGGTCTTGAATCAGAGGTACTGGTTTCCATTATGCCTATGTCACCGTGCCACCTCACCAGCTGGGTGGGAGCGGCCTATTTCTGCATAATGGCACATCAAGTGCTTGCACTTGGAGGTAAAGACGCCTCTTTTCTGGAAATGCAAACAGGTCTGAATGGACTGTAACAGGCCTGAATCCCCAGAGACATGGCTGAGCTGTCCACTGAATGTCTGCAAACAAAGAGCAGACTTGACAGCGTTACAGGAGCAGCTCTGAACGGTCCACTGTCCTTTCATTGAAACCTGGCTGTCAGTGAAGCACTTCTTTCATCGATTAACTGTCTTTCTGCAGGAGGCTTTGAGGAGAGGCCAGGCTTTTGGAAACACACAGGCTGATTGTCTCTCTCCCACCCTCCCTGTCCTCCTCTCTTTCTCTAACAGCCCTTACAATAGATGATATCATCCCTCCTTATGCATGGCAGTGTGTGCTGAGGACGGCCCGTGCGTGCATCTGTGCAACGGGTGTGATGCTTTATGCTTTTGCTACGTCCACACACAGAAGAGATGTTGAGCATCACAGTCCCGGAAACTGCTAATCCCAGCGGAGGTGAACCATACACAGACCGAAAATCTGTCCTGAAAGGTTGCAACATCAAGAGTTTAAGCGCCTGGAAGTGGGTCACCGTGCTCAAAATGAAACGAGGCTGATAATTTATAGATACGGTGTGTGTGTGTGGGTCAGCAGATGCTGCGGTGGACCCGCAGGTGTTTTGTGGGCCCGCGGCACTGACTGACAGGTGGCACCAGGCAATTAAGACAGCTAGCTACGCATTTATCCGTTGACAGGAGATTAAACAACATTTTAGTGACTTACCTCAGAGCCACGCGGACTGAGCTTTCATCCTGCCCCGTCGTCATGATTCCTTACGCAGAAATCGACAGAAAAAAAATAAAAACTGGGTTTATCTGTGTTGGCTGCTTGCCCTAGCTTAAAAAATAAGCGAGAAAAAAGTGCGCACTCCCCGGCAGGCGAGGGGACCGAGCAACGGAGCTGCTCACCTCGACCTCAGCGCCGCCATTTCAAAACACACACAGAAATTATCGTAACGGTGTTTGAACCGTGACATCAGCGAGGAGGTGAGCGGGGAGGCAAGGCGGTGTGTCCGCATGTCGCGTCTACGTGCGCGGCATCTCTGCACAGTTCTGCCCGGATGCTTCTATTCCTGCTCGAGCCCTCGTGCAGACTGCCGCTGCCGCTGCTGCTGCTGCTAGGTGAGCCATCGCCGTGCACGCGCGTACACGTATATAAACACACACAGAGACACACACGCACACGTAAGAACACGTACACGCGCCGCCGTGCCTCTCAGCTGCGTTTACGCACTGGGGAGGGAGCCGCAATGCGTCAGCAAGCCACGCCCTCTCCTGGGAAAGGGCTGCGAGATGACGTCATAACAAGGTAGAGTGCCCGTTTTGATGGATTTAAAAGAATAATCACGCGATTTAGGTTATTTTATACAACTGAGTGTCCATGCGTTGTTACTCAGAAGAAAAAAATGTCTCAAAAGATTATTTTTATTATACCTCCAGGCAACAAAAGCACATCAGGAAATTTGACTGAAATCTTCTTAACTAAAGTAAGTAAAATAACTAACTTCATGTTTTTAACTAAAAAGCATTTTCACCAACTAATTAAAAATACTTTTGTGGTACTTATATACATTAAATGCAAAGTGTGATCAAAAATAAGAACTCATCCACTGTGCAAACAGTGTATTAACTTTTTTTTAGACTGTTAGCATCCAGTGAGCATGCTTTTCTTTCTTTTTTCTGAAATAGTAAACTACTCATTCTTTGTGGTACGTGTCTAGTCTAATCTACATTAAAAAGCAAGTGTTTTTCTGAGAAGTCCATGTGAAACATTAAAAGTGTTTAGAATCAAATGCACACCTGCAGGTTAGTGCCGTCTATGAAGGGATGTCCTGCATGAATGATGTCGTTGAATGATGGTCACTTAAGTGAACTTTTAGTGCCACCTTGTGGCTACTGACCACCATGACACTGTGTGCGGTCACTGGAGAGATTGAAAGAGACTTCAATGGCCACACTACATCAAGACGTAGTGTCTTGGGTGCTGACATGGAATAAATTTTCATTCATTCATTCATTCATTCATTCATTCATTCATCTTCCATACCGGCCTATCCCTTTCGGGGTTGCGGGGGGCTGGAGCCTATCCCAGCTGTCAACGGGCGAGAGGCGGGGTACACCCTGGACCGGTCGCCAGTCGATCGCAGATATCTTTTGATTACATGTTGGAATTCAAGGATGCTTTCAAGCGGAATGAGTCGCTCTAAGACAAGTGGAGCCCGATAAGCAGGGATGAGTCCTGAGCAGGCCAAAACTAAACCACCAAATCAAGCCAGTGGTGTCCAGTAATGCATCATAAACAGATCCAACATAATATATATATAGAATTTCGTTGTCAGCACAAGTATCTGCTCTGATTACACAGAAGTACCTTGATACAGCGTAAACTGAGATCTCTGGGTAATAAGGTGGGACATTATCTTCTTTTTTGTTTTTAGTAATAATTTATTTCCTCAGCTTTCTGTCCAGACATAATATTTACTAAATCGCTATACAGTATATTCTGGATGTACATGCTATATTTTCCCATTTATACATCCACAATATATTTATTTGAGTGTGCAATTATCTCTTCAAGTATGTTCCACATGTACTATGTGCATCATACATCATGAATGGAAGTCAAATGTTTACCGTTTGTGGTCAAACCAATGGAGCAACACAAGCCTATTTACAGTCTGGTTTGTGTGTAAAAGCCTGCAGTACTCCACCCAACTACTTCCTGTTGAGCAATAACACCATGAACACAGAAGTCCCATAACAAGCCTATCAGGTTATCAGGAGAGCAAGGCATGGCAAACTACAGGCTCACTGATGACCAGACACGTGTCAGGCATATGAAAGAGAGGCCAAGCTAAAGACTGCATGCTGGCTGCTCTACAGAGACTCAAAATCTGACTTTTTTTCCAGAAATAAAGTTTGAAAATGTATATCCAAATTAGTTTAACTATTACAAGGTTTTTCTCCCATTCACTGCGACCCTGCACTGTGTGATTCAGGGTCCCTGCGTGGTCAGTTAGTTATCGGCTTGTTACTTGATAACATGTTGAATGTGTGCAGATATACACTCCTTAAGTTTACACACAAATCATGCAGACTCTCCTCAGCTGAAGCTCTCTTTTGAACAACCTGGTTTGAACCTAAAAACATTTAAAGGGCTCATTCACCCAAATTATATATACACAAAAATCAACTCTGGTGATATTGAGCTCTCAGAACCAGAGCAAAATAAATCAGAAATTATCTGCATGGCAAAAACACTAAAGGTAGGAAGAACATTTGTTTATTTAGAGGTACAAATATAATTCAAATTTAATGCGTAGACACATTATTTGTTGGATAAAATGAGTTTGAATGCCTACCGTGGTCCAATGATGGTAACTTTCCTCTACTTTCTAAGATTTCATAGACAAAACTGCAGAAGAGTAACTGCAAATGAACTGGTCATAAAATCAGCCCAAATGTTTTTTGTAATTTGGGTGAACTGTCCCTTTAAAAAGATCACCTCGCTAACATAGAGCTACTTTTTTGTTTCACTGCTTTTCGTTCTTACATTAGTCTGAAATATCCTTTTGAGCCAGCACACACTTCATTCATTCATTCATTCATCTTCTATACCCCTGATTATCCCTTTCGGGGTTGGGGTGGGGGGGCTGGAGCCTATCCCAGCTGTCAACAGGCGAGAGGCGGGGTACACCCTGAGCCGGTCGCCAGCCAACTGCAGGGCAACACACACACAACCATTCACGCTCACACTCACACCTAGGGACAATTTAGAGTCACCAATTAACCTAATGAGCATGTTTTTGGTCTGTGGGAGGAAGCCGGAGTGCCCGGAGAGAACCCACGCATGCACGGGAAGAACATGCAAACTTCACACAGAAAGGCCCCCGCCTGACCTGGGGATCAAACCGGCAACCTTCTTGCACACTACCTACCACTACTACCTACCTGCTGCGCCACCGTGCCGCCCCACTAATACATACATACATACATAATATACAGTATATATAAAATATACTGTGCACAGATACAATACACATAAATGCCGTAAACACGGCATCAAACAAAGCTTTGAAGTTTTACATAATAAATATCACACAGAACCAAACTGCTTCAACATGTGTACGTTTATTTCCCACAGATCAGATTCATGGACAGAACATGAGACGTGGGGTTGTATTTACAGCATGAGCTTTTCATGTACAAAACCTAAAGGACACTCCAGCTGAAACAATTGATTTCACTATTTTGATAATTGATTAATCACCTCAATTTTCAAGCCAAAATGTCTAATATTTGCTTGTTGTATGTAACGATTTGCAGCAATTCTTTGTCCTTTATGATAGTGAATGAAGAGTTTGGGTTTGGACTGCTGGTTGGATAAAAGGGACAATTTGAAGACATCAAATGATGAGATTAGTCACATTTTATTACAATTACAGTTAGTCATTTGGCAGACGCTTTTATCCAAAGACGTACACATGAATTCACACACCGATGGCGCAGCATCGGGGGCAGTTTTGGGGTTCAGTTCTGGATACTTCAGAAGGTGGACTGCTGAGGCCAGGGATCAAACCACCGACCTCCTCATTGGTGGACGACCGCTCTACCTCCTGAGCCACATTTTATAGACCAAACGATCAACATACATATTGTGAAAATAACTGGTGGATTAATTAATAATGAAAATAAATGACACAGTACCAAAATGAACACACCTCCACCACAACTGGATTAAATGGATTTCTGGCCTATTCACATCCTTCTCAATAAACATTGTTTTTGTCCACCTGAGACTAAATTAAGTCGATTGTCACTATTTAGAATATCTGTGCATTTTTCCTTTTTAAATTTCTTGTGCAGGCTGGTAACCACTGAGACATAAACTGAGTGATTTCACTGCTATAATATTGCTCATGAGTTTTCATGACAAATCAGGTATCACATGAAGGATTACAGATATGTATCTGAAAAATGTGCAGTTATAAACACTGCAAGAAATGTTGTTCCCGTTAACACGAAGGTTTTTGTGCAATTTCCAAATGTTTCACTCATCAGACACATTGTGACACTCCCCAGTTTTGGTTGGACTCTGTCATTACTCGAAACAAAATGAAGTTCGTTCTTCAAAAAAACTTTTAAGAGGAACATTTATCATTTATTTCTGACTCGTACTCTCATAAAAATGTGAAAACAGGACGTTTTGTGCAAAGGTGCTCTGAATAAAGTTGCTCAGGTCTACTTGTTATCGGAGCTGCAAAAACAACGACATGAAATTCAACATTAAAAACTGACATTTTACACTGTTAGCTATCAACACACTGGGCACCTTAACGCTGTACTTACAGTGATATAGGCTATGGCACTGTCTGATCCCATCGCTCCGTAGTGTGCTGGGCTGAGCTCCAAACCTTGCTAGAAAATGGAAGATTTGAGCAATCTGACATATAAAAACCTTCTTCTTCTTCTTTTCTTTTTAAAAAGACACCTTTCTGTTTCTTAAAGTGCAATCTCTCCCTCCGTGCAGATAATAGCAGCAATCCACGATCAACTCTTTTCTATTGCACCAACACAGATTAAGATCGAACCACGTCAGTGATTTTTACAGGAACGTGTTTTAAAGAGTTCTACTGAATGAACAGAAAATTAAATGTTTCAATACGCCAAATAAATCAGAGAGGATGTTTGAAATAGTGCTCCACCTTGCGGATCTGAAATCTTCTTTAAGGCGAACATACAAACACATTCTTGCTGGTATATCAAAAGTCTGAGCGTTCTACAAAAAGGAAAAAAACAAAAAACAAAAAACGGATCGACTGAAATCATGCAAATCGTTCTTCACACCATGTGTTAGTGAGATTGTCTTGATGTTACAGAAAGGCAGAGGAAACGCTGAGTCAGCAGCCAGGTCACTAGTCAAAGACTAGTGTCCTTAAAACACAATCAGTCTGTCAAACAAGGACTTTCCTTGAAAGAGTACCAGAACGTGTTTCAGTTTCAGATTTGTCACATTAAAGTTTTGGACGTACTAAAACTTTCCTGGGATTGAAGTGATCCCAGCAACATAGCTCTAATGAGTGCTGCTCATCCGAATCCCGCAAAGTCTCGCTTCTGCGTTCCCCCTTATGGTGACTGAAGGAATGATGGGAAAAAAGAAGAACACACAAAATAAAAAAGAAAGAAAAGCAGACCAACTCCCAGCTGAGATGTGAAAAACACATAATCGATGAAAGAGTCTCCTGAATGAGGGGAAGTGCCAGTTAGTGTCAATCAATGTGTTTGATCGCACCCACCAGAGGGCGACACTTTTCCACCACATCAGCAAACCAAAGGACAGAGATGAGAGAGAAAGTCTTCCTGCACTACTCATCTGAAGCATCGCTGTCAGAGAGGAGGTAGTTGCTGCCTTTTACCCGAATGTACTGGACGTGACGACCGCCACTGGGTGAGGAGGCTCCACAGGAGCAGAGCGGACCAGCAAACAGGTTCTCGATGTCCTCCAGCTGCAGGCCCTGGGTCTCTGGGAGGCAGCCCTGGATGAAGAGGACACCCAGCACCACTAGGCCCGTGTACAAGAAGAAAGCCCCTGCAATAGAGAGATCACATGTGCACCGTTAGGCACTATGTGCGACAAAATTAAAAATCCATCAATAAAATTATATATATTTCTATTACACATATATTTGCTGGATGTCATTGTACTGTCATGAATAACTCAACTTATAATGAAATTCAAGGAGACATTTTCATTTTCAAAACAGCAGACGATGTGCTTCCTGTGCATGAAACTGAAAACGCAGACTGGACTTTTTGCATTTCACCTTCTATCATGTGAAAACGTTGATGAAACATGAGCAACGTCAGCATCCTCTCAGGCTTGTTTTGTGAACTGTGATCTGGCTGCTCACGTCACATGTGAAAGCAGTCCATGATGTATTTACCGTCATCTGACCGCCTCTTACCGTAATAGGTCAGAAACTCAGCCACGTGAAGGAAGGTCAGAGACACCAGGACGTTGAAGATCCAGTTGACCCCGGCTGAACAGGCGTTGCCGGTGCTGCGGGCCCACAGAGGGTAGATCTCTGAGTTCACTGTCCAAGGCATGGAGCCCATCCCTAAACACAGAGGCAATATTCACAAAGGTGATATGTACTGTACCATTTCTTAGGATCAGGTATGAGGCAGTGCATGGGGTATTTGCTATTCTTCATATTCTTTTGCTAATTGTTGGTTAAGGCTTCTGTCAGCAGGAGGATTTTTTGCCATGTTTAGGGTGAAATATAAACGAGCGTCCCCTTTATCTGGCAGCTGTTTCCTGTGTGTGGTACCCTTGTATGCATACGTAAATATGACTGCTTGTAGGAGAAAAATAACTCTTTGATTTCTAGGACGACTGTTAGATGTGAGATGTTTGAAAGACACTGAGAAAGTCCAGACCTGGAGCAAAGAATGCAAGGTAGAGGATGAGGCCCATCAGGACGATCCAGGAGTACGACGTAGGACAATAGTTGTAAGCCCAGATCGGGCTGTCAGTGGCCTCTGTCTGGTTGTAACACCTGGATGAAAGAAACATTCAAGAAATCAAAACCGACATTTACTTTACTTTTAAAGAGGCACACACACACACACACACAAGACGATGACGATGTTGTTATGACGGCCACATGCATTGGCTGTTGGGAGCTTGTACTGTGACACTCATGCATTTATCTCAGCTATCACTCAACCCCTCAGTCACACACAATCAGTGTCTGACCTTCCCCAGGCGGCGTGATCTGTGGACACTTGATTGACTGGAACACAGGAGGCGTCGTACACGCCGGTGCCGTTTTCACGGTAACAAAATCCACACCCCGGATCCAGCATGCAGAATTCACAGGACCTGGAGGACAGAGCTGAACGTTAAACCTCTGGCATACGAACACATCCATGTCCACACAGGGCGGACACACTGAGGGACAGACAGGCACGCATACCAGTCTGTCAGCAGTGATATCAACAAAGATAATGAAGCTTGAAAACAATTTCCGCGGATGCAGTAAGTTGGTCAAACCATCATATAAGTCAATACACCTCCAGGAGTCAAATTTAGCTTCCACTGATTAAATCTGAATTCTCAATTTGAAGCCTGTTGTGCAAAAAAGTAGCACAATGATGTTGCAGGCCTGGAAGACACTCTCAAGAGAGTTAAGAGTCACTTTTCCTCAAAAGCCATAATGAACAACTCTCTGAAAAGGTGCCCGGACTCTCTGCATTCAGCTCTGGGTTACATGCAGCAGGACAGATTGTGGCTTTGATGACGAGTTTCGCCCTTTTTGATACAAGATGTTGAGGCTAGAAAGAATCTTAGCATGAAGCCACATCTGGATGAAAACCTATAAACTGACGTCTCAGAGAGAAAATGAATGTTTGGTGGTCAGGATTGAAATGACTGTGATGTAACTGAGGCATGTTCTCTTACTCATACAGTCTGCAGCTTGAGTTCTGAGAGTCGACAGGGTGGAGGCCGATGGGCGGAGAATTCTGGGCAGATAGCAAGAACCCGACGGCTAACAAAGCCAAACTGAGACCAGTACCTGCATTAGAGGAAATAAACACGCTAAGTAAAGCCCTGAGAAAAAGAAAAAAACGTGCATAAATCATGAAAAAAGAAATCCTGCAGAAGACTACAACTAAATCAAGATACACCTAAACACAACAGCAACATGACAGATTTATCATTTGCCTGTTTTTAAAAATCACAATCCAAATTACAGACCTGACAGGCTGCCCAGGGTCAGCTTCCTGCGGCCCACTCTCTCCACAAGCCACACTCCAACAAAGGTGAACACAAAGTTGGTCGCAGAAGTGGCAGCAGCCAACCAGATGGCCTGTTTATCATCCCGCACCCCCGCCATCTGCAGAATGGTTGCACTGTAGTACCTAGATAAGGCCGAAGAGCGTCACTGAAAAGCTACATGAATTTACGTTTTTGTTCCACTCAGACAGGACAGGACAGGACATCGCACTAGACGGGTCAGCAGATTTAATAATGGAGGCCGATGTTATCAGGCAGAAGACAGATAATTAAGTAGGAGGTATCAGCGTTTCCCACGAGGCGAGGTCAGGGGGTCGAGGGGAACGTCCGTCTGCTCTGTTGACTTTCTTTGTCAGCAGTATGTTTTGTAGAGTCGTCCAAAAAACACAACGACCATTTTGAATTTTTTTTTTGTACTGTACTGTATGAGGGCGGCACGGTGGCGCAGCAGGAAGTGCGTGTGCCTCACAGCAAGAAGGTCGCCGATTTAATCCCAGGGTCAGGCGGGGGCCTTTCTGTGTGAAGTTTGCATGTTGTTCCCGTGCATGCGTGGGTTCTCTCCGGGCACTCCGGCTTCCTCCCACAGACCAAAAACATGCTCATTAGGTTGATTGGTGACTCTAAATTGTCCCTAGGTGTGAGTGTGAGAGTGAATGGTTGTGTATGTGTTGCCCTGCAGTCGGCTGGCGACCGGCTCAGGGTGTACCCCGCCTCTCGCCCGTTGACAGCTGGGATAGGCTCCAGCCCCCCCCCAACCCCGAAAGGGATAGTTGGGGTATAGAAAATGAATGAATGTACTGTATGAGTGTATTGGAATCTCTGAGACAACCTACATGACGGTGTTGATCCCAGACAGCTGCTGAAACATCTGGAGGCTGCAGCCAACGATGAGAGCCCTGCGAGTCGGACCGTGGCGAAGGATCCGCAAAATGACAAGACCTCCAACAGAACAAACCAGCAAAAATCAGCATTTCATACAAATAAATACTCAAACTTCAACTCACGTCTGTTCATTTTTATCTGTTTCCACAGAAATCTTTCACCTCCATGAGACTCTTTCTCCTCTTCCTCGATGCTGGTTCTGATGGTGTTGTACTCTGCGTCAACGCTCTGGTCCCCTCTGATCCGGCTGAGAACCTGACGGGCGTCTTCGCTCCGGCCCTTTTGGAGAAGCCAGCGTGGGCTCTCCGGCAGGAAGAAGAAGCCAACGAACTGCAGCACTGCCGGGACAACGGACAAACCCAGCATGTACCTGAACCATGGAGAGAACAGAGAGGAGTGGAGGGAGAAGAAGTGCTTAATGCTTAGAGTCAGGTTGGGGTCCGAAGAATCTCGGGGGTCTTGGAGGAGATCGATTTCAAGCTACACCACCAGAGTATAAATAATGAATAGGTGAAATATCCAAAGGGCTGAACGGGTGCAGCAAAGACACATCAGTGAGGATGTTCACAGCTGATCCACAGGATTGACATCTGAGTCAATATTTTAGGACCCAATCCTTACATTTGGCTTTGTTTAGGATCATTATTGCATTTTTTAAGCCCAATCTGATCCTCTGTTTGCTTCAGCTGTCAGAACACTAAACCCAAACGGCGTTCAGAGTGCACGAAAGGAAAGCCAACCAATACTGAGGTTTTTCTGAAGGTGATAGCAGAGTTTAAAACTCTGAAAATGACACATCACTATTCATTTTTGGGGGGAATTTTAAAGTTTCCTATCAAGATATTTAATGGTTGAAAAATCAACTTGAAGTGTTAAGGTTTGTCTACACAGGAGGCCTTTCAGACAGTTTTCAGTTATACGTGTGCAATCACAGGTGTATTTTCCCACTTCAAGTCTATTCTCTTCTGTTTTATATGTGTAACTTCAGTGAATGTGTGTTGGGATCTGAGTGCTGCCAAAACACAGGTGACCTACATTCCATCCTGTGCCTCAAAGCATGCTGGGTAGACACAGAGGACTGAGACTGCTGCTGCTCTGCTAACATGCTGCTTTCACTGGTCTACGTGGACATTGTGTCAGCAGGTAGGGAACCTGTGAACTGGTTGGACAACATCACCAACACAAAGCACTGACGGAGAGCTTTCACAGTTAAAGCTGCAGTTTGTTAAATAGTGAGTGAGTGACACATTCTGCTGGTGTCCCCAGAGAAAGCAAGAGAGTCAAACTAAAGTGTCTAACAGAGAAGACAGCGTCACGTAGAGCCAACGCACACCTCCAGCCGTCGTGGCTCAGGTAGCTGAAAGCTCCGTCGATCACACTGGCAATGAACTGGCCACCAGTGATGAAGAGGGAGTTGATCGTGACCAGCTGTCCTCTCTGGTGAGGGGGGGAAACTTCTGCGATGTACACAGGAACTGTCATCGAGGCAAGGCCTGATGGGAAAAAGGAGAAAGGGTTCCATGTTGATGCGCACAGAAAAACTACACACTTCATTTATCCATTTTTTGGTTGGTTGAAGTCCACACACCAACTCACCTATGCCCAAACC
The DNA here is from genome assembly GCA_037975065.1 of Chaetodon trifasciatus. NCBI lineage: Eukaryota > Metazoa > Chordata > Actinopteri > Chaetodontiformes > Chaetodontidae > Chaetodon > Chaetodon trifasciatus. Next base: position 19,045,681 of record JBBMOE010000002.1, read on the forward strand.
GACTGTGATTCTGCCCACAAGGAGCACCACCTTGTCCGGGGCAAGAGCCAAGATGATGCCACCTATGCTGAAGATGAAACTGGCCACAAGGATGCAGATCCTGCGGCCCACCCACCCGTTCAAGGAGCCTCCACCCAGGGCAGAGAGCGCCGCAGCCCCAACAGTACTGGAAACCAGCAGCTCCTGCCACAGGGTGCTCAGATTCATCTCCTTCTTCAGGAGCAGCATCGCCCCAGAGACCACCCCAGTGTCATACCCGAAGAGGAATCCTCCCAGGGCGGAGAAGAACGCCAACACATAGACGAACCCCAGTGTGGAGGCATCTTGGTCCATGAAGTCCCCACCAGCGGCAGAGACCCCAGATGGAGGCCCAATGAGACTCTGCTCTCCATCATCCACTGCTTTCTGTCTCCTGCTGCCCATAAGGTTGCTCATGTATTTCAAGCTGTACTCATCGTGGCTGCTGGACATATGGGAAACCAGGAGTTAGACTCAGCCAGGGGTCTTCTCATTACTCCCTCACTCACAAGCTGCAGTCATTTGCTTTTATTCCTCAAAACGTAACGTTAGCAGAGTTGAGAAAAACAAAAGAAGATAATAAAGCTGCATTCTTTTCAAAGGCAGTCCAGCGAATAATCTGAGTTCGATGAAATTTCCGACCTTTTGCGGTACAGCTCGACAGGAGAAACGAGGAAGAAGCCAACATGTCGAGACGTAACTTACAGCTACTTACTAATTTAGCTGACGATAACGTTTTGTGAGAGGCGCCTGTAGTTGACTGTGCTAAGGTTCTGTTAGCACAGCAGTTTATAGCGCCATGTCATGTTGAAAAACAAGCCTGAACGGTGCAGTTGAATGGCTTCAAACTGACTTCCTACGATTGTTTCTCAGTGACACAGTTACAACTCTGCTTTGTAGGCCGCCATATTTAAGTGACGTCACGGTCACGGAAAGACTGCTGTACGAAAACAAAGTTCATAATTAAGTTAATAAATAATTCATTTATTTATTCATAATAATTTTATGATTTATTTGATTTAAAAAAAACTTCTGTGAATATAAAGCTTATTAATTATTTATTTGGGGAATAAACTGACAGGTCTCTTGTACGCAGCGCCGAACTCCATTCAAAAATTGTTAGTTATTACATTTTAGTGATCCCTTCTTTATTGGTAACAGTTATACGTGTTTAAACAGAAGTTTTGACCATTTACTGGTTTTCTTGTCAATTCGGCATGTCAATTTCACTGTTCATCCAGACAAATTTGGAGTGCTAAGGCAGACATGTAAATAGTACAAGCTTGCGGCAACCTTTTCTCAGAACTCAGAGTCAAACTCTGTTTAATACTTTGCATTTTAATGAATCCTTGCATACAGTTATATAACATATGTACAGTACATAGTGCAGTCGTATCCTGTAAACGCAGCCCATATTGGAATCCAGCAGTTATTGGTCTTTTCCATATATGCCAAATTGATTTATCGTATCATATCTGATGATCAGTTTACCCATACTGTACTGTTGTCCACCTCACCTTCTCATCTGTACTACTGAATAGACTGTACACATATACTCTATAGTGTACACACTGCATTCAAATAATGCCTCCAGCTGTTTATTCTGTATACATCTCACTATTCTTATTACTTGTACTTACACCTGTATGGCTTTCTTTATACCTTATCTTAATCATATCACATTGTTCATACTATCCAGGTGTATGTGTTAGTGTATTTATATGTACCCTTTACTGTTTATTATATACAAATGCACTTTACTCTGCACGTCTGGTTTAATGCTAAACTACATCTTGTTGTCTCAGTGTCTACGCTCCAAAGACAGTACAGGTGAATCTAATCTAATACGACTGATTGACATTATCGTCCACAGTGGGTTGCCAGTTAGGGAGGATAGTGAGGATATGCGTGTTCCTTTAATGGAGCTATAAACTAAATGGTGGACTTTAAGGGTAGACAGACACCGCAATATGTTAAACAAGCTCAAACCTCTATTCAAATTCAATCATTAAATATCTGCCCGCAAAATTTGCCCTCAAGCATATTTGACGTGAGAATCAGACTCGTTTGTCCCTGAACAGCTTACAGATAACACACAGGCTGCCGCAGAAAATATCACAGCAGAGGAAATATAACACATAAACCTTGTTATTTGTGCGAAAAAAGTCCAAACCATTACCTATGAAAGGCTGATTCTGGAGCACCACCGCCGCCGAAGTCCTCTTTAACAAACGAACAAACGGGAAGTTAGTGCGATGGCCCCGGATCACAGCTCACATGATGCCGCCGCAGGACAGCAGGAACACGCCCACTTAACCGCACATAAACCATCCTACCTGTTCTTCAGGTGATCCTCGCAGAACAGACAGCTCTGTTGATCTTATCTGCCTCATCGAACAGCCAGGATTGGCATGAACTAATATAGATGTTAAGGCTATTTACAAACTGTCAGCTGTTCTTTATGAGCATGTGGAGGCTGAATAATTGACTGATGATTTCAGGTTTTATTTTAGGGCACAATTTCACTCTTCTTTTGCAGACTGTTGAGATGTTAGTCTTTTTATTTGGTTGTCACTGGCAGATGAGAGTTATTTTTGTTATGCTCGCATTTTTACACAAAAATGGAACTTTTCACCTTGACAAATGCAGCTGTCCACCATTCCAGGAATAATATTAAGCAACAGCAAATAAAAGGTGAATTGATGCGGGCTGTTTTCCCATAACAAGATAATTGTAACGTGTTAAAATAACGAAACCCGTATTTTGTGCATCTTTCACTGTTTTTTTAAGATCCAGTAAGTATATCGGACGCATGTCAATGCTACTGTTTATTAGTAAATGAGAAGTTATGGTCTTGTAATCGCAACACGACCTTCCATGATGACAGTGTAAATGACATAGTTACGCTACTAGACGCGCAGTACAAAACAAAACCGGAAGCGACGGAAGAAGAACCGACAGGAAAAAGTTGATTTTGTTGAAATAATCGCAGCTTTGTGTGAAGTAGTGCATGCCGAATTTTCATATATCTTCCAAGAAGTTGTAAAAAGTTTTAATCTTTGCTATAGAGGCTAAGGACGTGTGGCGATTCGCAAACAAACATTGCAGTGACAGATTGTTGAATGGAATACGGCGCAAATCAGTGCCAAGTCAGTCAAACTGGTTTATAAATGGGTGAATAACAATCGGTGGGAGGCAATTTCTGGAGTCAGCAGCACCTGGACGTGCAATCTAATCTGATTTAAAAGCCGTTCGGGGATATAATCTACACAGACGCTTCACCGACAGGTTTACAGATAGTCCGCGCGACAGGTCAGTTGATTGTCCGTGACCGCCGCTGTCCCCCTCCACCCTGCGCCGCCGCGCCGCGTCTTATTTCCCAGTTTCCTCTTTAACAAACGGGAAGTTTTTCTCGTCGGAGTCATATGATGCGACTGTAAGGAAGGAGGAACACGCCTGTCCGAGCGAGCGGAGCTTTCCCCACGGAAATAACAGAAAGTGCCCAACTTCTCAAAGAGGAACGAGCTTCTCCGCCAGAGGAAAGGAGGGTGATGTCAGCGTCGGAACCGAAACTCCGCCACATTGACAGCTTCCCCAGTCGTGACAGCCTCTTAGCCGGACTGAAGCTAATGTAACGTGATGTAACATGGCAGATATTTAGTAATGTGATGTCATGATATGCGGCTGGAGCAATGCTACAGCAGCGTGGCCGCTCGGAGCCCCTCGTCGGTTTTTAAGGGACCGGGCCGATCGACCCTAAATGCATGTCGACCCGTCAACTGGGAACCAGTATATCAAAGACGATGGTGAATAGAGAGGAACTGGAGGAAAGGCTGAAGAAACTGCTGGTGAGGCTGAACACCCCGCAGGAGGACAGACAGCTGTGCACCCTGATCCAGATCATCCAGGATCTGCTTTTCCTGGCGCACACCGACATCGGTAGGAAGCACATTGTTCTGCATGCGCATCACGCTGCTGCTCATAAGCAGGCACCATTTCCTTCGGCCGTGTGTGGCACTGATGAGTCCACTAATCAACTGGCAGATAATTAATCGTTAACTATTTGTAATACATGTCAAACATTTGCTGTTCCAGCTTCTTAACTGTAAGAACTTGCTGCTTTTCTTTGTCATTTATGATTAGACTTTGGCTTTTGGACAGTTTGTACTTCTCACCAGTTCTTCAGAGCAGTGTTTTCCCAATCACTGAGCCGCGGCACATAAGTGTGCTGTGAGAAATCATCAGGTGTGCCCTGGAAGATTATCCAATTTCACCTGATTGGTGCTCTGAGGCTTAGAGCACCAATCAGGTGAAATCTTCCTGTGTGTCAAGAATAACAGCTTTGTGTTCATCTAAACAGGCCCAGGTTTCACACTGAGTGAGTAAACTGAGTGAATTGAGACTAAATTTTCGTTACATTATTTCAATAAATATACCTTTTGTGATTTTTTTTTTGGTGGTGTGCCTTGTGATTTTTTTCTAATGTAAAATATGTGCTGTGGCTCAAAACGGTCGGGAAACACTGATTTAGATTCTGAAAACAGGACTAATCGCTTGACAGAAACAGACTTTCAAGCAAAAATGCCAAATATATCCCACTTCCAGCTTCAACTGTGAGGATTTGCTGTTTTTCTGTCTTGTGTTGTAATACATCTAATATTCATATTTAGCAATCACTGCAAATGAACCGCTGACAGCTTTGCTCTTATAATTGAATCCTTGTTATTGTTCAGCTTCTCCATCCTTTCTTTAAAAATAGAAATGAGTTAAAGAAGACATCCCATCCATCAGAGCTAACGTCTCACATCTTCTTATCCTTTGCTCTTTGATGCAGCAGCTGAACTGTTCGAGGACAAAGATGTCCACGTCCCCCTCGTGGCGGTGCTGTCGTCCCACATCAGCAGCCGAGGAGTCCAGCAGGTACGTCACACACCTTTGCTTGTGCAGCAGTGTCTTGGTGGCTTTACACACCGGTGTAAACAGATCTGAATGTGGACACTCAGGTGTTGTGCATCACCTGCTGAGGCAGTTTCTGTAGCTTTAAAGTCATCCACAGCTGACACGCCTATGCCTGATTTAGCCTGTTTATGCGTCTCGTGATTGCTGTAAACTGCAGCTTACCAGAGGTGAGACTGGCACAAAATGAAAGTGACATTGTGAGACTCATATTCAGCCTCCATTAACGTCCAGTTTGAAAAGTTTGTTTCCCTTCACGTGTCCAGGAATTCTTTTTTCCCCTCAGTGTTATGTTGGTTGCTTCCTCTTTAGCTGAAGAGTGTGATCTTGCTGCAGGTGGGCTGGTCATTGCTGTCCCGGCTGATTGAAATATGCCCCGGTACGCTGGACCAGCTGACCGGACCTCTGAGGACAACCAAGGACTGGGAGGTACTGGGGGTGCACCAGTAAGTAAAGACGTGCTTATTAGGCGCTGGATGTTGGCTTTGATGCACTATTATTAGCAGTGCAGGAGTGAATTCACATTTTCTCATCTTACCACCCTAATGGCTCATATCACATGACAACATTACACCAGTGTAGTTGATCAGATTATGCAGCCACCAACCAAGCAACACCTGCAAAACTCATGGCATTCCCATCAGGCTCAGCTGAGCTTTGTGATCAGTGCTAATTACCTAACGTTAGCATGCTAACGCGTTAAACTGGTGAACATAGTCAACATCACACCTACTAAACATCAGCGTGTTAGCATTCCCGTTGATGTCAGTCTAAGAGCAACACCGTGAGAATGAAAGTTGACTTGAATATCGTGCAAAATTCATACTTTCTAGTCATTGTATGAGGCGCTGGTAATGCATAGAACATACAAAAACAAATGCATGTACACTGAACGCTGATTATTGATGCTTCCTTCAATATAGGCAGTTGATGTGGTGCAGCAGAGTCAGTCAGGCAGAGCGCCACATAGATTTCTGCCATATGATGTAATGTAATTTAAATCTTCTTTGGTAAACTGATTTCATCTCCTGTTGCTTGCGTCTGTGCCTGTGTGCTCAGACAGTAAGAGGTGATAGAAAGTGAGGATGTTGATGATTTGACTTCATCCCTGGTTAACATCTGTACTGGTGTGCTTTCTAGGCAGATCCTGAAGGTACTGTCTCAGTACAGAACAGACTCCAGAGTGACCATGGTTGGCCTGAGAGCTCTGGCGCTCCTTCTCACATCAGGTAGACGACATCAGCTTCACAGTGTTAGACATCAAAGAACTGCAGCCCATGTGTAATTATCTGCGTGTGTCAGTGTTTCCCCTCTCAGAGGCTGCTGCAGTAAAATTCATTTGCTTTTTGTAGTTTTTTTTTTCAGAGCCACATTATGTTCCTCTTGGTCCTTTCTAATGTAATGAGCAGTAACTTGTAAGTCATTATGCTGTGTGTGAAGCTTCAGAGAGAGGCAGAGGTTAAACTAAGACCTTCGTCACATGGCCTGCAGACTGGTTTGTTTGTGGTAGTGTAACGTCAGTGGCTGCATTGTCAGCCAAAGACAGTTGTCAAGCAAACCAAAGACTTCCTGCTTCTGGATCTGATTAGCATTTAAAAAATATATATTCATATAATCACAAAAACTCATATATGCAACTGCAAGAGATATTTGCTACGCATCGTACCACCAAGTTTTGAGATAAAAAGCTTAATCAAGAGGTGACAGAATTAGTGTATGTGCTGTGTTTAGTATTCTTTAGTATTTTCTTAAACTCCTGTTCAACACTTTGATCCATCTGACTTTGAAGTCACTCTGTGGTTGCATGAACAATTTATTAGTAACAGTCAGAATTGTGTTCTTATGTTTGTTTAATTCACGGTTTTGTAGACATTGTTCCTCTGCTGCTGCTGGAGGAGGAGGAGGAGGATGCGTTTGGCCTGGTGGTGCAGGCGATGAAGATGTTTCCTGCGAGTGAGGAGGTTCAGCTCCAAGGCTGTAGAGCTCTGCAGCTCCTCCTGGAGAGAGGTGAGGCGACTCTGACCTCCTTGTGCAGTAATACAGGTTTGATTTGTTCAGTATTCTGCAGCAGGTATAGCCTGTCATATAGCAGTAGCTTTTGGGCGCATCCAGAGGAAAGGCCATGTTGTTAGCTTCATAAAGAGTTAATCCGTGCTTTTCCATCCATAACTTGTCTATTTTAGGACATTATGTCAGGTTTTGTCATCATTTGACTCAAGCTCCTCAGCTGTGCTCCATCAACCTCAGCTGCACTCAGTGTAGCCTAATGCTAATTTTAGCATCCATCTCAGAGCGTGGCTAATGTCAGCATACTGACCTGCTAATATGCTAACGTTAGCAGCTACATAATGCTTGTACCTGTAAAGTTTGGCATTTTAGCTTTGAACATGTTGCTGTGCTTAGCTAGCTGACTAGCTGTCTTGTGTCTGTGTCTCCAGTAAGTGATGACCACCTCGTGGAGTTTGTGGAGAACCAGGATCATGTCGTGGTTCTGGCGGCTCTGCAGAGGTTCCAGGACAGCCCCGAGCTGCTTCTGCAGGCCCTGAAGGTGCTGCTCCCCCTGGCTCGTCCAGGTGAGACTCCATGATGCCCTGATAATGTTTACGAGCTGTAAGAGGGAAACAAAACAGTGTGTGTTTAGTGAAAAGGCTAACATGTTGGGTGAAGTGTTGGCCTCTTTCACTCTGCTAATGTTTTGGTTTATGTGTGACACCACATGTTGATTGCGAAAGGAGCACATTTAACATCGACCCCTTTCTTTCCTTATTTCACATGTTCTATTTCTGACCACCACCAGACCATAACGTCACTGCAATGCATTTTAAACAGTCTGGATGTAAATCAGGTTAGCACCAGCCAACCTGTGATGTTGTACCGCCGCTTCAGAACAGCTGTTTGTGGGACAGGAGGGCAGTGTTTGTTGAAAATGGTCAAATCCTCAGGGAAGTTCCACCGAGGAACCCAGCGTTACATAAGGATAATTCCAGCATTCCCATGACAAAGCATGGCATCGTCGGCTGTCATATTTACTGATGCAGATATCTGTGATAACATAAAGAAAGCGGCCATGCTGATGTTCTGCATTGTGCAGTTCCAAACAGCAGCACTCTGCGTCTTATTTGTGTGTTTGTGGCTGCAGCAGCTCATGTATTCTGGTAAAAATGAGCTGTTCTGGGAGTTTCTGTCTGTTTGAAAAGCTTTTTGCACAACAGATGTCATGTCATACACTTTCTATGAAAACACAGACTGAATGTAACATATGACATATTAGTTAAAAAGCAGGACGAAGGTCAAAAACGACTGAGAGCAAACATTTCCCCAAACTGCCGATGCCCTGCAGTGACATTCTCATTAGCTGGATGATTCCTGTGTGAAAAGTGGAGCAGGACATTAAAAAAAAGTGGAAAAGTAGCCATGACAAAGTTTCAGTCATGAACATTTTTTCCACTTTAATCTGAGCTTTTCACAGATGTATGATTCATCACAGCCACAGGGGGATTCCAGACTGTTTGGAGACGCCACTCTCTACAGACCTCCGTCTTGTTTTTCTTGTCTTGTGCATTTGCCGTTTTTGTTTTTATGCACCTACAGACTGATTCTTATTGGGTTATTTCATGCTGTGTCGTGTAATCCTGCAGCATCGCTTCACACATCCATCACGGTCTAAAATCACCAAACACGAAGGTTGACAAATGCAAAAAGCAGAGATGGTGTCAACCTTCGGCAGCTGTCCTGAGTTTGTTAGCTTCTCTCTTCCAGGCAGTAACGTGGAGATGCTGATGTCGGGAGGCGCTCGGTGCTACAGCGTCATCATCGCCGCCATGGACGCCTTCCCCGAGGTGGAGGAGCTGCAGGAGACAGCCTGCTGCCTGTTCAGGAGGTTTACATCAGGTCAGGCACGGAGGACAAAATTATAATTTATATTAAAGTTTAAGCCTCATTTTAATATAAATGTAATTATGTTTGGATGGGATAGTGTGGTGTGGTGGCCGGCTATAAATACACACTTACCCTTTTAGAAGATGAAATGTGTTTTAGTTGCATATTTCTGCAGTTCACTGGAGCCAATGTGAAATCTATTGTAGTCAACACTTAAAAGCTCTCAGATTCCTGGTCAATGAATAACTGGAGTCTAATCTGGACTGTTTGTGCAGTCAATGAATCCTCACTATCCGTGCCGCAGTGTTTGGATTTCATTCATCCTGATAAGTGTGTTTACCAGGTGACAGATTAAGACGGAAGAGGTCAGTAGATGCTTCGGTTCAACCCATGGTTGTTTTGTGTCATTTTATAGAGAGTTACTACAACATCCTGGTACTGAACGGCGTCCAGAGGGTTGCAGTGAGAGCCTGCCAGACATTCCCTGATAACGCCACGCTGCAAGCCGCCGCTCTCTCCTGCCTGGCTGATCTCAGTGAGGGCACACACTCACACGAGCTATATTTAACTCATTTATTTATATCTGCACAGATTAGCAACAGAGACAACAGTACAATGCCTTGACCTCGACATGCAGGCATAGCAGTGTGATATGCAGGAGGATAAATCACATTATGGGGCAAAAACAGCACATTGTCTTCATGCTGTAACTGATTTCCTGCAGCTGTCACTCGTCTCGTCTTATGTTCTCCAGGATGTAAAATATGAACACAAATAGCTGACATCTTTTTCCAGGCTTTGCAAAAGACAAGTTTTCTGAAAAAACATTACAACTAAAACGAAAGTAACACCAGACAAACTGCCGAAGCGGCAGAGGTAGATGTTGAACAGCACAGCCAAGCTAGCATCAGAACCTTGAATTGTTCCTGGTTGCCAATATTTGTACAATTTAAAAACATCTGACTTTAGCGCCCCCCAGTGCTCTTAAATGTTGTGTTGATGAAGCTGCAGTCACTACAGATAAATGTTAAACTATAGAGGTGAAATGCCCAACATAACTGTAGTTAGTTAATAGTCTCCACAACAAAACATTTGACTTCCTGATGAATAATGAATAATCTAATGGTTAGATTAGATCTGTGAAGTTCAGTAATTGCTGCCTCCGTCTCTCAGCTGCAACCATCGTGCAGAACAAAGCGGTGGCTGAGCAGGGCCTGGAGGAGGGAGAGGAGGAGGAGAACAGGGGTAAGGAGGAGGTGGAGGACATGGGTCTGGGCTGGATGGAGGTCTGCTGTATGGCGCTGGATCTCCACGCCGCTGAGCCGGCCGTTCAGGTCAGTCCGGCTTCGTCTGTTCCTCGAGCCATGGCGAGGATACGGTCGTTTTGATAATCAGTCTTGAACTTGTGCTGCCGCAGGAAGCTGCAAGCTGGGCCATTCACAATCTGTTACTGCACGGAGCTGGAGTGAACCAATCAGAGGAGGAGCAGGATGAGAGGTACGCACACACACACACACACACATCCGCTACAGATGTTTAACAGTGTTATTCGCTCTGTGTGATGAGAGAATGTAAAGGCATTTGTCGGATGTTGTGCCATTGTTTCCAGGACTCCTGTTCACAGACAGCTAATGGCGGCCATGCTGCTCCACTCCTCCTCTCCCAGCGTGTTTGAAGCTGCTACCAGTGCCATCGCCACACTCATCACGCACAACGGTGAGTCTTCAGCTTTGTCTAACAAGCTTAATCAGCTGTAATCAATGTGTTTTTCTTTTCTTTCTGTCTTTCTTTTTTTAATAAGTGAATGTGTGCTCTGCCCTGTTCGCAGGTAAAATGTGTTCTCTGCTGCTGTCCAGTGGCCTCCACGTCAACCTAGTGGAGATGATGAAGAGGCATTCAGCCTCAGCTGAAGTTTGCATCAGCGCCTGCAAACTGCTCCACCTGCTCTTCCAGGGAAGGTGGGCGCGAACACAGCTTCCATTCAGTGAAAATCACGCAGGACAGAGGGCGTCCATGTTTGTGTGCAGAGCTTTTGGTTTCTGACTTTCTTTAAAATAACAAGTAATGAACATCAAGCAACAAAAAAATCTCAAATTACCCCAAAACACTGACACTGATGTTTCATTTCAGAGTGAAACCTGTCTCTCTGTTCCTGTAGGACTGCCAGTCTAGATGAGCTGAACATGGCCATGAGTCAGATCCTCAGCGCCATGAGGATCCATAACTTCGAGCCAGAGGTTCAGCTGGAGGCTCTGCAGGCCAGCCTGGTCTTCCTCTGCCCAGGTGCACGCAAGTGGATTTTATTACCTTTTGCCTCTTTAAGCTCACAGTTTTGGATTTTCAGCACATGCATCGTCTGTCATCTGTGTACGACCTGCGAAGCACCAAACATCAGACCGCTAGCTGCTAACAGCTAAAGAATTATTTCTGTGTATCAGGTGGAGACTAAAGCCGAGCTAAAAGGAGAGTGAATATTGAAGTAATGCTGCTCCTCAGTAATATGCACTTGAAATATGTACTAGATTCTGTGTTTTTCAATCATTTGTGGATATCTGCAGCATCCACCCAAAATCTATGAATGCAGCTGTAATAATAGGCATTAAACTGCAACTCAGGCAATCAAATCTTGAGTAAACAGCTCTAAATGCAGTTCTGGGATCTGTTGATTGTGGCTACTTTCCTGGAAGGTCAGGAATATGTACAATATGTCTTATTGTGTGAGTACAAATGAATGTTTGGTGCGCATGAAGCGAGACAAACCTCCCAAACGAAGCTGAGGACTCTTGATTTTCTGCTGCTGCTCACTCAGACCATCAGCTCTCAGGCCTGCATGGCAGAGCTATATGTCGTCTTTGTTCAGCAGGGGAATTCAAAGCCGGTACAGTGGAGCGGCTTGTTTCATTTTCATTTCTCATCAAAATGAGGTTACAGTGTACTCTGCCCTGCTCCCACCCCTGCAGTTCTAATGCTCCTTATTAGATTAATGACTGATAACAGAGCGGTTGTGTATCTGCGCCTACGTTTGCTCAACTCTTTGTCCTCACTTGCTTCCTTGTGAACTCCCAGACCGCAGTCTGCGGGAGCACGGCGTCTCGGTGGCAGATCCTGACATGGCCGACGTGTCGCTGAAGGTCCTGAAAAACCAGTGTGTGGTGGAAGGAGCTCACACCCTCTACCTGGAGGTTCTCAACAGGGTACGAACGCACCGACAGTCCCAGAACGCCTCTCCGTATTTTCTTCCAGCACTTCCACAATTTGATGCTTTTATGCCCTTACATGCTTTTTTTTTTAGTCTGATATAATAATAAAAATCTGAATGACGATAAAACAAGGAGAATACAGGAGGTAGAGCTTGAAAAACACCCAGATGGGATTTTTTCTTCCACATTAAAGAGAAGCAGTGTACACACTCTCAGCCGGTACATATAGTTCTCATTCTTGACATAAATTAAACAACAGTCCATCCATTCATTGTAGAAATTATATAGTAGCTTGTCCTGCAAGCAGAACATCGGAAGGATGTAATTACATTTCTAAAAAGAATTTGCTTGTTTTTTCTTTTTCCATGTGGCTGTTTGGTACCCCTCTGCCTGGGGGGGTAAACGGGGACAAAAACTGCCTCTGAAAAGGGATCACATGTCCGTGAGGAAGTCCAAAGCCAGTAATTAACCATAGCATCTATAACTTTCAGCTTCCTTTTAACCATAGTCTTGGTACTAAATTAGATAAAAACCATTTGAGCAATTTGACCTCAATGACTGACAGCAAAGAGCAATTTCACAACCCAGATTCTAACAGTGTTGGGACGTTGTTTTAAAACGGGAATAAAAACACAATGCAATCAGAATAACAGTGATAAAACCGTATTTGTGCAGCTTGTTTGAAACATGTTGCTACGTCAAATTCAGAGTAAGCAGATATTTACAAAAATCTGTGAAGCTGATGAGCTCAAACATTAGATATATTGTCTTTGTATTTGTCTTTTTATGTCAAAACTATTATGTCTTGATCACAAACCCAGTGAAAAGCATGAAGTTTAAATCATAATCAAAGACGAGGGGGGCCTCTAACTGCCACTTTTGTTATTCCAAAACAAACATCCATTTTATCATCTAACCAGTGCACACAGTGCGAATCATTCTTCAGTCTCAGTAGAAAAGTCAGTCTTTGCATCTTCATTAATTTTTTTGATGGTTTCAAGCCAATTATGTGCTTCAGGTGGTCAAAACAATTCATTTTGAGAAAGCAAGTTATTTAAAGTATGTGCTTAGTGGACGAAAGGACACTTTCCCAAAGCTGTGTCGTGCTCACCCATTTATATAAGCTGAGTTGCCGTTTTATTAGGTACACACAGCAAATATTACTGCAGTATTCAGTCATCCTGCCTGCATGAAAGCTCGGTTTTTACTGTGACTTCATGCATTATACTCAGATCCAGGTCCTGTTTCCAACATTTAGTCCACCCCATTTTGGTAACATCTTGATATTAATCACGATGCGTTCAAGCAGCTTGATGTTCAGTGATGTTTGTGTCTGTGCAGTTCATCAGCAGCTCCACCATACAGAGGTGTGGTCTGAAAGTGCTGTCTGCGCTGGCCGACTGCTCTGGTGCAGTGGACTTACTCTGCCAGCAGGGGGCGATAGACACAGTGCTGCATACACTACAGATGTTCCCGCAGGATCGAGGTACAGTGAGCAGTTGTCGTTAAAAGTAAAGCCTAAATGAACATAACAAATTCCTCTGAACACTGAAATTGTTCTGATTTCAATGCTGACTTCATGCTTTCGTCTTCCAGAGATACACTACTGGGGTCTCACCCTGCTCACCTACCTCGTATCCAAGAAGAAGCTGTCGAGGATGATCGTGCCTGTCCTGGCCTCCGTCGTGGTCGCCTCGCTCATTCAGTACAGAGAGGACTCTGAGATGCTCCTGAAGGTGAGCAGACATTCACAGCAGTGCAGACTCTGCAGTTTTATGTGCAGATTTCAGGCTTTGAAATCGGCCTGACGTCTCTTCGCTGTCACCGCTTACAGTTGTGTGCTTGTGAACTCCTGATCTGGGTCTGGCTGTGTTTCCCCACAGTGTTTCCAGGTGGCTCTAAGGATGCTGGACGCCTGTTCGGGAGCAGCAGCTGAACTGCAGAGAGAGGACTTTGACAGGCAGATCTTCCAGTACCTCAGAGAGGAAACTCCGAACCACAGCAGCCACCCAGTGAGTTAGACTTCCGAGTATTCACCTCTTAATTGTTATTCTCCAGAAGAACCAGTGCAGCATTTCCCAGATTCTGGACATTTCCAGTTTGGTCTGCTGTCGTATTGAAACACAGCCCCCCCTGAACACATACAGTACAAAAGCACAGTGCAGGACATACCAGGCATGCTTGAATACTGCTCTGATTAAGTATTTAGGCCACGCGTCTCCTCCTTGTTCTTAGAAGACGATGTTTTTAGAAAATGCCTTGCTAGAAAGATTGTGAATCTTCACCATAATTTAATAAGCAGCTGTGTCTCTTCTCCCCCTCTGCCTGCCATCAGTTGCGTAAGTCGGTGTGTCTGGCTCTGTCTAAGATGTGGTGTGACTCGGAGCTGCACTACAGCATGCTGGAAAAGGCCTGCGAGGACGGAGACACCACGCTGGCCGAGTGTCTGATCGAGCTTGGTGCCGACATCAATAAGAAGACCAAAACTGAATCTCTCATCTACCAGGTCAGAGGTCACAAGGCTGCACAGGCCAGGCTTACAGACTCATGTCAGGAGGTCACTTTTAGTTTGCTGCCTTTTACCAGCAAAATGAAGTCAGGGTGAAGGGTTAATTTAGGGTTTTATGTCAAAAAGTCCAGAATGACAAAGCTGAAATAAGGTCAGAGTATAAGTAAACAATGATGCTAGCTTTTGGTATTCGACAGTTATGGCACACATCAAACTATTCAGCCATACTAATAGATTAATCAATAACTACCATCAGTTCAGTGCCAGTCATGGCCTCTGCACTGCCTCCTCCAGGTGTGTGAGAGAGGCGGACCCCTCGAGCTGGTGGAGCTCCTGCTCAGCCGAGGCGTCCACGAGCAGCACCTCCGCAGGGCTCTGGCGGTGAGCGTGAAGCGGGGCGACGGACCCACCGTCATTCAGCTGCTGGGCCGACTGGGACTGGACCTCAACAACAGCGCCCTGTGCCTTGGGGGCTTCAGGCTGGGCCGCTTGGATGCCACCTGGCTCAGCCCCCTATTGGCCGAAAGAGGCCGAGCGCACAGTCTCCGTTACAGCAACAGTGAGGAAGAGTTGATGCTTTGCTCTGTTTTATCACTCTGTAAATGGATTATGCATAGAACGAGTGATTTAAAGGCGATTAAGAGGACACAGAATTAATGACAGCCCTGTCTTAATTTCTGCACACCGTGTTCTGTCTTTAAGGTAAAGGTATGAGTTTGGCGAGGTACATTCAGTCTTTCCAGAGGACCAAGAGTAGCAGTGCTCCTCCGAGACCTCTGGCTGACCCCTGCCTGACCTCTGGCTACATTTCTGAAGAGAGTGACGACTCCAGCTTCAGCTTCATCTCTGTGGATGACAGCCTGTTTTTCAACGATGACGTGGAGAGCGATGGTAAAGTTCCCGCCATGCTGGCAGTAGCTGATCCTGCAGTGTGCAGACTTGAGATGGAACCGACGCTTTGTTTGATTTGTACGCCTGAATCAGAGCACCGCCGTGCAATTCTACTGCAGACTGAAGTGAGATCATCTTTACGCTGTAGTTCAATTGTGGACCAGCAGTTGAAGCAGTGACCTCACTGTAATGCTGTCTTCTCAGAAACGCTCCTGAACGCCACACACACACACACACATACACACACACACACACACACACACACACACACACACACACACACACACCAGCATGAAACCAACACGACAGCTAACATAAGCCTGTTCTGTTGTTCCCTGTGTAATTCAGTTAGCTGGTCTGTATGTACTGTGTGTACTGTTCTTATGTTCCTTATGTTGTTTTGTCTTAATAAAAAAAAAAAGATTTGATTAGTTCTAGATGTTTTTGAATTGGTTAACTCTGTTATAACTTGTGTCATTTGGTGTGTGACCAGTTACTTTAAGAACAAGAGAAAACTTCTCGCAGTAGCTTTAAAAGTGCACATTTTACTGCATTTGCATTAATTATTAATAGCAGTGAGGACTTTAAGTTGATCATCGACTGTCCAGAGGCCTTTTTTTTTTTCAAACTGAGAGGAAAAACACACCGTTCACTGAGCTGGTGTCAGTTAATTAAAAGCAGTTCACCCTCTAATGATGACGTTCTCACTGTGTGCTTCTTTTTTATAGGGAGTGATTCGCTGTGCGGGGCTCTGTCTCCAAAGCCGCATAATAACTCGACAGAGGAGCTGAGAGGGGGGTCCTTTAAAAGGAATCAGGGGCGCCGCAGACATGCCAGCGCAGAGGTAAAACCTCCTCATTAACATGGTGGAAGGATTTTATATCATTATCATTTTCTCTCCTTGCAGTCTCTTTCTTAGGAATAAAGTAAATAGAAAGACTTCCTTTTCCTTTTCCAGAGTGGTCCAGCTGAGAATGAACACAGTGAGCCTGTGCACAGGAGATATGGACGGACTGGCTCAGGCCAAAAAGGTATTTCCATCAGATTCAGTCCAGCTTGACTCTGTGATGTGTCGTTCAGTGAGCCGGCTCACTTTGGTCCTAACATTAAGACCCAAGCATGGAGGTCATCAACAAACAAGAACAAGTCCAATACACGTTTCGAGGTTTCTGATGTTTTTATATTATTTAGTATTCTTAAAACAAGAGTAACGTAAACATTTAATGGAAATTGTAAGGTTTTGTATGATCACACATAGCAGTCAGTGGTCAAATCATTGCTAAAGTAAAGAGCTATAAAAACCAGAAGCAGTTGAAAGCTGGATGTAGGAATCAGAGCAGGAATATCTCCTTATCGTTGAGGCTGAAAACCTCTTGCTCTCCACTGATTTACTTCAGATGGTATTAATGCTCTGCCGCCTCCTCAGTGTTCGGATCTGGCGAGAACTCCGCCCCTCTGCCCAAAGAGCGGGAGCGGATCCGCCTGCTGGACCTGTCCGGTAACGAGCTGGACTCTCTGTCCTGCCTGATGGATGAGAGCTTCGTCCAGCAGCAGCTGGGGCATCTCCTCCGCCTGGACCTGAGCCACAACTGCCTGCTGGAGTTTCCCTCAGCCCTTTGCCAGGTAAAGCACCTGATCTGTGCTCAATCACCAAGATATGAAACCATTACAGGAAGCTGGAGTTTTTTTGTCGTTTTCTGACTCAGAATTTGAAGAGTCTGACTCGACTGGACCTGCAGGGCAACCAGCTGCAGTCTCTGCCGGTGGAGCTGCTGTCTCTGCTGTCGCTGAGCACACTGAACGTCTCCCGTAACTGCGTGGGCCCCCTGCTGACCTTCGACCCCGCCGTCACCTGCCCATCGCTGCGGCAGCTCAATCTGTCTTTCAACAGAGTCACCACCTTCCCTCACGAGCTGGGCCGTGCCGTCAGTCAGCTGGAGGAGCTGTTTATGGAGGGGTAGGCTGTCAGTTTGAGGGCGTTTCTGAGGGAATGTCAACAACAACAAACAAGTGCAATACTCTAACACAGAAACTGTCAGATAAGAAGATCTTATCAGACAGAAAACAAGCGTGTATTGCCTTGTTTTAAGATATTTTATCCTGCGTAGATGTCACTTTTTGCAGTGTGTTGCTTGCTGTTGGATAACCATGACGGTCTTTGGACATGGCCTAACTTTCCAGCTCATTCTGCTGCCTAACAAACAGCATTGAGACGCAGCCGTTCTCATTTTATTTCACTGTTCATGTCACATCAGCGTTATGACAGTATGAAGCATCCAGAATGATGAAGACAGCTTTTATTTTCCTTCTTTCTCTTTACAGGAACAGTATAACTGAGCTTTGTGTGCCGCTGTGTCTGCCAGAGATCAAGCTGCTTGATGTGAGCAAGAACAGCGTGGAGAGTATTTCTCCAGACTTCCTGACCAGCTGCCCCAAACTGGAAACTTTCAATGTCTCCATGAACAAAATCTGTGAGTATCAGCCGAATATTGGATCAGAAATCTGCAGTTTAAAAGCCTTGTGCCCACTTTGTCTGCCTGAAGAAGATCACCTGGACAGATTTAGACTGCTGAGAAGCTGCAAAGACAGATTGAAATATCAGAGATTGGCTTCATGGTTCATTCAATTGAAGAATGGATCAATACAAACTCAGGCTGTAGCTAAAAGACTTAAAAAACCTCCACTTTGCTGTTTTCCTCCAGCTTCTCTCTCACATCTCCCATCCAAGATCACGACACTGAAACTAGCAAACAACAGCTTCACTGAAGTTTCTGAGACTATTCTTAAACTCCCAAAGTAAGTCAGACACTTGGCTTGTTTTTAACAGTTTAACACACTAACTCGCTCTCAGAGCTGGTCTGATAAAGAACAGTCTTACAGTACAAACGTTTAATTGTCCAGCTTGCGGTCGCTGGACATGAGAACCAACAGCATCGCCGCTCTGCCCGGCCCGGGTTCCTGGGAGTCCAGCAACCTCAGAGAGCTGATGTTCAGTCACAACTGCATCAAAGACCTGGATCTGAATGGACCGATCCACAAATGGGCCAGACTGGAGAAGCTCCACCTGGGTGACAACAAGCTCACTGAGGTAAAAAAACGTTTACTTTCCAGAAAAGTGAAAGACTTTCTCATCATGAGATCTTATTTCACCATTACGAGTCAGTATCAAACCATGAATGTAGTCGAATTAGACAGTTGCTTGGATGATAGTTAGTTCATCTCTCTTCAGATCCCTCCGAAGATCGGCCTGCTGGAAGGCCTCACCTCCCTGGATGTGAGTCGGAACACTAACCTGCGCTCCTTCCCTGATGAGATGGGCAAGCTGGGCCGACTGTGGGACCTGCCACTGGATGGCCTTCGACTCCAGCTGGACCTCAAACACATCGGCAACAAGACCAAAGACATTGTCAGGTCAGAGGCGTGTTTAATGCAGAGATGTTGACAATAAACACTCTTCATTACACGTTATGATTGCTGGGGTTTGCAGAAGAAGAAATAAAGCTCATGAATAAGCAAACCTCTGCTTCCTCCGCCCTGTCGCAGGTTCCTGCAGCAGCGGCTGAAGAAGGCTGTGCCATACTACCGGATGAAGCTTATCGTGGTGGGGAACGCGGGCAGCGGGAAGACCACCCTGATCCAGCAGCTGATGAAACTGAAGCGCTCCCAGATGAGCTCCAAGCAGGCCGCCGTTGGCATTGACGTCCGGGACTGGACCATCAGGGAACGGGACAAGAAGAAAATGGTGCTGAACGTCTGGGACTTCTCAGGTAAGCCAGCAAATGACGTTAAGGTGGATTCATCTTAAAAGCAGTAACAGCACACACGTCCTGTTGACCTTATTTTAGGGATTGCCAAATTATACTTGAAACACCACTTAAAACAGCAAGCAGATGAACTCTTATTGATCAGTTTTTACAGCAGTGTGCAGCTGCAGAGGTGTGTGTCAAACCGCCATCATTGTGAGAGGGAACGAATCCCAGAGTTAGCAAGACCACATCAGAGCAGAGTGTGACGCGTTCAGGTGCAGGTGTACAGTTAGAGACCATGTGCCATCACAGAGGCAAGAAAACGATCAAAAACAGAATCACAAATGTACATTTTTTAGGTTCCTGGTGAAAATAAATGCAATAAATTATGCAAATAAATGAATTTGCATTAAACTTTGTGAAACCGTTAAGTTTTGGTGAAAATCCATGAATCTTCTGTTTCTCTGCAGGATTCAGATCACTCACAGATGTACAGATGTCAGTGTGCGATTCAGCAGCTGTGATTTGGTTTCTCTGCCCCACAGGTGGAGAGGAGTTCAGCGGCTCTCACCCTCACTTCCTGACCTCCAGAGCGCTCTACCTGGTCGTATACAACCTCAGCAAAGGAGCCAGTCAGGTGGACGCCCTCAAGCCTTGGCTCTTCAACATCAAAGTGAGTCTTAACCCAAAGACTCGCGTAGATCCGATGACTGTTGAGATCTGTATATGTCCTCTAATTCTGTTATGATTTGCATCAACTCTGAATCAACACACGGGTTGAGGGAACTGTGTCATTTGAAAGTATTTGTACGAGCATGTAATATTACAAAAACGCTGTTTTCTTATTCATATCTTTCTCGTGCAACTCAGTCAGTCATCCTCCTCAAGGCAATATTCTGTTTGTGCTCTTTTTATATGTTATGTACATATAAATCTCCTTTCACCGCTTCAGGCCGTTGCTCCTCTGTCTCCGGTCATCCTGGTGGGAACCCACACTGATGTGAGCGAGGAGCTGCAGCTCCAGGCCTGCCTGACCAAGATCAGAGAGGAGCTGCTGAACCACCAGGGCTTCCCCGCCATCCGAGACTACCACATGGTCTCCGTTTGTGAGGACTCGGACGCAATGACTAAGCTGCGTAAAGCCATCGCCAGGGAAGTCACCAGCTTCAAGGTAAAAGGACACAAACAGCTGATGATTACAGCTTTCCTCTCGTCCTCCCCTCCTGTGGTCTCACCTCCTCTCCCGCTGGCAGATCCAGGACCAGCCTGTGATGGGCCAGCTGGTTCCAGACAGCTACGTGGAGCTGGAGCGCCGGGTCCTGCAGGAGAGAACCAGGGTTCCCCCGGAGTTCCCAGTTCTCAGACACCAGGAGCTGCTGCAGCTCATCCAGGAGAGTCAGCTGCAGCTGGAGGAGGCTGAGCTGCCCCACGCCGTCCACTTCCTGAGCGAAGCCGGTCAGAAACACGCTATGATCAACGTCATGCAAAGCTTAAAGTTTAAATGAATAGAGTGAAACCTCTTCACTGCATTATGCAGTGGAGGCAAAGTATTAGCAAATATTGTCTCAGAGATCAACTATTTGCCTGACTGAGCCCAGCGTTCTCCTCTCTCCTCCTCTGTCACTGAAGGCGTTTTACTGCACTTTGATGATCCTGCACTTCAGCTCCAAGAGCTCTACTTCATCGACCCGCAGTGGCTGTGCAATGTCATCTCCCAGGTAGCCTCACCTGAGCCCACAGAGACAAACACACAAGCTTGCAGTCTGTGTTCAGGCCGTGTTGCTAAGACCTAATGCTGGTACATGATGGTTCAGGATGTGTCAGACCTGTCAGGTGTTGTGTGTTCTCTGTGTAGAAACTGACTGTAAAGAGCTGTGGTTCCCGGGAGAATCCTAAAGGAGTAGTTCAGCGCTCAATGGTGGAAAAGTTTCTGTTTGAGACCAAATGTTTCCCCAAGAGCCACCTGACGCAGTTCCTCAAGCTGCTGGAGAAGTTTCAGATAGCTCTGCCCTTCGGCGACGACCAGCTGCTCGTGCCCAGCAGGTGTGCTTGAATTTGCAGAGGCCAAATGAATTAACGTATGCGGATATTTCACCATCTCTGACGCCTCGTCTCTTCCTTTCAGCTTGTCCAAAGCCAAGCCAGTGATCGAGCTGCCTCACTGTGAGAACTCAGAGGTGATTGTGCGTTTGTACGAGATGCCATACTTCCCCATGGATTACTGGTCCCGCCAGATCAACCGCTTGCTGGAGTTTTCCTCTTACCTGCTTTGTGGAAGAGGTAAAGTGACCAAAGCTGTCACTGTTCCATCAGCTACAAATTCAAAGAAGCCAGCGGTTTAGAAAATGAGCTATCTTGCCATGTGTTGTCCAGAAAAAGTGTCCAGACCCAACCGGGTCTCCTGGAGGAGGGGCGTGTACCTGAGCTGGTCCCCGGAGGCCTACTGCCTGGTGGAGGCCGACTCCGTGGAGCAGAACCCCTCCAGCTTCGTCAGGATAACGGTACCCTCGTCACGAAAAGGTGCCGCTGTTTTAAAAAGCCTTCCCGACTCTCAGTATCCAGAAACTGGACAGATTAGCAGAGAATATGTTATATCCATATGTTTACTGTGAATAGCGTTACATCATGCATTGTATCAATAATATTTAAAGAGATTGTGTCTCAAAGCACCGGTCAGGTATCACAGAGGAACTGGTGATCGTATTAGTGACGATGTTGCCTCTCCACCCTCCAGGCCGGGTGCTGCTGGGTCAGGTGGTGGATCACATTGACTCGCTGCTGGAGGAATGGTTTCCCGGCCTGCTGAACACCGACATGCACGGCAGTGGCGAGGCGCTGCTGAAAAAGTGGGCTCTCTACAGCTTTGAGGATGGCCAGGAGCGGAGCAAGATTCTACTCGAGGACCTCTTCACGTATTTTGACAATGGTACAGAAATCACACCAAAAAAACAACCTGTTTCATCACTTTGAAGCCAAGAATGTTCCTTTTTTAATCCATAAAAACTTGGCACAAAACACGCTGAGCTGTGTCCTAAAAGCCTGTGAGAAGATTTTTGAATGTGGCTGGAAAAATGGGATTTTAAAGTTCTCTTAACTGAGCTGACGTGATTTAAAGTGCATGTTTTCAGACAGTTAATGCGTTCAGAAGCACTTCTCTCTAATCATTCCACATGCTTGGTTTCCAGTTGTCTCACGTCTGTTGTGTCGATGATGATATTATTGATTGCAGATTTTCTGCTGGTGAACCCGGACGACCCCCGCTGCACACTTCCCATCTCTCAGATCGCTCCGGACTTGGTGCTGATTGACCAGCCTGCAGGGACGATACTGGACGGCAAAGAGCTGGATGTAGACATGTCCAAAGAGAACCGACTGGGTAATCCTCAGTTTGTTTTTTTGCTTTTATTCATATGGCCAAAAAAAAATATAAATCACAACTTTCTGAAAGGGGCTTTACCGTCTGCGCAGCATATGACACCCTCTGCCCTCAGTGTTTATCAGGAAGAACTCCCCAAAAACACCCTTTAACAGGGAAAAATGGAAGAGCAACACAGCAGGAATCCCTCTCTTATGACAGACAGACATGCAGTCAATGTGTGTACTCATGTGTGCAGGATGTGTACAGGATATAACAAGTAAAACTGATATTAATCCCATAAGATCTCCATTGTTTCCTGTTTTTGCCTTTCAGTTGTGACTTCTTAGCCAAGAAACTGTGTCTTAACAACATTAAATGAAACATGCAGTATTTTATTTGTATATTTTGCTTACAGGGGACGGTGGCTTTGGGACGGTGTATCGAGGTGTCTACAAAAATGAAGAAGTAGCCGTGAAAATATTCAACAAGCATGCATCTGAACTTTACATCTACAGACTGCTCAGACAGGTACCGTGTCCCGCACTCACAGACACTGAAATATCAGCATTAAACTACACTTTCCTGCCACCGTCTTTCCTTTCCTTCACTTCCCGTCATCGTCCGTGTCTCTCCAGGAGCTGGTGGTGCTGGGTCGCCTCCGTCACCCCAGCCTGGTGGGCCTCCTGGCGGCCGGCTCAGCTCCTCAGGTCCTGGTGATGGAGCTGGCTCTGCGGGGCTCGCTGGACTCGCTGTTTGAGCACGAGAATGGCAGCCTCAACCGAAAGCTGCAGCACAGAATTGCCCTGCAAGTGGCCGACGGGCTCAGGTTGAGAATTCAGGATGATGCCGTTACTTATCTTTATTTTCCTTTAGAATAAATGGAAGCTGCGGAGAGTTAGTTGATCATTTCCTCACAAAGTTTGGGGATTACAGACAAGTGTGATAACAGTGGAGTTCAATTACAATATGATGCATTACAGTGTAATTTTGATGGGTCATTCATCAAAATTAGCATTAGCATTATGACTTTGTTGTTACATTTAGCACCAAACAGATGTTCAAAATGAACATTTAGAAACAATGCTGTGACAATCTGAACTGACTGTCACTGTGTCATTGTTTGGTCTGTGTGATCAGGTACCTTCACTCAGCCATGATCATCTATCGGGATCTGAAACCTCACAACGTCCTTCTGTTCAACCTGAAGACCAACTCTGAGATCATCGCCAAGATTACCGACTACGGCATCGCTCAGTACTGCTGCAGCATGGGAGTGAGGAGCTCTGAGGGCACACCAGGTCAGACGCGTCCTCAATCTGTCTGTGCGCTCATTAGTTTTTTTTTTTTCTCCATTACGTAGATCTCCTCCATAATGTCCATCCAGTGCCCTGTTTTTGAGCGCTCATTAGTTTTAAAGCCGCTCATAGCTTTTTGAAATTGATCACCGTCTATCTGGCAGGTTTCCGAGCACCAGAGGTTGCACGAGGTAACGTCATCTATAACCAGCAGGCTGATGTGTTCTCATTCGGCCTGCTGCTCTATGACCTGCTGACCTGTGGTGAGCGCATCTCTGACGGCATGAAGTTCCCCAGCGAGTTTGATGAGGTTGCAGTGCAGGGAAAGCTGCCAGGTAATAATAATAATAATAATAAAAGAGCTGATGTCAGCCTGAACTGACATTAGCCTCTATCCCTTTATTGAAGTGCTGTTGTATTGAAGTGAACAGATTTAGCAGGATGAGAATGAGATCACACTTTTTTTGTTTACTCATGTTTTGAAGATCCAGTTTGCAGGATTTAAAGGGATCTGTTGGCAGATATGCAGTCTAATATTCATCATTTTGTTTTGCCCAGAGTAGACAAACCTCACACTGGCTCTAGAGAGCGTCTCATGTTTTTAGTGGCCTCCATAGAGGAGGGTGAGGCGAGGGCTGTTCACTCAGTTGCAATCTGAAACTTCACCACTAGATGCCACTAAATTATAGTACAAAATACATAAATTCTTTCCTATGATGGTTTTGGTTTGATTACATTTCTGGTTGTAGTTCTGCCACAGATGCCATGTGTTGTTATTTTTCATACATTAATTCAGATGTGAAGGCAGGCAACATGTTCACTGTCTCGCACACAGATCCGGTAAAACACTACGGTTGCTCGCCTTGGCCGGGCTTCCAGGCGCTGATGAAGGACTGTCTGAGAGAGAGCCCTCAGGGTCGGCCCACCTCCGCTCAGGTCAGGACCTGAAGACTGAGCTGATGTGTTCAGACAGTTCTGCTGCTTTTGTTTCTACTGAGAAAATTGCAGGATGTAATGATTTCAGAGCTCTTTCAAAGCAGTATTTGTGTCCTCTGTGGTGTGTGCAGGTGTTTGATAGGCTGAATTCAGCGGCGATGTTGTGCCTAATGAGGGAGCTGACGGTTCCGCGGGTCTTCAATGCAGAGTGCTTCACCATAAGCTGTGGCAGCAGCGATGGCCCCTCCAACGGCCACAGAGCCTGGCTGGGCGGAGGCAGCAGCACCCAGAGACTGGGCTCCATCACAGCTGTGGACCTGGACACCAACACGGTCACGACGCAGGTACCAACAGCACTGTTAACCTGTTTATTTTCAAACAGAAGCTAAATTAGCTGTAGCGCTCTCATTCACCTCCTCTAGTCTTCATTTTAACATCAGCATCAGTCCAGACTGCTGTTTGTCTCAGTCTGAGTTTTTTGTGTTTTGCTCTGAGTATGAGGAAGTATCAGGTGATATGTGCTTGGATGACATTCTCATTCCTCTGTGTGGAATTTAGTGTGAATGAAATGAGTCACATGTGAAATACCTCAAACGTGCCGTTGTGACTGAAAACCTAAAAACTATATATTCTCTGAGCACAGCAGACCAGGTATGAGGTTCTATGAATGTGAAGTTCAAGATGTCAAACAAAACAGTGCATCTTTCTTCAGTTACATATTCGCATTATAGTTCATGACCAATCTAACCTGTTTCATAACAGATTTGCTGTCACTCTGTAACACATTTTATTTTGAAAATCTGGATTTTAATAGAAATGTAGAATGCTCTTAAAATCTGTGAAATAGCACCAACCATTCCAGGTTTACTGGTCTCACTGGTATATCATCATTTGAAGCTGTTGTGTTTCCCAGTTGGATCACTGGTGCTGAAGGTTTGTTCAGTTCTGGTGTTCGTTGGAAACCACCTGTACAGAGAGGCTGGATGAGCTGCCAGTAGGCTTGTCAGTGGCAGTGACATGAGTGCAAAGACAGCCAAAACAGTCCGACCAGTCTGCTTGACTCAGGTGCCCCTCACACTTCTCACTCTGCTCTCCTGCTCCTGCAGGAGATCGACACCAGTCCCATCTTGTGTCTTGTGACTGTCCAAATCCCAAGCGAGGCCTGTGATTGGCTGGTGGCAGGCACCCAGGCTGGCTCCTTATTGGTCATCAGCACTCAGGACATGTCGACTTGGCACCGCCTGCAGAGCGTCAGGGACGCTGTCACCTCGCTGTACTTCCATGTACACCCTCGTCGCACGTATGTGTCTCCAAAAGCTGATGGTGCTCTCTTTATTATAGTATCCTCATATATTACTTTATGTAAATATACTATGATGTTTTATTACATAAAGTACTACATCATATTTGTATATTAGTGCAGACAAATGCCAAGTAGTATTACTTAAAGGAACAGTGCTGCATGGATGTAAAACAAGATAATCCTGCTGAATCTAAGTCAAAGTATTACTTTCTGATGCTTTTCTGTTCTTCTCAGTCAAAGGAAGAACTACTTGCTGGTTGGGACGGCAAATGGAGGTCTCACTGTTTTTGAGGACTCTGTGCTGAAGGTAAATATTAGATCTTAGATCAAATATCCTGCGTGTTTGCTTGTGAAGATCCAGACTGGATCTTGGTTTTCCCCTGGTTCTCCTCCCTCCAGCAGGAGGGCGGGCAGCCGGTTAAAGCCGTCACTGTGGGAAACGTCAACACGCCCGTCATATGTCTGGGCCAGTCGGTGCATTCGCTAGACAGCAGGTGTGTGTGGGCCGGCTGTGGGACCAAGATCCTCTCCCTCACCGCTGACTACGACGTTTGCAGGACCATCGACACGAGACCGACCCTCATCTTCCAGTGAGTGATGGAGGGAAATGAGAGAGAAACTTTTTGGTTCAAACCAGCTCAAAGCGTTGATGTGTGTTACTGAAGCATGCAAAGATTCAAAAATGTTGTCCATCATAAATGTGAACGATTATTCCTGCATGTTTGACTAAATGAGGGAAAATGTTCAAAGAATTTCACTGGTATGACAGCACAGTTTGGTGTGTGTGTGTGTGTGTGTGTGTGTGTGTGTGTGTGTGTGTGTGTGTGTGTGTGTGTGTGTGCGTGCGCGCACCTCTCAGACAGCAGCGGTCGTTAGGTGGTGAAGCGTGTGTGTCTCGGATGGTTGTGGATAAATACGTCTACCTGAGCAAAGCCGGCGCACCAACCGTCGAGGTTTGGGATAAGAGGAGCGAGAGGATGGTGGACCGCATCAACTGCGCTCAGATCATCAGGTACACACACACACACACACACACACACTGAAATATTTACACACTTTTTATCAGTACTCGGTCCCTCTGATCTGCTGAATTTTGAGTTAATACTTAAACTCCACTCCATCTCAGAGGCAAATATTGTACTTTTCATTTAATTTGTCTGACAGCTCTAATCAGTTACTTTGAAGATCAAGGTTTTAAGTACTAATACACGCTCAGTATATAAAATATGATGCATTACAGATGAATTAAAGACTGTTATAGATTAAGATTAGTGTAATTTTGACCAGTTCCAGCATAAAGTGCTGCTCACACAGTAATGCATACACAATGATAATCCAATGATGTCACTCTGAAAAGGGTCATTCTGCTTCCTAATGAGTACTTCTGATGCTTTAAATACATTGTGCTGCTAATACTTCTCTTCTTTTGTAATTTTGAATGCAAGAGTTGTAGCGGAGCAATTACTCTATACATCTCTATATACTTCTTGCAGTATGTTCCACAGTTGATCCTCAGTTCAGTATCCGTCATGTTGGTGTATCTAATAGTGTTTTGTTGTTTTCATTTTAAGACCGTCCAAACGTGTAAGTGTTTGAAATCTTAAATACAGTCCACTGTTTGCTGTCACAGTCTGAACAGCCGTCCAGTATCCCACATTTTGGAGATTTGGTTGTTTTTCATATGAGTGCAGCTGTACACTGGCGTCTCCTCTCCCTGCAGACATGACTCCGGCTGCAGAGGCAGGCGGGGCAGCGAGGCGGAGCAGCATGCCGATGCGGCTCCCTCTTGGGCCAGAGTGAAGGCCCTGTTGGTGCAGAGCGCCACGACTCTCTGGATCGGCACAAGAGGGGGCCACCTGCTGCTGCTGGAGCTCTCCAAACACCAGACACTGCAGGTCATTGGCCCCCGTTGCGACTCCATCCGCTGCATCGCCTCCGCGCTCATAGGTGGGTGCTCAGCTTTTACTTTCATTTATTTATATATTTAGTCGTGTTTTTATGTCAGGGCAGCGTGGCGCCACAGTCATATTATGACAGAAACCTCATTCCTACAGTACACTACAGGCACCCCACACTGTCAGATTTTGCCAAAATTTGCATATTAATGAGGAAAAGTGATTTTATAACAGCTCCCTCTTCAGGAAAGAAGTCCACACTACACCAATTATATAACATATTAATACGGAGGGATCTTTGCTATCGAATACAGTCCTTACCCACATGATTGACCTGATTAGTGTCAGTGTTCATGTTTTATAAGAGATGGTGATAATAACAGCTCAGGTGGAAAAGAGGCTTCTTGCACACCTACAGTCAGTTTTCAAGATTAAACTTCTAAATCACACAACATTTGGGCCTAAGAATCAGAAACAATAGCATTGCTCATGTCTTATTTAGATTTTCTGAGTTTATAGGAAGAATCAAACGCTTTTCTTTAAATCCTTGAGCTCAGAGCTGCTTAGAGATGTGCATAATGCTGCAGCAGAAACACTTAAGGAGCCGGAAAATGAATAAAAGAAAGTGAAAAGAAGCTCAGTCAGGGAAACATACTCATAATACGGCAGCTGGTGTGTCTTTTGTCTTCTTTCATTGCGATCTGTTGTCTTGTGAACAAATGTGTGAAACGGCACTGTACGCCACTCACACTTTCTGCGCCATCACGTCTTCCTTTCTGCCTGTTCTTTGTCATTATTCTCATGTTTGAATGCTGCTTCTGTCGAGCCTCTTTGTCATCACAGATCTGTTTTCTCTTCATGAGCAGAAACACTAAACTGGACCAACGTGGTTC
This sequence comes from Chaetodon trifasciatus, assembly GCA_037975065.1. NCBI lineage: Eukaryota > Metazoa > Chordata > Actinopteri > Chaetodontiformes > Chaetodontidae > Chaetodon > Chaetodon trifasciatus. The sequence goes on from JBBMOE010000002.1 coordinate 19,074,560, forward strand.
TGGTGTTGGGCCGAAGAGTCCCCCAAGACAAGAATCAGTTTGGTGAGTGCGATGGTTCATTGTTTGTTTGTTGCTTTCTGAACCAGTTGCCTCGCTACGTGAGTTTCTCTGAAGTGTGAGTTTGCCGCTGCTCTCAGACGAGGAGTCGATGCTGATGGTGTGGAACAGCATGCTGCCGATGGAGGTCAAAGACCTGAACAAACACTGCGAGAAGAGAGAGCAGATCGCGGCCAAAATGAGAGAGCAGCTCCATCCTGACTGAGCCCACACGTCTGTATGTATGTGGTTTATTCCCTTTACAGCTTTTCATTCTTTTTAACTCAATGCATCTATTTTATTCTATAATAACGCTGCACAGACGCAGTAGTTTTGATGGTGTTTACAGTAAAATCTTGAGGAGCCCAAGACTGAATTTTATGGCGTAAACTTTATTTTAAGGGGCTGTAAGTCGTAGTAGTAGTAGTAGTAGTTGTATAACCAGAAGTGAAGGCAGACGTAGTGGTAGCTGCAGTCGTCTTAATAACAGAAGCCCCCGATCACACATCCATGTGTGCACCCCCAGCTTGGTCTGCAAGAGCATATTCACCAGCACGGGAATATTAAAGGACTGTTATAGGCAGCAGCGCCTTTATGATCCTCTCACAGACGTCACTGCTCGTCACTTTGATGGCGAAGATGTCGCTCCTCTCCAGGAACAAAGTGACCCCTCGGCTCCTCTCAGCTCCTGTTAGATCGCTTGGAGAGGTTACATAATAACTGTCACCTCACCTCGTCTTACTCTTACACTTCATCTCTTTGTTCCTCCTCAGCTTCACTCGCGGCTTCGACAGCAGTGCAGCTCGTCTCCCGGCCATGCAAGCAGTGCAGTTCAGACATATTATCATTTATCTAATTTTAGCGTGGCCCTGCTGCAATACATTATACATGTTTCTCTTGTTAAATTTAATGATTTTGAGGAAGCCATGCATAAAAGCTGACAAATGTAGTTATTTAAAATTGGTTAATAGAAGGAGTTTGTGCATAAAAGTGCAATGCTGCACGTCATTTTGATTATTCTGTGTGATGGTGCACTTTTACCACATTGTAGTCCATATCAATATCCACAAATATCCGTAATATTACCATGATAATTATTTCTGACATACTGCCCAGCCCACCCAGCAGCAGCAGCAGTAATGATTCGTCAGGGCAGTGGCAGTAATGATGGCACCATTTGTTTTAATTCTTTTCTACAGATTATTCGTCAAAAAGGGATCAATGCTCCAGTGGCTCCATGTGTCAGCAGGACACGTTGAAGTGGAAGTTTTACCTCTCTTTCTGACAGCCATACATACTTTCCAGTGCACTGACCTCCAGGGAGACGAACGAGGGGAAGCACGCTGCGGCAAATCAATCAAAAGAATTAGATTCAAGAAGAAATGTCTTTAGTGATGATGCTGATCTTTGTATTTTGTGTAGAGAAACGTTTTTCTAAAAGGGACGGTCTAATGCGGGATATTCAGATGTTCAGGAAGACCTCCTGCTCCTCATATGTTGAGATGTTTGTTTACCTGAAGTATGATTTTGAAAAAAAAAAAAAAAAAAAAAACTGGAAAGAAAGCCAAAGGAAAAAAGCCTCTAAAAGTGTATATTTGATTATTTATTCTCACATCTGTGTGTGTTTACCTGTGAGCTCAGTCACTCCACCTCCGTGAACAGAGCGCAGGATGCTCAGATGCTGTCTGCAGTTTTTATGTACCTGAAGTTTGTGATGGTGTCAAACAGAACAAGTGAGTAAATACTATTTTATGTACTGTGAAGGCTCTTTGTTCACTTTGTCCTCAGAATGTTATTTACAAAAAGTTTTTTTAGTACACTTATTTACCCAAAGTACTTGGTGGTTTGATATCGGTGCATTAGATATTGTGGTCTTTCCATTACTTCCATTCGGATATTTTTTTATTCTGGAAGAAATAATCCAAGGAAATTCAAAGAGGAACAAATGACAGACGTTTGGTTGAGGGTATGGACCATTTTCGATCTTTAATCTTGACGAGGGGAAAAAAAGACAACGCATTTGAAGCCATTTCATGGAAAAGTTATTTACAAGGAGGACTCAGTCCTCACAAACATTGAGCACATTAGTAAAAAAAACAAAGACACAAGAGTTAAGGATTTGAAGTAATTCTGAACCTTAAAAACATGGTGTTCTGATATCCAAACTATCAAGATAAATATATTTATAATATTTATATTATATTTACAGAATACCTTAAATATACAACGTCCATCATGTATTCTATAAACAAATATAAATTACTTAGGCACACTGACTCAAACAGTCATGGGAGTGGTTGTCAAAGGCCATGCTCTTTGAACTGGGTCGACCTGAACTTTCACCAAGAACAATCTGTTTGGTCTCATGTTGTTTCGCTGCCCGGAGCAGCCACCCTGCTACTAATCTCAGTACTTGTTGGCCAGCGGTTAGGGGTCATAATGTACACACTGTTTTCAGCAGGACTCGAAGCTGACTGCATTTACACTGCCCATAGACACAGGTGCAGCCCCAATGTGACCTCTTGACCCCCGAACCCCTCCCTCACAGACTCCTCCTTGCAGATCCCTGTTCAAGTAGGCCGGGCGGAGCGTCCACCTTATTGCTTACACCTTTTCTCCCCTGCAGCATCTGCAAGGAGGAGGAAGCAAAGGGCCGAGCGAGCTGGAGCCAGAGATAAGGTTGGGATGCAGCGAATGTGTTAACAAGGATGACATATATTCCCACACTTTTTTTTTGAAGGTAGACAGTCGTATAAGGTTCAGAGACAAATAAGAGAGCAGCTACCATATCTACAAAGAATATACAGAACAAGTGAAATATACATGAATGATACAGCCAACTAAACGCACGCAGAGGGGTGGAGGGGAGGAGCGGCCAGCCGGTATGGCCGGGTGGGGCTTACTATACAGTCAGTCTATAAGTCCGACTCGGGCATGTCCGGCATGTCGGCCATCAAGTAGCCGATACCGTAACGGCCGTTGGGCGCAGTGTCCGCATCGGGGCCGCCGCCGCTGCTCTGCTTGCGGTAGATACTGTTGCTGGGCATCGGCGAGGGCGCCTCGCTGGGCGTCTTGCCTTGGATCAGGCTGGTGTCGTCGTCCTCCTCCGGCCGGGCACTCTCCTTGATGATGCGGCCCTTTTTGTAGGAGACGGTGGAAAGGCCGCTGGTGTTCTCATCAATGATGTTGAAGTAGCGCAGGCCAAAGACCACGGGCATGGGCATGATGGCCATCACCACCAGGGAGATGCAGACTACGATACCCCATGTGGGGAAGCGCACGTCCTGCTCTTTGGCCTGTAAGATAGATGGGAGAAAAACAGCAAATTGGTGGAAGTGTTAATTTGATGCCGAGAACTTAGAGCTTAGATGACAGGAAGTGTGGCCTTGTGGAAGTTTTTCTCTCAAAAAACTGCTCAGCAGAGGCGGAAATCCACCCAGAACATGACGCCTCATCTCGTGATCACCTTATTCAGCAGATGACGGCGTAAACAACAGCCACTCATTAAATATATGTCATTTTTTGTGTCACAATTTCAGGCCTCTATCATAAAATTATAGAACTGTGCTCACCAAATGCTGTTATTATTAGTTTTTACAGATGAAAATACATTCGTTGGGGAAAAAAGCCAAACTTTCACCAGTTTCAGCTGCTCAAATGTGAGGGTTTGCTGCTTTTCTTTGTTTTTATATCATAATGAAGTGAATATCTTTGGGTTGTAGATGGTTTTGTTTTACAGATGGATTAATTTATCAATCAAAAATATTTTTAATGACAATGAAAATGATTGTCACCTGCAGCTCTGCCCTCACCACCACCATTTCAGGAGTGTACGTGAATGCAGTCTGCACTTCAAGAAGAACAATGTCATTCTGTACAGTCAGGTGAGGTAAATCCATCTGAGGCTTAGTTTGGCTGCAGGTGACCCTTATACGCTGTTTTGGTGAGCTAAGCCTCACTGACTGTCCCATTTGGCCTTTGCTCCGCTCACTGCAGCTTTCAAAATGACTGATTTTCTCTTGACATGATCAAACAGGTGCTTGAATGTCTCTGTGGCAGACTGCACATCCTGTTGATTGTCTGAGGGTTAAAAGACGTCTGAACATGTGTTTATCAGTGAAAACTTTGCCTCCCCCCCCCGTTCTTAGCTACTGCCTCATTTACTTTGAACCCTTTAATTTGCTTTTAACTTGTTCCAGTTTTTTTTAAGAAGTGAGAGAACTTCCCCTGCCTTGCCCCCATTGATCCCCACTCCCTGGAGAAACGAGCCGGAGACGTTTACTCACCTCTTCCTGTATCCAGGCACTGTAGCTGGGCGGCGTCATGGTCAGCTGGACTAAGCTGCTGCACAGGAGGACCAGCAGCAGGATGGGCGTGATGTACTTCCACATGTAGTAGTAGAAACGGTACGGCGTAAAGCCCAGCATGTCCTTCAGGTCTTCAAAGAATCTGAGAGCGTGGTGGCAAGGGGGGGGGGGGCAGCACAACAGGAGGTCAGATCAGACGTTTGAGGTAAAGAATTCACGATAATTTCATATTTATGCTTCATAAACCTGATGGTCTTTATGTTCTACTCACATACGGTGCTTTCTTGGCTCCTTTTAAATCATTTCATTCAGATTTAAAACTTAAATAGCCATTAAAAGTTTGGATTCTGCACACGTGCAAGGCATAATCTACATAAGTGACGTGCAATTCCCAAAAAGTTGTGACAATATGCAGATGATGACGTTGTGTACTTACTTATCGATCCCGTAGACCCAAGCAATTGCCACGTTCTCCAGTACAACCACTATGAGCAGAGGCAAAGTGGCCGAGTAATCGTCGAACATGGCCACAAAGTAGTTCCCTGAGCGCTGAACAAACAGGAGGCCAATGGAGAAGGCCAATGCGCAGCATCCCACTGCAGGAGAGGAGCAGGTTGTTACTGTGCATGTGTTTTAATACATGTCACCATAAAGGTTCATTCGATGTAAGCTAAGGAGGGACTGTCGGCACTCTGAAGTTTTTAAGCTTTGAGCGATACAAAGACATTTTATATGGAAGTCTATACATCTTTATGACTAGTACATACAGTCTGTGCACTGAGCCTTGATTTATTGTCACTAACACGCAATTTCAGACAAGAGGAATGGAGATAAACTGAGCTAAAATGGAGTGTGTTTAAGTAGAGCGGGACCCATTTAAAGCTGCTGGAGTCAAACGGCCAGTGGGATGGCCCACATCTGTTCACTGTGGTGTGCAGCAGCCAGACAGTCACGAGTATCATTAATCAAACCTGTTGCGCTGGTGCTAATTTCTTTCCTTCTCCTCCTCTCTATGTGGGAATAGCTCAATTTTTGGGACTTTTATTCTTTTTTTTGTCTGCAAGTTTAAGACTTTGCACCAGCATTATAATAAAACATTATAATCTTTTTGCAATCCTGCATCTGCAAGATATTTTACTATTACTACCTTCATATATCCATAGGTTCACAGTCCCTTTACAGAACACACAAACAAATCCCAGGTTTGGACACAAAAAGTGCTTCAGTCACCATTTTAGAAAGAATTTGATTATTCATCTGATCTTTGCATGAGTCAAAGGAGAGGTCTCTCTAACCTGTTAGAAATTCCTTGCGGACTTTGAAGGTGTCTATTAGCGGAGTGAGGATGCCCTCGATGGTGCCGAACATGCTGCCGAGGCCAAGATTAACCAGCATGAGAAAGAACATGACGGACCAGAAGGGCGAGGCTGGGAAGTGGGTCATGGCCTCTGTGAAGGCAATGAAGGCCAAGCCTGTGCCTTGAACTGCCTGTTAGGGGGAGAAGAGGAAGAGCCTTTATTTCACCCCTGTTGAGGTGGCCTTTATGGCTAATTTCCCTGTTTTCTACGTATAATGAAAACAACTCTCTCATCTGTTTCACATTAAAACCTTCTGAGCAGTTCAGCAGCTATAATCCCTTCCCTTTCCTGGAAAGCTTTTATTGTGAAAGTGTTGGATTTTAACACCTTAACATAACATTGACGTTAACAACAACTTAACATTTTGGAAAATATTATTAACTCTTTTTAACTCTGAGAGTTATCCGAGAAGCTTGATACCACTTGAATGCCTCTACAGTAAATAAATGAAGCTACCACTAGCTGCTGGATAGCTTAGCTGTTTCCCCCAGTTTCCACCCTTTGTGTTAACAGTCAGCTAAGCTAAAAGCTGCTAGCAGTGGCCTCCTATTTAGAGTAAAGTTATGAGAGCGGTATCAATCCTCTCATCCAACGTTTTTTTTGTTTCTGTATGTACCTTATTGAGCTCGTCCTCAATGCTGCAGGATTCCAGTCCCAGTTTCTGGTACTCATCCTCCTTCACCCCTTTGATGATGTCTATCATCTGATGGTAGTCTTCAGCACTGACCTGACTAGCCTGAGTGAGGTTAATGTGGTGGGGGATCAGGCTTTCTTCAATGCCATTCCCCAGCAATGCCACAATCTTGTTTATGTTTCTAAAAAAAAGCAAGAGGAAGTTATTTATAGTTAAACATCAGGATTTCAGATTCTTGGTCAAAAAATTCACTGTTCGCTAAACATGCCAATCTTTACTTTGTCATGCGGTACGTGACGTTCAGCTACAACAACAGTGGCGGATTTACCACGTGAAATATTGTTATTTTCTAAACAATCGGTTCATAAACTTCAGCCAGATTGATCAGTTTTACTGGCTGAACCCTGAGCTGTCAGCTGTCACTAGCAGCTGCAGCTAGCTAACCAAACAAGCCAGCATTAGCTTCATGAGTTGGTTGAAAAGGCTGCCTCTAGCAGACTTTTTAATATTTCCAGTAACAGTAACATGCAGCCATGTTAATTTTTTAGGCAATTTGAGAGATGAGTTGTGATAGCATCCCTCTTGTTAGCAAAACCTGCTGCCCCCCTCCCTCTCCATCCCCTAGTAGCAGAGAATGTGCAGGGGCAGAGGAGTTGTTCAGTTTTGCAAATCTTTGATGGTCAATGGGAAACGCAGTTGCAGTCTTTAAACATCTAAATGTGAGAAGGAGCTCGTACTCACAGTGTGATACATTTGCTATTCATTATGTTAGCTTTGAAGCCCAACACTGCAAACACCACCAGGGTGGCCAGCACGGAGGTGAAGAAATTGATGAGAGACACCAAGACGGCATCGAAGTGGCAGTTGTTGTCCCGCTTGTTGTAGCTGGAGAAGGCGATGACGCCTCCAAAGCCGAGGCCCAGGGCGAAGAAGACCTGTGTGGCCGCCTCTCGCCACACCTTGGCCTCCAACATGATCTCCAACTGAAAACACAACACGGGCAGATTCAGCTTAGTTTGGTAACACAGTCTACATTTAGGGTCATCACCACTGAGGGATTACAATTGTTTTCATGTACAGGTGTGAGCTTCAAGGATGAAAACAGCAACAGAAACCTGCAAATTAGTGAAACCAACATTTCTTAAAAGAGGATTAAAAGAAGATGCTGCACTGCATGACCCAGTATGATAAAACGAGCAAGGAAATCCTGCATTTATGCTGCCCATGAAGTCACACAGGGTGATAATGTTTTTTTTTATCTTGTATACAGAAGATAATTACAAATGTAAAACTAAAAAACTTTTTGCTGCATATTGATCCATTAACTCCTACCTATTATTATTATTATTATTATTATTATTAGAGTAGTATTTTTGAATGTTTATTTCTATGTTTGTATTTTTCAGACTCTCAGTGTGCCATCTTGCCAGAGAACAGCTGGCATCTGGACGCTTTCCATGTGTTTCAAACTGAGCAGAACGCACTTTGATGTCTGCAGGTACAAAGAAGATGGCGGCTGAGCGTCTCGTTTGAAGTGAAAAGATGTCAGCGGACGAGACTGAGCAGAGGCAGGAGACAGACAGACAGACAGACAGACAGACAGACAGACAGACAGACAGACAGACAGACAGACAGACAGACAGACAGACAGACAGACGCCGCTGTGGAAGCGCCTCCTCTACGAGCGGCTGGTTACATAAAACCTCCTGTTTCCATGGTGACATGAATCCACAGCCCGAGGTGCCATTGGCCCGTTGCTGCTGAGGAGCTGGCCTATCACAGTGCAGATGCAATTTTTGAGTTCAGACACCTTTTTTTAAGCAGTGAGTGGATTCAATTTAACAGCGGCTGCTTGATGATACAGGAAGCCTTGATGTGCACTGCATGTATTCAGCAGGGGACATGAAGAATGAGAAATAACAGAAATGTTTCTCGGTTTCTCTCAAACGGTGCTCAGTCAACCAAACCACAGGAAATTCATGGCAACCACCACTTCATCCTTTTAGTCATTTCTCAAGCAAAGATGTCTGTCGTTGTCATGTGTGACAGTAAACTTAATAACACCAAAAGAAGATATCTGAAGATGTCACCCTGGGAATCGTCTGCAGTAAAGATTTCTCTCCTGTGGCTAAATAACTCATCAAAACTTTGCCTTGGTGACTTCATTTGCCAGCACCCTGGCTCTGTATTGTCCTTCAGATCAGAGAAACGCTGGCTGAAAACATGCGTTACCTTGGGTGTGAACATGTGTCGAATTCCGTCCACGGAGCCCTTCAGGAGCAGAGCCCGCACCAGGAAGCAGATCAGCACAACGTAGGGAAACAGGGAGCTGAAGTACATCACCTGTGAGCCAAGAGAACATCAGCAAACTTTAATAAAGCCACTCATTGTATTTCATAATGTCTTGTCCCTCCTCTGAGAGTGAAACACTGAGTCTTAGAAGACATGAAGCTGTCAGGAACAAAGGATTCATGAGCGGAACAAAAATTAGAGGCAAAAAGTGTTTATAACAATCACAATGTTGTCTTTAACCCAGTCCAGTACACACATCTGATGGGTTTCCAGATTCCTTGAGAAGCTTTTAATCTTGGCTATGCGCAGTTCCTGTTTGAGAATGCATGAGTGTGTGTGTGATCTTACTGCCTGATTATCTACATGCAGCATTGATCATGACAGTAACATCAAGCTGCCGACATTTCATTACACATTTTAAACTTGTCTTTTGTGTATCTTTGACAAGGACAATAACTTAATGCACAATGAAAGTTGTGTAGCCAATACCAGCAGGGGTCCAGGCTGGAGCTGGTCGCTGCTGAGACCTTTTGTCCAATCATCGTGCTAATTAGACAGAGGGCCTCTGGTCTCTTTTCTCCTTCTCTGTATAGATGAGGCGATATAAGGAGTGAGAGGCCTGACTCAGACGCTGCATTGTGACACATCGGCTTATGGGAGTGCCCGTGGGGTGTGGGTGCAGGCACTGGGAGATGGTTTGGGGTTGAGTCATGAGCACAGCTAGTGATTCAGAGACACTGCGTCTCCTACATGGTGGTCCATATGTTGCTCTGAAGAGGATAGTGTAAAGTCTGGTCTGAGACTCGGGTCATTTACAGTTTCTCGGGTCATTTACAGTTTTTGAAAACTAAACACGCTCTGCCTGCTGTTGTGCACTGACCACAGAGTTGACACAAATATTATAAAACTTGGTTTCTGGACGACAGCACAAATACAAAGTTGGTTTTGCAGCTTGGGAATGCATCTTTTTTCAGGGAGCTGAACCCTGCATGTAAATTACAACCAACACATGCCCCTAAATATAGAGTGAAAGGTTAGAAATGTAATCCATTTCTGTGCTTGGTTTTTCACTTTCCTCAGCTGCAGCTCTTGTCGGCCCTTTTCTGATTAAACCTCTCAGCATTTCTCTCTTGTTTAAGAACACAGTCGTGGCCTTGGTCAGCGCAAATCCAAACAGGCTGCTATTTTGTGCAATAAGCAGATATATGCTCATTTGTAACCTTTGTCTTATGTCCTATCAAAGGGGGACTTCCATTGTTAAAGATTATGTGTCATGCCAGACAGCATGTGCTTCTTGTAAAGGTCATGTTCTGAGAATGGCGCTGTTATCTCCATGAACTCATACAAAAAGTTTGGCTTTCCCATGATGACACACACATATTTAACTGTTTAGATTCTTCATACAAAACATGTGATTATAAACTAACACTACATAATTTAGTAGTTTGCATATAATTGCATATAAACATTTTCAATGAATTTTCAGCATTATTTTACCAAATCCCCCCCCCCGGCCACTCTTCACAATCACGCCAAGCCAAAAGAGCGCGTATAACCATGGTAACCAAAGTGGTCTGATCCCTTTCACGCCCACCCACCCACACACCCACCCACACACACCCACACACACACACACACACACACACACACACACACACACACACACACACAAATGCAGATCGCTGTAGGGATATTCCTTGGACAAGGCCTTTGTGAACATGGGTGGAGAGGGCATTAATATTCTTTTGTATCGCACAGTGCTGATCAAACTTCAAAGACACTTCAGACTGGCCCCTTTGAGGGAGAGTTCATGCCCATTTCTACACCATCCAACACCATCCAGGCACATCAGGTAGTTGGTGGAAGACCATCTGGCTCAAAACGCACAATTAATCAGCAGCTTGGCTTTTGGCTGCAGGTTTATTTCTTTTTCACAACAACCCAATATCTACATTTTTATTTTAGCAAGTTGTTTTCATGATATCAGAGGAGGGATTTGAACATCCTTTGTGCCCACCCCTCTGATAGAGCAGCAGTTGTAGCGGTGATTGTGACAATTAAGATTAAGATTAAGATTCCTTTATTTCATCACAATTTTTTTAACACACAACATGCAGAGTTGAGGAGGGAAACTGCACACGCCATGCATTTTGTGAAATTCTTTCTCCGCTTTTGACCCATCCATGGTCAAACCTTCCTCCACGGCAGACCAGGAGCGGTGGGCTGCTAGTCGACCAGCGCCCGGGGACCGGTTCCTTTTGTTGTCACCATTGGTCAGGTGGTGATCTTCTTGCATGTTTTTAGTGGGGGTATATTTTATGGAGGATACCCCAGGTGAGCACGGGGAGAACATGCAAACTCCACACAGAAAGGCCCCTTTTTCCTCGAGCAGCAGGCACTGAAGGCATGGTGGAGGACACGCCACCAGCGCCCACAGCGGGATTCGAACCGGGGACCTTCTAGCTGTGAGGCGACAGTGTTACCACTTGTGCCACCGTGCCACCATGATTGTGGTTATCAGCAATATTTCTCGCCAGCCAGCAGCAGCATGTGGCAGACAGGGGAAATGAGACTGTCTAAAGCTGCAAAACCATTGTAGCACAGGCCGAGATTAAAGCACCTCTGCTGCTGAGGGCATTCATCTCGTTTTGTCTGTGAGTTTTGTGGTGAAAGAAGCGTACAAGACGAGGGCTCAGCGGAGCCAAGCAGACAGCACCTGTTGGGATAAGACTCGGGCTAGGGACAAGGTCTGAATCGACGGTGGGAAAACCCATTTAGCTGATGTAAGCCATGTTTCTCCCTCCATGCGGCTGCTAAGCCCAGCGGGTGCGTTTGAGAAGCAGAGCGTTTTGCCTGCCTGATTTTGCTAACTTGCTCAGATTTTGCTGATTTGGTCACTTTTCCTTGAGATTTGTGCTTCCACCATTGGCTTCCTAGTTTTCTTTGACACCACATTTGACTTAAAAAACTGTTATAGCTAATGTTATGGCAGCTAGCAAACAACTGCTGCATATTTGTTGAACCCTGATAAAATAAAGATCAAGTTACTTGCTTTTGAACTCGGGTTTGTTTTCCACCATCTCCTGAGATAAATGTGGGTCTTTAGCGGGTAAATGCTGCACTTTCTTCACCAGCTATCGCTAGCTTTGTGTGCTAACGGGCAGGTTGCATACAGTAAGTTTGTCAGAGCTTTTCAACAGTTGCAGCTGATGTTTGCAGCTGAGCCTGAACCGTACAGTGAAGGTACTGCAAACACAAACTAAAAAGAGGCTAAAATGCCCAACGGCGCTGCAGAGCTAGATGTTAATTCTCCTTGATTTTGGCACAGTTACAAAGACTCATTTCACTGAGTTGAGTTCATTCAAATTCCACAAGACCTTCCTGTGTTGCGGACAAAAAAATGTGATCTCTGAAACATACTGTATTAACTCTGACCCCACGCTTTGTTTTAACCCAGCCCAGGCCCGGCAGAACAAGCAAGGATAATTCCAAAATCAAATGACTCCCCCATCAAAGCTTACTCTGGGAAGATTAGAAAGCGTGAGCATTTTTCCAATTAGCGCAAGCTTGTCTGTGACCCTGGAAATACACTGGCTAATGCTTGTCATATGATATGAGAAAGTGTGGAATGATAAAGATCACCTGTAGAAAGAGAGGAGCGGGGGTGAGTTTGCAAGCAAACGCCAACCTTTAGCCAGTGGGCTAATCCTTCCGGATGCTAGTCACGCTACTGTCAGCTTTGCTACACTAAGATAAAATAAGCTTATCCAGAAATCCCACGTGAGATCACATGAGCTCTCAGGGTCATATCTGACACTGAATCATTAGAAAAATTTGTCAAGTCACATTACGGTCGTCGCTTGGCTGTGTCTTTAGGCCAGGCATCGATACAGTCTGCACTCTACAAGCCTCTGCCTTAAAGTGAGCTAAGTATGTGTGAGAGGATTTTCCAAAACTCTTGGCAAGAAGTGGCCTTTTGTTTCTGTCACTGCTCCCCAGTTTCCAGTGTATAAATGTTATATTTGAGCAGCTATATAGGCCAAGCTGCTGGGACTGCAGAGCAGCTGTACTAAGCCATTTCCTCTGTTCTCATCCTCTCTTGCTTTCACAAACTGCCTCTTCTTTCCCCAAAAAATTATAGCTGGTGTGAACCTGAAGTGGGACAAGAACAAGGGCTGCAGAAACTACAGAGAAAACACAAAGTGCAAACTGAGAGCCTAATCCTTCTTACCTTCCCAGAAGACTGGATGCCCTTGATCATGGCGAGGCAAACCATAGACCAGGCCGCCAGCAGGCACACGGTCATCTTCCAGTTGAGTCCTCCACCCTCGGAGATGCTGTCGGAGATGTTTAGGGCCTCGCGGTACCAGTAGTAGGTGGTGGCCGAGCTCTTCTCGCACTCTGGCACCACATCTATGGACAAAAAGGTAGAAGTTACAGCTCAGCCTTTATTAGAACCAGCACTATGAAAGCCTCCAAGTTTTCTAAAGCGAGTTAAAAGTTAGATGGTGCCAATGATTCTGGTCTTAATATGTCTGATTGTGTCTTACATGTACTGGTCTTGTTTTTGACGAGGGGACACTCGTGCCATGGCAGAGGCTGCTGGAAGGACTGGGAGAAATAAAAGAGGCTCCAGCTGATGATGACATTGTAGTAGAGAGCCACGAAGAAGCACACCTACAGGCAAGAGAGGTGAGTTAACGTCACACACGCGAAAACCAAGAACAGGGAAGAGATGCTTACTCAGTATCGGCTCTAAAGGCATTGATCTGCATACATTCAGCTGATTTTTCGCTTACAAGAGGAAACTGCCTCATTTAAACATCCATGAATGACCAATGTGCACACAGGTAGTGCTGCTGATGCTGGAAACATAACTGACATCACTTCCTGTATCCCAGAGATGCTATAAGGTGGTTTCAGGCTGCAAATAGGTTGTATTATTTTTAATATATAGTATATGTTACAAAAAACTTCCTTCATGCTTTACTTTAAAGTGAAATATCAAACCATCTTTGACTCAAAAGTGCTTAAAGTCATGATAAAAGTGATTAAAGAGTTGATTTTGGTCTCAGCGTCAGACTCACCACGCAGCTGGCGAAGCCGATGCCCCCCAGTCGAGGGCTGATGTAGTTCCACACCCCAATGCTGCCCCTGCGGATCCGCTGTCCCACGGCGAGCTCCAGGAAGAACAGCGGGATGCCAATCAGTATCAGCAGGATGAGATAGGGCACCAGGTACGCTCCTGTCAGTCAAAACAGCACAGACAGCAAGTTAAATGAAGGACACGCAAGGAAGGGAAACTGTGGCATCAGATAACTGAGAGGTGACACCATTTCAGTTCCTGAGAGCCGCCTGCAAGCGCATGGCAGCATACACACATTAAGCTTTTTGTCTCTACGTGCCACAAAATCATATACGAACACAGCAGCCTCCTAAAGTTTAACTATACCTCTACATACTGTCCCCCTGATGGTGACACATTTCGTCTGAAAGCACATAAATACACACAGCAGCCTCTTTAACGCGATCTGTCTCATTATCTCCCAAACACACACACGGGCAAATTACTACACACACATCTGCTGAGCTGCATCTGTGTGTCTCCACCTAATATGTCCCCCACAGTGTGTGGTGCAATCAAATAATTCTGGAAACCAGGAAAGATAGTGAAGTCTACAATTACCTAAATTACAGTGGGATTACTCTGAGGCCCTGAAAGACGGCATTCTTCTCTAGAATTAAGGTTTCAGGGTGAATGACTAACATTAAAACAGGCTGTAACAGTGTGGTGCAATAAAGTACAGGGGGGCGCATCTCTTGTGACAGTCAAGAGTACTCGTGAGCAGGAGGACTGCCTGGCACATGACGCTTGAAAAAGAACCTAAAAACTGGCTGCTGGTTAGATGTGTTCAGTGGCACAGATTTTTAAATAATGTGGCTTTTATTTTCCATTCGGAATGAAAGGTATGAACATTTTCCTTTTCTCACGTGATATGAAAGCAACCCCGTGTGCTTGGAATTACGTCATTTCAAAACTGCATGGGCGCTGACGGAAAAACCAGGCACCCTGTTCTTGAAAACACACTTTTTGAAGTCATACTTTTGGCCCAGCAGCAGTGACGCCACACTTCAAAAACCAGGGTCTGAAAATCCCCTTTTTACAACCATTTTTTCTTCCGAAACGAGTCATTAATGACAGCGTCAAAACTTCCGCCGTGGGTGCATTGTTTTTAAGATTAGATTCATCCCTGTTTCAACATAGTTTATTGTTTCATGTGGCAGGACGTTCATTCACATCCTGCTGTCCCTCCCAGGTTTGACTAAGATGGGAGTGGTCACAGACAGGAAGTAAGTGTGTGTGTGTGTTGTTTTAAGCATGTGTGTTTGTGTATGTACAGTACACTAACTGGTTTCTAATATTAAAACATCTCATTCTGGTTCACTGAGTACACATCGTTCTGGGAGGAGGCTTTGACATCAGTCGGCATCAAACACCCCTCTGGTTTCTATTGTCTTTTAAAACCCTCGACAGTCGCTCCGGGACACTTTGATGGCACTCTGAGAAAGCAAACAGCCTGATAAGAGTGCATTTCATCTTTCCTTAAAATAGTCTCACTTGCATTGCATGAAACAGCTGGTTTATCCAGTCGAGGCATCGTTCACACGAGTCACATTTCCGTATTTTTTTGCAGTGCCACATGCACAGTGTTCAGGGCGTGGATAGTTTGTATTATGAGCGACGAGGAATGATTCACCACGTCAACACAACCTTGAGTGCTATGTGAGTTCACTTCTGATGGAATTGAGGAGAAACAAACCACAGGATGACGCCCAGAGGTTTTTGTAATCAAGCTACACTATCTCTGTTTCTGAATAGATTTGGCAAGCCGCTTTCTGGGTTGATTCCCAGATGCAAGCTCAGGCATTGGCAGCCAACACATGTGTATTAAAAATGACAAAGCACACACTGCCATTGGTTGGAACAAACTCTGTAAAGGGCCAGGTTGAAAGATTCACACCTCTTCAGCATGTAACTGGAGGTGTTAGTTCTGTCCTAATGTAACACCCGAGAAAAATGACACTCAAGTCACAAAAGGTGTAAATACAAGGTTAAAGAAGCATCTAGAGCCGTGCGAGCAGCTCTGTGAGACTGTGCTTTAAGCTAAACGCTAATGTCTTCATGCTAACATGCTCACAATGACAATAATGGTGTGCTGATGTTTAGCATTATGTTATTGTTATTGTTATTGGGTGTCACGGTGGACAGTGGTAACACTGTCGCCTCACAGCTAGAAGGTCCTGGGTTCGATTCCCATCTGGGGTGCTGTGGGCGTGTCAACCACCATGCCTTTGGTGCCTGCTGCCCCTTAAGGGGCCTTTCTGTGTGGAGTTTGCATGTTCTCCCCGTGTTCACCTGGGGTATCCTCCATAAAAAAAACCCACTAAAAACATGCAAGAAGATCATCACCTGACCAATGGTGACAGGAAGGAACTGGGTCCCCGGGCGCTGCTGTCGGCTGGCAGCCCACCGCTCCTGGTCTGCCACAGAGGAAGGACTACCAGGATGGGTCAAATGCGGAGGAATTAATTTCACAGAAGCATGGCGTGTACGTGTAATGCATGTAGTTGTGTGGAGTGATTAATAAAGTATGTCTCTTCTTCTCTTATCTTAGCTTGGTGAGTTAACTTGCTAATAATTGGTAGCTTGCACTAAACCCCAAATACAGCTGAGATACAGATGATTTTTTTTGTGCATTAAAGTATTGACCTGATGATGGCGCCAGTGAGAGCCATGAACCCTGTTAAATAATTGAATCTTGTAGTACTTAACAATTTTGGATACTTAGTGTTTCAGATCCCAGCCCTAATCTATAAACAGTTAGTTTATTGATCAGTTATCTGACCAACAGAAAATCAATCAGCAACTACTTTCATAAGTGATTGTTTCGGTCAAGTTGCTGTCCATTTGTGGTTCTGAAATGTGAATATCTGTGAACATCATTACATTTTGCTGTCTTGGTTGGTCGGACAAACCATCATTTTGAATATGATGTCACTTTAAATTGACATTTTTTATGACTTTCTGATCTTTTATAGACGGAACGGTGTATGGAGAAAATAATCGACAGATTAATCAACAGTGAAAATAGTCATTGGATCCACTGCAGCGCCCAAAAAAACAAAAGGCCCCTCTGTACTCCACACACACATCAAAGGAAGTTTATGTAAGTAGATGAAAGGCAACGCTGTACGTATCCGTGTATGAACACAGCACGTGATGCACGTATAGGTTCCTGGTGTGGGTGGATAAAAGATGCAGACAAAGTACACAAACACACACACACCCCACACACCCACACACACAGACCTGCCCCATTTTAATCTAATTATTTGAACACAGCAGGGTGGCCAGAGCTGTTTAAAACAGACTGAAAAGATGACAGAGTACACAGAGCGGTCGTGATTTGAGCTGAACCCCCCCTACACACACACACACGCACACACACATACACACACTCACATGCACACACACTACCAGATACTAACAGATGGCTCTCATGCAAATTCTGTACAAGAACACACTTGTAAGAACATGTTTGGGTGCACTGCATGGGTGTACGCACACACGCATGCACACTTCTTATTGAACTTTTCCCTTCAATAGACTGGTTTCACACGCATTCATTACACACAATAATGACAACTAATGTACAAACAAAGGCAGCTTCATGTTCACTGCTGCACACCAGGCTTGACTGATATGGTTGAAAATCAGTATTACAAAGCTAATATTTCACAATACTATTTATATGTATGTATGTCACATGATGCCAAAGCCATGCCAATTCACTTTTAAAAAGATCCAACTGATGGATCACCTGGGGTATCCTCCATAAAAAAGTGAATCATGTTATTAATTGTATTATCACAATGCCACTGAAAGTCAATCCTTATTGTAGTGCAGCCCTGCTGAAAACCACATATGATGCATGTTCCTAAACTTGCAGTTCTACTATGACAATAACATGTTTAGCAAGAAGGAAAAGTCAAGAGATGGCAGATTATAAATACTACCTCTATGCCACATGTGGCCGTTCAAAGATTGAGGGACTTCCTCTTTCATGTTCTTTACCAACGTTCCTTTGTTTTCCTTATATGTGGAGGGCATTTTGGGGACCTGTCGTTGTCTTTTTGGTGAGTTCCACTGTAACAGGAACCATTCCTGCTGCGGTGCAGTAAAGGCAGGGCTCGAGTCAACCAACGAAACGACTGGTCGACAGAAGGAAAAAATGTTATTGCGCAATTGCTGATAAATTAATTTAACAATGTGCTTTGGCTCTGATGCACCTGACTCTCTCTGCTTGTAGCCACCACTGTAGCTTCGCTCAATGTCCCACCCACAGCACTGTCTGATTGGTTACATGTCACGAGTAATAGCCTTTCAACACTGAAGGCTACTGTGTCATAGACAGGCAAAGAGGACTGCTGGGAACACTGGAACTGCTCCAGTTAGTGAGTGGAGCTGCGTCTTAATCCAGTGGATTAACAAATGATTTTCTCTTTATGACACTAAGATCAGTGATTGTCTGAACGATGGGAATTTGGTTGGGCGGGGCGCATCGACCAACTGATCGACCAACTGACCAGCAGTTGTCAGCCCTGCCCGCAGGCGCAGTGGATGATAGGCTATTCAAATAAACACGACTTGGATTAAGAGTTTCTATCCTGTCTGACAACCTGCCCCAGACGGTTTCATTTAATCAGCTTTCTTCAGTTAGTGGCTTCACATAATCTCCAGGTGGGAAGTGCAACACCTTGTCACCTTTCCAGGACACACACACATTGGAGTACAACCCCTGCAGCGAGTCCTCATCACAACACTCTGCGTGGACAAGCAGCGCATGCACTCCTGTCAGGGCATTGTGGGAAATGAGGTTTGATTGCAGCAGGGTTGAATGCATGGTGACAGCGGTGTTCTGAGGTGAAGTGTTTGTTAGTGAAATGTCGCACACACCGCCAGACACAGGTGATCACATGACTCATATCGATCCTGAAGGTCACACAGCAGTCTGGTTTTGACACACTGCACACTGAATGCCTGATCTGAGATCTGCATTTCAGCTCAAATCATGATGAGTCTTTTTCCTGTTGGAAGCTGATGTTACATTTTGAGTTTTAGTTCAGTTGATCTTTCTTTTTATTCCTTAACACATCACAGTATAAATACAGCGTCAAAATATAAGCTCCACGGTCACCTTGTGACCCACATACAAGCTGTTTTCAGAACTGAAAGAAGTAAAAAGAGGAAGACTATGCTACAAAACTTCTGGTATCTGAGAGTATGAAAATCCAATTCCACATATGTTTCTGTGTAGTTAATAAAGTTAAATGCACTCAGGCTTCCTCCACAAAACCTTAGAAGTGAATCACACCATCGTTTTTTTGTGCTCCATAATAACATTTACAACACATAAATGTGCCCAAACGTCTCAGAAGCTACAAATATCATTGCCTTCTTTGCACTTTGTTCAGAGTTTGCTCTGAGCTCCCGTCCATCAAATCCTGATTCCTTAATGTTATATTCTAACATGTTGTGCTCCGTTTATCGACTGTCTGCATGTCAGCAAATGTAAAACGCTTGTCGGGTTACTGCAGGTTCATTCTAAAGTTCATGTGATCCTTTTGTGGGGGTCATTTCTCCACGTTCGTCAGACTTACATGGAGGAGAAAACAAAGGCGAATGCTAAATTTAGAACTCAAACTGTTCATGCTAAATGTCAGTTTACAAACTTCCTGGTGCAATTTTGACCTGCTCTTCTTGCCGTAGTTGCATGTGCACAGTTTTCCTCAGCAACAAGCCATTATTGTGCTCTCACTTTTTAGTTTTGCAAAATCTGTTGTCTTATTATCTTAATGCTTGTGTTTGTTGCAGATAGCAGCAATGAGCAAAATGTTTTCACAACTTCTTCATGATATTATGAACCAAAACTGTGAAAATAACACCCATGTCGCAATAATAATAGTTGTAGCTTAGCTCATATATGCAGCAGAATCATGGTGATGTGCAATCATGAAGAAATTAGATTACATAGATTTCATTGTATATTCACGTAGTTCAGTGAAAGATATAACAATTTTGTTTGCTAACTGATTTTTTTCATATTAGTAAATACTGTTACCAATCCATATTGAGATCATTTCTTCATTATTTCTGCCCCCTCCCACTGTGCATGTGCTTTCCCACAGTAAAACTTCAAGCGAGTAACTCACCCCCGCCGTTCTTCTGACACAGGTAGGGGAATCTCCAGACATTGCCCAGGCCTACGGAGAAGCCCACCTGGGCCAGGATGTACTGGAGCTTGCTGTTCCAGGCCGGGCGTTCCTCCTCCTCGCCGTCCGAGCCCCCTTCCTCCACATCGCACTCTTTCCCTTCCCCCTCATGGTTGTTGACGATCAGCGAGCTCTTCTTGAAGGAATCGTCACAGGCGTCCTCGTTGGAAAGCAGGTCTTTGACAGACTCTGTGACATCGTCGTCAAGCTCTCTCTTGACGGCCTTGCTGTTTTTGGGCATTTGATAAAGCAAACAAGGGCGAGGGGTGGAATGTCTTTTTGGCTGGTGAGCAGGAAGGGCAGAGCCGGCGTCGTTGAAAAGTCACTTTTTGAACTTTGACTGTGCAAAGCTGAAAGGTTTTTTTGGGTTCAAGGGCCCGTTGGGTCTGAAACAGTTTGTGGAGGATTGAGTGATAATGAGGTGATTTATTTCTTCATTATCAACAAATATCTGTGGGAAAAAGAGGAAAGACTGCAGTGAGTAAACAGCCAATGACAGTAACAGGTTGTGTCCTGATTTGTCATTGATGAGCTGCTGCTGAGAGCCGAGTCATCGGTGTAGTTCTGTGTCTGACTCGTTTTACCCTGAATGAACTTTGCTTAAGTAAAACCTGCTTACAAATGAATGGAAGACGGACCTTTTGCACATGGAAATGAATCTTTTACACAAAACAAATGAAGAAATGAAACAGTCACTGAACCACCAGAACATATTTTAGCCACACACATCACACTCTCATTCACAGAAAATACTTCACATCTTTCCACCCCTGCTTATTCACACCATCTTAAGTCCATACAGAGAATTATTGCTTTATCCAGAGGATTTCTCACATGGAGGTCACATGGCTGGCAGGGGCAGCAGGACCCATGAATGAGGATCATCTTGCTGGCAGTCACTGCTGTGACATTAGGCTGGTTGTGACTGGGACAGCGACAGGTCGAGGTATGGAGATGATCACGTTTCCAATCTCCTGAATAATTGAAGGAAGGAGTCCATTTGCATACGAACCCAAACACACCTTTTCTGCCCTGCTCACGGATGGGGAAAGCCTTCACATATGAAAGGATATCAACTTCCAAAATAATGGTACGAATACGAGCCGCTTCCTTAACCAAAGGGTCGAGGAAACGGTCGTACTCCTCTAAATGTCTGTGCGTAAAAGACGCAATCGTCGTTTTATTTATTATCATTTGTACCATTTAGTCACGTTTATACTGTGGGTTTTAGTACAAGTAGGATGGGAAAGATTCAAGGGTGTGGACACCGTCCACCCAAAGGCGCGTTAACGTGCGCAACGTGATTGTCTTTTTCTTTTCAGCATCCTGCGGCGTATTGCTTTTGCCTTTTAAGCGTTTGTTAACCTCAAACATGTTCATAAAAAGCACATCACCGCCCCCCCCCCCCAAAAAAAAAAAAAAAAAAAAAAAATCCCGGAAATATTCCGACGCGGCCATGCTGCAGATATACAGCATGCCTCCCGCCTTTCACCAAGCAGGAGATTAAGTGATTAATAGATTTCCTTTACCGCTCCCAGATTAGCCTGGTTTGTGTGAGGCAAAGGCCGCCGTTTCATAATCCAGTGAAGGCACCACAGCAGCCAAAAGGACTGCTGATGCTGAGTAACCTTCACTGCAGCTATTATGGAGGCTGTGATGGGAAATGGCATCTCGGTTATTGTACGAAAATGAGGGTTCAGGCTGAGGATGACTGAGCGCACTGAGACATAAAGGCTTTTTTCTGTCTGCACATGACTCAGGAGTGATGAGTGAAAAAGGGCCGGGAGTTAATGAGAAAAACGCGGATGGAACAAAAGATAAAAATAAAATAAATAAAAATAACCCAGCAAGTCAACGCGGTGCCATGTGGCTCGTTGTTCTACCGGGCACAATTTGTTCTCTGAAGAATGCGCATAAATTAATGTGCGCTCTCCCGCCCAGCCTTCATGTCATCCATGTGAAGTGTTTCATCATTCTGCCACATCCTGCGCACTTGTACCTCAGTCAGCCTCTCTCTCTCTCTCACACACACACACACACACACACACGCGCGCGCGCGCGCCATGCCATGCCTTTATCATTAGCCTCATAAATCCCAGTGAGGATGCTGCGGGGTTTACTCACCGGCGTGGAATAACAGCGGGCCTTTCCTGAAATGATGCGTCTCAAGGAATGAAATTGTGAGAGCACATGCACGGGGCAGACATTATCACTTGCTTCTTTGTAAACCAGTCCGGCCGGTGTGCAGCTCTAGACGCGGCGCTTTGGCTTCTTTAAGGCTCAGGCAGAAACACGCCTCGTTTAAAGGGGGGCTCCGCCTTCCGCGCACCTATGATGGATCAATTTTCTCCCCTTACCAACGCTATATGTCACCACACACAAGTTACACACAGATATCATATCACACTGTGTGATATATGTGTTAGAAATATTAAATCTAACGTAAATGTAGAGGCTTCGTTTTCTATGACCACCCCGGAGTTCAAGGTGGTACACTCCACTACTACGCTGAAAGGGGCTGGCTCATGGATGAATGCAATGTGCCTCTGTTTATAAACGCTCATTTACTTCACTGGATATTTATTAATTTGGACATTACGGCAATTTATTTTTTTAGTGTCTTATTTATGTCGGAAGACAGACTGCATTTTGGGGTTTAAGACGTGAAAATGAGATTTTAGTCAAGGTCGGCATGTAGCGCGTCATTCACCTGCGCAACCGACGAGATTATTGCGACATACCCCCCCACCCCCCCACAACAGTACATGAAGCCAAAATGAGACAGAACTCCAGAAAAACGAATTATTCCTGCATACGTTTTTAAAGATATTTTGATAATGCAACAGTCCATTACAATATGTGAATGCGCATTTCTAATGAATGTAATAAATATTCCATTTAATTCTTTGTGTGTTAAAATGTCACCAGAAGACATTTCATACAGTGACACGCTTTTGCTGTCTGGACAATACAGCATACAAATTATACTGAACATAATGCTGCTATAAACAGAAATAAACAGAACTGTGACACACACACGTATACGCATATATATATATATATACACACACACACACACACACACACACACACACACACACACACACACACATATACGTATACGTATATATGTATATGCATATATAACACACACACACACACACACACACACACATATATATATAACAAGAGAGAATTAGCTGAGTAAACCGCTGCTTTTGGTATTGATATGTTTACTTTGCAGTTGGTCTAATGTCAGAATATTACAGCTTGAAAAGATCCATAGAATTCAAGTTACTGTTGAGTACCAAAACCACAGTGTTACAGTTTATTATATTATTTCACTGATGTTGCAGTTCTACTCTTGTTAATTTTACGATAAAGGCTGAAATTAGGTGAATATTTCCCTCAGATAGTCAATGTCAATGGAGATACTATGAATCAGTTACAATGAACACCACTCAGAAATACAGATGAGCTGTTTCATGTGAACATTAAGGTAGAAGTTCCTCCATCATTTCTATGCGACAGCACTTTAAACAAGATTATCTTGTTTTTTCTTCTGTCTTTTCTTCAGGGTGTGAAAAGTTTCTAACTGTTAAGCACAGAAAGGCTTCAGTTGAGAGTTTCGGCAGTTAAAAGTATGGCCAAGGCCATTTGTGGTGATCCAGTGAAGTGAGAAAACTGAAACCTCACTGTGAAATGGTGTGACTCAAAAAACTGAAACTGAGTCGTAGGAGGGAAATGTCAAAGTGCCCTCACCCAGTGTGCCATCACATCACAGTTTCAGGGTCATACTTCTGCGCTGGCATCACATAATCCTTCTGAAATGGAGAACTGAGTTTCACTTTTTGTGCATATGTCGCGCACATGTTATCATTCTGTGCCTATTTCACCTAATCAGATCAGCTGGTCAGCATCCATGCTCCTTCCTGTCTTTAAAATGACATTGTTTCGCCTTACTAACTAGTTCAACTTAGCTGACACTTGGTTGCCAGTAAAAGGCAATAATGAACAACTGGTGTAAAACTAAACATCCCAGACCAAAGAAAAGAAATGTATATCGAACAAAACCCTTATAATGGTCTGTCAACATCCTGCTTCCGTTTTTCTCTGAAAAGCTGTGCTTGATTTTTCTGGCGAACTCACTGAGATGGAATTCATGCGAGTCCATGTTGGAAAGGAGAGAACAAAACAACCCATGAGTCTGTCCTGAGATGCCCCAGCACCTGGTATGATATCCACCCACAGTGTTTCAGGTGCATCAAGGACATCATCAGAGAAATCTCTCAGCAGTGAAAGGGAGGTCTTTTGCCAAAATGTGTGTGTGTATTTGATTCTCAGACAAATCCTGTTACTTCCAGTTCATATGCTTTATAGCCACTCTTGACAGCTGTGCTCCATTGAAGGATGAAGAGCATCCCAGCCACTGTGTTGTATATCTCTGCGCTCCTGACATGAACGCAGACCGTCGTCCTCATTTTACAAAATGTCCGAGATATTGCCCGCTCACAGCAGTTTTTCCTCTCTGCAGAAGCTCAGCCTAAGTAGCTGATGTATTGATTGCTGCTAATAGCCTCCATCTCATCAGCAGGCCAGCGCAGAGACCCTGAGAGCAGTGAAAAAAAAACAATGCTCATGTTAATTGTGTTAGTGTGTGTATATTTTGTTTGGCTGATGACGCTGTAGTTCACTAATAAATAATTTAGCTACCTGCCGCCACCCATTCAAAAACCAACGGAGGTATTATCATTGTATAATCACCATCTGCTCAGAGAGGCACCAACTATGTGGTTAGGTTCAGGCTACAGGAGCACTTGGTTAGATTTGGGAAAAGATGAAGGTTTGGGTTAAAATTTTTATGTAGCTGAAGTTAAGTTAATAAAAGCACACAAACAGTCTCCAGGGTGAGCCATCCATCCACGCCACCTCCTCCATATGCAGAGTTTCTCACTCTTTATACTACATCACCTGACTTCCTGCTTTGATCCTGTCATAATTACTTGAGTTCGCCACCTGACTTGAAACACAGATGACATATACAGCGATCACATTTGGAGAAAAGTTGTGAAAATGTGGTTGTTTATTTCATCTTCAGCCCCTTTTCAAAGTCTTTGGCAGTCTTTGGCATGTCATGGAATATGGTTGGAACACAGCATGTGTCAGTGTGTGTGCAGTTGTGAAAGATGTGTTCAGACAACCTTTATGAGATAAATGAGAGATAAGACAAAGAGTCAAAAACAAGAACTGTGGAGGAAGAGACAGCTGGATTCATCCTCTTATTCACCACGTTTATTATAATTGTTCTTCAACACTGTTGAAGGATGAACAGTGGGGCTCAAATCACTAAATGAAAAACAAAAGACACATTTCAATGCAACCATCATGGTTTCACAAGGTGAGGAAATGGGAAATGAAAGAGGATGTTCAGGTCTGAAGGTTAGTGTCACAACAGAGTCTGTCAGCACCAGAGGAAGACCAAACAACTACCTGCAGCTGCTGGTTGAATACACAGCAGGCCGTCCTCTCACTGAGCATTCAGTGGAGACACAGTGGACGAGTCAGAGAGCTGATCCTGACAAGCTCGGGCTAACTCACTGGAAATTGGATGCAGTGGATTTATGGCATTAAGTGAGTTTTTTGTGGTCAAGGATTTTGTCAAGCCATAAAGACAGCAACTGAGAAGAGCAGTCAGCAGCTGTGGCTAAAAGGATCGCAGCAGCTTAAGGTGATTATGAACATTTCTCGATGGCAGAGTGGCTTCAGAGGCGGAAAACAGTTTGCAGCTTAATTTATGGAGCCAAAGAAGAACCATGTCTCTGGTGGGTCATAAGTGAGGCCTGAAAGTCTTGCACTCATGGGGCTACAGCGCTGACCATGAACCTTAACATCTCGCCTCACTTCCTGTTATCTGTAGGCCATTTATAACAGTGTTTCCCAACCTTTTTGAGCCATGGCACATATTTTACATTAGAAAAATCACAAGGCACACCACCAAAGAAAAATGTCACCTGAAGTATATTTATTAAAATGTAATGAAAATCTAGCCTCAATTTAAACTTTTTTTTTTTTTGGGGGGGGGGGGGGGGGCTTTTTAACCTTTATGACAGTGACAGCTGAAGGGATGACAGGAAGTGGGGCAGAGAGAGGGGGGAAGATATGCCACAAATGAGCAGGTGGGAGTCAAATCTGCAGGCACTGCACAGGACTGACAGCCTACCAACTGAGCTATAGGGGCGTCCCCTCATTCATTCATTCATTCATCTTCTATACCCCTGGAGCCTATCCCAGCTGTCAACGGGCGAGAGGCGGGGTACACCCTGAGCCGGTCGCCAGCCGACTGCAGGGCAACATACATACACACATTCACTCTCACATTCACACCTAGGGACAATTTAGAGTCACCAATCACCAATCACCAACCTAATGAGCATGTTTTTGGTCTGTGGGAGGAAGCCGGAGTGCCCGGAGAGAACCCACGCATGCACGGGAAGAACATGCAAACTTCACACAGAAAGGCCCCCGCCTGACCCGTGGATCGAACCGGCACGCGCACTACCTGCTGCGCCACCGTGCCACCCGGCGTCCCCTCAATTCACTCAGTTTACTTACTCAGTGTGAAACCTGGGCCTGTTTAGATGAACACAAAGCTGTTATTCTTGACACACAGGAAGATTTCACCTGATTGGTGCTCTAAGCCTCAGAGCACCAATCAGGTGAAACTGGATAATCTTCCACGGCACACCTGATGATTTCTCACAGCACACTTATGTGCCGCGGCACAGTGGTTGGGAAACACTGATTTATAAGATGCATGTTCTTGAACTACATACAAAAGGGTTGACTCTAGTTTAATGATGATGATGATGACATTATATCTATTTTCATCCCTCTGCGCTGGCAATAGGAGGCGTTGTGTTTTCGGGTTGTCCGTCCCATTCCACGAATCTCAGGAACCTCTTGAACTGATTCAAATTTGGTGGTCAAAGATCAAAAGTCAAGGTCACTGTGACCTCACAAACCACCTTCTTGTGTAATTTAAGACTTTATGGGCTCACGATGACAAAATTTCACCCAAAAGTCCTACAGGATAAAATGATGGCATGATGGCGTTTTACATCCAAAAGGTCAAAGGTCAGCCTCAGTCTGACATCATAATGTTCTGCAGAAACACTTTTCTGAAAGGGCCATTTTTTGGTCAGATACTGAATTGGTGACTCTAATCTTGGGTGTCCACCTTCAAACCATACTGATTGTTTAGATCTTCTGTGCTGCAGAGTTGAACATGTGTGTGAAACATCCACATTTTACAATTTGTAGCTTCTTTGCAGCAACATCCATATTTGAAGCATTGTAGTCCACCACAAGTTCTGCTGATACTGAGCTTCAAGTTATTATCGTTGCACCACGTGATGAAGCTCTCTATCGGTCCTCTGTACTTCTCTGGAAAATAATCTCTAAGAGAAGGTAGCATGTTTCTCACTGGAAATTATTCACTGGAATCACATGTCATTCATTCATTCATTCATTCATTCAGGAGCCTATCCCAGCTGTCAATGGGCGAGAGGCGGGGTACACCCTGAGCCGGTCGCCAGCCGACTGCAGGGCAATCACACATGTCAATCACATGTCAATATACCAAAAAGACACTAAATACCTTTAATTAAATTCATTCAAACTCAAACAACCTGAGGTGACTAAACACTCTTAGTCTAATCTGCAGAACAGTATGAGCTGGGCCTCAATTTGCTGCTGTGAAAAGGAGCTAATAAGCATCATTGATGAGAAAGGTGATGATGCTGAGCTGCACTTTGATTTCTGATCAGTGAAATCTTCCTGTAGAGAAGGAAGGTTCTTGTAAACTGATAGAGACAGAGAAGAAGAAGTTTATTTCCAGCACTAAACGTCCTTTGAAAATCTGGTGTGCTGAACGGCAAGAAGATTTTTTATTTTTTTTTATTTGTATAGCACACAAACCCTGCAGCACTGCTCTTAAATCATCTGTTAGACACTATCAGCACTTGTGTTGTATGCGAGCTCTTCGTCACATCATCATTGTTTTGAACGAACGGTACAGGACACACATCAATTCAGCGAAGCAGCTTTTGATCTCTTGGTCTCTGTGTTTCTGTAGTCTGCAGACCAATGATAGTTCCATTCAGTGATGAGATGTTTTAAATCAGCGAGCTTAAAGGTCTCTTGTTTTAGTTTCCTGAAGGCCTTGCAGATTTGAGAGGAGCCATTATCATGAGTCCACACATAAGTCATGTCAGAGATGTTCCTGGCGGTATAATGATGTGTGTGTTTCTCTGTATGTGTGTGTATGTATTTGTATTAATAGATTGCTGTCTACCGGGAATAATGCCTCCGTCTTCACGGAGTATGATGATGAATATGAGGACGTGCCTCAGGAGACAGACTGACTGTGTGTCGTGCTGCATGTTGGCCTTCAGTATGAAAAGATCACTCCCAAAGGAGGATGATAAAAACCTTCTTTCTTTAGGTCATCTGGGGTCAGCTAATGGGAAACTTTGATCTGTAAAAATGGCAAACAAATCTGATGATACATCACATAAATACAGGTGGATTTCACCTTTACTCTCCAACAAGTCTTCAAGATGTTGTTGACACATTACAAATATGTAATAATGGAATAAACAATAATTTGCTGTTATGATATAAAGTGGTTTCATTAAATTGTTTCTCAGAAATGTTTGTATGGATTGATTCATTCATTCTCAGACGGTGGTGTCTCAAAGCTGTGATAGTTGGCCGAAGTTTCATTCATTCATTCATTCATTCATTCATTCATTCATTCTAATCTTTACTTTATAGAGTTTTTACTATATTGTGCATTTTTTTTGCCTTTAATCTTAAATTATTGTTATTTTTGTATATACCATTCTCACATTCACATTACTCTTAGCACATACACGTTTGCATTTGCCCATTTTTACTGTTATTATTATTATGCCTTTCTTATCTTTATAGTAGTTTGCTACCATGTAATTTTTTTTCTTTCCTTTTTTTTTTTTTTTTTAACCTTTTTTAGTATTTTATTACTCTTTGTTGAGCAACTCTGTGTTGAGCAGCTTCTACTGCAGCAAAGCAATTTCCCTGTGGGGATCAATAAAGTTTTTCTAAATCTTATTCTGAATCTGAATATTATCACATAAACATAGGTGACAAATTAATGGAAGAACCTGATAAAGTGAGTGAAAAAAACATAAAAATACAGATGCCCCCATACAGCTGTACTGCCTGCTACTAAAGCAATGATATCCTTTAATCCTACATGTATAAAGAGACTGAGCAGGCTTAGCTGATGTTGATTTTGGATCAAAATGGCTAAAAAACAGATTTAAGGGTGACTAATTAGAAAGACAATGTACATACCACATTAAACTATGTGTTCATTTGAATTTATTCATGATTCCCTTGCTGCCTCTCACTGTGCTGTGACTCTTTCTCTGATTCTTCTCCAGTGCTGCTTGCCATCTGCTGCTTCACGTTCCATATTAGAATCAGTTTTTAGTGTTTCTTCCAGCTGGTTAAACCATCAACAACACAGCTGTCTCACATGTGAATCAGTAGGTCATATAACCCTTATGGAACATAAACTCAGGCTTAAATTGAACAAACCATCTTTGATATTGGTCCCTTGTTCTGAAATAGGGATGAAACAAACAATTAGTTTACATGGACCGTTGAACAGCCAGGACTCCGGTCTGTGCTGCTGTTCTGATTTTTTGATGGTAAACACAGAGCTGGTCACAGATGGCGGCTTACCTCGCCTACCTGTTGAATTCTTCATGGACTCACCCTGACTTTGGTAACATGATGCCATCCGGCGTCACAAGTTTACCCCTCCCGGACCTCTGATGGAAAGTTAAGCCATACTGGTTTTCAGCGCGTCACAGAGACACCAGATTTCAGCCAATGGGAATCACCCTGAGCTGACATGAATGAGAAAATCAATGATTTGAGGCTGCAGCTGGTTCTTCACTCTCATACCATCCAAACATTTTCCTTATGGGATACTGGTTATTGTAGTAAGATGAAAATTAAGACAAGTTGAACACACATTTGCCAGTTTAAGATAAAATAAGATAATCCTTTATCAACCCCACAGCAGAGAATTTTGCAGCATTAGAGTAGCAAAGATGATACTGTAATAGTAAGAAGCATCAGCAAAAAAGCAAGATGTGATGCATAAGTAAACAATATAATAAGTAAAACAGACAGTGGTTGTGTTCACATTATTGCACAAAGGAAAAAATGATTATGCACATTTGATCTCACTGAAGGAGCTGCTCAGTGGTGTCAGAGGGGTCATACATGGGGTGGAACATGTTCTCCATCAGGGATGAAAGCTTAGCCATCATCTTCCTCTCTCCCACCAGCTCCACTGTTACCTATAAGCTTTCCATGGGCCAACTGACAATGCAACTATCTTTATACATATTAAGAGATGGATATTTAAAAGGGGTATTGTGTTACCTGTGTGAAGTGAAAAGTGACATACCTTGAAGTCAATAAAGCAGTGAACTTTGAACTTTCTCAACTAGCAACCAAAAACCTTTTGAGTCTGAGCATCACTGACTGTATATACTCCCAAATCAAGAGGTTACATCCTGTAACTGTTATCCCATCCTGTGATGTATTTATATTTAGATTAACTATTTATAACATCGTGGTTACACACTCAACTCTTTAACTTACAAACCGTGAGTCTGTGTATGTGTGTGTGTGTGTGTGTGTGTCCTATTGTCTTGAAATGATCCGTGTACACCCAGGGGAAACGAATTGTATTTCATGTGCTATCTGGGAGCTGCTTTGAAAAACAGAAAAGCCTGCGTGCCATGATATGCAATGAGCGGCTCAAGCCTGCTCTGATAAAACAAAAGAAAACAGCCAGTGGTGAGGCGACAATGACGTCCACCCTCACAGCCTTGATTCTTTGTTGTATTCATTCTGGTGAAGACATGAGTCAAACTGAGACGGCGAGGCCATGAGAAGTGCTGATGGCTGGAGTTTGGATGGGTGAAATAAGAATGGACACTCCAAATGGCGATAAATGCTATCAGCTCCCACCGTGTTGTGTCTTGTCTGAGTCAAAGCGTCCTAGTTTTTAACTGTGGGTTACTTGAGGACAGTTTTGTTCTCACCTAAAGGATTTCTTTCTGGCCTTTGTGTCCATGTTTTCTCTTTTCTTTGGTAGAACTACACAGCTATAGGTAACGTCCTGCCACCTCCTGTATCACACAGAAGCTCCAGCTGTTGGTGCTTGTCCACAGGTCGGGTTCTGGTTTTATTGCAGCATTCCGTGAGCTGTCTTTATCTGTCCACCAGTGCACGTCCAAGGACCAGTGATGTATGAGCTGCCATTCATTCAAGCACTGTGGCTAAGCAAGTGGTGGTTTTATCTGCTGTTTCTCCGCAGAGGTTCCTGCTGCTCCTCTGGATTTCCTTCATTCAATTCCAAACAAAATGAGCACATAAAACCCACAAAGGCAGTGTGACACAACAGCAAATGTAGATTTCAGGATTTATATTGAATTACGTTATTTCATTATACCAATTTGGTTGTGATTCAACTACAATTAAAAAGGTCTTTCACAGAGTAATGGCACACATGGATACAAATGGAAATCTTCAGAGGTATTCTATGGTACAGTGCCAGTTTCTGTATAATGCTGCACAGTTATGGGAGGCTCTAAATGTGGTACTCTGGCATAAAGGTTTGATCACCATGGTTACATCAGGAAATTTGCAAAATCACAATAAATTTCCTGAATGGTGATTCCCTCACACACCAATTCCAGTAAAATGACCCAAATTTTGTGATCCTATGGGTAGTACAGGAAGCAAGATGCTTTAATTCCTTCCACAATTGCAAAGTATTATGCTGTCTCCACACACTGAAGCACTTAGAGGTGTGCGATATAAATAAATATAAAATTCATCCTCATATCTTTCCCAGCAGCTCAGTGGTGCAGTGATGTGTTTTGAATCCAGAACTGGTGGGCTGGGTCCATTCTGTGTGGAGTTTCCTTTATTTGTTTTTCCTTGTGTCTGCATGATTTTCCTCCAGGTGCAACAACTTCCTCCATCACTCCAAAAGCATGCCAGTGAGGTTAACTGGAAGCACTGAAAATTTCCCATAAATGGTATTTTTGTCTGGCTATAGTCCTGTGATAGACTGCGAGCTGTCCAAGATTCACCCAGCCTCATGCCCTGCGTGGACCTACAAACCTGCAATAAGCAGGTAAAGATAGCAATTTGGTTCTCAGCGAATGGAAATCACCCAGATATTGTTGTTTTGGGATGATGGTTACTGGTTTTAAGATGAGTTATACACTGAGTTGCCAATTTATTAGGTACATCTAGCTGAAACTAATGCAGTCTGATACAACATCTTTGCAATAAATCCTACCTTCATGAAGCTTATAATGTTGATGTGTTGATTGGGTAAAATTTGATTTGACATCACTCATTTGGGATTTTCTAACAATAACATTAGAAAGAGGAGCAAAAAACAATAATATTGAATTGTTGCCCCAGCACTCACATGCAGTATGTAATGTGTGTAAGTAATGTGGCTCAGGCTAACCGCTGGAGCTCACTGGCTGGAGGTGGAGATGCCTTTTCGAAGAGAGGATTAGCTGCACCAGGAACTGTGCTGTGACACAAGGCCAAGAACAAGTCATGGGACCCAACAGAGTACATCACAGCAATAACACCAGACCTGGGCCAAGTGCCCCCTTTATGGTTTGTTTTATCCCTCTTAGGCACCATGTGGGTGGGTGTTGCCATGCATGACGGTTCAATGAACGTCAGAAAATCACAATGAATTGTGAGATCTCACTGCTAGGTCATCTAATTTGAACGGTGTTAATTCTGTCCATTTGGTACTTCAGAGAGGTGCTAGCAGGTAAAACCCACTCCAACTTGTTGTTGTAGTCATACTGTATTTAGTCCAGTCATACTTACATTCTCCACTGTGGACTGAGAAACCCTCCAATACAGCATATGACAACTTCTCAGAATCATTATGATAAACTAATAGATTATTGGTTATCAAACTAAAAACAAGGCTGTTTCCTGAAAAGTTGCCAGCAAACAACTCTCAGTGTGGTTGTGATTGAAAAGCAGGAAAAAATCGCTTGCTCACTGTAAAGCTTATTAGTGGTGTCTTTATTTACTGCATTTTGGTCTTCATCATGTTAATGTGTGTGAAAATACTGTGTAAGCAAGCCCTGCACCCTTATGAATGTCTTTTAAATTTTCAATAGTTCCTCTGTCTTTATAAAGATCCATTTACTACATGTCACTGCATACTGTGATCAGAGCTTCATCTACAACCTGAAAAACAGAATGCAGTCATTTGCATTTCCTGACAGCAGTTTTATGAAGTGTTCTTGAGTCCATGTATTATTCTCCTTCATCCAATCATGTGTTCACAAAGTGGTGAACCTCTCTCCATCCTCGTTTGTGAACGACTGAGCCTTTCCAGGATGCCCCTTTCATACCCAATCATGATACTATTACCTGTCACCAATCAACCTGTTTACCTGTGGAATGATCCAAACAGGTGATTTTGGAGTGTTCCACATCTTTCCCAGTCTTTAGTTGCTCCTGTCCCAATGTGTTTGAAATGTGCTGCTGCATCAGAATAAGCAGATATTTACAAAGATCAATGAAGCTGACATTAGACATTAAATATGTTGTCTGTGCTGTTTTCAACTGAGTATATATCAACAAGGATTAGCAAATGATCACATTCTGTTTTATTTATGCTTTACACAGGCATCCCAACTTGTTTGGGAAAGTAAACGAATATCAATTTCATTTTCTTCTAATCTGCATGTTTAGTTATAGAGCAAATGTTACATTCAAAATTTTGAGACAGCAGCAGTGAGACACAGCTTGTCTCTGTTCACTGAGAGCCAGTCTGCGTCTACACAGTGGACGTCTTTACACAGACTGTGGCTCAGCACAAAATAGCGGGTTTAGTTTGAGATATTCTTTGTGCAGTATTCAGCCCCTCAGAGATGGAAACAACAGAGCTAACATTTCATTTCACCCCTGGTTATCAATGACACCATTGATAATCCTGTGGGGAAATGCTGTTCTCAGCATGTGACAGTCAAATATTTAAAGGAGATATATAAAAATATTTGGATTTAACCCTGAAAATAGAGCGTTATACCACGTTTCAAAATGATGCATAAAAACCAGTCGACCTGTTACTGTAGCTCACTGAACCTGGAGCAGACTATTCCCAGTCCCCAGCTTGTTAGGGGGAATTGTGATTACAGTAATCCCACAGTCATTTGCAGCAGATTTAGATGTGCTAAGGTCACACTGGCAGCGTAATGATAACTTTGAAAGGCAATCCAAATCTGTGTCCAAGTCCAACCGACTCACTGCTGCTGTCATCCCACTGAAGGAGGAATAATCTCGGTCAGCAGAGTGTTGAGGGTGGACTGGTTTGACTTCCCAAATGTAAGACAATGCTGTGCAGGTAAATCTGTGAAAAACCAACATCAGATGTTAGTTGTGCAAACAAGACAGCAGATAACTACAAGAATGTAACATAGCAGTGATTAGGCTTACAACAGCATTCTCGCAGGATTAGTTCTCTTAAATATTTTCCCCCTCACGTGCACCTAATATGTTTTAACTGCCATCAGATCTAAATACAAGTCGCCTTACTCACAGAAGCCCATAATCTGGCTCAGTGCATTGAGAAGAATCATCCATTTTCCAGCACTGGGGTTGAAAATATATTATTCTGGATGGTATTTTGGCTCCAATGGTCGATTAAATCCACAGTTACTGAATATGCTAGATGGAATAAACAAGTCTACACATGAAACAAATTAGCATTTCCCAAACCAAAGCACAATCATGCTTTGCTAATACCTCATAATTCATAAATCTGTGACTTGTGACCTGTGCATTCAACCTGTACAGTAAGAGAAAGGGTAAGAAAAGGGTAGTTTGGAGTGGTAGTAATTTTTTCCTCCAATCCCTTCTTTCGTCAATGCCCCCAGATGGAAATGATAGGCTTGATAGGCCCAGTGGTTGCCAAGATAATGGCTACAGACGAGTAACAGAAAACCCTTGACAGTGTAAACACACAGCTGCTATCCAAACCACTACTGCGTTTGGGCCGGAGCCGCCATTGACTGGCGTAATCTGCTGTATAAATCTGCAGCTTGCCCCTGTCTGGCTGCTGTCTGGGTTCCGTGCACTTGGACAAAAGCGACGGACACCTTGCCCACTGACAAAGGGCCTGGCCCTAATCGGAGTGGACAAGGCTTGCTGATGGAGCCTTTTTGAGCAATTGAACTTGGTCAATGAATCTCAGAGGACCTAATGAAACATAAGGGACAGGCAGTTTGACTCCAACAACGGGGGCAGCACCAAAGTGTCCTGTTTCTGCCCATCAGCCTCAGGACTGAAGTTGTGCTTTGACCCATAATGACCTGTATGAAAGCATGTCCATGCCAGACCTGCGAAGATTCTGCTGGTGTTGACCTTGTAGGCCACATAAGTGCTGTAGATATAGTGCTTTTCATTGTCATTGTGGAATTCAGTTTTGGGCTTTGATGGAAAAAGTAGTCTGATCTGGCGCCATTCTGTTGTTTTGTTTTGTGTCCTGGAACGTCATGAGAAATGAGAACAGGCCTTAGTGTGTCTCAGTTTGGGATGGAGGACATGCTGTTCTTCTTTGAAACTTTGAGGAAGGAGACTGGGTTCTTTTTAGAAAACCCTCGGGAATGTGTATGGGAAAACCTGTGTGGGCCACTGGAATCTCCTCAAAGAGAAGGAGTACAGCACGAGTGCAGAGACTTCACCACGGGAGAGAGGAACCGGTCTTTGTGATAAGAAATGCCATGGAAAAAGTGTGCATTGTTCACAGCCTGACATATTTTTTGTTCTTCTGGTCCTGTGATTCACCTACAAGGTCTTCAGCTCACTGACCCCTTCTCACTGGCTGCCCAAAATGCCCACACAAGTCCATGACACCACATTTTATTTCCACGAAGCAGCTCTGAAACCAAACGGCTTTGTTCTACTCAGATTCCTTATTGCGCCAAAGTCTGACACTACGAATGGAAAGTTTTAAATGTTTCTAAGAGAGTGATGGCACTCAAATTTTTCATGTGTGCGATTTTTTAAATGTAATACTTTAACTGTGCTCTACAAATTAGTCAAAAAAGGATCTTTACCTGAAACCTACAGTCTTTTTGTTAAATACACAATGAATAAAAAACACAAAAAACAACATGACAACACTGACATGATATGTAAAATATCAATATAGCTTTATCAATATAACAGAGGTTTATTGAATTATAATCGTTTAAAACTACAAACGCAAACATATAAAATGTTTGTAATATGCAAATAATAACAACGAAAATGTAAGTAAAGATGTAACTAAAACGGTTTTAAGTTGTGAGATGGAAGCGGTGAGAATTTTCCCTTTGCCTTCTGCACGGTTTGTCCCTGACGAGGCTACATAACTCAGAGTGTTGTTTCCATGGAGACTGAAGTCTCTACTAGACGCGAGCAGAAAGTTGCTCTGCATGATAGCAAATGTTAAATTAGCTTTGACGTGCTTAGCGGCATGTTATTCAGATAAACAGCAAGTATGGATATTGTTGATAAAAACAACAACAACGTCAGATAACTTTATGAAGACAAATGGTGATAATGGAGTGTTAACGTGAAGAGCCGCTTACGTTTTAAAAAACATGACGGCTGCTAA
Organism: Chaetodon trifasciatus; assembly: GCA_037975065.1. Lineage (NCBI taxonomy): Eukaryota > Metazoa > Chordata > Actinopteri > Chaetodontiformes > Chaetodontidae > Chaetodon > Chaetodon trifasciatus. The sequence goes on from JBBMOE010000002.1 coordinate 19,111,304, forward strand.
TGAGCTGTGTGACGCTGATATGCGGCGGCAGGCTAATTCAGACATCGGTGACACTGATGAAACTCCAGAAGAGCAGGAGAGGTTTTCATTTCACGATGAGACGGTAAGAATAGTCTCCTGCTGAGGCCTGAACGCTGAGATGAGATGATGAATTGAAGATTTATCGCTAATTGACAGCAAGCTAAATGTAGTTAGCTAGTAGCAGCTGTTACCTGCTATCAGATATTTAACATCAGCTTGAGTGGTGGGTTTTAGCATGTGTTTTACGTATTATGGTTCAAGTTCAGTCTTTGTTTGTTTTGTGTTTCACCTGGCTGCACCTGTCCCTGAGGACAACAAAGTCAAAGGTCAAAGTTGACAGTTGACTTCTTCACACAGCAGCTATCAGTAAAAACTGCCACCTCACATGTCTTCTTTTAATTTTCATATGCATTTGTATACATGCGTCACTGAACCATCTAGAAAATTAATTTGGAAGCCGTATATTAAAAAATACACAACTGGAGATTAACCCTTGGATGTGAAACAGGATAAGTGGCATAGACAGTGGATGGATTATTGACAACTTGAAGGCCTCCTGTACACATCAACTGACCCACTGCAAGCCTAATGACTATATTTATGACCATGTAGGCTATTATATTTCATGTAGCCATCAGTCATTGCTTCATTGTGTCGCCAGGAGCTGAGTAAAAGCACATGTTTAGATGTTTTGGGAGATACAAGACTAAATATTAACCATACCTTAACATTCACCTTTTGTGATGAAAACAAACTAAAATGAAGCAACTTTCTGCCCCCAGGATTTAGATGATATTCCACCATGTCTGCTCAGCTACTTTGAAACCTCAAAAAGCAGAGCAGCAGTTTGTGAAAAGCTCATCCTTGAGGAACTTGAAGGTTTGTTAAAGAGCAAGCACATCATGCAACATCATGCTTCTTGGAATTACTTGTTGCTTTTAAATTAGCTGCCGAATTGCTAATCTAAGATGCCATTTTCAGGATTCTATCAGTTAACGATTCTGTATTTCCTACATATTAACTGTCAAAAGACCTTGAAATGATACCACTGTTTTCCATGATAATGGATATATCTGTGTTTTCTTTGAATTGCATCCCAGTCTGCACTGCATCGCATTACACTGAGGACACAGTGAACTTGCCTATTGAACTTGATAAGGATATGATGAAGCTGAACGAGCAGGTAAATGTCTGTCTTTACATTCTTGTCTCAAATGTCCTCAAATATCCTAAATACAACACATTTTGTGGAAAACTACTTTAAATTGATGATCTGCTTGCAGGTCATATGTGACACAGAAAATGAGGAGAACAACACTTCTTCTGACACTCGCCTTCTTCCTGCACCCACAGAGACAGAAGCGCTTTTCACTCACAAAGTGTCAGTGTGTCCAAACAATGAAGGTACAGTAAGTACATGTTTAGAAAAATGAAGTGAATACTTGAGATTTTTGTAAACTGAAAAATATGTGCACATAGTGAAGCCTGGCTTTATTTAAGCCATCCTCATGGGGGTGTAAAAGTAATTTTTAAATGAGCTTTTTCATGCGCACATTTTCCAAGTAAACGCATCAAATTTGAAGTAATACTTGTGAACTTACTCATGAATAAAACGCATGATTTATGAAGAACCTTGTTGTTTTGACACCTAAGAAATCTTGCACAGTGTGTACTTTTGTCTGAGTGACAGCACGATGTAAACTCACAGTCAACAAACATGTTGAAGTGTACATGGACACAGGTGTGATGGAAGTTGATGCTAAATTTCACCTCTTTTCTCTTTGTTCCTTTTTCCATTGCACTGTTGAGGCCTTGCTGAAAGTCTGATAATACACTTCTTTGGTGATAGAGCAGCTGCCCACAAGAGGTCACTATTGTCCTGTTTTTTGTTCTCATTAATGAACATTGTGTCGCACAGTAATGATGAAGATGTTCATAATCCTTTTTGAGTTAAAAAATGAAGTAGAGGGTTTGATAATGAGTTCCTAAAGACCTGTCAGTGGTCATAACTGTGATGCTTTTGAAGCTTTTTGGCAAAATGTCTGTCATAAAAATATATCGTGTTTAACCAGATGGAAATGCTCTAATTGAAATTATTTATTATTTAACAGACCATAACTGCTATCACAGTCTATTTTTGACCAAACATACTGACCTGCTGAAGCTCTGCCCAGATCATTCATGTGACATATATACCATATGATGCATTAGTTTGTTTTCACTACGTGTGTGCTATAGAGGTAACAGGGCATGCTCGAAAGGACCCAGACTTGAATGTACATGTTTTTACTTTCTTACAAAACCCTTATTTTTTTTGTACTTCTCACAGATGAAGCAGGAACAAATAAATATAGGGAGACCAAGATGCATTTTGCATTCGACATGAGGACCCTTGAGATCTCAGTGGATGAACTGGAGAGAAGGAAAAGCAATGAATGCGAGGCAGAGCAAGAGAAACAGCACTGTGAGGAGATGAAGAAGGAAGAGCAAAAGAGACAAATTGAAAGAGACTTTCAGGAGGAGCTGAAGAAGATCACGGAAGCCGAGAAGGTGAGTCACTCTGGACTTCCTTTACTCAACATGATTACTTGCCATAACAATTTTTAATATAGCAGATTTTAGCTTTTGTTAAGTATTTCAGGTGAGCAAAATTTTAATTCCATGCTGTGTAGGTATTTCTCATATATGTCTTACTGAAAAAGGGGAAATAGAACCTGACACTTTAAATATTTGTAGTAATAGTGTACATGCATTAACCAGGGTAACAGACAAACTGTGGAAAGTACCATCTTGCTCAAGAGCTCTTGAGAAGGATGCGGCTTGCTTACCTTTTCCCCAATATGCTGTAGTGGGAGAGAGCATCCATGAGAATGAATGTGTAATCTGGACTCTAAGTAGACAGCAGGATAACTGGATAGCAAGTTGTCAGCCAGTGAGACATGTATGCGCTTTAAAGAAAGATGTCAAAATTTCATAATTTATGCCCTTATCATATTTATTTTTTTTATCTTTGCTCTCTGTGTCCAGCTCCGTCAGAGGGAACTTGAGTTGATAGAAAAAAGAGCTCAGGAAAAACTTGAACAGGAGTTTCTGCTTCAGCAGGTAGGCCTGTAACCTGGCATGCTCCCAAGTTAATGATTAAGGACTGGGACTTCCAGGCAAAATCAGTAATCTGAATTCATCATTATTTCAACAATGTGGAATCAGCGCTGGAAAAACATGTGACCTTTTGGGGTTGTTTGACTTCTCAAATCAGGTTCTGACCTCAAATGCTAGATTACGTTAGTCTGCATGTAGTGATCATATTTAGGACCACGGGGCAATCGCACTGAGCCCTGTGCCCCTAAAGCTATGAAAAAGCTGTAGGGGCAATAAGGTGAAGCCCCGGGCCCTATTGTTATACTGCGTGTTTTTTCTTCTTATTATTAGGGCCACGGAGCCCTATTTCATAGCTGTAGGGGCAATAGTGCTCAATGTGAAGCCCCGGGCCCTATTGTTATACTGCATGTTTTTTCTTTTTCTTCCTCTTCCATGTCAAATTTCGCTACTTGTCCTACAGTTTTGAGAGGACCTGGGCAAATTATATATCAAAACGTGCGTCTTGATCGGGATCGGCGTGCTATTACTTTTCTTAGTAATAGACTTAAACTTACGTCGTGAAAAACTGCGATAAATTTCTCATAAAGAATGAATGGGAGGAGGTCAGAAAACTGACAAATCATTGGACTTTTTGTACTGTCTACTGCTCCGGCATACTTTCACCTACAGACTCCATTTAAACTTTAAACTGTAGACACAAGTCTTGTGTATTGGTGTATTATTCCACGTTTTGATAGGTCATATAGTTTTTGATCAATCACTGTTCAATGACCATGATCATTTTTGGAGAAATTTTGAGATCATAATGGGTGTGTATTGCACGGAATGTTCGTGTCAGAGTGGGTGATGTCATCAGTCAGAGTGGGAGAGAGCCTAAAAAAACTCCAGATTTTTTCTCTTTCCACACTCCCCCCAGCCACAATTTATGCTCTACACACATGATTTTTTCCAAATTTGTAGACAATTTTGTTCTGTCTCTCACAATGTGCTCAAAAAATCAGAGAGACTTACAGAATTTGAATTAGCAGCCTCTAAGTGCAGCCACATCTGTCTCTGCTCCTCATTGACTCCATTACAAAGATTTTCTGAGAGAAGCAGAACGGACCCCTGTTTTAAACTCGCAAGTGTCTCCAAAATATTTTCTGTAGAAACACAGAAATCACACCAAATCATTCAGGAAATCCTTACGGTGATGACTGCCGTGGCCTTTTCAAAATTTCCCCAGGGGAAATTGTCTGGTTCAGTATTCCTCTTTAGATGTTTGGTCTTTGTTTTTTTTTTTTTTGCTATTTATATGTGATTAATTTCTGTACTTGAAGTTAAATGTTACTAAAGAAATGGGACAACTTGCTTTGTTGTAACTCGTGATTATTTTAACCAATTAGGAACTGATCAACAGCTTACAGAGACAAGTGGAGGAAGAGAGGAGGAGGATGGAAAAGGAGCAGAAGAGACTGAAGGATGAAGAGGACAAGAGGAATAGGGAAGAGGAGAAAAATAAGATTGAGGCAGAGAGGAAACAAATGGAGGAAGAGACAAGGAGGAAGAAAGAGGAAGAGAAAAAGAGGAGAAAGGAGAGGGAGGAAAGACAAAGGATAGATTTGGAAAAGAGGAAGCTGGAGGATGAGATGAGAATGATGGAGGAAGAAAAGAAGAAAGCAAAGGCAGAGATGAAGAAGGAGCAGGAGGAGAAGGAGAAAAGGGAGGAGGAGAAAAATAAGATAGAAGCAGAGAGGAAACAAGTGGAGGAAGAGAAAAGGAGGAAGAAAGAAGAAGAGAGAAAAATAGAAGAGGAGAGGAAAAATAAAGAGGAAAAGAGGAGAATGGAGAGGGAGGAAATGAGGAAAAGAGAAGAGGAAAGAAATAAGATAGATTTGGAAAAGAAGAAGCTGGAGGATGAGATGAAAATGATGGAGGAAGAAAAGAAGAAAGCAGAGGCAGAGAGGATGAAGGAGCAGGAGGAGAAGGGGAAAAGGGAAGAGGAAAGAAGAAAGATAGAAGAGGCAAGGAAGGAGATGGAGAAGAGAAAAATGGAGAGAGGGATGAGCCAAAAGTGGTCAAAGAAAGAAGAGGAGGAGAGAAAAAAGAGGGAAGAGGGAAATATGAGAATAGAGGAAGAGGGGAGGGTAATTAAAGAGACTGAGCAGAAGAAGAAGCAGGAGAAGATGAGGAAAAAGAAAGAGGAGGAGGAGGCTGATGACAGAAAAAGAATGGCACAGGAAAAGATTTGTGAAGAGATAAGGAAAAGGCATAAAAGAGAACATGGAATTGTAGATGAAGAAATAAAACTTGAGGAGAGAAAAAAGAAGAAAGCAATGGGTAGGAAAATGAGTGTGGAAGAGGAGAAAGAGGAGGCAAGGAAGAGGGAGAAGGAGAAGGAAAGGACAAAGATGGAGGAGAAGAAGAATGTGAAGGAAGTGATAAGAAAACAGGAAGACGACAATAGAAAAATGAAAGAAGAATTCATTGAAGAAAATGAAAAGAGCAAAAGGGAAGATGAACTGAAAACAAAAGAGGGAGAACAGAGGAGGAAGCAGACGGAAAAGAGCAGGAGACAGATGGAAGAAGAGAATTATGAAAAAACAGAAGAAGAAATGAGGCTCAAGGAGGAGAAAGAGAGGTGTTATGTGGACCACAGAAAGATGGAATATGAGAGCAAAGCAAAAGATGAAGAGAAGCAGCTGGTGGAGGAGAAGAAGAAAAGGGAGGAGAGGGAAAATGTAGAGGCAGAGAAGGAGCTGAATGGGCAAGAGGTGAGAGAAAACAAGGAAGAGCTTTATGAAAAAACAGAAGAAGATGTAAGACTCATTGAAAAGGAGGAGAACAACAAGAGAATGGTGAAGAATACGGAGGCAAGAGTGGGAAGAGCAAATGAGCTGAAAAGAGATCATAACAGTGTGATGGCTCAAAATGAGAAAAATAATACAGATAAAACAGGAAACTCCTCACAGCTGGAAGACAGCACCACGCGGACTTCCTCAAGCCCTGGTTCTTTGCCTGCTGAATCTGCAGTCTGCCCCACCAGCACTGGAGCCAAACCACAACAGCATAACCCAGACAAGACCTCCATAGATGAAACTGTGGACTGTGAACATCAAGCAGCGAGGCCTTCCACCATTTCCCTTTTTCTGCCTGTGTGGCTCCCGGAGCACACGGAGCAGAAGAGGCTGTCATGGATGAATGACTGCATCCCCTGGTCCAAACTCTCCCTCCAGAACAAGAGGAAGCAGAAAGGATCAGTCCAGAGTCGCAGAGGCCTGAGGAGGGCTTCGGAGGCGAGTGGTCTGCAGCCTCTCTGCTCAGATGCTCTGCTTCAGGCCGCAGGCTGGAAATCCCTGCAGGAGGTAACCTTTTTGCAAATGCTTAGCTACTGTACAGACACACTGACAATGCCATGAATGAAGGATCAAGCTTTTGAACACTGACATGTAAGGATATTTTGTGCCAGTTGTCTCTGGACAGGATGCTCCATGTTTGATATGTGCTATAATAATGACATATCCATGTGCCTTGTCACACATGCCAACTTAACCTCTCAAAATCCAGGAAAACTGCCAAGCCCTGAGCTACCTTTGCCCCTCTTTCAGGTAACCACAGTGACCCTGGAGGACTTGCCGGGCTGTAGCTTGTCCACTCTTGCTCAGTGTACTCAACTTCGGTCCCTCAGCCTCAGACGCTGTGGCCTCAAATCCCTGGAAAGCATCAGTCAGTTACCACAGCTCTGCTACATCGATGTACAGGTGGATATTCAGTCAATACATATTATTGCTTATTATCTTCATGCCACAAGTCACCTCTTTTTCTTTCAATTTTTTGTTGTAAAACCAGTACAGGCAGCTTTTGGTGTGCCATCAGATCTTCGTTTGTCTCGCTGCAGGAAAATGACATCTCATTTGTCGACTGTGAAAATATGACTAGTCTACGAGTTCTTCAGCTCAGCCACAACAAGCTGACGTCCATCCATGGTTTAGCTGGCGCTGAAAATTTGGATGTTCTAGACCTTTCGCACAACTCCATCACACGCATTGGTGAGAAGTGTAAGATAAATGTATAATATGTGATTGTGTCATGTCTGAGGTCTCCAGTTGTTTGCAGTTTGATTGATTGTTGCTGTTGGAATGTGGAGGTCGCACCTTGAGCTCAGACTCCTGACAAGTCTGCGATACTGCACAAGAGGGCAGCATCCCCCTTCTTTTCAGACGTTCACTTTGCTGCAATATGCAATGAGAAGTGATTTATTTATCAGCTTGAGCCTCGAGGCTAAAGTCATAAAAAGATATTGGCCAGGCAAGAGGTTAAACACACTGAATTGTGCATTAATCTACTGTAACATTTGGTTGTAACTCACCTCTTTAGTAAATCATGAACTCAGATTATACATACAGGAGGGGGCTTTTGGACCGTGTCATTTCAAATTTTTCGACATGCTTATCGCTTGTTTACTGTAGACTCTGTGTTATTGTCCAATCTGAATAAGCGGCTTCTCTGTTCCGTCTCATCCCCAGCTGGTCTGGAGTCTGTGAGGAGACTGCAGAGGTTGTCAGTGGAACACAACCAGCTGATCAGCACCAAAGGGCTGAGGGACATATACACTCTCCTCCACCTGAACTGCTCGCACAACCACCTGGCAAGTGTTGAGGGTCTGGAGAACAGTGCCCTGCTCAACACTCTGGACCTGAGAGCCAACAGCCTTACAGAGGTATTTAAATCAACAACTCATGAGAGGTGAAGGTGAACTTTGACCTTCAAGTCTGAGAAACATCAGACTGAAGCATCATTTACACTCTTGAATTTGTGTTAAGAGAGAGATGCAAGAGAGGATGCAGAACACCAGGGCCCAGGCACTAATTAGTGTTATTAGTTACATTCGTCCTCCATGAGAATGCTGAATAAGTAAAAGATACTGTCCAAATACTGAAGCTTATCTTTCTCTTTCTTTGGGTGAGGCTTGATGAGGCAAAGTCAAGAAAAAGAAAGCATGCAAAATAAAAGGAGATACAAACAAAAGTAATTTGTGTGATAGTATATACAACTTCAGACATCCCTCAATTGCAGTAGAGCTTAACTTGTGGCAGACATGATGACTGTAAACACAGCAGGACTTAAACAACTGACATTGATGGATGGGGTCATTTAGTCGTGGCCGGACCACCAGCAGCAGCAGCAGCAGCAGCAGCAGCAGCACCAGCACCAGCAGCGTAAAGTTAGTCTAACCTCACAGTTTGACTGGTGTTAGCTGACTTCACCCTGTTCGCCCATCAGCCCCCCAGTTTGAACAATCAGGTCCTCCTCAGAGAGCTGCTTCTGGACGACAACAGCATCTCCTCCCTGCAGGGCCTCACTGCTTGCTGGCTTCCCCTCATGCAACATCTCTCTGTGGCCCAAAACAGGTATGTTCCTCCACTTCCCCTCTGCCTGTGCACACGGCCCGTTTCTGTGTTTACCAGTGACATGAATGTTATCTGTAGGTGTAGAGCAGCTTTCAGAAAGGTTATAATTTGTCTCCGTGTTTTCTAGAATCACCCAGCTGCCCCCAATGTCTGATTCTCTGTCCCTTGAAAATCTGGATCTTCGATTCAACTGCATGTCAGGTAACAGGTTGTCATGATTGAACACGCTGTATCCAATTTTCCTTGTTGTAAAGGCATACAAACTTTTACTGGGCATGTAATGTGGACAAATTCAAGACCTGTGTACTTTTATCGTCTTCTTTTGCTGACTTTAACAATGACTTTATATATTTTTATTTTCATTTGCTGCCTTGTATGATGCACTTTATAACTTTGGTTTTGAAAAATGCTCAATCAATAAAGATTATCATTGTAACTACTGTTATGTGACACACAGACTTAAAAAACAGCCATTAGTGTTCATCTCATTCTGTCTGTATGCTCACGGGCCGTCTCCCTTTCCAGTCCCTTCCTCCCACTCAGCCACAGACTGATTTCACTCAATAAAAAAAGCAACAATAGCTATAAATTTACATGCACAAGCCTTTAGGCATAAACACTCATGATTCCATCTATTAATAAGATGCTGCTGTATTCATATTGGCTCTGTGCCAACTGTACAAGTATGTTGTGTGACTCCATGGAAATAAGATGTGCACTTGGAAAACATCTCTGCATACCTGCATGACGCAACTGGTAAAAGTGAGGAACAGACTAAAAAATAGACACTGACAAGGCAGCATTGTCTTTCTCCCTCAGATCTCCAGAACGTGTCTGAAAGTCTGCAGGGATGTCATTTCCTGCGAGAGATCCACCTCACAGGGAATCCTCTTCAGCAGGAGAGCGGATGGAGGTAAGGCGAGGGCTGGATGGAGGAGGTAGAGAGTTATTTTCTAATCTGTGAGCACCTGCCTGAAGGACGAATCAGGCAGTGCTGTTGTATTAAGTTGATTTAAATATGCTCGGTACTCTCTAATTTTCTCAATGGCTGTTCACCTCTGACTTTATCAACCCTCTCCTCTGCACTACCCGCTACACAGTTTCAAATCAAGATAGCGTAATTAGAAATTTCCGTTTCTGGAAATTCTTTGGACAAAAGTTTCAGTTTCAGCTTCCTTTGCTCTGAAATATCAGTCGCCATGGTGGATGTTCAAAGAAACATACCAGTGAAAAGCCAGAATTTCCCTATCACAAATGCAGTCTATTGGCTCAGGTAGTCTAAACATTCCATCAGAACACAGGCCTTTCTGTCCACTTCCCAGGATTAGCGCTGTGATCCCCGTCCGCTATTAGATTACTGCGACGTGCCACCGACACCTGTGTGTACGTACGTTGCAGTAAGTGCTCCTAATTCCCCAAATATTGATGCAACAGAAAAATCAATTATCTTTTCAGTGTCAGTTTGCTCATTCACTTACCGTGCCTAAATATCTTACGGATGTTAAGACTGTTGCAGTGACTTTATGTGAAAAATATGCAATGACCAGTTATATTTTTCATGCTTCCATTGGCCTGTAATGAGCGATGATGTCAGCTGTTGCAGGTTTGCAAAGTTGTTTGGCTCCTCAGAGCTACTCACACCCATTTAGTAACAGCAAAATGTCCAAAATATGAAAAGCTATACTTTGTTTGCCCCTCCCTGTAGCCCTAAATGTTTCCGTTTTAGAAAATTCTTTTATGGGTTGTTTAGCTAGCTACATTTACACTGTTTTATTGGGGGAAGTTTCAATTTTTTGCACACTTAAACCATCAACAGCACCATCGTAACTGAGGAGTTGAATGCACTACTGGTCATTTGGTTTAATAAGGCTGACAATTTGAAGATAAAATTTCTGATTTTTATTTGTAGATGTTCTTTTTTAGCATAAAATGTCCAACAGTAGCCCTTAAAACTAGGGCTAGTGGTGGACATTTTACCCGTCTTAAGCCTTAACTGAAACGTTACCTTAATATTTCATTGAACTTTACCTAACCTCCAATGCCAACAGTGGAATTAACCCTCTGTATTTCCACACTCATGCCCTGGCTCTTTCATCCCGAGCCAGTGATAACACCGGCTAAATTAAAGCACCAAAAGAAAAGCTCTAAGAATTACACTCCCTGTAGGCAGCCCCTGATCCAGGAGATGTGGAAGAAGAAAACACCGGGCCTGATTAATCAGGGCCACTTTAAGAGCATGTGTTTTGGAGGAAGTCTTCACTAAATGAAATACGGACTTGTGCTCATAAGGGCCGGAGAAGGAGGATGAAGGAATGTGAGCAAAGAACAGTGATGTGAGCAAAGAACAGTGTTTCCCTCAGAGAGGAGGATGAAATTTATAACAATTTAGGAAAGGTTCAGGTTGAAGTCCAAGTATAGTCAAAGTAGATGTAGCTGTAAGGAGGCAAAGAGATTCATAGCATCTAAATTGTGAAGCTCCTACCTTCTTTTTAAAATTATGAGTTTCATTTATTTGGTTAAATTTACCTAGTCGTGACAAATACACAGTTTACTCCAGCAGAAACAAATGGCTTATGCTTCAGCAAGACAATGAAAACTGTTGAGTATAGTGCGGAGTCGTCTTTCTGAAACCAGAAAAACTCACTTTCCCCGATTCTTTAATCAGAATCATCCACTGTGAACATCCCCAACCGATGGCATCTAATCATTTTGTACATAGGTCTGCTCTGTGTTCTCCCAAGTGTGTCTTAGTGGCTTCCATTCCTCAGCTGAATTACATTCCCCACCTCAGTGAGCTCATGTAACGATCAAAAGGTCGTATATTTGGGTTTGGAGCTACATTTGAAGACAGCCAGCCAGACAACATGCCCAAGGGTTGGAATCCAATCCCGATCTGTGTCGGAGAGACCAAGTGGGCCACATCAAAACCGTATCCCTCTGACAGTACACAGATCCCGTCCTTTGTGGTCAAGTCTTTGACTCAGGGTGGCAGTAGGTTCAGGAAAACTCAGCATGCTATCAACATACAGTAAGAACCATTTATAACCACGTCTGAAGAAAAGGGTTTGCAATCCACACCTGAATCAGAATCATCAGTTTACTTTTTTTACTTGATTTAATACTGTGCTCTCTATTTCATCTTTATTCATTGACAGTGTGGGAAAGAGTAGATTTTTATTCGGAGTTGTGTTTTAAATAATCTGTCAAGGTCTACCCTTAAAAATCTATTTAAGCCATAAGTGACATACACATGCAAATAGATACAGAAGTAAGAACAATGCAGATGTTCAAAAAAGCACACATTGTGAGCTGGTGAAATGAAAGCTGTGCCCTCTGCCCATGTTTTATCCTCCTCCCGTGACGTGGCAAGAGCATATGGTGCTCTGGGAATCAATTCTGAAAACCCCACTCGTTGAAAACGTTTTTAAAAATGGACTTTGTAGCCTGAAGGCTTGTATTTTTACAGATTTTATTGTTGCCGTTCCCTAGTGTCCTGTAGAGTTTCCAGCTCCACATTTTCCCACTGAACACAGACCACATTTGGCCTCCGCTGGTGGACGCTCAGAGTCTGTTTCTCTGGCAGATAGTTGGGATTCCTCTGCTTGTACATCCTTAGCCTCAGGCAGCGGTTACCTCTCCCCCAGACTCACAGCCATTCAGGGCTCCCCTCCAGTAAGAAGGATGATACTACCTAACATATGCCATTTGGTAGAGTTCTTCGGTCCAAAGTGGCTGTGGAACTGCACTTTAGAAAACTATATAAAGTTAACAATTATGAGAGTCATAGTCATTTTCAGTGGATAAAATACATCAAATTCACCAAATCATTGTAAGCAGATTAGTCTAGTTAGTCCAGAGGACAAAATGTACTATAGAGCAGTGTGTGCAATGAGTGGCCTCAGTGGGACCTGAAACCATCCTCTCCTTTTCTGACCTTCACCAACAGAGAAACTTCATGCCTTATTCCTTAGCGCTCACAGAACCTCTCTCTATCTCTCTTTTTCTGCAATTTCTGTGCATGTCTTTCAGAGCCCCTCATTGTTTTTGAATATAGTGCTGTTTATATAAACTGTCGGGCTCACCAAGTTGTTTAAAGTGACTGCAGAGCCCATTTTTTCAAATGCTGCAATAGCACAGTCATTTGAAAAGACTGAAGTGAATGTGTCAGATGAAAAGTTCTTAACAGACTGTAGTTTAAAATATGTTAGGAAGCTCAGTTCAATCTTTGTTTTTCACCTAAATCTTCAAATACAAATGCTGTGGTGTTGTTCAGTGCTGCTGCTAAGCTTTTATGCTCTTTTTAATCAATGTATTGGTTACAAGAACCACATTGGTCTTGTGTGTTGGATGAATTCAAATCAAAGAAAAATATAATTCTTGGCTGATTGTATGTTAAAGAGGCTGCTTGTAGTAAAAGACTTTTTGTTGATATTATAGTAACAAAAATAATAAAGGCCAAATTAAAGGTGATCTTAATGACAGCTGATATTTAATCCTTTTCAGATCCACTCTACAGAAAGCAGTGCCTGGCCTGAGGGCCATTGATGACCAGCAGACAGACCCCTCTCTATCGCCCCCTGCTGTTCAACACGTTGGCTTGGCTCCAGGCAGCTTCCTAATGTTCTGTCAGGCTCAGCTTCAGCAGACTCAGGATTTACAGCAGCGGCACAGCAGGGAGCTCAGGTAAGAGACGAATGGCTGCCTGCACATGTAGATGCACTGTCATCGGGCTGTGTTCTCGTCTGGATGAATGGAGGTCTCATCAGTAATCAGAGAAAGTGGTCGGACAGGTGTCTGACCCCAGATTTTAATGTGAATCCCTTCGAGCTGTCATGGTCCCATCATGCAAAAAAAAAAAAATCTGTCTTCTGAGGCACTTATTGTGAACTCAGGTAACATAACATCATGATCATTTTTTCTAGTACTGGCACCAGGGATCCACTGAGAAAGGGGAGTTTAGGAAACAAAGTTGAGGAAAGTTTTCCTCAACAAAAATAAGTTCACTCAGTCAGTACTGTGTGTTTGATTGATAGTGCTGAGAAGGAAAATAGAAAAGCGAAAGGGATTATAATGTACTTGAAAGGAAAAGCAGAATCAAAAGGCCAACCAGAGTAAAACTTAACAGGATAAGACAATATAATGCCTGCAGACATGTTTACAAGAGGTCATGTTACACGTTTTATCTTGTGTTGATCAGCCTGTCAGACAGACGGACGCAGAACAGTCAGGAATGTTAGCTATCCTCTTGTTATGTCTGATACATAGGGCGTAGTGAGCCTAAAGACAACGTACATCTATTTTCACAAGTCCTTGGATGTCACTCGCCTCTGCACACGTTGATGCTGCTTTGCAAGATGGACCACCAGCACTTAAAACAGTGGTCAACTTTCTGCTTATCTTCATGACCCCTCCAAATTACACAGCACAAAAGATGAAACATGGCTGCAGCTAGCCTTGTGGGTCACACCGAGGACTCCTATGGCTTGGGGGGTAGCGTGGCGCTCCCTTTGCTTCAACCCTCACTGTGTGCCCTCTATCCCCCCTGGCCTCTGGACAATGAGCCATTCTGGGGGCTTTGCAAGGACCAACACAGCCATTTAACCCCTGGCCTGACCTTGTGTCTGAGTGGGGTTTAGTCGGAGGTGAGAAGAGTGCCACACGTCAGTCCACTGGTGACTGTAAGGTGGGGAACCATGGGGTTTATCAGCGCTATGGTTTCACCACTTTTCTCTACAGGGTGTCGAGTGGAGGCTCAATCCTCCATTCTTCCAAAATGCCTCTGTTTTACCTTTTACCCTAAACAAATATAATGTGCTTTTGATGACTTTAACAGATGACAGCTAAAACATATTTCTCTGAAAACAAAGAAAAACAAAGGTTGGAACCATGACAGATTACTGTGTACCAGCCTCTCATTGAGAAGCCGGAGGATTAGTGCAGTATAACTGAATGAGTCTTTAATCTTCTTTTCAGGGAGTTGGCTTTACTGTCAGTAGTTAACAAGACACTGCTACACATGCATACACAAAATACATCACAGATCCTGAATATTGCCCTGCTTTAAAAACACAAGAATAATGCCAGTTAACCAAAATGTTTCCCATTTTGTGGATGTTTGTCATGAGAAAAGCATGCAATGCAATACATGCAAACATATCTAAAAATGGGATTCCCATACCTGCATGTACATTGAAAGAGCCTGAACTGAAAACTACTATGTGGCTTTAGCAGTCCGAGATAGACAAATCAGTCTCTTCCAGAGTTACAAAGTCTTTTTAGTCCCAAATTCCCTGTATGTGATACTATCCCACAGCTCAGCGAGGAAACACTGTTCAGGAAAACACAGAGAGGGAATTTCTCACTAAGGAGATCACTACTATGGAAGATGAGCACTTGATTTGTCTAAGTTGGACTGTGAAAGCCTCATATTGGCATTGGCTGAACTTCAGAATGCACAGAATGTGGATTTTGTCCCGTGTATCTTACATCATGTGAAGAAAAGATGTCTTCATGGCCAGTGTGGACAGGAAAAACAAACACAGCAACCATTAACTTTTTCAGTGTCTGTAGGGGCATGTGAATATTGTGTTAAGCCAGTTTCTACAGTGTATTACTGCACACATCACCACTTTTTATTCCTCTCTGTGAGCTGGCATCCATCCTGATGTTGAGGTTAACTGTATCTGTAGAGCCACCGCTGTAGAAGCAGATCCCATCTGCAGTAAAAAAACACACTAAATTCAGTAGAGTTTGGTTCAGGCTTTGTCTTGCTCTTTGCTGGCCTTCAGTTTCTTATTGCTCTCCACCAAATATTGCTGCTCTTTGTCCACTAATATAATTTAAAAGACAAGTACAAGGATTTTGGTATGCACGCACAGGGGTACAGACAGATGAAGGGCAGTAATACTCAGTTTGTGTGTTGTCGTTATTTTCACATTTCAGCTCTGATACGTAAAACAATTTGTTCATTCTGCACTCTTATACCAGTGAGATTTTAATGGTGACCCTGGAGTGAACCAGCAGGTACGGGGGGCGGGGGTCGGGGGGGTCACAATCCTTTCGGACCTCCGACTCCTCTCTCCCTTGTCCTGCTGAGAGCGAAGAGCTAGGTCTTTGTAGAGAAGAGGCTGTACTACCTAAGGCTACTGGCCCTCCAGACTGCCTGGGTACTGAAATGTCTCTGCCCCCTCAGGGTTGAAGACAGGGAGGGGGGCAGAGCCAAGCATTGCTAATAGATTCATTAAGTTTCCATTGAGGTGGCTTTGTAGTCAGTTTATCCCCTCAATGAAAGAGACATTATATGGTATTAGGGCATGCAGAGCAACTCTCTCTCTCTTGCTCTCTTTCTCTTGCTTTCTCTCTCTCTCTCTCACACCACACACACACTCCTTCACCTCACCTCAGATGAACTGGTCAAAAATAGAAACTAAATGTCAGCTATACATGATATTCCATTAATTTGATATTACATGTTTCTGAGTTACAGCAGCAGATTGCATTTCTCAAGATATTAAGCCTCTCTAATATTTCTGTATTCTGTAAATTAACCTGAAGCTCATGTGAATTACAGACATTACACATTCTGTTAGAATTGCAAGTGCTTCAGTTTTATTTGTTTGAATGATTACATTTCCCCACGGTTATTGTTTTTTTTATTGACAGTCTGGTACTCTGGTACGTATATATATTCTGTGGCATGGTTTCTCCATAATGGCTCTGAATTTCTTTAAAAAAGAGGAGATCTGTTCTTGCTTTTTATACTGTTGGTAGTATGATTAAATCTGAACTGTACAGAATTCATCTCATACAGGTTGTAAATAGGCTGTTTTCCAAAGAGCCACAGCTCAGAGATAATTTCTTAATATTTTTGCTCATCCCAATAAATGTGCCAGTGTCAAATCAATCACAGTGCTGCAGAAATCAATTCAAAATCTAATTAAAACTAACATCCTTACATTGGATAAAAGTCTTTAAACTGGAAAATTGCTAGTTAAGACTTTTAATCAGTGTTAGTTCAGAGGAGGCTGCATTCAGACCCCATGAATTGCTGCATAGGTCAACAGACTGTGTTGTTTTTATATGAGGACTGGAGAATAATCTGTAATTTTCTAAAACGTGTGCATGAGCGGCTGTTTGTCACAGGATCTTCGCTCACCTATTGTACATGCAGACATTGTAAAAAGAGTGAGCATCCATGCCTAAAACAGTGTTTGTATATGTTCACAGTCGTGCATCATCCTCTGTGGATGCTGTGGAGGCCTCCTGCCAACACTTCGCTGAGGCTCTGCAGCTGGCTACAGACCAGAGATTTGCCCATGAATATGGTGACACCACTGTGGCAGACAAACACAGGGCTGCAGGCCAAACAACACCGGAAACACTGGACATGAGCGGTACCAATGCTGAGAAGTGTACTAAAGGCCCAGAAACGGGTTCCACTGCAAAGGTTCCATCAGTTATTCCAAACAGGGATGCAGGTCAATCATTCATCACTCATCACCATATCAGATGCAGCTCCTGGACTTTTGATGAGAAGTCAGCTGCAGAGAGACGTCATGGCGACACTTTTACAACATGTCCACAGACTGGGCCAACTGTTTGCAAAGCTAACTTTGGCAGTGTCCACTCCTTGGCATCAAAGAGAAAAACTATTCCCTCCGATCATAAAATGGCACCTGTGTCCACCCATCAAGACCTGGACCTCAAAAAGTAATTCACCAACATTTTGCTCTCATATGCTCTTATTTTTATATCATTCTTTTTATAGCCGCTCAGGATTTTATTAGTTTCTGTTGCAGAGCATTTGTCATCATTGGAGCCTCCTTCATGTGATTTACAGCTGAAGATGTTGAACGTCTTATTCATTTTAACACGCAGCTTCATCATTAACACTGCACAATCTTTGGGAGGACGATTTATCTTTAATATGAAGGGTGGCTGTGGACAGGCTTAAACTCTCCAGAGTCATGCTCTCCAGATGTCTGCTTAGAAATAAATTCATGTTTTGAAAGACGAAGGTGCTATGACATCATGTACATCCCTCACTCTGTGTGTGTGTGTGTGTGTGTGTGTGTGTCCTTTCTGGAGCAGCGCAGCAGCAGTTGTGATTCAGCAGCTGTGGAGGAAATGCAGACAGAAATGTGGGAACATCAGCAGCCCTTCCACAGCTGAGAAGGTAGGAGGAAGAGGAGGAGATAGAGGACCGTCCTATATTAACGGGAACGTTGTTGGCCAAGATTGTGCAGCAACTGTCATACAGGTAAAACTGGTGGATTTTTTTTTTTTACTGCACAATGCGTAGAGCTTTTAATTAAGGGGCAGCGATTTTCAAACTGTGTGTGTTTTCTTTGTTACATACAAAGCATACCCCCATAGCTTACATGAAATATTTGTCATATGCTCATTTTTGCAACATCCTCCACCAAACTACTTTCTCCCGATGCGGTTTTTTGACACTGTTATGTTGTCTGTGGAACAGGAAATGAACAGCTTCCTTGTTTATAGTACAGCAGCTATGTCCGAAAACAACTATCCAGTCAGTGTAGAGTATGTAAATTAAGTGATCAATATAATATACAGGCAGAGAATGAGAGGCCAGAGACTGACAGGAACAGGCACAGCACTGGAGACAATGGTCTGGCCGTGACTGGAAAAACTGGAACATCAGACCTGAATTTAATCGATCAGCCTGTTTGATTGTCTGCTAATAATTATGTGTTAATTCATTCAATCCCACCATCAGATGTATTAAAAATCGAAGGACATCTGCATTAGTGCAGCAACTCACGAGTATTGTCAATATCAAATAATTGGTCAGTTATATTTTTGGTCCATTGACTAGTGTAGAAGAAGTGTAGTAAATTTCCCATTGCTTAAAGTGAGTTCTTAAGATTGCTTGTTTTGTTCAGTTTACAATGATTTCAAACAGAGAAAAGCAACAAATCCTCACATTGAACAGGCTGGAATCAGCAAATGCTGCAGAAGGCGTTTCTGCTTCATAAATGACTGACAATGAATCCGTTATCACATTTGTTGACGATTTCATAAAACCTGTCAGTCTGTCAATGTGGCTGCTAGTTTCAAAACCTTCAATATTTAGCAGCCTAGTTTAGCTAGAGAAAATACTGCTTGTTAACCTGTCAGTTTGTTATTATGGACCTTACTGCTACAACTAGAATTTTTCAGTATCATGGCTGCAGTCACTTTCACACAGTGGATATCTGAAAACGAACATTTTCACCCGTGAACATCCATTTTCAGGCCTCATACGTGCTGTGGAGGCTTTTTCAGTTAATCCTCTGCATATAGGTGTAAGATGCTGTAGCTGCTCTGAAAAACATGCTACTCAACACTTCTCCCAAATCCCTTTTCAGCACAAAAAGTGTTTGATGGGTCCTTTAGGGCTCTCTAAGGTTGGAGGTGGGGATGGTGGTCTAGTAGAATAGTGCGTGTGTGTGTGTGTGTGTGTGTATGTGTGTGTGTGTGTGTGTTGGGGGTACAGGGTGATTAATCAGATTCCAAAGAAGTGCGGTAGTAAGAGTTCTAGGATTCCTGCTCAGCTCAACTTGAAGTGAAGTGTGCCCCCCCCCAACCCACTGGGAATTGGAGGATTTAGAGGCACACTGGTGCTCCATTTGTCTCGGAACAGCCCGGAGTCACACAGAGTTCAGACACCAGAACACTCAGCAATTAAAAGAGAGGTTAACATGTTTTATCTCTCTAATGGGACAACACACAATATTTACGTTTGCCTCGTGACTCATGGAGCCTTTTCTACTGTATCATTTCTTCTTTGGGTACCTCCAGGCATTTTGGAGGGGCTGCACTGTGAGGAGGAGGCTCGCATCTGCTCTGGCTGCTGTCACATACCCCGACAGCGAAGAGGACGACACCTTTGAGGAGGTGGATGTGGATGAATTTGTCTTAGATGAGGTATGCACACAAGTTCATGTGTTCTTCTCTTTCACGCTTCAGTAATTCCCCAAGTCTCGTCCTATCAGGCTCACAAACCTGCACAGTGCAAAAATTCATAAATGCATACCTGTGCTTTCCCAACATTTGCTCTGTACACACAGTCCTGCACACATGCATCACATCACAACACACACCCACAAATATAACACTACGATTTTATACATCATTTACTGTACTATATGTTTGCTCCTGAAGGCTCTTGTCTTTCTTGTTCCTCACCTGTTGCTGTCCACAAACATACGTGTCAAAAATCTTTTTCTTTTCAAAAAAGGCGGCGCTGGACAAACAATGGACATTGCCGCCTTCTGAGGACTCGCCTCCCAGACGTTACACTGTGTCAGAACAGCTACAGTCTCTGAAGGTAAAGTGACTGTCCCAGGACAGTCTTTAATATTTTTAAAACCTGGTGGACTACTGTGAAAGTGGCAAGTGGATTTTGGGAATTACCAGCCCCCATGTGAAGAGTTATTTTCTTGCCTTGTCCCTTTCTCATCTTGGTTATCGTCCCCTCCAGGATTTGTCTCACTCTCCCTGATTGATCTTTAAATTTATTCTCTTGAAAAACAAGATTATTTCCTGGAGGGCTGAAGGGGGCTCTGCACCAGCAGATGTCATTTTTCACACTGGTGGACTGTCGTCCTGTTTTTTTTTCCCTTCATTTACCTCTCGTTGGATCTTTTCTTTGGAGCATGCTCAGCGCTGTACATCATGGTAGTCGGTGTAGGCCAGCTGACGTGGTGCAGCTGCTGTTGTGCTGCCTCAGTGTGTTGACACTGAAGTACACATCAAAGGCAAAGGATGAACAATTTAGCACTGACACAAAGAGAAAATGGGATCTGGAGAGTAATTAAGCTGTTAGTTTGACTTACATATGAGCATTCCTTGAGAGTGAAAGTCTGCTCTGGTTAAACTTGTCAGCCAAATACCTCAAAAGAAAACATGCACTTGAGTTAAATTTGACTGGACATTATTGTATACATTATATTTCATTTCCCAATCTTTACTGATGACTGTCTGTTGTCTAGACAAAGCTTAAACTGGATTTTTCCATTTAGAGCTCCAGCATCAAAACCTTGTGAACACACCTCAAATGAGGATTCAGTTTTTACTCAGGCACATGTAAAGCTTCCTAAGTTAAAATTGAAAATCCAAATTTAA
Source organism: Chaetodon trifasciatus (assembly GCA_037975065.1). Taxonomy (NCBI): domain Eukaryota; kingdom Metazoa; phylum Chordata; class Actinopteri; order Chaetodontiformes; family Chaetodontidae; genus Chaetodon; species Chaetodon trifasciatus. Next base: position 19,131,946 of record JBBMOE010000002.1, read on the forward strand.
AGAACTGCTCCAGGAAATGGAAAAAGAATTGTGAATTACACTTGCTGAGAGATTATAAAGACTGCTGTAAATAATTTTGCTATTAAAAATCTACTCAAATAACATGATAAGAGCTGCTGTTGACACTGATTCATGTAGGAATTTCAGCATCCTGAGCCCTTACTTGAACCCTCCCAGTACATACTCCCACCACCGCTTGAATGGAGGTCAAAGCAGGCCTGGGTGGCTGGAGAACAGGTGGACTCTACCGGGCAGAGAGTTTCACCAGTGAGCTGCAACAGGTAGGACAACCCACAGCCTAATTACTGTTTTTCCCGTTTTTTGGCCTCTGTGTTGTATTCATGTGCCCTGTACTTCATGTGTGCTAATCCCACATCTGCATAACCAATTGCCCACTGAGGACAAAGTTATTAATTGATTGATTGTTGAATCCTCTTTGTCCAAAATTCAATCTCAGGTAATGCAACCTTTAAGCAAAAAACTGAAACCAAATTGTACAACAACGTTGTGACAGTGTTACATACAGTATAAATATACCATCATATATTATATGATGGTATATTAATGTTTTGGGGGCAATATCTGTGATTTCAGAAGCAAATCTCCTGCCTCAGCCTCAGCGGCCAGCGGTCTCTCTGAAAGATCAGAAAGGATTCTGGAAGAATGGTAAATCCCCATCCCCATCTCTGCGTGTGTTTTGCCATGTTTGGGATCTTTTTGGTGAGGCACATGTGTCCTTGTTGTCTCTAGGGGCTTCACACACCGCCACACGGCTCTACTAATGCTCAAGAGAGCTCAGAAGATGAGGTCAAAGAAGCAACAGCAGAAGAAACATCAGGGTAAGTGTAGAACAGTATAGGTCAAGATATGTATTCCAGCTTTGTTTTAATTCTATGTACCTTTTTTCTGGCACTTGCATTGTAGCAAAATGCTGAATTATGAAGATTATGAAGACTGATATGGTCAGAAGCTCTTATTGTTTCCTTCTTGAATATCACTCACTGCAGAGAAGGAACTTGGAGGACATAAATGCATTTCCTGAAAGGGAAAAATTTCACTCTAAGTTTTGCTTTTTTTCATTCTCGTCTTTGTTCCTTCAACCGTGCTTCGGCTGCAGCAAACCTTTCCACCTCGTGTACGTTAACGAGCCATAACAGACAGCAGAAGCCAGGGCCTGTCGCTTCTTATTGGGCCTTATTTGAGAACCTGCAACGGAAACAACGATTGCCAAGAAGCCTCTTGACAAGTCGCCCCGTGATGATTTTCATTCCGATTCATTGTAGTGGTTGAGTGCGGCTGCAGTGAAAGGTGACCTCACCTCTGCTCTGCTCCAAGAAACAGTAGTCCCGCCATGGTTATCATGTCACGGTCATGTGCAGTAGAGGGAGGCTGCTCTTTGATCAGAATTGCAAGTGCATGATTCCAATAGCGGGGCTCTTGTCATCTTGCTCCACCGACACACAGGTCTATGTCTGCACTAACTCCTGATGGCATCTGCCTCAGTGGTACCAGAACGCTGTACTAATATTTTCCGAATGTTTGGTTCTGGTTTTCTGCTTCTAGTTTTTTTTTAGGTCTGCCCTGTCCTTCTCTGACCTGCTTGCTTACTCTTACTCTTCCCAGATCCCTCTGTCCACCTGGCCTTGTTCCGGAACTGCAGTTACCAGCTGGGTCCAGTCGAAGCACGGAAAAGACAAACACAACGTAACAGAAATGCTCTAAAAGGTAGGACTTGCTATGCATTTGGTAACTGAATAGTAACATCTGTGAAAACGATGTCTTTTCCTGAAGAGTCTTTTTTGGTCTGGCATGAGCATCTGTGCAGAGCGGAGCTATACACTTCAAATCAAAGGAAAATATGATTTATTACAACTTTATTATTATTTTTATAGCTTGGCCAATTATTTCAGTCAAATAGAATAAATGCTGAGATCTGGCGACACAGTGCCATCATGATACTGAAAGTCTGTCATGTTTCTGGACAAGAAACATCAGCAGTGAGCGGTCAGACCTGGTGTATACGATTATTGTCAAAGCAGCACGTACAAAAGTAAGATTCAGGTTGTATGAAATCAGAATTTCTCTTTAAATTTAGGTGCACCCGCAGATAACTGTGTACCTTCTCTCTGTAAGTGGTTTCACGTCCCCAAACCGGTTTTAACTTGTCACAGGTGACAATTTTTTTTCTTCTTTGAGACTTTATTGGTATTGTTACGGATAGTTGAATAATCCTCAAAGGAGTTTATAAGTTGACTGTTGTGTAGTTTAATAGTCGAAGACAGGCGAATGCCTGTGGCCTCCTGCCCTGAGGTGAGAGATGATTTGGCATTGTGACATCCACAGCCAGACTTAAAAGGGAGGGAAGAGCGGGAGGGAGGATGGGGGGGAGTCAGCTTTTATCACGAGGGCCTGTCTCCATCTTTCCTCTGCACCCCACCCCCGCCCCCACCCACCAGGGTCAAGGCCTCACATCCAGAGAGCATGACACTCGCGGTCATCCAGCAGTCAGACGGACGCTGTAGCAGCAGTGTTTGCCAACAGGCAGCAGAGTGACCGGCCCCTCTTTGGTCCAAGTCCAGTGTTGCCATAAGCATGAAATACCCCTTAATTAGCTGTGGAGAAATATGATATGTTTGCTTGTCATTTCACGTTTCAGTTTGACAAAAAAAGGACAAATCGTACCTTCAACTTTGGGATGTTTTTTGTTCCACTTTTTCTCTTTTGGGTGGATCGCTTTAGTGATTTGTTTGTAGAATAGATGTGAAGCAGTCCCCTTGTTTCCCTTCAATCTGATTCAGTCCTGTGTAGCCAAGAAGCAAGCAAAAACTTATTTCAGTGTTTTCAAAGACTGTGAAGATTTTTTTTGTCATCAGCCAGTTAATTGCCAAACTTACACAATGATGGACCAACAGTCTTATGTATTTGGTTGATGGCAGTTGATTTTTTTTCCCCACTAATGAACTTTTGGCCAATCATTAATTTGTAACATGAAAAATTGACACTGACAGTGGAATTGTGTCTGAGCACAATGCAGCCACGGATAAGCTCTTAGCCAACTGGCAGTGGAGGACTGGCTCCATCCAAATGACCTATTAAATTACAACAATATTTCCAGTTCTGTTTCTTTCCAGTATCCTTATCTCTACTCTCCACCCTTGTCTTGATAATTCATCAAACAGGACTGGTGTTCTTGAGCAATGGAGTGAAGCTACATCAGCTGATAAAGTAACGGGGGTCAGTGGTTAGGACATCACCCTTCCCTCTCTCATTCTCACTTTCGTCGTATCCTCATTCGGTTTTCTGATCAAACTCAGAGGGATCCTGTAAAATGTGTAACTTTAACCAGCTCGGTTGTGCAGGAGACAACTCCTGCTGCCTTTTTACAGGGTGACTGTGTGGCTGTGGCGACGCTGGCGTCAGAGGTGCTGCGTGTCGGGAACTGGCTCGTGGTGCTGTGATCCCGGGTGTCTGTAAACGGGCCAAAACCTTTTTCTCCCCTGGTCCTGACCTGTGGAAGGCGCCCCCTCCTCCGGATCCATCCCCAGTGCCCGGGGCCTAGCCAGCCCAGCCCGGCCCAGCCAGCGCTCCCCGACAGGGGCTAACGTTTCAGGCTTTGAGTCAAGCCCCTTCTGGAGGTGATTAGCCCCAAACCCATGACAGATTCTTTCCAAGATATCCAACGCGGCGTGTTTATTTTATCCGGGCTCTTTGTGTGGATGTGCTGGACATGAGTAAGCCACTTGAAATGGGTATCGGCTTACATACCCAGAGAGGGAGATAGAGAGGGAGAGAATGGAGCAGAGCCACAAGACATTTTCTTTTAAAGGCAAAAAATGTAGAAATACAGTTTACTTTTTTAGATGGTTTGTATCGTCAAGTGTCTGTGTGCCGCAGATGTTGTATGCCTCCAAGCGTTTCTCTTTGTTTCTCCTCTTACTTTCCACCGCCTTCCACTCAACCCCCCTCCCAGCACACACACTCTTCCAAGCTCCTTCTTCCATCCAAACTGAGAGCCAACCCCGCCAAACATCCGTCCTCATGTCAGAGGGACATGAGGGTATATATTTTTATTTCAGGCTGGAACCCCTACCTCCTGAGCACTTAACTCGATTTCACACTTCAAGTCATCTACAAAGTCCAACTGAAACACAATCATCTTGTTTATCATCCTTCATCCAAACTAACTTAATGTCAGACTATTTACCACCATTCATGTGCATTCAATTTCTCCCCCCGTAATCTCAGAGCTTCTATTTATGTGAGACAGTGGAGCTCTCTCTTCATTGTATATGTTTGAGATGTACTGGCCCTCACAGAGACAGACACCAACCTAAAAACACAGAATTAGGATCCTCAATTTTCAGAGACCCTCTGATCTTCTTCCACTCTGCATTTGCCATGAAAACAGGATTCTTAAAACGGTTTTCGTGATACTACACAACACAACACAAGGTAAGGGTTAGCCTTAGCCTAGCTATTTTTAAGTCTTATGAAGCGAGTTTCAAGTCTGTCAGAGGAAAGTGTAAGATTTCACGTTGTTTATGGCAGATCTAATACAAGTCTTCACAAGCAAATAGCAAGCCAAGTCTCTGAATGCTAACCATTAATATGGCAGCATTTGAACGTTTTCTCTTCAGCTTTTACAGTGTTGACAAAAGTTCATTAAGATGCCCACAACTAATGATTAAAAGGTAATTTCAGGTCATATTTGGGCTTTTGTGTTGATAGCTTAAACAAATTGAAAGCTGAGCCAAACTTGTTTAGAAGAGAAGTGAAAAGATAACAGTAAACGCATCAAATTAAGATCTTTGAACTGTTCAACAGCAGAATCTGACAATCACACCTGCATTAGGCGGTGATTGGCCAGGTGTGCAGAGGTGAGACTGTAGGCAGGGTCTAAATTTCTCCCTCAAACTCCCTTTTTGTTTAAGTGTGACACTGATGGCTTTTAAGGAGACATCATCCAGTCCACTGCGGTGGTATACACCATTCTTTCCTTTTGTACGGTGTATTACTTCTCGCCTCTCTCTGTGACAGCAGGCTTCTCTTCTCTCCTTCAGGCCCACTTTTGCCTTTAGGTGTGGTCAGAGAACATCTTGCACCAGTTTGCTTCAAGCGCACCGAGACCTTGAAGTTCATCCTCTGTAAACATCTCTTACAGAGCTGACAGTGCTTCAGCTTACTTGCTGATTCATCATGCTCACTGTAGTTGTGTGTGTAGTTTTTCTGTTCAATGCGGAATTATTGCCCACATTTCAAGTGGTTTACAGTCTGCTTGTGTTTCTTGTCCTCTCCTGGGCCCACATCTCAGCGTGTGTCCCTCAAGGTGACTCGAACTGTTCGGGATGCTCAGCCACAACAGCACCAGGTCATCAACTCATTCACGGCACCATTTCATTTTTTATTAAGGGCTACATTAGTCCTGATCCATTGCCTGACCTTGTGTTCTTTGGAGCCTCCAACCTTGTCAAGAAATAAAGTACCAGTATCGTGTCTCCTGCAGACCTGTGTGCTGCAGGCCAAAGTCTCCACCCTCCTCCTCCTCCCCAACTCTCTGATTTTAAGTCAGAGTCCTCCACTCCTCAGCAGAGACGAGATCACTTAATGTGCTTTAGATCCCCTCTTAACAGGCGTGACTCCTACAGGCCCCCTCCTGATGTCCTGGAGGAGTAGTGGAGGGGGATTTGGGAGGTTGGGTGGGGTGTGTGTGTGTGTGTGTGTGTGTGTGTTTGGGGGGGTGTTAGTGAAGAGTTCAGAGGGGAAAAGGGACAGGAAAGTCTCTCCATGCTACTGGAGTGCGACATAAATGTGAACTTTTCTCTTTTTTGTCTTGTATCACCGTACATATTGAAAACGTGTTTGCTGCGCTATGCAGTCACCTTCTGGGATTTCAGAACTTTTGATCCATCGATACTGGTTCCTATCACATGAGATATATGAAAACTGTGAACAGGCAGTATAGAACCCTTGTTGGGATCATAAAGTACTATAATAAGTGCAGTGCTTGAGCATGTTGCTGTCTTAAAAAAACATTTCTCTAAGGGCTTTTCTGGACTGCCTGTGCCCCGTCTCTCTTTCTCTGTATTTTCAGCTTTGGGAAGTGCGAGTAGCCGTTTCCTGGCCTTTGCTGCCCCAGGGGAAGCATCTATCACTTGACATTTTTAGTGGGGCTTCTCAATTAACCCATGAAAACTGTAAAGATTTTTTTCTCCTTTTTACAGCTCGGCAAAAGCAAGTAAATGGCTTAAATAAATGCATCATTAGTTCCAGCATTGGACTGTCAAAATTCATTATCAGTTTACACCCATCTACGGCGGCATTACTGTCAGCACAACATAAATGTTTATTTTAAATTACGACGTTATTATGGGATTTCAGCATAACTCGTAAATCAGCAGCCTTTCAGATTTCGCTCTTTAACAAACTGCTGGAACACTGCTTGGATTCAATTTTGCAAAGAACCACAGGCCCCAACAATTGTTGGAAGAAAGCAGATCCTCTCCTGTTGCATCTTTCAGCGACTTTAAATGTATTATAGTAATGCCCCTGACTCCTCCAAACAAATACACCACCTTAAGCCCAAACATAAACACTGGGAGCTTTGACCACTTGATCACTCCCAGTGCTGGAAACCCTGGCCGGCTGTAATTACACTGAAGCATGTCAAACCTTGCTACAGATCGGGCCCATGAGCTGTTTATTTGTAAAGCTTGTACTTTGGTGAGCATCTGTTAGCACAACTCCTTTGCTGCAGTATTGATTGCGCCTCTTTGTAGAAACACGCAGCCCTCACCCCAACTTTCGCTGATTAGACAGCACACTCTTCCTTTGCAACCACTGTCATCAAGAAAGTTACTTAACTGTCAAGAGGAGCTGGAGGAAAAAAAATCGCCTGCGACATTAATTTGATGTTTTCTGTCGAGTTCAGTTCGCGAGGCCGAGCTGGGTCTTCAGCAGGCGGAGAAGACGGAGCGAGTGAAGCAGGAACGAGCTCAGCAGTGGCTGCACATCCAGGCGGCTCACTTCGACGGAGACTCAGAGAGGTGAGGCGCTTAGTGTCGCTCATGAGGTGGTGTCGGTGGTGCGCTGTGCAGCTAAAATTGCTTTGAAGGGTCGTTTCACCACATTTCAGCCCCAGTAATATCACATGCACATAGTTATGCTTGCATATGCTCAGGTTTTGAAATATCTGTGATTTCACAGTGGGGTATGTGGATTATCCAGACTCTTTGCTGGGGAACTTTATTAAAATCAAACATTTCAATGTTGTCAGCAACACAGATGCACCTCTGTTGTTCTGGGAGGTGGCAGAAATCTCAAAACCTGGGCAAATAAAGCCAAAAGCCAATAGAGGTAATGTGTTTTTTGTAATTTGTGTAACTGATCCTTTAATGTGCTACATCCTTTCTCCAGACGTGTTTGAAGACATGACAATATTCTGCTTGGAATAATAATTTGTGTATTATGTTTTTACATTTCTTAAAATGGCATCTCTTCCTTCTCCCTAATTGAATCCAAAATCTATGAATATGCCAATATTGAGTTTAACTTCTAAACACAAGATACCTCCCACTTCATTGAAAAGTCCATTCTTAATGGGAGTGTATGAAGATGGTGCTTCAAGTTTTCCACATCACAGTTGTGTAAGATGGACTACGGGACTGATCGGCTTCCAAAACTAGGTGTGATGTCACAAACTCATGTTCACATGAAGTCAGATTTAAGGTGAATACAGAGAAACTTTCCCTCTTCAGCAGATGGATTTGAAAACAGCCTTCTGGTGTCAAACTCTGCACATACATCATTCTGCACAACGAAGGTCAAACATCCAAGCAAAGTAACACAAAGTAAAACAAATATTTTGAGTTGATTTGAGTTTTTAACAGTGATCAGTGGATTTATTTATTTTGTTTGATTGCCCACACTTAGACTTAATTAGCTAATAATTTTAAGTGTGGTAAAATAAAATTATTTGTACAGTACTGATTTTTTTTCAATGCTGACACTTCAGTATAAAGTGTATTTAAACACATACCAGCCGAGAGCATGAGCATGCAGGCCTGTGCTAAACCCTTCTTTACAAATAGACGTTAAGGTTATCATACATGGCATCAGTGTTTATTTTATGATATGTCGGAGGTAATTGCATAGAGCTGAAGAGGGGAAACTGCTGAACTGACCTGAAATAAGCAGAGCGCTAACAGCCCAAATGTTTGGGCCTTTCTGTTATCTTATCCTCAGCGTGCATTTTTTACCGGAGATCAGCTCAGACATTCTGAATGGAGGCAGAGTGCAACTTGTGGTGAGTACACTCCCCTCCAGTTTTCCCCTGTGCTTCATTGACTTTGCAGAATGACAGTGAATCTTGATTTGAATCTTTTCTGGGGGGCAGTTGGCATGCATATGAAGGCATCCTGTATTTACATTCACCAGTCAGAGCCGCGTCCCGTGCTGTAGGTTCCCTCCCCTGGAGCCTGTCTCATCAGCTTCGGTTTGAGGGAGGCTTGGGGGAGGTGAGTCTGAGGTTCAGCTCCACAGTGACACTTTCAATTGGATCAACTGGCTGCAATTTCTTCATTTTACTTGCAGAAATCCCAGTGTCACTTTGGAGCAGTTTGCCCGGACCAGAGAACGATACTGATGCTCGTGAGGTCTTTGAAGTCGGAAACTGCAGGTCTCCCTGTGCCGTTATAGAGCAGTTTGAGTTATGATCACTGGCAAGAGGAGCCGCCCACTCCCTCCTGTTCCTTAGATATGTTCAGACTGCAGAGCCGCCGCTTGTTGAATGTTTTTCAAAATGCTGGACTGCTTGCGTGAGACGTGTCATGTTGGGCCTCAGTGATGTGTGTGTGTGTGTGTGTGTGTGTGTGTGTGTGTGTGTGTGTGTGTGTGTGTGTGTGTGTGTGTTTCTGTGTGTGGTGCATGCAGGCGGACCCAGGATACGCTGAATGTCTACATCACGCCAGTGGATTGTGGGCCAACAGCAGTTTAGCTGCCCAGCCTTGCAAAGAGAACAATTATCTTCGCAGAAACTCTTTGGGTCATGCAAGTGAGTCGTGTGAACTTCACAGACGTCTTTCTAACCAAAATCACTCTGTTACTGGGAGTTTTTAACTGAACTACAGTAAATCATTTGTGTCACTGACTGTTTTTAACCTTCTCTCACAATCACTGGGAATCCACATAAAGAGACATTTACTGCAAATGCTTAATTTAACTATTATTTATAGATGATTGAACTGATATTTCTAAAAATATGTCTTTGTTACAGAAAATTTGGCAACAGAAACAACAGTAACATATTACTAATAATTCAAAAGCTAACAGTAATAATGAAGAGCAGCAAATACCCAGTACCAGCTTTACGCTAATTTGAGGTAATGAGCACATCAGTATTCCTGTATGTTTGTAATGATAGATGGGTCAAAGTCAAACTTTATCTTTGCATCTTTGTATGCACGTGTGTGTATATACCTGTGCGTTCAGCGCATCTTCAGCACAGCTGTTTCTATGTTTGCATCCATGGACTTTGGGTCACACAGACCTGAGTACGCCAAGCCAGGGATAAAGGCTGCTGCTTATTCAGCCCAGACTGAATCCACCGGTCGGCTGCTTCGGGAGGGGAGGGGAGCCACAAGGTCGGGCAGGGGACAGAGTGCCGCGAATTTCTCCCCTGACAGGAAACGGGCAGAAAGAGGAAAAAAAAAATCAGCCCTTTCAGCGAAGAATGACTGGCCCTTCTGTCAGGAGACGTGGGGCTCAGGAGTTTGAATGACAAAGATACCACTGACAGGCTGAAAGCAGATGACCGCTTTAAACAAGCCCAGGAATCCAAGTGAAGGAGAGCCCTGTCCCCGTTAACGAAGCCAAATTGGATTCCGATGATGATTTCAGAATGATATCCACGAGGTGCAGCAGCAGGAGCGAGTGTCGTCGGGCTAAGCAGAAAGACTGTTGTTCTCCTCAGGAGGACAGCCGAGAGAAAGAAAGCTTCTTTGTCTGCGCTGATGAAAACGCCACTTATCGAAATCGCCTCGGACAAATTGAAATATGAATGTATGTGTAAGGCAAGAGCATTTCTCAAAAAGCCAATTAGATAATTCATAAACTTGGAGAGGGCATCTAATGGCCTCTGTGCTACATCATCAGAAACTCAGTGTATCAGAGGAAAGGGTTATTTGGGTGAAACTGGGGAATTGGGAAATAAGAATGCAGCTTCTTTGTCAAAAATCTTTTGATAGTCAGGTGAAATTAACAGAAAGCAAACTTTATGTATCAGAGAGTTGTATGTCCTTTGCCTCTGAAGTGGTGTACATACATCAAAGTAAAGGTTAAAGTGAGAAGGTTCACTTAGTTTGCCGGAGCAGTAAAGACTACATAAATACTCTATAACCTACTGCAATGCGATACTCACCACTTGCTGGGACACTGCCATAAAACGCGTTTCCAGGCTCACAAAATATTTTCATTACGTGCGCAGAGGAAACCACTTAAGTTGCATATCTGCTCCCTCAATTCTGTCTGCTGCTCAGCTCTAATAGGAGTAAAATGATCGAAAACAATTTGTTTGGTCACAGCGGTTGGGTCAGATGTGTGGCCATTTGTTTATCTCTGTACATTCAATATCTCCACTGCACTACTTGCATTGAAATTGGCAACATGTGCGTCAGGTTTTGCATTCTGTTTTTGATTTGGGACAGATAATTGGACAAAAGTCTTTAATAAACTAAATTCACCCACCATAGCCAGCCTAACATTTCTGAAAATAAACACAAAAAGACCGTGGTAGTTTATCTCTAAACTACATTACACAAACCACGAAGAGAGGAAAATCACAGCGTTACACTACGGACATGACTTAAATCAAAAAGTAGGATTAGGTATGACTTGTGAGTGGATGGATATTCTATACAGCATGCCAGCTGTGCAGACATTTGGAGCTGGGTCAGTACCTGCGATGCATCCCAGGCCCCCCACCTCCTCCAGAGCCCTCCCCGCTGTTCGGCTCCCTGTGTGGGGCGGCCGTGGAGACTGCAGGCCTGGGCTCTACACGTGGAATGCATCATGCCCGGTAGAAGCGCTGCCTTTGTTCTGTGTGTTTGAAAAGCTTTGTACTGATCCCCAGGTGAAATGGAAGGGCCTCTGATACAAAGCGCAGTGCTGCTGGGAGACGCAGCACACAAATACAAGACTTACCTGGTCAGATTTACGTCTTCACAGTGAGATTTAGTGCAGAGTTGTCTTTAGTGTTGTCAGATGAGAGGTAAAATTGTGTCTTATAGTGATAAGTTCCAATAAAAGCCTGCTTATTATCATTTAAGAGAAAACAATGAATAGTCAACCTTCACCTCATTCATTAAAACTTTTATATTTCCTGATATGACTTTTTAAATGCTGAATTCATTCCAAGTCAAAAGTTGCACATCTCTTGTCATGCGCTTTGACTGTTTGCTGTTGAATTCAACAGAAAAGCTTCAACATTTAGTTTCCGCATTCAACAGTTAATAATTTGATAAATAGTTATGCTGTTTATTTGGCTGGTTAGTAAATAATGAGACCAACTGCAAAAGCAAATTTCCAGTTTATATATTTCATTTACCATAAATGTGTCATGGTGGATTTCATGTATTGCACAACATCAGATTTACATGATGGATAATGCGCTTTACTCCATGTTCATTATAGAGATTTCATGAAAGGCAACATTTTTTTTTTTTGGAAGGTATAAATAGTTCTTTCTCTAGAAACCTATTTTATGATATTGGGTAGCGGTAGTGGTCAGCAAAAATCAAGTGAATTAATTGTCACATGACTATAAAATGGAAGAACAACACAGGAATGCTGAGCATCGAATACATTATTATTATTATTTATTTTCCATGAAGGATTGATTGGGTTGATTTACTGACAGTATGAACTATTGACACAGTTTCCTTCTGTGTCTCCAGGAGAAGAAGTTCCATCTCTGAAGCCAGTCACGTCTGCTCCGTCAAAAAAGGAGCGCATCTCCTTCCGAGACAACCCCGTCCAGTTGAGCGGCGGCTGGGGAGGGGGCAAGAAGAGGAACAAGTACAAGTAAAACACAAACTCTTCTTCAGGAGCAGAAGAGGGATCTCTGGTTCAATACACAGGAGACACAGACGCATGCAAACAGACAAACTCTTCTCACTTTTGTGCTGTCCTCTCACAGCACCCAGAGCAGTGTGAAGGTGAAGACACAGCTTATATTTTCTTTGTTCTGATACATATTCATAGAAAGAATTCAACATTGCAAAATATATGTGCATTGACTTAAGAACAGCATATATTCATGCTTCCTTTGGATGCAGCATCAGGCTAACAACAACATGTGTTCTGGTATTAATATATTTTCTTGCAAAAAACACAAATACAATGAGATTTAAACCAATTGATTTCAGTCTCACAAGCTGCCTCATCCTTCCATGAAGAAAGACTATTTTTATTTCTGATGCTATTTTATCTTCTGCGCTGAATCCCCCTGCAGCTGTTCTTCTTAAACTGAGCTGAATACTCGAGCTCCCTCTCCTGAAAATTAATTAAGACCAATAGGACCTGGACCAGCCCAAATATCTTCAGGCGCTTCCATTATGTTGATTCTGCTCAAGTGTCACTGCCTGAACGTGATCGCAGCCAACCAGCACTAAAACACATGGAACAGAATCACAGAGCTTCAGTGAATGCCATGCTTCATATGCAAACAATTGCAGGAAATAAGAACTTTGACCTTTAATACCTGTACATTCGCATTTTATGGTTGCTGAACGGTTGTTTCAGTGCTGATCTGCTCTCTTGATAAACAGTATAGTAATTATAGTTTGTAGTCGTTGGAAGAGACATGCTTTTTCCGCTTCTGCTGCGGTGTCTTAAGAGTAAAGTTTAATAAAGCTCAAGTGCACTTTTCCCATTCTGTGGCTATATTTAGCGCCTTCTCGCCAACAGCGGGCTTGAAATTACTGCCTTTATGAACCGAGCACAAACATTGGTGTTAGAATTAGAACAATGTTTTCTTTATTCTCAGTCGTGGATTATAACGGCCTTGTCTGTGTATTTGAATTTGGAGAGCTAAGGCGTCCGTCCGCAAACACTGCCGTACTGGAGGCTGTGAACCTCTCGGAGGCTTGAAGGGTTCCTTGCTGGTCCGCCGCCTGGAAATGATAACTTAATGAATGTCAAAACAAATAGTCGGAGCTGCAGAGTGGCTCCCTGGCAGGAAATGCATGTCTGTCTATTTACTTCCCTTCTATCTTTCACTTGCGCATGTCTGGAGGGTGTGTTATGACTGTACTCGAGCTGGTGGGGATTTTTGTCTTGGAGAGTGGCGTATGCCAGAGATGTGGTGGTCCTGCCCACTTGGGGGTTGTTGTGAAACTCAAGAGCACTCTTCTTCCTCAGGCTCTCTGGGGGACGTCAGGGGGGTGATTCTCTGTCATTATACAGCCGTGATGCTGGAAGGTTCTGATTTTTATTATATACAACATGAACAGACAGGTGACATGAAAGCAGTGTGCAAGCATATCTTGTCACCAGCGTTGTTTTATTTTCTCTAGACTTTCAGAGTTCTTCTCTTCAACTACCCCTTCTGAAACAATATCATAGTGTCCACCACTCATCATTAGATTTGTTTACTTTGGGGTTATGGGTAAATTATATGTAACCTAAGAAATCCAAAATCCATTGCCCGGTGAAACGAGTGCTCCACCACACATTTAGATAAGATGAAGAATGTCCCTCTCAGCCCAGAGTGTCCTGCCAGCCTGACCTCAAGTCAGCAAATGTTGTCAGATGGAGTCTGGCAGAGAGAGGTTTTGTGTCCCAATCCAAGTTCTCTTTGTTCAGATGCATGAATGGACCGTAACAGTGTGCCTGCAAATTTAAGCTACAAATTACTGTACGTTTTTGCAGACCATTTTGGAATGCATGCGGTGTAGTTTTAGATTTTTTTTGTAAACAATTCCAGGCAGCCATTGGCTTCCTTTCATTTCTGGATGTTTGAAAATGAACAAGCAGACTCGTGAAATCTGCTTGAGTTCGGAAATTAACCACAATGAACATCAAGCCTGTGTTCATTTTTTTGCCTTTGTCAGTGTTATTTAATCATTGAACAGTAATGCACTTTATGAGACACAAAAGAAGAAAGAAGAATCTGATAAAACTTAATGCAGACTGAATGTTTCAAGTGTGCTGATTGATTTTTATATCATATGGTAATGAATGGAAGATGGTTTCATGGAAAGATAATAAAAGTTCTAAAATACAAGTATGGTTGCAAAATGATTAGCTGTGCTGTGAAGATTGAAAAAAAGGCAAATAAATACTGACAGCACCGCACTGAGACATATTGTGACAGGGACAGCGCTCCAGAACAGCAAGCCTGATGACAGAAAAGCTGGAACGCTGTGAAAAAGTAAATAAAAACAGAATTCAATTGTTTGCATTTTCTGAAGTCTTCCTGAGCTCATGCAGTAATCTCCTTCATCCAATCATGTGTTCACAAAGTGGTGAACCTCTCTCCATCCTCACGCGTGAGCGACTGAGCCTTTCCAGGATGCCCCTTTCATACCCAATCAAGATGCTATCACCTGTTACCAATGAGCCTGTTAACCTGTGGAATGATCCAAACAGGTGATTTTGGAGCATTCCACATCTTTCCCAGTCTTTGAAACATGTTGCTGCATCAGATTCAGAATAAGCAGATATTTACAAAAATCAAAGAAGCTGATGAGCTCAAACACTAAATATATGGTCTTTGTGCAGTTTTCAGTTGACTTTATGTCAAAAAGGATTCACAAATTATCACATTCTGTTATATTTTATGTTTTCCACAGCGTCCCAACTTTTTTAGGATCAGGGTTGTAAAAGACAAGGTGAACATCCAGTAATATGTTGTTGTATTTATTCTTTATGTGATTAATAAATCCTAAAAAGGACTAATAAAGTGATTAAAACTGCAGGGAAATCCTTTTTAGAGTTAAAAATAATGTTAAATCCCACAAACACTTGAGACACAGAAAAATGACATAAGAAAGGTTATTTCTTTTTTCCTGCAAATGGCACAATTAGCTAGCCAAAATAAAGAAGTGGGAAATGGGTATAAACTTTGAGGAATGTGCAAGCTCTCCTGGGACTGTGAACCCGACTTACAAAGAAATGGGAAATAAAGTCACACATGCAGGAACTACTCTGCACTGAACTCTGGTAAAAGTCAAAGCTAATTTATTCCCAGAGTGACAACGACTGGTTTATAATATTAGATGTAAACAGGTCAGAGTCAGCCTTTTCATAATTTGAGGGCAGGACTGATGTCATGGGTTGCAAGCCTTGAGAAAATTACCCCGAGATGTTTAGACAAATTGAAAGATTATTAAGACATTTGTAAACTGAGACTAAGGCAGAGCAGAATCACTTAAGTGTGTCAGACGTTACAGAGCTCGTCTCCGGAGGATTTTATGGAAGTAAGTGTGTGTATGTAGAGTTTCTAGACACACACGTACGTAATTTCTTTTAAAATAAAATTTACATTAGATAGATAAATAGATAGATAGATATTTTATTCATCCCCAAGGGAAATTCACACCATGAAATGTATCGTGAAATGCAGCGTTATATACACACAAATCTTTTTGATATGTCCTTTTTTCTGATAATCCACACTTTCAGATGTGTTTTTATAATGAAGTCCATTAATGTGATATAATTACACTATAATTGTGTTGCAGTGAGAGCTGAGCTCACAGGGAGGAAACCCTTAAAAAGAATGATCAATTTATTTATTTGAGCCTGTTGTATCTGCAGCTAAAGTAGCTCCAGGTTTGTGTAGTTGTTGTATAAATGGTAAACAGATTTTTTTTTTTTTTTTTTTTTTTTGCTACCAGATACATTAAATATGGTAAAATATTTAATGCATAAAGTACTGACAGCCTTGTGCAGTTGTAGGTACTTTATTAGTTTGTGCATCTCTTGATAAATGTTACTTTGACCAATGTTATATTTGAAATGAATGAATTTTAAAATGAAAAATATCAGTGGTAAAGAGGCTTCTAGCTGTTTTCTATCTATGTTTCGGTTCAACCTCAGTCTGTTGTGTATTTTAAAACATCAAGAAATCAGTAACATTTTAATGTTAGTGGTCATTTAAAATGTGATAATGTGTGTGCTCACCTCGCTTTCCTGATTATTGCTGTTTGTGCTGTAGGTTTTAATTCTGTAAAGCACTTTCAACTGTGGTCACATGTGAAGCAATCTTATTATTTTTATTCTTATTTTATTCTTATTAAAACTGACATTAGCCTTGTGTCACAGCATCTGGATTTAGTCCGGCCAGCCTTGCTGGTGGGTTAGTTCTGGTTTCAGTCATAGGTGACTTGTATAACATATCGACTTGAACCCAGATGACTTAGTCATGTGACTGAGCGCTGAAGTTTGCCAGCGCTCAGGAATGCCTGACTCCTGGAAAAAACAAAAGACAAACAAACAAAATGGAAACAAACTTTTAAAGCACGAATGAGCTGCTTTCACTTTTTGGTATTCGGCTTTATGAGCCAAATGCTCTGCAGGCTCAAATGACATTCACAAGCTCCCCAAAATGTGTGCTTTTGGGGAAAATAAACTCTGGTTGTTTTTGTGTTTCGTGGCTAGCCAAAGTCTGAAGACATTTCAATAGATTGAATTAGACCCAAGGGTGGCTTCAGGCATCATGATGTCATGTTTCTGCCTTCTGAAGTGGCACGTTTTGGCCTGTCAGGCCCTGGTTTGGTTGTGTTGGACTGTGATCAGTCACACTGACACTGACATGAATGATAATTAGTTCAGTTCAATCATATTTTGACCATGATGAGTACTACATAATGTTGGCAGTGTATGTTTTTATTGAAAGTGAAGGTCTTTCCAGGTGGCTCACATGACATATTGGCCGCAGCACTTCAGGAATCAGTCTGATCGGCCTGAAGGTGACCGAGCCCTCCCAGCTTGAGGAACCCACGGAGCATCTATTGTGGCAGGAATTTCCAGCTGAAGACCCCTCAAACCACAGTGAACTTTTCACATTTTCTCCTCAGCATGAGCCAGTGTGCAAGGTCATCTTAGAAGCCCAGTAAGACACCCCCCTGCTACTTAAGAGCACCTCTATTTATTTTTATTTTTTCTCCTGTGGCACCATGAAGCTCCAGGTAACTGCCACTGACCCCCGAGCGAACCAAAGCTACAGGCATGGTGTGCATCACAGGTGGTGCGACTCTGGGTGGAGATGTGGAGGTGGGAGATGGGCTTTGGTTAGTGGTAACATAATTCCTCCAATAAGAAGAAATAGAAGAACGACGCTTCCTGTCCTTTCTGCAAACCTCCCTGTTGAGCGTCTGCTCCTGACGCTGCTGGCTTCAATGAAACTCAACTTTCCTGCATGAGGGCGATGTTTGCTCTTTAATTCTAGTAAGAAAGGGTCAACGCTTCATTTGCAGGACTTTTGAATGTCAAATATTAATGCTACTTTTATGGCTTTCATACTATATTTTCACAAAGGACTAATCGGCAAAGTTCAGAGAAACACACTGTAACTGTTCACTGAGCAAAACGCTTCTTCAGTTTAACAGCAGGGTGAAGCTTTTATGCTTCTGTCCTAATTTTGCCATAATTTTATTTAATGTTTGTTAATAATTTTATTTATTTTGCAAAAATCTGACCCAAAACGCGACTTTCATTGGGAATATAACTGCAGTTTGTGGACAGACGCGCCAAACTATCGAACATCGCTGAATGGCTCAAAATAAAAAACATTTTCATCAAGCTTCTTCGATCCAGCGCGGGGGAAATTCATAGTTTAGCACTTTGTGAACATTAATACAAAATAAATCTCAGTGTGAAGACTCAGATTTTTTTTTTTTTTGTCAGAACGTCAGCATTTAAAAAGCTTTAATTCGCATCATTTTTGATGTGCGCCTTAAATCTGAAGCGTGCTGTTAAGAACCATTAACCTGGGATTTAGGACGAAACCATTTCTTATAAAAAAATACATTTGGAGTCTTATTTTTTAGTGTATGCGCCATTAGAAACACACATTTTCTCTAAGCAACTTTACTGAACTTACAAAAATAATAAGAGATTTTCCCTTCCCTAGTTTTTCTTCATTAAACCGTAAAATGGATTTGATTTTCAATAAAATGAGTAAATGTTAAATTAGTGTTTTAACGGCTTAACAAATTTGGCAGAGGCTAATTATTAAAAATAGAAGGCTAATCACTTTCCCTGATATTAATCTCATACAATAATAATAATAATAAT
>JBBMOE010000002.1:19150604-19207146 GCA_037975065.1 Chaetodon trifasciatus
ATAATAATAATATACTTATGTTTCATTAATTATCCTAAATTTTCGAGCATTTTGCTGCTCACTTTGGACACCGGCACCAGATTAAACTTCCTTAAAACGAAATGAATTAACAGCAGAGATCAGAGACTTCGAGTATCCAAAGACTCGGATTAAATCCCATTTTCAGTCACAGCTCGTCGCTGCAGATGAATTATTGCCTCATTATGGATGTCTAAACATGCTGTAAATTAAAGTCAGTTTTGATTGTTTCCTCTCGGAGTCCTTGTGGGTCTAGAATCACTTCAAACTGCTGTTTGGTTTGGATTCATGTCGTGGGAGGAGTTGCGTGCTGTTTCATATTCAGAGGGGAGGGGGGCTCTGTGAGGATCTCATTCTCGTTGGGGCTATAAAGACGTTGTGCCTTAAAGACAGAGCAAAATAACTCCATTGGCGAATTATTGCGTTACAAGCCATTTCTGCGCTCGTCGGTGAGCCACGACGATTAGTGTCTTTTTATGGTGACATTTGATTAAAGCGAGCGGGTTTTGGTTGAGATGATGGAGTACATGGAGGATAAGTTTGCGTTGAAAAGCCAAGCGATGAAGGCCAGCGAATATTACATGGACCAAGTCATGGAGAGCCTGGACAGCACGCAGTACTTCACCAAGTCCTCCCCGAAATGCGTGCAGGCCTTCGGGCTTCAGAGCGGCGAACACCGCTCCTCTCCCTGCGGAGACCAAAACGGTGCGTAAAACTTGTTTGTGTCAACTTTAACTTTTTGAGCATCAGCGCGGCAGCTTTAGAGGAGCTGGTCCGCGTCTGTGGTCGAGTTACAGAGAGAAAGCGGAGGGAAATTGAATATCCAGTCGTTTATTTTAATTGTGTTTCTAAAGTTTCATTTTTGGCGCTCAATCCTATTAGATGATTTTTTTTTTCCATTTTATTTTATGTTTCATCCATTTTTAAAAATGTAAAAATCTTTGTTGATATTTTTTAAACATAGACAAAGATTGTTTTTACTATGACACACGTAAAGGAGTCACTTGTAATTTTGATATTTTTAGTAAAAATCGTATTGTCCAGATTTATTTCTATGCTTTAAGTTCTCGTTACAGTGGAATGCAGTGACACGTGTTAAAAGAAAATATGCTCATTAATTTATCACTTGTCCTTGTAGCCAATTACGGTGTGCCAAAAACAGACGAGGACACTTTGCACACGGACCTCGGCAGGTCGTTGGACAGTTGTTGCACTCTGCGGGCGTCTCCGGTGACAACGGGACAGGAGAAAACGGATTTGGACGACATGGGAGACAAGTGCGACAGTAACGTGTCCAGCAGCAAGAAGAGGAGACACCGGACGACCTTCACCAGCGCGCAGCTGGAGGAGCTGGAGAAAGTCTTTCAGAAAACACACTATCCAGATGTTTATGTAAGGGAACAGCTGGCCATGAGGACGGAATTAACAGAGGCCAGAGTGCAGGTAGCCAAAAGTTTATCACCAGACTCTCATTTTGTTAACTTTCACGTATGAGGAAGAGAAACCAGAAAGTGGAGAGAGAAAGGCCTTAAGGCGATAGATGCGGAGCAATACGTACGCCGCTATGCGTATATCTAAACTCATCTATAAAGCTCACACAGATACACCACAGAAATGTGTGTAGTAATTAAAACCAGTGACTTGATTGAACACACACTTATTCATTTTGTGCATTAAGATTTATTTTAACTTCAGGCTGCTTTAGCTCTTATTTCACGGATTATTTTTGGTTGGGCGTCTTTTTTACGCAAAAGCCATGTGATATTTTGTGGAAACCTCACTTTAATTCAATTAGTGTTAGTGTTGTCTCATTTTAATTTATTTATTTTTTCCTTTTAGGTTTGGTTTCAGAACAGAAGAGCAAAATGGAGGAAAAGGGAGCGCTACGGGCAGATCCAACAAGCCAAAACTCACTTTGCAGCCACCTACGATTTATCAGTGCTACCGAGGACCGACAGCTACACACAGGCGAGTTGTGTTCAGCGTTTTTTAAAACTTAGACTTTTTATTGTCGTTGTCAAATGAACCTCTGATGGACTTTTAATCTATTTGTCAAAAGCATGGAGTATATACAGGACGCGGTGACGCGTAATTCTCACAGCGGCATGTGATCTTCCTTCCTTTTTTCTAAAATACTCAATTTACGCAAGTCACAACAAATTATGCTTTTATCTGCATAAATCAGAGCCTGCCAGTGCTGCTCTATGAATCATTTATTATGAAACCCATCTTCAGATAAGAGGCTGAACGCTGATTAGAGCCTCTGTGAGGTGCCATGGCTGAATTAATGGTCGTATATCAGATTTCATGTTAGCTGACCATTCATCTTGCTGTTTGGACAAAGGTCAGGTACAAGATGAGGTGAGAGGAGACGCACAGTGTCAGTGCTCTCTATCAGAAACTCAGATTAGGCCTCAGAGTGTTGTGAAGCCTTGTTTTTCGGATGGAAATATGCAGGCAGCAGCTCGTCAGAGGGGCCCCTGTTGATTTAATAAGATCACAGAAAGCAGCTTATATGTGTTGAACTCAAAGAGGTGGAATTGTAAAAAAGAAGCTGGAGTCACGGCTCTGCTATGTCTTGGCCCAAGACCAGGTCAGAAATCTGTTGGACTGTCTCGTGTTTTCTTCACACATGTTTCTGATAGATACTCCTGGATACCAGCCATGCCCTTTCTTACAGCTATTCCGGATTACTGTCATCAAATGGACCGTCCTACATGTAATTGTGCTGGCAGTGGGTGGGGCCTTCTCTCCCTAAACACACTGGACATGGATTGCATTCTTGTGGCTTTTAAAGAGTTTGGTTTTCTCTTGTTGGCCATGAGGTTTTGGATGATATAGTTGCATTTTGGGCAAAGAGTGAGGTTCTGCTTATCGATGGCACATGCTGACAGGAACACGCTGATTCTCAAGCTGCGACCATGTTTTTTTGTGCTGCAGAAGTTTATCTAACCGTCAAAGTGAACTGTTAATCTTTACCAAACCGCTGTTGGTTTGTGGTATTTGATGAAAATGTCTGTACTGTCCTGCTGAGCAATAGCCAGCTGGTTCACTCTATTTCCTTTTCTTTTTGTTTATTGATGTAAAATTGATGGAACTATTTCAGTGCATTTGTTTTTATTATTTTATTTGACTTGGGATTCATGGTGAGGGGAAAAGGCTTTAGTGGCACATTTCACTGACTCCATTTTGACCAAATGCAATTAAGGAGCACATGGATTTGAATGCTGTTAACATGCTACTCACTGACAATGGCTTGTCTTCTCAGTTTGATTGAAATCTCGGCCAATGAGACATCAGAGTGAATGAAGTCATTTGAATATTACCAAGCTGTCTGCATTTTGCTTAAAAGACAAAGATGCTGTTGTGTGGAATGAAGCTCCTGCCTTAAAAATCAGTCATGTGATGTTTACTGAATGCCAATTAGATGGATTATATCTCCTCTGTATGTCCTCTGTGGTCTCTGTGTCCTGTCTGCTCTCTGATCATCTCATAAAATGGCCACAGAGGCCGCCTGACATTTGTTATGATGAGTTTTAAAACGACATTAACCCGAAACATAAGATGCATTTAGACCCTTACACTGTCACTTTATCCGCCTCATAAACCTGTTGTCTCCCTGACTTCTAGTTGAATCCAGCCATGCTAAAAATGGTTTTATTTGTCCAAATTCTGAAATATCTGTCTCTGAGATTTCTGCCTCCACCCCAGTGCAATGGAGGTGAATGAAATTCATAATGGACAGACAGATACCTCGGAACCTGGGCAAATAAACCAAAACTTACTGCATGCCCAGATAAAATTATGTGAGAAAACAATATGAATAATATGGGTGAAACAGAAACAGTGTATGTAAAGGGTGTCAGAAATGTGCATTTTTGCCAACTTGTTTAAACATTTAGCATAATATTACTTTAACAGCTGCATTGCATGTGCAACTCATCATTATTTTATCTTACCATTGACCAAACTTCACTTATGAAACATTAGCATTATTTCTTTTAGCTCTGTGGCTATAGCAGCATTTCTTTATTGAGTTTGCTCCTAAAGTTCTATTTTTTCATGCAGGAATTAAACATTCCCACATCTGTACTGTGTGATGAAATAATATCAGTGCAATGATTCAGGTGTCATTATGTGAAGTGTTTAAAGTTCACATGTAAACTTTGATTATGCATCCATGTACTCTGGACATCTTTATGCTACTTCACAAAAAGCTGAAATCTTTGTATTTGCTAAATTATCCACCTATTAAAGTTAATTTTGGAGTGTGTGCTCCGGTGGATCCTCACGTAATTAAAGTATCTAAAACCTCTTCCACCCAACAGATTCCTAACAACCTGTGGCCAAGCCCTCCTCCCACTGGCCCTGTGGTCTCCTCCTGCATGCTGCCCCGAGGCTCTCCTCCCTGCGTCACTTCCTACTCTCACACCCCTCGTTCGGCCTCGGGTGCCGCTGACCATGGCTACGTGGGCTTCCCCAATCAGCAGAACCAGTTTGGCCACGTATCCCTCAACAACTTCTTCAGCGCAGACTCCCTCCTCACGCCTGCCGCCAACGGTCACCACTCCTTCGAGACCAAGCCCGAGTTCGAGAGGCGCTCGTCCAGCATCGCCGTACTGCGTATGAAGGCCAAGGAGCACACGGCCAACATCTCGTGGGCCATGTGATCAGAGCTGCATGTCTGGAAAGCCTGGATGATGTATGGAAACATATTGAATTTTACAATTCCTCATTTTTCAGTGTGGGAACTGCCCAAACAGTCTGAAATAGTGTTCAAAACAAGTTCACAGATCTAACAACAGTTTTAGTCATCGACAGACTAGATGAAAATCAATCATACTGCCCTCCATTTAGATCTGCGTATGTGTCTGTGACCCAAATGTTATCTACAGAGTCAGGAAAAGAGGGTCTGGATAAAGTATGTAAATGGAAAATGTGTCAGGATCTGTGACTCTCTGCATATTCCTAACAAATTATTTAAACAGCCGTAATGTTGCTGACAGACAGTCAGCTGATTCTGGTCTGAGGCAGATCTGCAGTTGGATCGGATGCATTGATATTATCATTAGATGACCATCATGTGGTCAAGATGGTCTCGACCTTCATGTATCTGAACTAAAGCAACACATTCATATCATGTAGGCTTTCAGGGTGATGCTCCGTGCATTGTTTTACTCTCTGGTCAGACCAGACAGCTGATGAACCCTCATGATCTGTGGATGAGAGAGCTGCGGCGTGAATAAGCTTTCTCTGTTGTTGTTTTTAATGGGGGTCAGGAAGCCCTCAGTGTTTACTCTTTACTGACACAGAAAGAAGTGTGTAAGGGAGGCAAAGCTAGACAAACTCCAGGCTCCAGTGGGATTCGATCCCAGTGTGGGTACACGTGGATCCAGAGCGAGGGGTCCCAAACCACTACAGCATTTCTTAGCACTGTGAATAAGCTTTCTTTACATGCGCCTTTCGTCTTCCTCCCTCGGTCCAGCTCAGGACTGAAGATGAGCAGCGTGGAGACAAACTGGATGTCCTGACGTGTCTGTGTGCTTTGCAGCAAAGCTCAATAATCTCTGTCATCCGTCTCTGTTTTGTATCACAGGTACACGATGCGGGCAGAGGAGGCAGGTTTTTAAACTGTGTTGTGAATTTATCTGGTGGAAGCATAATAAATGAATGTCACTTGATTCTAGCATGACTGTATTTTTTAGTTGTAAAGGATAAATCTGGTCCAATTCTGTATTTCTTATTGTCAGCAAACCTTGTGAAAAGCACCATGATTTGAACCCACTAACACTTTGATCGCGCACACACACACGCGCGCACACACACACACGCACGCACGCACGCACGCACGCACGCACGCACGCACGCACGCACGCACACCCTGAAGTGAAACCTCCAGAACCAGTCCAAAACCCCTAAAACTTTCTGTTTACAATGATAGAAAACAGAGAAAAACAGCAAATCTTTACATTTTTGAAGCTAAAAAGAGCATTTTCTGCTGAAGAGATGACATGAACGATTAATCAGTTATCAAAAGTGTTCATTTATCTTCTGTCGATCAACTGACTAATTAACTAAGGAACCATTTCAAACCTTCACTGCTGCACTTTAAAGGATAAGTTTGGTGTGGTGTGCTGTGGCTCACTGATTGTGTGTTTTTAATGCTTGTTGAAGGATAATTGATTAATCGACTCGGTCTTTCATGGTTTGATTGACTATGAGAGAAATGTCCAATATAACAAACCTTATCCTGTAAATTCCTTCCCAAATCAGGCCTCACCTTTGTAGTCTGGAAACATGTCAGCTCATTAAACACACTTAATCTCTTCATTCTTCAATAGTAGCCATTTCCATGAGGCCCCAGCGTGACACATTCCTCCTAAAACATGCAGAACTTGCTCTTTAATCTATCATACTGTCATGTAATTGGGAGCATGTCTTCTTTCTCCTCTGTTTCCTTACTGACATCATCCCTTTGTTTTGCGCTGAGATCACGGTCGGTGGTGGATAGCATCTGAGGGAAACCCCGTCTATAGGAACGGTAGGCTTGATTCAATTAGGCCTCTTAACGTGTGTCAGATGCTTCGCTCTGGAAACAAGTTTGTTTCCTTGGGGTACTTCCTGGTTACTGCCATTCAAGAGTACGTTATCTGCACACATCGTAACACTGAGGCTTTGATCCTGAAGTGGCCGTGGAGACAGTGCTGGATGTGTTGCAGTGACGTGTTTCTTGGTCTTATTTAACACAGACAAATTTTTTATTACTTCATTACTGCATCATAATTATATTATATGTTGTACAGTTCTCTGTTACATTTGATATCTACCTACTCACAGCAGGTAATGATAAACTTGTCTGAATGAGGAAAGCTGCATCTGATGGTCGTGCTTCGAGTCTCACTATTTGCTTTTAGCACAAATCTTCCAATGAGCATCGACCATTTTACACATTTTCAGTTGCTTGTTGTGGGTGACACTTATAATGAGATTACTGCATGTTCAACAGTAGCTGACATCTTAGGAACTCAAACAACAATGGCCGGGTTCACCTGGACAAAACTTCCAGAAGTGAGTTTAGTCAGGGCTTTGTAGCATGTCACCACAAAGCTCTTGAACACCTCTGCATGTCGTTTTCTGGTCAGCCATCATCCTCTTTCTGTTTCCAGCATGTTGCTGCTGTTCCTTGATTCGTCTTAGTACCTTTATTTCTCAGCTGTGATAACAAACAGGTCAACTGACCGAAGGGCACTTTATGCTGAAATTTGTTATCCAGCTTTATACTGGTCGTAATCTTGTGTTGATGCTTCAACATTCAAGCACCAGTTTGCTTACAGTCCACAGCGAAGCTATTGCTGTTGCTCTGCATACATTGTTAACAGCACTATGTGACCTGTGCTCCCTGGTTGATTATGTGTTTATAGGCAAGCTATAACTGTAGACCATTTGCAAGCACGAGCATCTTGGCTCCACAGGTAGCACAAAATGTCAGAGAACACTTTCAATGGAGGGACTTTGTGTCGTAGTTTTCTGCACACTTACAATAAATCTTAAAGCCCTCTAACCAACCACTGCAACTAGGTCAGTGTATGTTTCTGAGGAATCTGTCCTCACCAGAACCCTCCAGCACCTTCACTCAGGCACTCGTGTGACCTTTTTTTCGTTGTTTTTGTAGGTATGAGGACATAAAAGATGTGACAGTGAGGAAAAATGAATTTAGAGATTTTGTAAATGACTGCGAAGATGAGATGAAGTCTAGTTTGGACACGGATTCATGAGAGAGAAAAAGAAAAAGTTGTTGCTGCTTTGACCAGATTTCCTGTTTTTTGTTGCTTTTGTGGCTCACCCCGTTCAGGTTCACCTTATGCAGTGACTTGACTTCTTCCTCCTCTGCCTCTGATGAACGTTCCTGCAACTTATACTCCAATATGCTCCTTCATATGCGTCATCTTTTTTCCACCCTCTCCTTGCCCCTCTCCCCTTCCTGTTATCTTCATTCCTCTGCACGGCGGCGATCCTCACGTCCTGACTCGGTGGCCAGAGACTGCTGGCTGTGCAACCACGCATGTGTACAAACACGTGTGTGTTTGTGTGTATGATACAGAGAGAGAGTTTAAGGGGGAGAAAGCTCCTGCAGACCAGATCCATCAACAGCTCCAATGGGTTTGACCCTCCCAGGTTAACCGCAGCCATTAATATAAGAGCTTCCCTCCCCTGCCTCCCTGCTTCCCGCACTACCTCACATGGGGGAGGACAGACCTGGATGTGTGTGTGTGTTTTCACACACACACACACACACACACACACACACACACACACACACACACACACACACACACACACACACACACACACGCTGTTGACATGAAGAAATAGAGCCAGATCAAACGTCCTGCCGGCAGGCAGCTGAAAAATGGAGCTGGCGGTCACGTATGTTCCACAGCAGAGATCTACACTTGCTGTCTGCCCACTGTTGTTATTCTAATCACTCAGCGCTGATGTTCTTCTTCTTCTCCTCTGGAACGGATGGACCAGCTCACTGCTGCTCCATTTTCTTTTTTCTACGAGAGCAGTCATTTCTCATAAGCCTGGCTCAGGGTAATAATCTCAGAGCTTCTTTAGAGGTCATTTAATATCAGGGCTTCTTGTCAGACTGTGGCAAAGGCAAACTTGACGAATTAAGGAAGAACATATGCTATTCCAAACACAAATATGGTTAGTGGAGGCTTATGTGTTCAGTGTTTTATTAATTTACATACGATAAAACAAATGAAAATCAGAAATGAGGATGTAGTCTTGTCTCCTGTCATAGAACATAAAGCATTGAACTTCATGTTTTTCCTCATTTAAAACACATCACATTCAAGTTCCTGCTTTCAGTTACAGGTTATAGTACTGTTGGTTTTTTCTTTGTGCATTTGAAATATTGAAGACTGTTACTCATGTCATCTGGACACCAAGAAACAAACAGCTCAGCCTTTTGTATCTCATGAAAGTTTAAAGGGACTTAACTTCAATAAAACTACTGAACTTTACCTGAACGTGCAGCTTGTTTATGACGTCTTCAGTTTTGTTGTGTAGTGATGTGACTTTGCAGAGCAGGAGAAGGGACAAGCTGCTCATGTCTTATTCTCTGCTCTGGAATCCAGTGGTGAAACATGCTGACCCACACTGAGAGATCCACATAGTTTGCCCTTTACTGCCCTCTAGTGGTTGGCTGTGGTGCAGGTAGTTTAAGACTTGATGCATCAATTTGTGAAGGTCCTGTTCATAAAATGACCTTAATTTAATGGTTAATAGGAGATAAAATACCCAGGCTTCAGAACGTATAAACAAATATAACACATATAAACAAATTGATGACTTTTCACCAGATAAGATCTTCAGTGGACGGTGTTTTATGACACACACACACACACACACACACACACACACACACACACACACACACACACACACACACACACACACACACACACAATAAAACAAAACCATACACACTGGGCTCATATCTTAATTTCTAATCTGTTTTTGCTTTTTTTTTTTACATTAGTTCTTGTTTTGTTGCCATGAGCCGACATTTTGTGAAAAAACAGTGCGTGCTTCAACTGACTGTAGCCACCAAATCCATCACTAGAAATCCCGTTTTGGTTTTTAAATAAAACAAAACTACACTACACATTAGCAGATTTGTATTATATTTCTGAGAGTCTGACTGCAAAGCCTTTGAATAAAAATCACCTGGTTTCACATTTATTCACCCTGCCTGCACAGCAGTAATACTTTTCTCACATTTATGAGATCTTCTATCATTATGAAACATTTCTTAGTAGTTAGGATTAGAGGAAACCTGGATGAGTTATTTTCTGAAATACTCTCACTTTCCTTTCTAGTTCATATGTTTAAAATATGTCCCCAAGATGTTCACATTGCCCTTCATCTACAGTAGTTCCAATATATTACATATTATATAAATATTTCTCCTTTCTTTTAGGAATTTTCCTTAACTTTAGAATGTAATAGTTTGTATTTATTATGTAATTCAATAAAAAGATATGTGTTAATATATCATTGTGACATAATGCAAAAGATTTATAATGCCACTGAAAGGATCATTCTGTTTTATTACGACATGAAACACAAGGCATCAGATCATCAGACAAGTTGTGAACAAGCTAGCATCTTTAGCCAAACCAGCCTAACATGAAAAAAAAAAAAAAACCTCTGCCTGCGGCCTCTAAAGGGCTTTGCATTGTTTGTAAGGTGAATGCAAAAAATTTGAATTTCCTTATGTGGGTTTGAAGGTTAAACGCTAGTTTGTACAGGAAGTCAGAAGAAGAACTGTTCCAAGCTTTAAAACCACCATCAGCCGGCAGTGGGTCATCTGTCCTAACGTTGCAGCCTCATACCCTTTTAGTTTCCTTCTTTCTATCACGTCCTGTTGTTCTGACATTGTTGTCAAAGCCCCTCAAAATCTAGTGCCTAATATCTCGGAGGAATCGGGGGTGTGCAGTCAAAAAATACCTTTCAAGAGATCCCTTATTCTCAGCGCAGCGAGGAAGTGGTCCACAGCAGGCCCGAGGTGGCTTACAAGAGGCTATTAGAGGCCTGCGGCAGGATGCCTCACAAATCCAATTAGGAAGAGTTGGGACTGGATGTGGACTCTCTGCTGCTGCCTGTCAGTCAGAGCGCGAGAGAGCAGGTGTCCAGTTACCAGAGAAGTCAGAGTGGAGTGTGTGTGTGTATGTGTGAGGGTGATGGAGCTGGCTTTGTATAACTGTGCATCATGTGTTGGTGTGTATACAGTCCGTTGTTCCTGTTGTGTGTGAGGGTGTGTGCCTGCAGTGTTACTGTGGGAAAGCTGCAGGTCCAGTCCCTTGGTAAATGTAGTTCAATCCACCGTAACCAATGGAGAGTCTAACTGACTATTACCTAAGAACTGATGTCATCTCCCTGCTGCACATTAACTTTGACTGACATCACTTGAAGGCTGCCACTTGTGAGTAGTGTCATTAAGTCTGAGGCCAAGTGCTGCTATAGTATCATTAAGCTATTAACTCTGCGACAGCCTTGAATCTTTGACTCGGTTTTGTTGCCAAGCTCTTACAACAGAATGTCTCACACATCAGTCAAACAGCGTGCTTCTTCCTTCGGGTCGTCTTCCCTTTCTGATTTTTGAAGTTCGACTTTGACGGCTGTCACTGCACAGAAACACAAAGCACTTCTCTTAACCGTCTATCTGAAGATCTGTTAGACACGTGAAGCGAAAACATCTTGAATCGAGTCACAGGGTGCAAAGATTGGTCAAATGCGCCAGTTCACACTTAGTTCGCGAAGGCAGTAGCAGCCATTTGCTTTAAAAGCAGAGGGCTCCCCATTAAGTACTGACAATTTGGTGAGAGTGGAGAATTTGCTTTTTCTGGTCTTCATGAAGAAAGCATGTCATCATAAAGATCGTCCTCATAAGCTGCTAGTCTTGTGTTTGCAGGATGAAGTTTGGTAAAAGTGAATCTGCGACATAGCAGAAGTTTTCAACCAGGACTTTTTGCCAGAAATGACCATTTTCAGGCGAAGTCAGGAGGAAGAGTGGGTGGAGATAGAGGCAGGGACTATTTGCATATACAAAGATCTGTGCATACAAAATGAAGGCAAAGGTGTAAAGTTACATCTGTGCCATGTTAGGGCATGAGGGGATTTTTTTATGGCAAAAACTTTTAAATCATTTTGATGAACAGAGATGAGTTTTTAGGGTTTAATGAACGCCTGTCGAAGAACATTAAGCTTTAAAATCTCTGTTCATCTCAGCAGCAAAAGAGAGGATTTTAGTGTAATGCAGCTAACTCGAAGCCAACATTATACTCACAAAAGGGCTTTTTCAACACAAAAATAGCTGTGCAGTAAGAAAAGAAAAAAAAAACATGTTTTTGACTAAAAATATTAATATCTAAACCCTCTTAGTGGCACTGACACTGGAAACAAAGACAGAAATAAAGAAAAGGTGAATTGAATGTTTCAGTGTTTGAAAATGTGTGAATGAGGTTTGGTGAGTTAAACCCTCTAAATTCTAAAACAGTGCTGCAATTATTCCTCTCTGAATTCAAGTTGTAAGGTTAATTTTTCTCTTGAAGTGCAAAATTAGCCAAATATATTATTAAGGACTGATAGATTCACTGTTCAGTATCAAAGATTTCACAATTTCTTGTGACTTTTTGATAAAGCCTATAGTTAGGGTTGACTCAGGCTTGTCCTGGACCAGCCCCTAGTTATGCTGCTATAACGTTAGACTGTCGGGGGACCTCCAAAGATACACCTAGCTCCTCTGTCCCTCTCTCCCTCTCCATCTGCACGCTTTCATGACCTACCACGGCGTGGTACTAATTTAGCTCCTTCCCCGAAGTCTCTGTGCTTTGTCGTCTCGCAGGTTTCCATGGACAGTGGCTGAATCTGGATTGTGGATTACAGCTACGTCTCCTGCCATGGCCCTGCCTGACATCCACTGCAAATGCTATTACTGTTATTACATCCACTGTCACTGTTACTGTGACTGCATGTCTGTCTGTCTCTGTCTGTCTGTCTCTCTCTCTCTCTGACTGCATCTCTGTCTGTCTCTCTCTGTCTGTTTCTCTCTCTCTCTCCGACAGCATTTCTGTCTGTCTCTCTCTCTGTCTGTCTCACTCTCTCGCTCTCCCTCTCTCACCCAACCGGTCGAGGCAGATGGCCGCCCACCCAGAGCCTGGTTCTGCCTGAGGTTTCTGCCTGTTAAAAGGAAGTTTTTCCTCACCGCTGTTGCCAAGTGCTTGCTCATGAGGGAATTGTTGGGTCTCTGTAGATAAAAGAGCTCGGCCTGTACCAGCTCTATATGGAAAGTGTCCTGAGACAACTTTTGTTGTGATTTGGCGCTATACAAATAAAATTGAATTGAATTGAATTGAATTGAATTACCTCCCCAGCTGCAGAGATGTTTAGGTTATGGTTTGAACATTGAACACACATCATTTCCGCATTTTCTGCTTTGATGAGAGGTCAAATGTCTTCAACTCCAACCTCGAACAGCAAGTAATTAATATAATCTTGACAAAGTTGCAATTTGTACAAACTGATGATACTGATTGAAACTGAGCTTTATACACATTTTGAGACCATGAAATTATGTCACACTATACGTTCATGTCAGTGTTCACATCCATTGTCAGAATATATTTTGGATAAATGAGGCGAAGCTGTGACCTCACAGCAAGGGTTGTTGGGATATTACAGTTTTACTCACTTTCAAGAGAAAGGCCCTAAACTGCCACCCAGCAACTCATGTTCCTCCTTCTTTGACAGTATTTAAAGGTTTAAAGGACTCATGCTGTTCAGAGGAGACTATTAGTGTGTCTTTAATGTTGTTGTTGTGGCCTGTAAGACTTTATGAAGTTTCAGTTTCATTCAAAGTAAAGCAGCAGACGTCCGTCCACAAAGAGACAGTATTCATGCTGCTGTAATCCAGCTGCTTCCATAGAGATGAATGTCTCCTCCACGTGCAAGCTGACAGGAAGGGAGCTGGCTCCTGCTGAGTGGTGGCCAAACCAAACGGCAGCCCAGCTCCTCTGCAGCCCCGCTGTGGCCCATATATCTGACACGACTGTGTTTGCTTTACACCTCCAGGTAGTTCATCTAAGACATAAATATTCATGGAAGCACATGCACATTGGTTGAGGGAAAGGGTGGATCTTTAAGTACAAGTACAATCTGATTGGTCACTTTAAGAGAGGATAATGAGGATGTTGGTAACATATGTACAGCAAATTATAGATCTGTAGGCCACTAAAATGTGAATTGTGAGTTGTTGAATCCAGGGTTCTCTGGTTCTGCATGAGTCCACTGGATGGCAGCACAGGATCAGTGCCTCTTGCTTCAGTGATAAATAAACAGACAAAATGTCCACACACAAGGTTACAATCCTTGTGCCTGTTGAAATTCATAATGAAGGAGCTCTAATTTCCACAGCACAAAATTCTATTTTAGGTGACAATGTGTGTCTAACTTTGAGCAGGAAATCCTAATAAGGTGTAGTAGAACTTGACTGGCCTGCACAGAGCCCTGACCTCACCCTTCAGCTAAGACTTGTGGGATAAAATGGCTCATCCAACATCAGCAGCCGACCTCATTCGTGCACTTGTGGCTGAATGGCAGCAAATCTCTGCAGCCAGCAGAGAGAGGAGGCTATTACATCACAGTAGTAATGAATTTTAGAGAGTATATGAAGACTGGAGAAGAAGAGGAAACGCAGATGTGAAAGTGCTGAACACTTGGATCATTACGCCATCTGCTGGTTAAAGTGTGACACAGCCATTCAGCCATTCATTTCTATGAGACAGTATATAAGGATCACAGACTCTGTAGAACGTAACTGACCTGCTGACACTGACATGACAAAGGTGATAATTAACTGTTAACACTTTCCACTATTGAAACCACAGGGATCACAGCTCTTTCAGATGTTGATATGTAGAAATTAGCTAAACTCATGCATTGAAAAGTATGTGGACAGTCAGAGATCACATCTATGTTACACACAAGATTTTGGCAGCGGAGTTTTGGTCACTGTCGATGTTGCAGTTCATCCCTAAGGGGTCAGGCGGGGTTGAGGTCAGGGCTCTGTGCAGGCCACGAAAGTTTTTCAGCACCAAACTACACAGAGACATTGACATGCTGAAACAGGACAGAGTCTTCAGCAAACTGTTGCCATGACATTGAAAGTATGGTATTATGTAAAATATCACTTGTGCTGTCGCGCTGAGGAGACTAGTCCAAACCATGAAAAACAGCCCTAATCCAACACACAAAAGTATGTGGACAGTGATGTCCAATCACACCTCAGATTTCCAAATACGTGTGGCGATCTGTCTCTAACTTTAGGGTTTTTGTTTGTTTATTTTTGCCCTTGGCTGAGGCTTACAGGCTGACCCTTCTCACTACAGAACTGCCACAGGGGAGCGACAAAAACAAAGATGGCAATGTACAACGGAGCTGAAAATGTCACTGTCTTGTTTGTAACTGCAAGTCTTTTCCAGCCAATGAATGACTGGTAACCCTAGCATTGCTATTGGTGCAATGTGAGGGCCTATAATGTACTAACAGAAGCTAACGTTAGCTAACAGACAGCACTGCACTGTTGCAGTGTTTCACCTGAAGCAACTTCAGTGGTGAGTAAACACTGACGTCATGAATTAAACCTGCAGTGTGGAGCTTTTGCCTCCCCCTCGGGCAGTGAGAGTAACTACACAAACACTGTCCACAGGCTTAAAAAGTCTTTGGCCCAGCATGTTCTTAGCTGTTGTGGCCGACTCCTATCACTACGATTGCTCCCCCCTTTAGCTTTGGCAAACCAGTCATTGCTGGTTGACGTAATACGCGTGTGCCAGTGCAGGAACATCGCTACAGGTACCAGATTTAAAAACTCTGGTATGCTGTGTAGTACAGAGAGATTTACCTGGCATTTATATGTAAAAGTCCCAAAGTCCAGCTTTAAGTATCTTGTTTGTGGCTAACAATATGACAATGGATGTATGCAACTGTCTGTATTGTTGCATTAGCGTTGAGTTTGTTTCTATTAGCAAACATATGTTATGTAGCGTAATACCCTGTAGGGAACAAACATATTATTATTAAGAGGCTGCATAGATCTCCACCAGACTAATCCTAACTGACTGCATGTTGTGACAGCATAACTGCACAGTCGGTGGACTCATACTGTGGTGGTGATGGGTAAAACACCACCGTATGCTTCCTGCAATGGGATGCAGTGCTTTGTATTTGCTACGTGGCTGCATGAATTTAGGACCTGAAACCTTCAGTGAATTGATCACTAAGGTTGTATCTGTTATATTTAGAACGAGCTTTATTTTCTTTGAAGGCAGAAAAGTAAATGAGAGAGTTTGAGAGCTTAAAATAGTGCAGATTTCTTCCAAAATGAGCACAGCAAACGCAGCCATTGTGTCCTCGCTGGGTAACTTTGAAGTGACATGCGTCAATTGAGTTTCAGGATGGACATGACGGGGCTGCTGTCCTTCCTCCTCTGTCAGACTGATGTTTCTCTTAAAGCATGGCGCAAGTGGCTCTAAAACCACTTAAAGACAATGGGGGAGGGGGCACCAGGTGGGCCTGAGCGCTGCACTCTCTCACCTTTTTCATCAGTGAAGATGGAAGATGGCACTTATCTGCAGAACTAAAGCATGAAAGGAAAAATGAATGCACTTCATGCCCAACACTTGGAGACAGGAGAGTGGCAGTGATGGCTATGTGGTGGTGTACAAGGCAGAGGTGGTATTGATCAGCCATGTAGTGGGTTTTTACGAGTACACTTCAATGCTGCTGAACATGCCTTTAAGAGTTCCTACAGTAGCAGATCTGAACCAAAACCATAAATGCTTTGAGGAGAATGCATTATATTTCCCTCTCCACAGGCCATGGTAAGCTACAGATGAGAAATGAGGGGCTGCTAAGATTCAGTGTCTTTCTCAAGGGTACTTCAGAGATTCTCCTTTCAAGGTAGTAAATCAGTCAGTTTTGACAATCAGAGGAAACTCTCACTTCACCTCGTTTTCCCCAAATGACCTCAAAATCAGCTGGGTTCGGTAAGCATAATAATCAGACTCACTCTGTCAGTAGCATCTGACATTCATGGACAATAGCTGTGTTTCCACGTGCTGTTCAGTGAATTTTAAGCAAAATTTTGAGGTGGCGCAAAAAGAAAATGAATTAGGCATGTTTCCTTAAACGCAAAGCATAGTTTGATCAGAAGGTGGCGGTATGAGCTGCGTCATGCATGGCTACAATAAACAGGGTAGAAGAAGAAGAAGAATGTTGAAAACCAGAAGCAACACGTGTCGCCGTTGTTATGGTTTTCTGGTCCACAGCTCTGCTCCAGAAGGCAGACAGACAAAGTTAGCAACTAGCTGGTTAACAAAGTGGAGCATTTAGCAGCTAAGGATCCAGATATTTCCCTCAGGGGTTGGTGGAGACCAAAAACTGAGCCAAAAAGAGAGTGAATATTGGACGTATGCTATATGCATCATCTGTGCAGAAACACACCTCAAAGAGTAAATGCTGTATCTCTATGGTCTGCTGGATGAGAAATATTCTGACACTACAGGTTTTTTCTTGATTCATGTTACTTTAAATGCAAACATTTTGAATATGAGGATGATTCAGGGGTCTGAACCAGAAACCCAACACATTTAGTGGAAAACTATTTAGTTTGCATAAGACAAGAATTAAACCAATAATCTATAAACTCTAAATTCTTATTATCCCTGTCTGCACATATGCTCTCTAGGTTGTATTCTTGACAAAAATATCAGGAAATGTAAAGTTGAGTGAAATATTAAGACAGAAAGTCACCCCAGGACTTTCTTTATTCTTCACTTGGATCTTATTAGCTTCCAGAATGCAGTCGCTAGTGTTCCTGTGGTCTGCACTAAAAAACAACAATAACAAAAAGAATGCTAGCAATCTAAAACCACAGCATCATCAAGAGCAGAAAATGCAGCTAAAACCAAATATAAATGGCAGCATAGCAGCATTAAAAATTCAATAACAAATTAACATCTCTGCATGAAATTCATTAGTTTGTTATTTAGTGACTTTTTGAAAAAAAAAAAAAAAAAAAAAAAATCAGTTTCTGATCCATCTGATGTTGGCGGGTAGGATATTCCAGACAGCAGAAGAACCCCCTTAAAGAACAGTTCTCATCATGCAGTTTGTTCAGATGACCGCTACCCACTGAGATGAGAATTAGATCTATAGAAGGTGTGACACTTCCATCAGAGAAAACCAGTTCTTCCACACCCCCCCACCCTGCCTTGTTAAATGTGTGAAAGTCTCACCTGGCATGAAGCCATCAGTCACAGTCTGACATTTTACACACAGTCTGCAGCTGTGTACTCCCAGGTTGAAGTGGATATGGTTCATATGTGTGTTTTTAGTCTTCACTGTCTAACCTGGTTAATTTAAATGCTTTAATGTCACGATTTGTCATTGATTAATCAATAACGGTATTAATTTTGAAAGCATTAGGTCAATTACCATTAAACAAGCCAAATGATTAGACACATTCACAGCCTCTGTCGGCCTCCATAATTTACCACCAGGTTGGATTTGGTAGCCAATCACCAGCTTTTTTTCTTTAAATCACATCATATCAAGGGTGTCATTCATTAAAACATGCAAATCTTTGTTGTACACACATTTACTGGTCCCACAGGAAGACCCCTAATAGATTTTAAGGTTCTTTTATTAGTTTTTAAGTGTCTTAACGGTCTCGGGCCTTCTTATTTATCTGACCTACTCTTACCCTATCAGCCCTCGCGGACCCTGAGGTCCTTCGGCACTGGCCTCTTAACCATACCAACAGTAAGAACTAAAACACATGGGGAGGCGGCTTTTAGTCATTATGGCCCCCGACTGTGGAATAGCCTGCCGGAGAACCTCAGGGCTGCAGAGACTGTTGATGTTTTTAAAAAGAGGCTCAAGACCCATCTTTTTAATCAGGCTTTCAATTGATTTGTTTGACTTATCTTATTCCTTTAATCAGGCTTCTTATCATTTTTAATCTTTATTCGTATCTTATTTTAGCTGCATCATGTTTTAACGACATGTTTAATTATTATTTATATCATTTATTCATTTTATCTTATTTTATTTTACTTTATTCTATTTTATTTTATTTTTATTTTATGCCTTAGTCCCTTGGTTTTTAGCTCCAGTGTTTCCTCATGGGGGCCCCTGTTTTCTTCATGGGGGCCCTTGGTTTTTAGCGTTTCCTCATGGGGGCCCCCCTTTTGGTCTACTGACGGGTGCGCTGTCGAGGGGACGGCTCTGGCCTGGACGGCTGGAGGCTTCTGCACCTTGGTGCGGGGCCTCCTGTCTGCCTGGGTCGGGGTGTCTCGGGCGGCGCTCCCTAGTCATGGGCCGGGGGCCCTCTCAGTGTGGGTGGCCCCCAAAGGTTGCTTATTCCTTGCCTTGCCCGTATGGGTGTGTGTGCGGGTGTGTGTGTTCGTGCGTGTGTGTCTGTGAGTGTGTGTCTTTATATGTCTCTGTATGTTTTTATTGGGGTGTGAGGGCTGGGTTTTCCTCTTTGTTGTTTTTAGCCTCTGTGAGGCACTTTGTGTTGCTTTTAAGTATGACAAGTGCCATATAAATAAAGTTTGATTTGATTTGATTTGATAATAGCTGCAACCTTGGCTTTAGTGCTGAATAGCAAATGTTAACATGCTAACACACTAAGACGTGTTAGCATTTAGCAGAAAGCATCAGTGTACTGAAGTACAGCCTCACGCAGGTGATAGCATGGTTGTGGTTTTCAGAGCGTGAG
This sequence comes from Chaetodon trifasciatus, assembly GCA_037975065.1. Classification (NCBI taxonomy): domain Eukaryota; kingdom Metazoa; phylum Chordata; class Actinopteri; order Chaetodontiformes; family Chaetodontidae; genus Chaetodon; species Chaetodon trifasciatus. The sequence goes on from JBBMOE010000002.1 coordinate 19,169,977, forward strand.
GTGAAACCAGTTTGTGTACAAGTTAATTTCTGTGTTCCTATCCTGTGATCTTTTATTGCACTTGTGTAACCCACTGATTGTCCTTGTACCGGTCAGCGTTGTAAGATAACAGAACTGGCAAAAACAGTCAGGATAACAGGAGGCAGATGACACTTTTCTCTCTTTTCTGTCAGTGATGTCTGTTACATTAGATACACACCTAAACAACACTCACACACAGGTTGCTTATCACATTCCAAGGACAAGATGTGGACAATAGTTGGGCTGTCCACATCTTGGTAACTGGCCAATTACATTCGGTCGCATAAGTCCAACTTCTGTACGGGGCTGTCTTAAGCCCAAGAGGATAAATGTGAACTTTTATCAGAAATCTGTGCTCATTCTGACAGAGATCCTGCGAGAGCTCTGTCATTCTGAGACCAGCGCTGCTATGCTTTACTGTGACCTCAATAAATACTGTGGCTGTGAACTGAAGATTTCTCCGGACTGTTCTTTGGCTTCCAATAAAAGAGTTGGGGCTAACAAATGACAGACAAAGAATCTATGAAACCAAAATCTCACCTACGTTTTCATTGAGGTTGGTTGCAGCTCACCTCTGCTGCCCTCATGCAGCACTCTACCATCAGTCCTCACTGAAAACACAACAGCTTTGGCTGGTTGTTCAAGCACTTAAAAAATGATCCTTGTTCATGTTATCCTTTTACCTTTTGTGCTTGTGGCAGTCATGTCTGTAGAGATGTGTCACATAGGAGCTCAAGTGTTGGAATTCAACACTGGAGACACGATCGTATCTCATCTGCTATCAACAGTCAACATCTGTTTCCACTGACCATGACCGCTATCTTTCCCTCCAAGTAGTTTTAGTTGCCTTAACTTAATTAAGCCTTAATCAACTGGAGGGGGCACATCAGAAAATGCACATATGACTTGTTTTAGCAATGGTTAACTGCCTGTTTTACCTTTGAGGCCTGAGGACTTGTTGACTTACTGAGCTCTGAAACTGAGCTAAATCTGGCTACCATACTTGATTCAATTGTGGGGATGCTGAATTTAGATAATTTTGGCATTTGACCAAACTTTGACCCTCTTTGAGCCCAGTGTTGGTCCCTTAATTTGGTAGTGTGTGTGAGTCGGTTCTGGCCATTATTCATCGTGGGTCCAACAACCAGACAATCTAAATTCAGGCTACTGTTGGTCAGAGTCATTTTGGATGTATGATTCAAGGGCACAGACTTATTTCTTCTTCAGCACATTGTTAAACTATCACAAGAAGTTACATTTCCTAGATTTCCATTTCCCAGTGAAGTGTTCGAGCATCAAAAGATTATGTAAGATGAAATTTCAAGGAAAATGACAAATAGAGCTGTGTGCAGGGGATTGTTAATGGTGTGACATATTTGACTAAATCACTTTGGCATCATCTTATATCATTTCTGTCCTGCTGAAGAATTTAGTTTTCATGCTTGTAGCTGCAATGTACAGCAAAATAGGTTAGGATGAATCATCGATGTACATTTCTTGGATGAGCGACTCCTTCGTAATGCGTCTTCAGCCCAGATGAACAGAGGGGGAAGAAAACAATACTCTGAAGAAGAATAAAAATAACTCGAAACAAAATGATGTGATGAAGACAAACACCCAATGAACACTCAGTGAAGGTAAGATATATGAGACATGTTGCGTTTCCATTTTGTCTTTGCAAGCTGCAGCAAAATGGCAAAATGTTAATGACGGAGTGTATGACAAACACCGGCCCCAATTTCAGCCATTGGTTGATTGATTTATTAGCCAACGGACAATGCAAACTAATTGACAACAGTTGTGATATTCGATTGGAAGTTTAAGTCATTCATCAAATGTGAGAATTTACTGTTCGTTTGTAACTGAATGTCTTTAGGTTTTGGACTGTTGGATTAGGCACCCTTAATCAGTTCGCACTCACTTCAACAGCAAAACAACATCGTTGGTTGTTTTCATAAATCTCCCTGGATGACCCATGTTAATCTTATGATGTGTTAATAATCACCGTCCTCTCTCAATGTGTGCTTTGAATGAAGGAAGTTTGACTGCTGGATTGTTGTCGCAGTCTAGATTAATTTTCTTGTCACAGGGTGGTTCTGAAACTGGGACAAAGGTGGGAGACAGACAGGTAGACTAAATAACAATAGCTTTTTTTACAGCAGCATAATCAAATCAAACACAAATAGATGGAGGAATCTGTAAAGTCAGCCGAGTGGAAACGTGCTGCAAACAAAAGGAACCCAAAAGCCAAACGCAACGATGCATGATGAAGAGATCTGCCTCAGGACTGGCTGCTGCTCTGGCTGATATGCACGGAGCACACGGGGCACAGGTGTATCCCATGCACCTGATTAAGCTCCTTAATAGGTCTGCAGCCCTGAAGAGAGAAAGCACAGCAACAGCAGGGTTTTTTTCATATTTTGGCCCCTCCGTTTTCAAAAATAACATCGTGCACACAACATCGTTTTCAAAAATGTTGTTGTTTACATGAACCCGGATAAATACGCCATCGAGCGCCATCATAACTATGCCAAACCTATGGGCGCGAGTGTAAACGTAGGTTGCTCATATGACGTGAAGTATTTTCAGTCACATGTTGTGACGTTTCGGAACCTAAAACGCCGTTTAACCCTGTTTACACGCCAACACATAACTGCTGTTTTCAGAAATCTCCACTTTGGCCGGAGTTTTTAAAAATGATCGAACTCTGTTTGCGTGTAAACGAGAGGCCAAAACCGCATGAAAACAAATGCATTTTCCCTAAGTGTAAACGAAGGCTGAATCAAACTGAGGTGCCGTCCCATTCACAGCTCAGCCTGTGACTGCAAAACTTTCATTATTTTCCACCAGGACCATCCCATTTTTTCTTGCCTCCTGATGTTAATGAATTGGAGTCATCAAGCCTTTTTGCTGCTCTTTGCAGTATCTTCTGGAGAGCTGCAAAACTTGTAAGAGAGTAGGTCAGAGAGGCAATGACAAATGATCTATGTTGTCATTTCGATGTAAGTGCTTGTTGTGGGGACGAACAGGAGCAGCACTGTGTGCAGAACAACCCTGAAGTACATTGTCCTACACTTCCTTATCTGTGAAACACTCCCAGTGGGTATTGTGGTCCACAACAGAGCGGTGTCAGGATATCACCTCATAGTCCCATATGGATGCTGAAATGACTGCACTGCTTATGGACTCTTGTAATTGGAAGTGAAGGATTTCTCCTCGGGGCCGTGTCTTCCGTCACACGACAAAAGTCTAAATTCCTTCTACCATTTACCTGGGATGCTTATTTGCTACATGTACATCCGCTTGCTATCGTGTTGCAGAGCAAAATGCTTCACACAGTAGAGTCAGGTTTTGTCTGGCACGGGCATCTCTTTATATCAAGCAGCTCATGAAACCGAAGACTGTTTCTGTTACGTGACACACAAACTTGTTTCTTCTTAAATCGATGCAGGATTCTCCTAGTTACTAACAGTTTGATCAAAGCAGACAGGCTGCCGGAATCGTGACAGTCGAGCCGTTTGGTGATTCATGAACGCAAATTAAATTTTAAAGCAGCTACTGGAGGTTTATAGCATAACAAGTGTCATTTTTCTTAAAACTAATAAAGGCTGCAGTCTGTCCGGTGAGAAGGATGTTTGAGCTCTCGTGGTATCGTATTCTGTTTCAAGCTGGTGCAGAAAGTCGGATCCCTTTTCCCAGTTGGAGCTCTGCCTGACAGCTACAGTAAATGACTTTGTCTTTGTGCCATGTGACAGTACGTACCGGGTATTGCTTACTTATTTTTCTCTGCTGTATAACAGATGAAAAGCATTAACTGGTGTATCACTAGTTGAATATAATATTATTTCATCACTGGAGTGGAAGTATATTGTTATGAGTTAAATTTAGTGTCCACTCTTACTCCATTGTATTCCATAGTACAGGCATTTTCCCCCAGTAAAGCCCATTTACTGTAATCCAGCAAACAAATCAGTTCAAGTTTGCCACACAGCTTTTCCCAGGAAAGATGTCCAAACCTTTTCAAGACAGCAAATGCAATTTAAATTTTCATGAGAAGAAAACTCAAGAAATCTGTATTTTCTGCCATACTATCATTTTATTACACACAGTTATCATTCTGTTAACATCTCTCCTCTTTTTCAGTGTAAAAATGTACTGTTGTTGAAATTGTCAGTTATTTTCTGCTACTGGTGATTCACTCGAGACGAAAGTGTTGTGGTGGATTATCATTTTAAAGGCTTTTGTTACACAAAGATTATTTCTTGAAGCTCATCTGGAGCGCAGGCCTCCAGAGGATTCTCCTCTGCATGGACCTGCAGCAGCAGAAAAGCAGCCCATTAAGATTCAACGTGAGATTCACAGACGACTGGCCATCTCTTCCAATGATGTCAACGCATTATTGATCATTAGCAATGCAGTAGCTTAAAGCGTTTTGGGGAAGAAAAGCACGTGGATGAAGTCAGTTTGACATTCGTTCATGTCTTCTTCATTCCCATCATGTCAAAGAAAGCGAACATCCCTCAGAGTTACTTTTCCTACACTTTACAGCTTTTTTAATCTATTAAAACAAGGAGGCAAGTTCTCCACGTGTGTCAGTTATTAACAGGCCACAGCTGCTGTTTGTGCACGTTAGAAATAAGGGAGGAAAATCTTGCCATAACTAAAAAACAATGGGAATTAACGAATTAATGTTTCCACATACAGTTTAATGAATCGAGAGAGAAGTTTGAACAAAATTGGAAAGTTTCTTTCCCATGATTAGAAGCTCTGAGGCCTCTGTTGCATATACCACTTTGCATGAAAAGCTTTAAGATTAAGGCATTGAGGTGGATGTTAAGAATGATGAGGCTGCAGTGGACTGCCAGGCTGCCCATTGACTAGCATTAACTCCTCAACATTAGACATTTGATCCAACATGGTCGGATGTGTGTCCTGTGTGTGTATGTGTCTCTGCCTGAGAAATGCCTTTACATTATTAAACCCCCAAATGAACCTTTAATCCAAGTCATTTTGTTGTAGTGAAGGAGTGAAGATGAGCCTGCGGGCAGGTTCAAGCAATTATGGGGTATTTATGGTATTTATAGGGTAAAATGCTTCTGTTGCCCCGAGACAAGCTGAATTGGCTCCATCTAGTTCAGGGATTTACATTCTATTAAAACACAATTAAAGATAAACACACATTATGCTCAGGTGGTACTTTCTAATGTTACAGAGTGGATAATTTTACAAAAGGAGCTGCCAAGGAAATGTTAGAAGAGAAGATGAAAGAAGACAGACAAGACAACAGTAAGCACATAGATTATGATCAAAAACACTGACAACTCACACTCAGGTAAACATCAGTGATGTTATATTGATGTGCCTTTCTTATCCCACATGCTGGAAAGTGCCAAAAAACAAGAGGAAATAAAAAATATCTTAGAGAATGTAAAAATATGCACAACCATATAAATCCACCATAAATAATAAACAATATGAAATATGTAAATATTTAAGTGTATTCTGCTGCAATAAACAAGAATAATATAATAATCAAGAATAATAGAATACTAGAATACTACTTATACTAATACTGATAATATAATAATACCAAAAATGACAGAGATAATAATATACTAGAGGTAGTAGAACATACACAGTTGAGGCCAAAAATATTAGCCCCCAAGGAATCATCGAACATTTTCCTAAAATTCTTCCCAAAGTTTGCAGCTCTGATAAAACTTGATATAATCAAACATTCACCAGTGCAATTTAGTAGCTTTTGGTACATTTTGGAATATAAAATACATTTTTAGGCTTGCTTTATATCAAATATAGTGAAAAATGGGGTGGTCAAAAATATTAGCCCCCCCCCCCAACACCTGAGCATTCAATCAGCATTAAAGGACTCCAAAGAACAGGGCACTTGAACACATTATTGAAAGGGACTATGTTTTGTCACAAGACAAAGGAAATCAGTCTTGAGTTCAGAAAGAAGATAGTGGAGGCTCATGATAAGGGGGAAGGCTATACTGCCATTTCCAAGTGTGTCACAGTGTTTAGAACCACTGTATGTTGCATCATTGCCAACTACAAGGAGACAAATTCTGTAAGAAACAAACCTGGGCGTGGTCGTAAGCGCAAGATTTCAAGAACTCTAGAGAGGAAAATAGTCAGAGATGTTAGCAAGAAGCCCCGGACATCTGTCAAGATGATTGTTGCTGACCTGGCCTCTCCTGGAGTTGATGTTTCAAGGAACACTGTTGTGAAGGCTCTCCATCGTGGTGGCCCTCAGGGCCATCATCCCAAAAGAACTTAACTCAAAGAGTGGCACATCAAAACCAGCCAAAGCCACTGAGGTTTGCCCGTGAACATTTGAAAGGTAAAGATAAGTTTTGGAAGTCTGTGCCTTGGTCTGATGGGACTAAACTGGCACTGTTTGGGCACATGGATGGTGCTTATGTTTGGCAAAGAAAGGGAGAGGCCTTCAACTCTAAGAACACAGTTCACACAGTTAAACATAGTGGTGGGAGCATCATGCTGTGGGGCTGTTTTGCAGCCTCAGGTGCAGGGAGCCTTGTTCGGTATATGGCATCATGAAAAAAGAAAATTATGTTGAAATTCTGAGGGATAATATGCAGAAATCTGCTCGTAGTCTAGCCTTAGGTCGTTGATGGGTCTTCCAACAAGACAGTGACCCAAAGCATACATCAAAATTGGTCCAATAGTTCCTGAAGGATACCAAAACCAAGGTCCTGGAGTAGCCCGCACAGAGCCCAGACCTCAATCCTATTGAGAATCTGTGGTGGTTGCTCAATGAATGCCCATGCTCAGAAACCACGCAATTTGGACCAGCTGGAACAATTTGCAATGGAAGAATGGGCCAGAATCCCTCAGGAGACCTGTGCCAACCTAGTAAAGAACTACTCTAAGAGGTTGTTGTCAGTTGTGGCTCAGAAAGGGTACACTACTGACGATTAATGGCCAGGGGACTAATAATTTTGGATGTCTCATTTTTGCCCTTTCTTGTTTGTACTCAGTGTAACAGTAAAATATCCTAATCAAACTTAGTGGACATTCTGTCTTTGTTATTTTGGAAACAAATACTCTATATACACTTGGGGCTCTATTTTCGTCCCCACCGCTGACGGAGCACAGGGTGCACACCCAGCGCAGTGGTATTTTTGTGCAGCGCAGGCGGGCGTGCAGCGCACTTGGTGTTTTGATAAACTGAGGCGCACAGAGTTATGCCAGGATGGGTGTTGCAGTGCAGTAGGGGGAGGTGTCGGCATAATCAGCTGGCGGATTTGGATTTTCGGTCCATTTCGGTCCACACCGGAGGCGTAAAAGTGAGCTGAAAGCTCTCCACCCCAGACCTGGTCAACTCTGTGCGCCAGCGGTGCACCGCTGAGCAAGTGGATTCTCGTAAACCGGCGGAGTCGTGCGCCCACGTCACCAATACCTCACAGGCACCTTTCACAGTGTCTGGCATTTCACTGCGATCAATAATTAGCAACAGCCACGATTCAATGCAACTATCTGAGTCAGCACATACAGTCAGACCTAAATTTATATATTTTGATCAGTATCTCATCTGACCACATCGCAAGCACGTTCGGCACGCGTAATGGTCACTCAACCTGACTGAATGTACACGAGTGAAACAGGGATGCAAACTAATCAATTAACGTCGCTGTGCCAACCAGAAACAGCCGTGACATCCTACAGAGCATATATACTGCATCTATCTCAGAGCACTCAAGAGACAGAGAGAGACAGACACACGGAAAAAACGTAAGTGATGATCGAAGTCCGCGATGACCCACGTCATTTCATTCCAAATACAGATGTTATCATTGTAATGCTTAACGTTATCTACAAAGATGGAGTACATCATTGCTTTGAGGAGGGTGAGGAGGAGGAGGAGGAGGTCGAGGATTTACCATCTGAGGACCGCCTCCTGGGAGAAGTTTGGGCGTCGGACAGTTTCCTGCGCGGGCTCAGTCATCCTCGAAACTTGCCATGTGCCTCGCCAGCGTTGTTTTTAAAGGTGAGGCGAGGAGCTGGTGTGATTGGTGAAGATTGGCCTCGGCTGTGTCAAACCCACTCCACGCCTTCTCCCCTCCCTCCTTCCAAGTTGCACCGTTGGGTGGGACTGAGATGAGAAAGGGGGAGTAATTGCGCCAGCAGCTCAGTGCACGAAAATACCAAAGTCTGCGCCGCCACGCCCCATCAGCGCAGCAGACCTGACTTTGTGCCGCACCTCCGCCGCGCCGGCGGTGGAATCGAAAATAGAGCCCTTGTTGTTAATGGTCATTTCCATGGAGAAATCAAGAGTTTTGTCTAATTCCATAAGGGGGGCTAACAATTTTTATGATGTCACTCATTTTGAGTGTAATGTTGTGTAATGTTACACTGACTTCCTGACTTGCACCCTTATGTTATATTATCATTAAAGAGTCAAACCTCTTCAACTGTGTTTACTCCAGGAAAAGATTTCCATAAACATAAGCACAATAACAAACTAGCTGATGAATGCAGGTTGACCGTCGACTTCAACAAAAAATGCATGCTGCCAAATGCTCACAGTTACAAGTTAGTTTTCTTAACAAACTTAAATGAATGGAAACTGACTAGAAACCGGATAGAAGTAAATGACTCTATAACTTAAGAGTTTACTTACATGTCTGTGTGTTTGCGTCTTGGTTGACTTTTGTGAAAATAGTGAAAATAATTAGAATGACAGTAGCACAAATAAAGAAGCAAACTAGTTCAGCAATGTCACAAATAAATGTTTAAAGCTGTTTAAACATTAGCTAGCAGTCGTACCAATGGCTGTGTACAGAGGGTTAGGGTTAGGGTTACAGATACAGTGCCACCACTCAGCATTGCTGCAACAAACAATCTCTGTCCAAAAAAAGCACTTTCTTCTTTGCCGCCACCATAAAAAGATGTCTGTTGATAGGTCACCTCTTTGTATTATACATTTTAAGTCAGGAGGGTTTTGTACTCTCAGAGCCTAGAAAAGGATTTCATAATGCATGACATCATCCCACCGTCTATGGGCGACTGGGAGCCAGCCAAATTTTCATTCATATGAATGGATGCCAACTTAGAGTGGGTATCCAGTTCTTATAATACATCCATACTAGATCTGCAAAACTGAACTGAGCAAGAGTGTATCATATTTCTTATGAATATTTATTTATTTTTTGTTAGAGGAAGATGTTATTTTTGCTTTGAAAAGCTACAAAAGTCCTAAGTTTAAAGTTTAAAAAGCAGTGATTTCATTCTCATCCTCACATAAGTGCATAAATGTGGTAGCAGTGGTGGCCCCAGTAGGAAATGAACCCTTAATCTGGGCGGTGTTAATGCCACGCTGTACCGAGAAGTCCTCCCAGAGAAAAAGACATCTGCAGCCATTGAACTTGAAGCCACGGGATAGATACAGCAGCAGTCAATAGGCTATTATGTGACTCTGAGATAAGGTTAATGCCCCGGAGAGCTCAGGAGGCAGGCCCTCACCATGCGCTTCACAAAAGGTCAAACACATTCACCATCTCCTCTCTGAAATTTTATTCACACACCGGGCACCCCCATGGTTTGGATGAGACTTGGCTGTGGCCACGGCTGGCTTACGTAAGCTTTTGAAACAGATTAAGCTGCTGCAACTGTAAGAAGGCCCAGGGGGAATGTGTGGGTATAAACACTTGAGCAGTCTCCCACCACATTCAGTGCTTCTTTTCAGTTTGTAAGGAATGAGCTTAGTTGCCACAGGAAGGGATGAATGAGCTCTTCAAAACGTGCTAAATGCTGTCACACCACAGAAGAAAAAAAAATACACACATAGATGTACTGAGTTGATCTGCAGTGTATACAAGGACAGGCTGTCCTTCATGTCGTCTCAAAAACCAGAAATATTTTCGTGCAGACAGCCAGGAGGTTCTTCTGAAGCAAACAGATGTGTCTAGAAGTGCCTATTTAAATCTTTGTCACTCAAAGCACAGTTAAGATAACCAAAATGAGGTAATATTTAGCCAGGAAAATGGTCAAAGGTAAATACTTTTCAGGTCTGTGGAATCCGAGGTATGCAGGAACTGGTACTAGATGTGTTACCAGAAACCTCAAGTGAGAAGTGTGAGATTAGATATCCTTCTTTGGAGTTCACCGTTCCCATTTGTCAACAGCGAAGAGAAGTAATGGACTTTTAAGTGGCATGCACAGAATGTGTTACTCAAACAGTGGTGCTGAGAGCAGCTGAGATACAGCAGTGTGACGATTTCATTGACATATTACGTTGGGCAATCTTTCTGCTCCGATAGTGTTTATCTCAAAGTCAAAGGCAGAATCACCCATTAATGAACTGGGATTTGAATGAAAGTGTAGAAAAGTCCAGATTTCATGAGAGAAAGTCTCCTGTTAAAGAGGTGGGGAAAAATAATATACTTCTTAAAATTCTGAGGAGTCGACAGCAAGCGGAGATTCAATCCAAAGATAATACCTAGAAAGACAAATGGATTTATAACTGAAGAGACAGTTGGACTGTTGCATACAAAACGGGGGAAGAGACGACATGATCGACATGTCAAGAAGTAGAAAACTAAATCTTAATGACTCTGTCTCGCTGCAGACTTTCCTCCACATGCATCAAAAAGCTCTGAGTCACGAGCTCAACCTGTTGCTTGCCTCCGTGCTACCTGTCATGCAGGTCAAAAAGTCACAGCTGAAAAAGCAAATTAAAATAAATCCCTCTGGCTACTTAACAGCGTTGGATAACTCAAAGCATCCAACAATTACCGTGGCTGTGTTGCCTTTCTTGATCTGAGTGGCTTTGCAGTGATCCTTGAAAAGGCCTGTTCTTCTCGGAGGCCGACCCCTCAGGTAACAAGTTGCTGCTTGTGGTCTTGCGTGCGTAGAAAGAGGACCAGTTCTACAATCTGAACAAAGATTACAGCTATTCTCACTGCAGCTTGATGTCTCCAATTTGGAAACTTTCCCTCACATGTGACTCTGATGACTGATTGTGACTGATTTTTTTAAACTCAACAGCTGAGAGCAAAGAGTCACATCTTTTTATTTTCTGATCGAGGACACATGGACTTGCTGTTCTAGATAAGACACCTGCACATGACGTGTTGTTTGTGGTAGGCAAAATCAACAATTTTCACTGAAGAAATGGAACAAAGTATCCAACTGCAGTGGGAAGAATGTATCTATATATTGTAAATGCAATACTATTTACAGTACATGAAAATCAGTATATCAATAACAGTCCTGCTAAATATCAATATATATTTCCCATGCAAACATAATTGCACAAAATATTTGCTCATATTTCTATCCTTATTACCATCTATGGCACATTTCACAATACCATTACACTGAATTTGCTCAGCAGTAAAAATCATAAGTGCAGAGCAAGTGCTCAGACACTATTTAAGTAAAAGCACAAATACTACATGTATAAATCCCATAAGCAAATATGAACTTGAGTTAAAGTACCTAAGTATTACCTGCTAAATGTACTTAAAGTATCCAAAGTAGAAGCGCTGATTAAGCAGAAGAGCCTCTTTCATACGGTTTCATATTTCAGCTACATGCTGCAGGTGGTCAGTGTGCAGCTCATTTTAACTGCTTAATGTTGAGTAGTTTAATCTCCAACCATACATCACATTTCATAACCTGATGATCCCTTAGATTGTGTAGTATTACTTTACTTGAGCATTACTTTTGCACCATTACATAACTATAGATGCGACAGTAATGAGTATGACTGCATGGTGTGAACCACTGATGCATGTTTTCTGGTGTAGATGACATTCTATTCTGTGCCCATAATCACAGAGGTTTAGATGGAGAGGGACCTTTGACTCTGCAGAGATGTACCTGCCATCACTGGTGGACGTCACTATTTGCGATGATTCACAGAGCCACTTTGTTCACAGAGGGATCACAGGGGACATGATTCATAGTTGCAGTCACTGTCATGAGCACATCATAGTAGAAAAGCACACACAAACTCCATCAGGGGGTGTAAAGAATGGTCTGGCTGAGGCAAACCAAAGTTCGGCATTAAAAACAAGCACTTTAAGTTTACACCCTTTTAGAGCCACAGCTTATCATCTTAAAACTGCACTAATCCAAATCTTTATATTAACAACAGATTCAATTACTATGTGAAATATGAAAGGCAGTTAGCTGAGGAACATCGTGGAGCATTTAGCAGCTAAATAGTCAGGTATTTCCTTCAGGAGTTGAATGGTAATGCTGGTCCGTGTCTGCTGGATGAGTGAGCAGGCGATGTTTTCACCAATGTTCCCTGTATCAGTTTCCTAAAGGTGAAAGTGTACCAACGTACATGTGTTTACAGGTTGGTTCACTGCTGTCAGGTGGAAAAAAGGATCAGTGTTAAAGCATTGATCAACAGCAGCTGTCTTCATAAGCCAGCCACGTGCAATAACGCTGGTATGTTTCTTTAAAAGGCTGCTGTGTTACTAGTCTAAATTTTAACCACACGCCTACTGATGTGCAGCAAAATTTGTTTAATTTGATTTTGATATTTTAAAAAAGCAAATCTAATTTTCACATATTTTTCATTGTTTGGTTTGCATTGGTGAAATGTGTCATGAGGACGAAAATAAAACAGAAAATGTCGCTTCAGTGCGGCTACAATGAGACCATCTGTGTATTCTGTGAGACCATCAGTGTATTAGCACACAACACATCCTGCTCATCAACGCAGCTGAGCGGTTTTCACTGCATGACATTTCTGACAGTCATGAAAATAGTTTTGGTTTTGTCTTGTCCATCTGTTCCATGCTGTGTTTTATGTGGAAATTTTCATTTCAGATTAGCCTTAGTTTTCCAGTGTTTTTGTGTGAAACAGCACAATTATTCTATTTTTCTGTGGTCCATAATGGCCTCATCAGGAGCTCTTGACGACAGCTGGTGGCCATCATTTTTACTGAGAGCTCACTGATGCAGTGCCATTTCTTGTTGAAATCTCAGCTGTACTGAATAGTGGCTGGTCTGGAGGAACCTGCTTTAGATGTTATTTCACTGAGAGATAATACATACAGTACATTTTCACCATACTTCCTATCTCCTCATCCACAGCCAGGAATACATTTTAACATCATTTGAGCCCTGAGAGGCCGATAGCAGCAGCCTTCCCACTGAAGATGAATATCTGAATACGCTTAGATCTCAAACAGCAGATTTATAATGCTACCTCCAAATCCAGAAGGACAGTCAGTGTCTGAAATGGGAAGAATTAAAGAATTCACTTAAGGGATAAGCTTGGTGATATTCAATTTTTTTTCTCTTGTCAGGAAAGATAAAACCCACAAAGTATTGCTCATGTTCCTCTGTGCTGTCAAGCTCTATTATTGTTCAGAAACTATTAAAAACACATTATCAGAGAGCAGTTTGATCCGGTCCTTGATTATGATTGGCTGAGCCTCGTTTGAAGCTGCTGTAACCCACTCTATAAACACATGCCTGTGACTGCATGACATCAGCATCACTACTCAAAAAGGGACATGCTGAAATTATTGAGACTGAACTGAAGAGCTCAGAAACAAACAAATATCAAGCTTTTAGTCTTACAACAATAATCAGAAAGGAGTTAAAGCAGGCAGGTTTGCACCACTGTGAGAAGTGGAACAGGTGAAGCCTATGGTTAAGGAGCTTTTAGGCACTCTTCTCCATGTCGTGTCTAACGACGCCCCTTAGCTGCTCTGAAATCCCTGTAAACCTCGGCTTCTTGGGGCCTATGGCTTTACTAAGCCACACTGAAGCACTAGATGACATGTTCCTTCATCCCAGTGAACACACACAGTAGTTTATTTAATGTCAATCCCACATACACTGTCCTGCTACCGTAAATACTCAAACTGAGAGCCAAATGTGTGTTAATCCGCTGCTGAAAATAGTCCCGAACAAATTTTATGTACATGGTGCCAAATCACGGCAGAAGTTGTCTGTGACGTTTCTTTCTATGTGTAAATGCTTTGTCATCAAAGAACACAGCTTCACTCTGCATACTGTGTTAGACGGTGAGTGTTTTCTTTTTCCTCCCCCCTTCTGATGGATGCAGAAGTCGTGTCTGATCTTGTGATGTTTGCAAGCATAACCACAGTGCCCAGCAGTTTGAGGAAATTACTGTGCGTTTTTTTGTTAAAATGAAACTTCATTTTTGTGTGTTGATTTTTTTTAGGCTAGAGGAGGCAGAAAAGAACTATACACCAAAGTCACCATTATCCTTTAAGTGCAAAATACTTCAATAAGTAAGAATTATTCAGTTATTTTATGAGCTTTGTGTGTAGTGTTGCTGCTGTGCAGATAGATAATAGTGGCTTCAGAATTAGTGTTTCCTCTGACTGGAGCAGACAGGCTAAAATGTATACCAGCATGAAAAGTAAAATATAAATGTGGCCATTGTTGCACAGCTGCTTTAGAAGCGCTTTCACTCTGTGACAGATTTATGGAGCTGCTTTCTAAACCTCTTGGAAGTCATTCAGGTGCAGCTTTTGAATCCTGATGGCAGACACACACACACACACACACACACACACAGAGTGAGAGGGAGGTTTATATGGTTTATATCTCATCTGTGGCTGACCTCATTGTTTTCACAACATCTCCATTGCATCTTTAAAGACTGGCTGCTCAAGCCAGAAGAAGTCTGTATCCAACTGCAGTGGAAGTCAGAGCGTATAAAACCTGCAGAGCATTGACTCGAATTAAAGAAAAACAGTGATCCTGCTGAAGAAAAGCAGCTAAATTAAGCTGATTATTGAAGGGAAACACTTTTGTACCATGAGATGGAGGTAATGGTTGTTTTTTTTAAACCAATATTAACGAACTGAAATACTCAGATCTAACAGAAAACTTTGCAGCTCCTTTCGTATGAGGGCCAAAAACATCCTACTATAATTTATGTTTTTACAAGCTATATGTTTTTTTTTAAATGCATTTTGACTTCTATTCAAAACAGCCACTGCTTTTTAGTCATTTCTGTGCAGTACTAATGAGTACTCATGTTGAAACTTGTAGAAGTTGTGTCATGAATCACAGTGAACATCAAGTCTGCAGTCATTTTTGTCAGTGTTAAATTATAGTTGCACAATAAAGCTCATTACAGTAAGTGCTGAATAATTTGAAAAGTCCGCACCTGGTTACCTCATAACAATAATGTAATTTAGACCAAAATTACAGAGCTAAAGCGTGTGGCTTCCAGTGGTTAGATACAGTAGATTTCCTGTGGTTCACAAATGAATGAAAGTCAATCAATGCCCACAATGGTGGAAAAGTACTTTGAAAAGTCGGAAACACATTGTTCGGCAAACTGTATGTGTGTAGGCTATATGTGATCTGTAGTAACTATTACAGCGACTGAGAGACCTCAATGCACTGGAATGTCTTTTTGGAAAACACTTGCAAGAAAGACAAAACATAAGCACAAACAATCATAATGTCCACGGGACTGAAAGTCTGCAGTCATGCTAGCAGTTCTGTGAGGCTGTATTTAGGCACAGCAGTGCCTTGAGCTAAATGCTCTCAGGCTAATGTGTTCACAATAAGGATGTGAACATGCTAATGTTCAACAAGTAGGCTATGCTACATTTACAGTGGTCAGTATTGTAGTTGTATGCCTTCTCTTATTAGTTACCAAGTAAACACAAAGTACAGCCGAGGCTGATGAGCATGTTGTTAGTTTTTCATGTAAATATTGCACAAATAAAAATGTTGTCACGTCATAAGGCTTCATCCTCTGTGAACCATAAATTTCAAGGCAGCCCATGCAACACCTGTTTCACTAACAAAGACCACACCAATAAGATACAGATTTCTGATGGTTTGATGTGTGTTTTGGATGGAGGAGACCATAGATGATGAAGAATAATAAACTGAAGCTTGAAGGATGAAGGAAAGGAGGCATGTAGGGAAGGGGGGATGAAGGGAAAGAGGGATGAATGGATGAGTGGTGACGGATGGAGGGAAGGAGGGATGAAGGGAAGGAGGTATGAGGGGGAGAGATCTGAGTCATGGATGGATGGATAGATGGAGTGTGATGATGGACCACTGTGAGCTCCTGGCGTGGAGATGGGATGGAACCGGGGGAGTTGAGGCTCTGGGTGGGGGGACCATCTCTTCAGATGTTCTTGGACTTCCAGTTAAAGCCCCCAGTGGTTCCAGTATTCAAATGAGAGATGAGGGAGAGAGAAAAAGAAAAAAGAGGATTTGGGGGGTGCTGAGTGGAAGAGGAAAATTAATGAATCATTTGAGCTTAAATACTTTGGGGTGTGGTCTTGTTCCTGCACCTAGTTATAAAACCTCATTGAGACATTTTGGTCCAAAGCATGGACCAACCAACAAACCAGCACTGCTGTCTGCAGAGCCAAGCTGCTAGCATGGCTGAAAGTTACTCATTTTCCATCAACATCAATGAGCGGTCGTCCAAAGCAACATGTCAACATGTGTACATCAGCTTTAGACTTCACATGCCTGGACATTTCCAAAACATTTCCCTCCTTTAGGTGAGACTTTTCACGAGGCTCTATGTGAACACTAAACTGTCTCCAAACAGGCATGTTTGGACTCCACATGTATGACACATAAGCTCCTGCAGAGGAGGTGAGACGACAGCAGTAACCAAACTATGAATTAACACCCTTTCAGTCTTGACACACACTGAAAATTACAACGTAATCACATGAAGTGTTTCCTCCCCTGCCTTTACTACTCAGCAAACAATTAAATGAATTAGCAGGAACGCTTTGCATAACGCACATCTGTGTGCTTTAATTAACCTAATATCTGTCAAAACACATTGCCTGATTGCTGTTCTGATTTACTTGCAGCCTTCATGAGCATGGATGCAAACCTGCGAGCAGAGGAGATCAGGAACATGCTGTTGAAAAAC
Source organism: Chaetodon trifasciatus (assembly GCA_037975065.1). Classification (NCBI taxonomy): domain Eukaryota; kingdom Metazoa; phylum Chordata; class Actinopteri; order Chaetodontiformes; family Chaetodontidae; genus Chaetodon; species Chaetodon trifasciatus. Next base: position 19,186,904 of record JBBMOE010000002.1, read on the forward strand.
CTTTTGATTTGAGTCGTCCTATTAAATCGATCTAAATAATTAGGCTTTGATGAGAGACGCGTCCTTCACTGAGCTCTGGCACCAAGCGAAGCTCGGGTTTTATTTGTCAAAACAGAAAAACTCACCTTTATCTTGACTTTGATTGAACGAACTGACAGATTCTTTTTCAGCCACAGTGAAAGTAGATACCATCTATGACTAAAAACATGATAATTCTTCCCCCAAATATAGTTAAATCCACACAAAATGAACTCATTGACTTTATTTTTGGCTGTGAATTACTGTTGATAATAACAGCATCACAAGAAATTAGCTTTCTTGTTGTTTATAGCCCTCTATTTTCTCTAGCCAGCAGCTGAGAGACATTTAACTTGACTCACAGTGATTCATCAGATAATCTTGTATAATTTGGCGTAACGAGCCAACTTCCTGTATTTACTCACTATTTTACAACACTGCTGATTGTTTTCATGTCTCTTCACATGAGATTATACAGAGTGCTTCAGAATTTTCAATAAAACTGTCAAAATACAGTTAGAAAGTAAAAGGTGAGTGCTGTGTTTAAGTCAGCATTGTGTAAATTTAGGCGGCACATGTATCTAGAGCGAGACCTTGCCTGAGGCCAGGTTGTTTCACCTGAGACAAACTGTCAAGAACAATTACCGCTGCGGTGGAAAGGTTTCAGCGTGATGAGAAGACGGATGGCACTTTTCATTTTAAAAACGACTCCTGAAATCTCATTGAAAACTCTGAATTTATGAGATTACTTACTGCCTGCCTCAAAAAATCTATTTCATCACATTCTCTATTTCATCCTTTTTTCATTACATTCATTGTAGCAGTCATGGTTTTAGCATTCGTCTTGCTTTATAAGATCCGATTCACAACAGGATGCCCACAGAATAAAACAGAGCATACATATGTACACTAATCAGATTTGTCAGGCAACACTCCATTTGGATAATTCCATATTTTCATTTGACAAAAAAGAGATGAGCATCTGCACCTCTGGAGATATTATGGGAAGAATAATTCTATTAGTGAAACGTCCTTTATGGTGAGCCAGTATGTTATGAAGCGAAGACTCTGTGTTCTGCACAATGTTTATGTGGTTCTATCTTTCAAGGTCTGTTGTTCTGTCCCAGTGCACATTAAAAGTCCTGGAACGGCAACACCAAAATGGAATGCAGCCATTGTAAATGTTATTAAATACACCTATGTTTTCTTGCAGTGTTAAAATGGATTGACACAGTGTTACTGCAACCATGGAATTATGAAATAATCCAAATGAGTAACCATTGCTGGTGCTGCTGTAGATGTAAAATGTGACATCTGCATCAATAATCTACATGATATAAAACCCATAAAGTGGTTTTGTGTGTTAGTAATGATTTGACAAACCCAGATGAACTGACAACAACAGAGAAATATCTTCAACTACTAAGTTCACTCAAGTGTGCTTCTATAATACACATAAAATTATGCAGGTCAGAACTGAAGTGGTTTAATGCTTGGACAGCTTCAAGTTACCTCTGAAAGAAATGTGCAGTCATGCGTTCATAAAGCTGGCACTGAAGCTTAAACAGACACCTACATTAATTGTTTGCTCTGCGTGAATTATTAGGCTTATTGCTTACAGGTGACGGAGTCTTTTGATGAGATTGGACGGGGAGGTTGTTGTTGTTAGTCATCCAGCAAAACTTGACATGCACAAAGTTTATTGTCCAAAACAGCAGAGGCTTTGATATTTTCATGTCTCGATTGCATCTCAGTGCTCTGAAATATGCTGAGTTCGGAGCCAAAAGAGAAGAAAAATGATTGCAATTTGTCCAGAGGGAGGAAGGCGAGTCTGTCGGGCTGCTGTTCATGGTCAGACCTTGAGCCTTTGTTCAGAGAACAAAAGCAGGCAGTTTGGCTAACAGTGCATGACAATGTAAAGGGCATCAAAACATATACTATTACAGAGCCATTTTTGCTGAGTGGGCACATTGTTGCTCTTTGAGTCACAGTCCTGCTCAGCAACAAATTATAGTCGATGAAACCAACGCCCTCCGACCGCAAATGTGTGTACAATACATTGATCAGACACCATATTCACAGTGATGCAAGCACAGGGCAGTCTGACTTCCAGCAGTTTCATGCTTAAGACTGAATGTCAATCAAAGATTTATAGGCTCTCCTTGTCGAGTCTGATCGAACATTTGGTATCTGCCAAAAGTTGACAAACCCCCCAAGTCACACAGCGGATAAACCTTTGGAGACCTGAAAGCTGCTGTGAGGAAGAGTGAAGAAATTCTCTCTTGGCTGGCATTAGCGCTAAGCGACTCGTTCAACTCCCCAAAGGCAAATCAGAATCCTTGAATATGTCTGGACCTGTACACCAGTTGTGTGATCTACTTGGGCCAATTCTGAGCTGATACACAACGCATGTTCATATGGTAAAGCACACTGTGTTCCATGTGCTTCATAGGCAATGAACAATTCACACATTCACGCAGCTCGAACATATTTTCTGCTTCTCAGACTTTATCATTTGCTGAGGATGGAGTCGAATGAAGACAAAGCCAAAACTAATTTGTCACCATAACACAGAGTTAATCCCACCACTTAGTATCAATTTTCTCCTACAAGAACTGCATGCGCTTTCTCAGGTTGCTAATAAGATGGAAGTAATAAGCTCCTGGATACTGTTTTAGTGTGCCAGTCGTGCGTTATGAAGACACACTGCATCAAGCTTTCATACCCCCGAGTAGCACAGAGTCACTGCATTTGAGAACTCCAATCGCACAGGCAATTGTAAAACTTATATTGCACAGTCGTATAATTTGAAAGATGCGCTGTTCTCTGAGCATGAACAAACATATAGGAGAAAGATGAGAAGATTCTCAGTGCCTGTCAGTGGAGTTCAGAGATGCACAGCCATAGTGGCAGGATGATCATTATAATATGTTCATTTCTGATGAAATCACAGTGATAAGTCTCGACTGTAAAGACTTTTAAGGCTGTCCAGGCTCAATGCAAAGCTTTAACATGAAGAGTATAGGTGCAGGAAACTGCTTTGAGGAGCAGCAATATACGTAATATGGCTATTTTCCTGTCGGATCACATGTACTAATAGATTTGTAATAATGGATTTGGCCCAGTTTTGACTTTAGATGTTTAGATTGCTGAAATGTTTCTCCATGGATGAAACACTTTTTGTCTAAGATGATCTTTGCAGGATTAGTTTTGATTTGTTGCCACTGTGAGCCTCTCCCTCATCTCATTCATACACAAGTATCCATCACCATTACACACAGAAAATAAAGCAAATCTACACCTAATTGTGTCTCAGTATACTCAAAACCACATTTGAATTAGTATGTAGTGAATTGGGAGACACAGCTTTGTGAGCATTGTTGTGAGTCAGGCCTAGCAAACTGTATCAAACTCTATTATAAAAGTAGGTGTTGAACTAATCCTTTGCTCAGTGCAGTCAAGGGAAATTGGGTACAAAGTCGTGCTCTCCATCTTTCTGACTACAAGCTCTAATGCAAATCTCAGGGTGCTTTGGACAAACATTGTTGCAGAAAGCTGAAAAACCATTAATTCCTGTTGTAGACATGCTGTGGGAAGCTGGGATCTCAGTGCAGACTGTGTAAAATGAGGCCTCTGTCTTTTTATGTGCGATAGAGTTTCTCACCTCTTACTGCCATTCAATGGGATTAGAAGGAGAACCGGTCGGTGGTTACTTGTTTGGCCGTCCCCCCATGGAGCCAATTCTTGCTCTCCCAAGACGTATGGCCACTCCAAAGCCCCGGGCTGAAATATAATCTGGAGCTCTGCACAGCAAATCACATGGGCTCTCCGGGAAACAATACACCCAGGTACTGTACGGTGGAGAGTAGGTGGAGGGGCAAACACGATAAAGTGGATGGTATGAACTGTAATGGATACATGCAAGGTTTTGACAATTTCAGGATGGAAAGAAAACATCAACTGCGTCATACTGGCCTTGAAATGGGAGGAAGGACCATACCGTCATGGATCAAGTGGTATTATCAAACAGGCTAATAGCTTTCTGCAAATGTTCCTGAAAGCAGCTCCTTTTGACAACAAACCTTAAAAAATGTGCTCAGTTTCAGACCAGTACGATGCAGTAAATCTGTCTGTGGTTAATGAGTCTTTATTTGTCTTTGACAGTTCTTTTAAGATCGCAATTTAGAGAGCTGTTTGTTTACTCATGCTGGTCTGACTCTCTGCCATCTCTTCTAAAGGTTGGGCACTCTGACAAGGATTAGCTTTGAAACAGGGGTAAATTGTGATTGATCTTACAATTCTGTTGTCACACAACTCTGAAATCAGTTTCAGACTCTTTCTGACAAGACCTGTCAGTGTGCTAACAGCTAGCTGAAGAGAAAGTCGGCCTTTTCTAAAGAACTCCAGGAAGCTCACTCCTTTCGTCATTAAGTGCCCAGCAATGAAAAAGCTGCGTGCATGACATCCACGGTGCTGAAATATGCACTTGGTATGTGTGCTAATCACTGATGAAAATGCCTATGGTGTGTGGATGAACCTGCAGAACACTTAAGGGTTCCAGACTGGGGGGGATCCAAATCACCCTTCTATTCCTTCTTTTTATCAGTGGTATTGTCTGTTTTTGTGGTGTCCATCAGCTCAGACAGAACATTTTTCTTCAGTTGCATTAAGTCTGAGCCTTCCCACCATATAACCAGCGAATGCTAGCTTGTGCTGTTAAACCAGCAGGCAGATGTGTTTGTTTTTGTAATTGAAATTCCACTGCTGGACAATTTAAGCAAAAACAGTTCTGTTTTTGGGCTTTTTAACTTTCGTTAGAGGGCTTAAACTAATATTCAACTTCAGTTTAAAGAGCGCTAATCTGGGTTTTAATTTGGATTGTGCAAAGCAGATGGGATTTAATATACATCTGGTTTGTTAAATTGAAACAAAGTTTCGGTAAACTGTGCGAAACTTTGTTTAAATTAATACCTCTTGGTGCAAACCACTCCTAAAATATTCAATTTTTCACTTAAACAAGTTTTAAATCGATCAGTAACACACATTCAAAGCAGTCACAATATCATTGAATGCATATTTGGATGTTTTCCTCCTTTCCTTCCTTTTTCTCAGTGTTAGCCACACATTTATCATTAACTGTCAAAAAGCTTTGAGTTGGCAACAGATGAAGTACTGAGCAGCAGATTTTTTCCAAATCACTACCCAAAGGAAGGCTTTGCTACCGTTTCTGATGAGCAGAGGGTGTTTTTATGGTGTACTATCTCACACTTAGACATCACAGGGAAACAGTGTGCAGGGGTTAGCTACAGAAAGGAGAGATAAGTAAGAACAAAGCGAGCTGTCCCACGGTGTCAAAACAAGACCTCCCATTTCACCCCTATAGACGCCACGGCCGTGAACCAGACACCAGATACTCTGCAGTCTCACTGAGATTAGGAACAGAGACAAAACTATCACACAACCTGCTCTGGCACCAGACAGGGCCTTCAGGCATGTTGGGGATGTGTTTCTTAATATCTGGGCAAGATTCTCTGAATTCCAGAGATGTTGGAAATTTAGGTTCTCTCAAGGTAAAAGAAAATGACCTCAATACAAACTGGATTTAAGCAAACTGCAGCTTTCTGACATTACGTCAGTGTGGCAGCATACATCATAAACATGATGATAAATTAAAATGCAAGTTTGTGAGTTAACTTGGAATATCTTCCCTTTCTCTTGTGGTCTTTGTCTCCTTTGAACTCACCTGTTTTCTTCAGGTTCACAGTATGATTTATTTTTTATGCACAGGACCAGTTTGGTGGAATGCAGTTTCAAAATTAGGTGCAGCAATTAGGCCAACAGTATTTTCATGAATCACACACGGGTTCACCCACGGTGTTAACACAGGGTACAGGTTTCCTTTTCTTTTTAAGAGGACAACATTTAATGCATTTAAATTAAAAAAGACAGGAGAATGTACATTTGTGTCTGACAGTTGTGTTCTACTTGCTCCAACTAGTGATTTAAAGTGATATGTCAACGCATGTAATGCTGTATTGTCAGAGACAATGGAGAAAATTAAGATTAAATCTTCGAGCCCTACAGTCATTTCATCAGGCCTTTTATGATTATTGCCATCTTACAACAGCCCAGTGATCATATCCAGCAGAAACACACACACTGCTCTTTAATCTCGATCAAGAGATGTCTGCATTTATTTAAATACAGACGTCTGTCGACAAGTGACAATATTCAGGCATTAACCGCATGCTGTTTGTGTTTGAAACCCAGAAACATTGACTAATCATTGAGCTGTGGGGAAAGTAGAGTGAAGGTATAACAGTCGCTGTGGATTTGATGTTAAAATATCTTTTTGAAAAATGCTGTATGTTGTTCTCTCCATGCCTCCACTTTTCTCTCTCTCTCTCTCTTTCTCTCTCTCTTTCTCTCTCTCTTTCTCTCTCTCTCTCTCTCTCTCTCTCTCTCTCTTTGCTCTTGGCCCCACCTCTTCATTTTCTGGTGATTTGCTCCTCCTGCCGCTTATGGAGGTTTAACTTATCTCTGATGGGCACTCCAGGTGTGGCTGATTAGCCAACCAGTTATGGGAGGTGGAAAAGAGACCCGTGACCACTGTTCTGTTTGTGTTTGAATGCAGGACAGAACTTATGTCCCCCCCCCAACCACCTTGTCAAAACTAAAACTAAAGGCTGTTTCTTCCTACAAATCTTCTCTTACTGCCGAGTATGAACACAGTTCCCTGGATTTACTTGTAGTTAATGTAGGCGCCAGGGAGGAGAGAGCGTTTCACAATTCAACAGTCAAAATTCCTCAGCCATTCTGGAGCCTCTCCAGAATTTTGACCCCTTGCACCTCATTATTATATTTCACTCCACATGTGTTGATGAATAAAAATTCTTGAATTTTATACAATCTGAATTTCCATTAAGCGTACTCATCCACTTACTGTAAATGTGCAGGTATTCAGCAGTATGTTGTGAATGTGATTTTGTAATGTGGAAATCAATGGCTTGCGCAGGCGCTCTGTCTCCAGCAATCTTCATGCGAATCAAGCTGCTGATTGGCCAGATCTTTGGAGGATGTGCTCAGGATGTAGATTAGCAAGTACGAAAGCTAAGTGTGGAATGCAAATGGAACACATTTTGATCAAAAGACTATATTCCCTTTCAGTACATTGAAATCCTGTGGAAAACTTTTTGGAGTTTTTGCACGAGGGAGCCTCATTAAAATTAACTTATACAGGGAAGACTTGATGTGATATTGGTGGCTTTGTGTCTGCATTGAGAGGGCTTTATTTTCATATCGCAAATGAAATATGACATAAATGTGAACACACTTTCACACAATCATAGCTAAAATAAATGGCTCATTTTGAAAGGAATTGTTTTTTTTTTTTTTGGGGGGGGGGGGGGGGGTTGGCTAACATATAAAAATACCAACCCAGTATCAGTATCACCCAGGGCCACCAGTTGAGGTTAGGTGGTTAGGTTTAGGCAACAAAGCTAATTAGTTAGGTTTAGGAAAAGATCATGATTTGGCTTAAAACAGCTATTTCCATTGCTTGGTCTCCCGTGTGAAAGTTACAGACTTGCTTGCTCTTTATACTACATTTTGTCCTTTTGCACAAAATAATACTTATTACACTGAGGGCCCGCTGACTCCATCATTTATACTAGAAAAATTAGGCCTACTTAAATCTGGTAGCCTATTGTCAATATGATCTCTGCAATAGCTGGCTGTTAACCAGCTGTCAGATGATGTTGTGCGCTAATTTGCTAACACGTGGTATTATGGCACAGCTATTTACATGTACAAGATTTGTACAAGAAGATGAGGTCAAGCTAAGCATAATTGACTTTGGATTGGTGCTATTTTTGGAGAAAAAAAGTTAGTCACCTATGTAGCTTGGTAGGCTGCTGTGGCTGGCTAGTGTTAGCATGTTTGCAGTCCGCTTGCTGACTACAGCAACTTTCCAACTAACGCCACAAGTCACCAACTTTTTTGAGAGATGGATTTTGCTGTGCATCTTCGGCTGTCAACATAATAACTTACAGTAAATCATTTAACAAGAAAAGACCAAAGTGAGCGCTATAGTCAAGGCTGTGATTCCTTATCGATGACAACAAGGCCTTGTGGGTAGTGAGACCTAATCATAACATTTCAAAATTTTATCCCACCACATCCAAATTTGCCTCCAGACATTTTAAAATGTTCTAACTGCAAACTTGGACCTGCAGCTTTTTTTGTTTTTTGTTTTTTTGATAGTGTCAGCTAAATGCCTAAAATGGAAATGGAATGTAAAATAGGAAAACAAGGGCTATATTAAAGCACAGAAGCCTGTCACAGCAGTGAAGGATGGTGTAAAAATGACGTTTTAATGCGAGGCCAGTGTGTGGGTGTGGGTTAGCTACCAGTGAAGAACAATGGAGGGTGTTTCCTGTTGGAATCAAATCACCTCTGCTACCAGTTTCCTCTGATTACTGAGGGAGTGTACATGCAGTGAGTGTGTGTGTGTGTGTGTGTGTGTGTGTGTGTGTGTGTGTGTGTGTGTGAGAAATAGACTGAAGCACTGCAGATGCCACACTTCAGTATTGGCTGGAAAGAGGTGCTTCACACTACCACAGTGGTTAGATTCATACAGTGGCTATATGTACTGAAGAGGCAGTGTGACCGTCTCAGCATTGAGATTCTTCCACATAAGGGCTGGTAGAGGTCATAAATCTATCAGCTTGCTCCCTGCCTTTGTGCGTAAATCCAACAGGTGCTCCCTACGTCTGTCCTGACATCATATCCCAAAGAACAGCAGCATCAGGCTGCACTCCAGCCAAAGAAAGCAGAGCAAAGACAATGTGAGAGTGAGAGGGGAAAACACATGTGGTGGATTGTCTCATTAGCAGCTTGATTCCACATGCAGGGTACCAAGATTATTTGAGTTAGTTTTAGTTGTAAGCGTGCGGAGATCCTCCTTGTTTTGGCGGTTTATTCGATACTTCAGAAAAGCAGCACAATCTGTGGTTGGGTAGATTAGGCTATTACTAAGAGATCATGCTTCTCTATTATAAACTGTCTGAAAACAGCAGGATTTGGTGTCCCATTATCTCACGTTTCATCAAATTCATGTTATATGGTTCAATATAGGTAAGTTAAACAGTATTAGGCAAGAAAAGTTAGTTACTAATACAAACGATGAAGTCTCCAATATATTCCCCAAAATATTCCCATTTGACTTAATAGATGTATTCAAAGTGCTTTTGGAGTGAAACAAATGTAAATATAACTTTGTTGGTAAGAGCACACCTCAGGGCACTGTAATCATTAAGGAAATTTGTGGCACAATGAACAAGCGATTTGTTTCTGGGGTGGATTTCGATCCAACAGCACAACCATGTGAAAGCTATTTAGCTGTATGTTTAAGCTCATTACTCCTGCACCAAAAAGTAAAATACTTTTCATTCATTGGATGAGTCTCAGTATACGTGACCTGTCCATTTCCACCTAAACCTGGGTACCCCTTTTAACATAATTTTTCAATGTGCAGGGCTCTGTGGTCAAGTTAGCAACAGTAAACATGCAAGATCTGAACAATCAGGACAATGATGAACATGCGGTTAACATCGTGAAATCCCATTTTGGTCAGATTTAGGCAATGGAAGTCAATCTACGTCAGTAACGTAGATAACAAATGTACATTATGTGACTTAAATGAAATCAATCTTCACTTTTGGTTTCTCACAGAACATGTGAAAGTCCTGTTCTTGACCCATCCAACCACTGCACCTTCCTCTAAATCTGGACTTTTTTATTTATGCTATGTCATTTGACATGGAGGGAGTGAGAATGAGCTGTTTATAGAAAAGTGATGCCAAGGGGTCCTGACCAATCGTCTGTATGTGATGAGTTGGGAGTCACAGTTGCTTGTGTCCAACAGTACAGTTGAGAGGCATGATCACAGATGCGGAGGCTGCTCTGTTTCTCCTTGACAGGCAAGTGGCATTAACATTGCTGCTATATGTATCGACAGCTTGTCTTCAGAACAACTCACTCTGACTCAAAGCAATTACCATATGTGCAATATGTTTAATTAGAGTTTCGTAATTCTGTTTTGGTGATGAAGCAAAATGCTTATGCGCCAACCACATTGAAAGTATACAAAATACGTGGCGTGATGCATTTAAAGGAATGCAGATTGGCCCATGATGAGCATAATGAGCAGCAGTTGTACCTTTATGTCTATATGTTCACCCGCAGTGTTATATTGAAGGCAGCGCTTCATCATGCTGTCAGAGCAAGAGCTTTAAACAAACTGCAGCACAAGCGACACAAAATGCTCAAAGCCAAACATAGTGAGGTACAAGTAAAACCAAACTTCTCACTGTATGAAAGGGCTCCTGGGCCAGAAAGTTCCCAAGATTAATCTGTTTACTTGTCACGTTATCAGAGTGGCCAATTGCATTCCAGTTTTAATTCCTCTCTCTCTCTTTGTGATAAACAGGTTTCAGGAGACCATAAGGAGATTTTCTGGCAAAAGGAAAGGGTTATATTTTAAAGCTATTGTTCACCAGCAAGGCAGCTGCCTCATATTGTTCTACTGTCAAGGGGGTTTGGCATCGTCAGCCCAGTGTTTAAATTCCTCCTTTGTGTTCTGCACAGGCCAGCAGAGGAAGTGTTTACATCTCCAGGACAGCTAGCTTTGTCTACCATATATAGTTTTTGTTACTTTTCCGGTTCTGTTTATCTAACTTCTCCTACCCTCTCTGACGCTTTTATGCCGTGATGTTTGTAAGATCAAATCAAATCAATAATAAACAAGTCAGAGAGGCCATTGCAAATCATATTTACAGACACATTAATACAAATGAAGCTTTTGTGGAGAATGAGCTCTTGAATTATATGTATGAATGAGATAAAAAGCCTTGGCTGCAGTAATTGCTGTTTACTGTTGGCAGCGACCAATTTTGTGGAGCAATCAACTTTTGTGATGATGCTTCATGAAAGTAACCCACTTGTTTGTTTACTGTCTGCAGGGGGTGTTCATCTCCACTGTGAAATGGCTTTGGCAAAGTGGTAATTAAGACAGGAGGTTTTGACTGAAGTCCAAGGGAGGGGACGGACAGACAAGGAAGATGGTGATGTCAACGGTCCAGCAGGGGCTGATGTTTATGACATAGCACGTCTCCCTGGAGAGACGCTAATGTGACGGTCAGTGCTAATGGAAACACTGAGGACATCGCTGCTTTTAGAGGGGGAAAAAACACATTCCTGCAGAGATTTTCCAGGAAGACAAATTATTTTCCACAGGTCTCATGGTCATAAGGGTCAGCAACGTCTTTCAACACAGTCACGACATTTGGTCCTTAGAATGATCCCTTAAAGGACTTGAAAATGTTTTTGAATTGAATGGCTCTGCTAATTTCTTATTCACCGTGGTAGTATGACTCATGTCTTTTGTCTCTGCACTTAATTCATTGACATCACCTGTTATTTAAACAGCATGATGTCAGTGTAATGACGTTTTTAAAGATTCAGAACTGAGAATTAAAGGAAATCGTCTTCCGAAGTAGCGACGCTCTGGCTCAGAATGAAAATGCATTGCTTTTTGTGCTTTTTGTGCCACGCTAGCAGTGTGGCATCATGGATGACAAAGTTGGTCTGTCAGCTGGTTGGTCAGATGATCTGTGAGTCTGACTAAAGTATCTCAACAACTACAGGATGGACTGATATCACATTTTCTACAGGCAATCACACCCAGAGGATGTATTCTGATGATCCTATTGTGCTTCCCTGACTTTTCTCTCTAGCGCCACCATGAAAATGACATTTGTGTTGAATACCTCACAAGTATTTGATGGATTGCCATGAAATTTGATACCGATATTCATGGTCTTGACAGGATGAGTTGTTGATCCCCTGACTTTTTCATCTAGCTACATCATCGGGTCAAAATTGATTAGTATGTACTCAAAAGCTGGGTCTATGTGAAGCCTCACAGAACTGCTAGCATGGCTGCAGACTTTCATTCTTGTTTTTGAGGGAACAGAATGATGCTAATGTAAATGTTTCTTGAGCTTACTATGTAATTACATTAATAGATTCAACAGTAGCCCCAAAAATGTATTTGTCTAACAGTCAACCAGCCACCAATGGCCGCCAGCGGCCATTAAATCTCCACCTTGTTTCACTACTTTCAACTTGGACTCCACCCAAAGCCGCTTATCTCTCATATGCAATTTTCCAGCCTGAACTTCTTGTTCTTCTGAGGTAATTTAATTCCCTGTTGTAGTAAGATAATGTTCAGCCCATTGTGTCAAAGAAGCATGTCAGGCCTGATGCAGGAAATGCCTGACCGAAATAGGTGAATATGAAGGGGGATTTCACACTGTTCCATTTCCTCTGTAACCAAATGCAATAAATATGTAGCTTCAGCTATGAAAGAGCACATGCCAGCTAGAGGGACAGAGGATGTAAATCAGGAATTTTAAGGGTAAAGATCATCAATAAATTATCACAAGTTCATGACCTTTCTCAAACACAATGGACATTTAATTGACACAGTGTAATTGTCATTTTATGTTAGATAAGAGAAGAGTGAATGACATCAACAGGAGTCTCAGAAACTTTCAGCCCTGTAAAAATGCTGAAATGATGCTTACGTACTGTAACTACTACATACTGTATCTGTCTTAAAATGCAAAAAATAGATTAATAAGTGTTTTTATGGGAGCTAATTCTGCTTGTGAACAAAAGCACATTTTGTTCAACTTTCTTCATTTTTGAGGCCTTTGAAAAATTAAGTGAGTATAAGTGACTATATGAGTTCTTGATGAATGCATCCGCCAGTAAGATCTTTGGTGCACAATTACTCTGCAGTAATTCATTATACCACAGTAAGAGTGTAATACTTTTCAAATGCATTACAGAAATTAGTTACTGGGTCTGATTTGCCCAAATGTTTCTGACCTATTTAAGAGTAATATTATTAAAGACCATGACACTCAAACCAACACCACTAACCCAAACAAATATCAACTAACCCATAAACCAGATGACAACCAACAGAAATCTCATTATAAACCCAAAACAAACCCAAAACCTCAGATTGTTCACCTTCCATAGCAAAGGCAAAGTAGCACCTTGTTGTAGCTCGTCACATGACTGAAACATTAATAAAATCATTGTTTCATCTTGACTTGGACATCTCTATATATTTTTTTATGTATACTGTACATACTAAAGTTTGCACTTGGTCCAGATCTCTTTATTGCCTTTCTAAACGAGGGTAATGTGCATTACAGCACAGACAAAGACACAGTGATATGAGAAGAAAGTCAAATGGCGTCAAGCTGCTGTCCACAAACAGACTTTGATATTTTGTTAGTTTTTTCTTTTCAGAACCTCACTGATGGAGATAAACTATGAAACATAAACATGAACCAAGCCTTTGGTCTCAAGCTCCTTTTTATTGTCTGTTATTAAATCAGGTTTGCATTAGAGTAACCTTCATGTCCTGTCAATCGCCTGACACTCACAAGAAGAAAATCCTAACATTTCACATGTAGCATAAGTTTGTTCAGTGAGGTGAAACAATTGCAGTGAAAGCTCATTTTCATAAAGTGTTTGCAGAGCAAAAGCTAAACATGAAGCTTCAAGAAAACACTGTGCTCATTATATTAAATCCCAAAGAAAGAGTTGAAAGAGAGTTTTTCTTTTTAGCAGTTTAGCTCAGATGAAAGATGGTGTGTAGACTTGTGTGCCAAAATACTTCACTGTATGTATTGTTTATGAAAAAGCAGACATTAGTTAAAAGCGAGCATTGATAGATGTGTGTTACTCTGCAAATTATCATCAAACATGAATTTTCACTGGATGTTTGTGTTGTTGATCATCTTCTAAAAGCATCCATCATAATAAGAGTTTTCATAGCTTTCATCATAATAATTTCATTCTCATAACGAATCATTTTGAAGTATATTTTGAGAGCAACACCAGCCTTGGGGTTAGTTTTAGTTGTGCAAATTAAATTTTTCCCCGTGGGTTCAGCCTCAGTTTAGTTTAGGCTGGGCCATGTGCTCAGACAAGAGCCTTTGAGACACTTTTGAGGCTACTGTGGCCACTCAGTGAAAGTTTGCAGTGTGGTTGTGTGTGAGTGAGGGGGAGAATAAAGATGCAGGAGAGAGCAACATTTCAGAGCTGAATCAAAGGACTGCTGTATCTCTGCATCTCATTGTCTGTGGAAAACATTTGTGTGCTTTAACAGGGAAGAAAGACTGTATAGGCTGCTGTGTAGTGCCTAAGTGTGTGTGGATGTCTGTGTGATGGTTGAACTGCCTGATTTACAGTGCTCCCCTCCAGACAACATATAGCCAGGCTCCATTGTGAGCGCTGACCTCTTTCTCTGCACAAACACACCACTTCCCTCGTTTCCTGTGCCGCCTGCTTCCAGTCTCAAGGTGTGTGGCCACAGGGTCTGATTATTATTATTTTTTTTTGAATCAGCCTATATGCAGAGAGAGTTTGCAGTTTTTAAGTTTTCCTTGAGAAAATATGAAACTATGAAAAGGCCGTTTGTCCATCGATATACAAACAAATGGTTTATAGAAAAAAATCTGCATTATTTTGTTCCCTACTGCTTGATGGCCTGACATTTAATGTGTTCCCTGAAGATTGCAATGAAATTTGGTTCAGACATTGATGTTCCCTGTCAGGATGAATTGTAACTTAACTTTTCATCTAACCACACCATCAACTGTACTTGTGCTGGGTGCTAATTGGATAAAATGAGCATGCTAACACGCAAAAGCAAGATGGTAGCTGCTTAGACTTGAGTATGTCATCGTGAGCATGCAGTGTTCAGACACACACTGTTCATTAGCATGGCTGGACTCTTGAGTAACACCATCATACTCAGGGATTTGGGGGAGGTTCCTGCACACTAAGTTTATCCTTCTTCCAGAGAATGCAACTCGTATTCATTGATTATGAAGACTACGCAGTGTGTTGGCAGTTATGTTGGCATATTACGTCAACTGCTTTGTTAATCCATATATTACTATAGAGACTATAGTAGAGCACAAAGTACAAATGGCTGCACATGTAGTGAGACATGGAGAGCTTATTATCAGCCTACAGAATCATAATGCTGCGGTTGCACCTACCTGACAGTCAGGCTGGGATGAAAAATAACTAAATGATTAGAATGCCTTGACTCTGAGAGGAAGACCCCTCTCACTTGGCAAAAAAAGTGAGTCAGAATTGGTCCCAAATAAGTCAGGTTAACTATCATTATGCAGTGTGTTTCCCAGAAGGTCGTATTTTTAAATGCAGGGCTGGGAGCTGTAAAATGATGGTGACTCATTTTTCTGCGATGTTTTAAATATATTAACATATAATTGTTTTGAGTGTGTGACCCACCAGGGTTTCATGGGAAAAACAATGAAATCTGTTTGAAGTAAAAGATTAAACCTTCCTACTTTCTGGCATTCACTGTACTTTCCCATCGATTGAGCACATCTCTAGAAAATAATAAACCATAAAAGGGACTATGCACAAACGCTTGTGAGTACAGCTCTGTAGGCAGCTCATTTGGTGTCTTTCACATTCCTCCCACAAGGCTGAAGCTGCTGCCCTGAAAGCCCTTTTTGACAGAGGAAGCATCACAGGAAGCCACTGCCCATGAGTGCATAGGAGTGACTGGAAAGAGACCCCGGCCCACCAGGCCGGGCCAGGCCAGGCCAGGCCAGGCCATGCCCTGCTCCGTCATACATCCAGAGCCAGAGGAATGCAGCTCTCTTTGTGTCAGCGTCAACACAGCCTCAATCTCTGCTGTAAATCCAATGCAGCCTCTCTGCCTGATATAGAGACAGAAAAGCAGAGTCTGCCAGAAAAGAAACAAAAAAAAAGAAAAACAGATTGTCTGGACTCGACTTTTTATTTGAAATTGAAATGAATTGCGGCACATCTCACCTCGTTTCTAGGAAACTGACTTTAGAAAATATTACATTTTTATGATAAACAGGTCTATGCTTGAAAAACAAAGCTGACGGCAGGCGGCGTGGAGAAACTTTTGCTTCGGTGGATGTAACTTGAAAGACGGCTGCTGAGTGTTTTCCATGGGGACGTTTGCACCTTCTTAAAATCCAGAGAGGGTTAACCGCCAAGGAGCTGCATGCTTTCAGTTACCATGGCAACAAGCGGTGAAAGACACAGTGGGTGTGTGTGCTTTTTGTTTGCTTGTGCACGTAGCGGTCCACCCATGTGTGTGTGTGTACAGTATGTGTTTACTGTACAGCCCCAAATCATACTAATCTCACAAACAGACCGGGGTCTTCAAAGTGCCAGCTCTGGAGGGGAAATGCGTCTGGATTAGTGCTGTCATCTAGCCTCGACATGGCACAGGAAACAAGAGAGCCTCTGCCCACCATCAAAGGCGCAGCAGATCTAACGCAGAGCATGTCGGCCTTCAGTAGTCTGCCACTTCAAACCCTCTCCGAGCCGAGCTTTTTCTTCAAAGTCTCTTCTCTCCCCAGAGAAATATTTGAATGTCGCAGCACTCAAGACGAGCAATGATCTCGCAGCATTTGTATGGCCAAGTTGCTGTCAAGATGTTTTGTTTGTTTTCTTTTTTGCTGCATCGTATTTCCTACAATATGAAAGAGGTGTCTTTGTATGCTCATGTTGTTGTAGGAGCAGAGAAGATATGCAGGGGAGGAACATCTAAAACTCCACCAGGGCTGAAATTTGAAGGTGAATTCCTGCCTGAATTTCTGAACACAGTGTCTCCATTTGTCCTCCACACATGAGCTTAGTAAGACTTTGAACATGTTCTTTTGTTGTCTGACTTGGCTGTGAAGGTTGATGTAAAATCATTAAGATCTCACAAAAGCATAAACACGAGTAAATACAGTTAGAAAAGCAGGGCTGGGCATCGTTTGATGTGTTAATACAATACTTTTTACGGCACCTTCGTTTGATTTCTTTTTTTAACACTGGTTTAAATGTACCACATCCAGCTGTGCAAGAACTTTGTCTGCATAAAACGGTTAAACATGAATTTAAACGAGGAACTATCTGGTCAAATAATAAAAAAGATACCAAATCTGAGCAGACATTAGCTGTCCTTGATGCAAATGACGTACTCTATCTGGGACCAAATGTTTGTTTGATACCTTGTCATACACCAAAAAAATGACCCCAACATCAGTCCAGCATCAGGTGATTAAAAACTGGTGTGTAGTTAGTAGTCCTAACTCCCCTTGTTATAATTTTGTTCTACTGGATCTTAAGGGCAATTAATGATTATATTTACCTTTTGAGGATCTGCTTTTTAAATGAAAGTCCAGGAGACAGACCGGACTTACTGCTGTGATCTTATTAGCTGGATTAACCTGACTGCACAGACTCTTCAACAACGATATGATAATATAAAACCAACACTAATTGAATGAAAAGTAGACTCATCACAGCTGCTTCCACAGGAGGAAAAAAAACTGTTGCTCTTGGAGATACTGTAGTATGTGTACTGTTTTTTATGGAGAATAATTTGTGCAGAATGTCATGTGTAGTCTACATGCATGTGGCAGTTTTCTCTTTCTCCTGGTGCCCGGTGAATTTATCCCTTTACGAATCATGTCTAATGACATGCTGGAAATCCATAAACCGTGTGAAGACAGACCTAATCATGAATCCTATGCTGGAGAATGAAGGTGAGGACGGAGAGGACCTCAGAGGAAGTCTTGAGGAGTGTAGAGGTCAAGCTGCAGGTTTGTGAAGCGACATAAACAAATTCCATGTTTACTTAAGTAGCTAATCAGAGCTCCACAGTCAGAGGCAATCAGAGAGAGATGGGAAGCAGCAGTCAGGTCCTCGACCTCCGCAGGTACAGCAACGTTCAAACGCCATCAAGTACCATCATCCTCACATGGCCCACTGAGCATAAAATGGACTTGGAGAAAGTACCTGTGTGTTTCATGGGAATGAAAAAGAGTTTGACAATGAGGTTCGCTGTGTGAATCATTTCATTTCCTGCATTGTTGTGAATACATGGGCTCGTCTAACAAGATTTTCCCTTTTGTGCTGAATAAATTAAAACAGTGAAATAAATAAGAATCCCTTTTAATTTTTAATGATCCAAGAGTGCTCTGATTTGAGTGAAGCTGGAAGACTCACAAGAGACAGAGGGAAAGGTCTGAAATTGGTGGTGCAGAGGCCGAGATCTCCTGGAGTTCAGTGCCAAATATTGATCAGGCTCCACTAGATCCTACATTCATGTCTGTCAACCTCCACATCTCCAGTTTGTACACAGACAAATTTCTAATGGAGTCTCGAAGCTGAGATAACCTGTCAGACCTGACAAAGCTCCTCCAGAGCCACACAAGACATCATACTGTGCGACTGTTCTCACAGGCTGACTTCTACTCAAATACACTGAATTAGATATGTGTAAAATTCGCCATTAAGACTTTCTGGATGCTATCTGTAGGAGGCACAGTGTGTAATTTGATGGAGAGGCAGGGAGACACGGTACCCTTAATTTCAGGCAAATCATTTGACCCCAAGTAAATGTATATGATGTTGAGAGTCCATGTTTGTCATGATTCTGGTGAAAGTTATCATGCATGTGAACTCAAAACCTCCTTCTGTGTGAGAGCTGATCAGAAATGGCACAAGAGGTGTCAGGCCCGAACTCACACAGGACTCAGACGCAGAGGATGTCAGTGAGCAGACGTTTATTATATCAAGACACCCCAATGCAGAGCAAACAAAGAGGGCTATGAAAACTTAGCTATGAAAAACTCGACTCTAGTGAAAACAAAAATCACTCTCAAGGAGGAAAATACCAGATACGCAGATCTATCAAATTTATCAAAATCAAAATCACTCTTCTCAGAGGGAACTCAAAAGGCTATAAAACTATAAACTAAAGTCACTCCGAATGGAGGTAGGGCAGTCAAGGAAAAAGGAAAGGACAGGATTGAAACAAAAAAACTCTCCTAAAAGATGGAGGCTAGACTTAATACTACTATTTACTATATGAACAAAAAAAATCACTCCAAAGGGAGGCTAACCAAGAAAGCAAAAGATTCTAACAACTATAAATACAAAACTTAACTACAAAAGTTACAACCAAAAATCACTCTGACGAGGAATCAAGACTTACTAGACAGACTGTGGCTGTGGACTATGATGCAGGCTTTGGTGATCGGACAAGAGACGAAACACTTCGGCACAAGACAAAGGGAAACGCAGACTATTTAAACACATGAGGGTAATGGGGAACAGGTGGACACAATCAGGAATCAGGGATGACAAACGGGTGACACAAGAGGAAGGGCAAGTGACCTGAAACGAGAGGAGAGTTAGACTTTCAAAATAATACAGGAAATGACAAGACAATAACCCAAGACAGGACGACCTCACCGCAGTGTGACATGGTGAAACTAAACTAGCCATCCATGTAACCAGGAAGAACAAACTGGAGGATAAACCAGGTCAGGAGGCAGCCTCAGTTTTCTGCTACAATGTCAGATGTTGACTAAGACTGGAATTCAGTTTTTATAAAATGACAAAAGATTTTGAAAAATTTAAAAACATCTGGTGTAACAACAACATCCTCTGCACTGTAGTTGAAAATTTGCAAATTTTCTGGTTGGTTAAATCTTTCATTGATGTATCCTTTTCATTTATTAATGATTTTTGTAATTTAAGCACTTAAGCACGTTCCTAATGACATATGTGCAAAATGATGTTGTTAATGTGATTAAAGTGTGTTTGTAAAAATGAAAAAAAAAATTTGTTGATTCTTCTTCTTGACCGACTCTGTCAATCTTGTAATGAGTCCTTGTGCTTTCAGTAAACTATATAACCTCTTCGTCCTCTCCACCGTGCTCTCACACTCACACATCTTTCGTCGTGTTCTCTGCAGCCCTGCAGACACAGCCTTCTTTTTTGGCCAGCTGGATGTTTTCCTATGACTAAAAATTGAATAATTCAAGTAACTTTGACCGATTCTTAATCTACTCATAATTACTTGCACTTTTCTGAGGGATCCACAACTTCTAACACCTCATATTTTATTTTAAACTTCATGTAATGTCTTTATTTGTCACACTACTCACACTTTTCATTATTCCACTCCAAACTATGCCTTTCCCCCCTCTGATTTAGAAAATTTATCATAATTCCCACATATTCTCTCCTGAACACCTGTGATTCCCTGGGATTTCTGACTGGCT
>JBBMOE010000002.1:19207278-19400272 GCA_037975065.1 Chaetodon trifasciatus
AGACTATTTAAACACATGAGGGTAATGGGGAACAGGTGGACACAATCAGGAATCAGGGATGACAAACGGGTGACACAAGAGGAAGGGCAAGTGACCTGAAACGAGAGGAGAGTTAGACTTTCAAAATAACACAGGAAATGACAAGACAATAACCCAAGACAGGACGACCTCACCGCAGTGTGACAAGAGGCAACTTTACGCAGCAAAAACCGGGTATTTGAGTGCAAAAATTAAATGAAAAGAGAAGGATGGCTCTTGCCTGCGGTGGATGTGAACAATCATGTGACTCGTGCTGGTTGAGTGCTCAGGTGCCCTGTCTTTTTTTTGTCCTACGTAAATATATAACAGCAAAGGTGACCTTCTAAAGGTGAAGAGGACTAAATGGTTAACCTATAAACTTGGAGGGAATGGAGCCATCATTTGGAATTTTGTACAATAAAAGTCCACACAAATGACTGACTGTATTGGTATCTGTGCTGCAGCTTTTAAGAGTTCACAGAAAATACCAAAGTTTTTACAAATCTGAGCACATGGAAATAAAGTTGTTGCTTGCACTAAAAAACTAACAAAAATGCATTTTAGTGCAACCTTGAAGTGGAAGGAAGTTGTTTTTCATGCAATCAATTGGCCAGTTGTTTCATCTTGCGAGATTTCTTTAAATGATTGTTGCCTTGTCCTCTTTGGAGAATTGGTGATGGCTGTGTTTCACGCTGAGCAGCAAGGCGATAAAAGCTTCCTCTTTATTCTTGGAGCAATTTTCACTGGACATTAATGTAAAGTTATTTAACCAGAGACACTGCGGCTCTGTTTGGCATCACCCATTAAGCTTTAATTCCTCCCTTCTGATTTTCTCTGCCTCCAGTTCAGCTTGGTCTCAAAAGTTTTTATGTATTTATACAAAAAACCTTCGAACATCCGTCTGTGTCTAAGTATCTTTCCTTGCTGTGTTTCTGCCTTCAGACTGAGATCATCTCTCCTGTCTGCCTCTGTCTTTGTCTGACTGTCTGTCTGTCTCAGCGGCGACACCTGTCTCCACCTTTTTCTAATGAAAGGTTGTGTGACAGAGGAGCATCAGAGAACACCTGTGGAAGAGCAAACAGCGTCAGCCATGACAGCAGTGCTAATAAAGAGGAAAATTAACATCTCGGCCAAAAATCAAATGTGTTTACTTGAGTAGGTAGGGAGGGAGTTACTCGTATTTAAGAGTGAGTGTTTGAAGTGTGTGTGTGTGCACGGAAAGCATCAATTCTGACACTGATTTTAATCGGAATTGGTAAACACCTTATGTTGTGCACAATAATGTTAGAAACCACATGACCTAGATCATATTTCTAAAATTTCCCGTTTTTAAAACAGCACCGAGGAGCTTTCTCACCATCTACAACACACACACACCTACACACACCTACTCTCACTTTCCCTGTTTGCCCTCTTGTTGCTGGCTGGCAGCGTGGGCCGTTTATGGCTCCTCTGGCTCTTTTATCAAATGATTCATGCCTCTTGGATGGGATGGCACTCCAAATGTGCTTTGATTGAAGCAATTAAGCTCAAGGCCCTTGAACTACTTTTACAAGTCCCGACTTGTCCGGCTTGAAGGCAAAGGTGACTGGGATTGGCTGACAGGGCGGTTGCATGAATGTCATTTATTGTCACAGATGATTTTGACCCATTTAAACAGAACTCACTGCCAAGAAATTCAGGGTTGCTTTCTGAGTTTAGTGGCAGGGAGATGAAAGTTACACAAGTTGATGCAACAAGGAGTAGAAAGATTGATTTTAGCTTTCAGCGTAATCATAAAATAATCACACATAATCACAAAGTTCACTGTTGGGCGTGTTGTGGGAACTCCACCAAAACAGACGCGGGACAGGATTTTGGCACATGCATAAGCTGATGCATGTTGCTCCTGAAACACATAATGTGTGAAGACACAAAGGAGTGTTTGCAGCTCCACTGCTGTGGCACTGAACGCAGGCTGACAGTGTGGAAAGGTGTTTTGTGTCACCTTCATCCACAACCCTCAAACATTTTTACAGACAGCGGTCAGCAGTTATCCAGATGTCATTCAGCTTTTTCTGATGTTTCACTGACAGTGCTACTGTAGTGACTGATAAAACAAATTAATTCAGACTGAGTCCAAAACTCAAATAATGAATCTCCTTTCACTAATCAGAGTTTGCAAATTGCTTTTCAGACTCCAATGTGATTGGTTGACCAATTGTTGGCTATTTGAGCTTAATGTACTTAATATCTGAGTGTTTTTTTCTCCTCCTCAGACATTTGATAGTAAATATCCAGTAATGGACACATAACTTGACAGAGACTAGTAGCTCCAATTATCATTAATTATGTCCTAAAACCAACAGATGTGTCCTAAGACATAACATCCATAAGGTCAGGCAAAATATTTTCTTTTCAATGCTGATAAGCGGATTAAAAAAATCTCCTAAATGGTGCGAGATGGTGTTAACTAAGGGATGCTGAAATCTGTTCATTTCCAATTAGCTCTTGTCCCTCGCTGATGGTGGAAGCAGCTCAACCAGATCAAGCACATTATTCCACACAGCGGCCTTCACGTCATGTCTTCCTGACTCTTATCTGACTGCTTCCCACAAAGGTCTGTGCACAAAGATACGGGTACAGCAAAGGTTGAGAAAATAACAAGATTCATAAATCACTTTGAGACAAGCAGTATGTGCTCCGTATGCTGTGTTCAGTTTGCAGCATATTAAATTATTTCTCTGGGTAAAAGCATATCCTGTTTAAAACTTCAGCTCTTCCTCCTCAGCGCTGGAACCACAGCTGATAACAAATTATGGTTTACTCAAGCTGGCCGGTCACTGTAACTGGGAGGGCTGAACAGAGACAGGTTTGCAGTCACCCTAATTGTCATTTTGGTCTGTGTAATTATTGTTGTCGGCAAACACACTCGGGAGCTGGCAAGTCTTTGAATTGCTGATCTGCAGCAGAGAGAAAAGGTAAACATTACCTGAGACGTGGAAGTGAAGTCACACTACAGGAAGGAAGCACCAGTTTCTCCTGTTTTTGTTATAAGAGCAGAGAAAAGCAATGATTTTTACTGGTTTTGCAAATACTATCTATGATTTGAAGATGAAGTTTTTCTATTACAGGCCCAGAATATTCCAAAGGCTCTGTGACACAGAATGGTGGAGAATTTTCTTCCTGTTTCAGGACTGTTTCTGAGGCCTTTAAAATCTGCCAAGGACTGTAAATATACACCCTGTGTTTTGTTCAACTTCTTTTGGTGCCTCAGCTGTCTCACCAGCGTCTAATCTGAGAAAAAGCACAGGGAGATCCTTCGTAAAAACCACAGCCAAAATCAGTTCACTTCATTATTTACTGTCATTTGAGAACAGCAGGTGCCTTGACATGTCTGCCAATAAAATAATGAGGTGAGCTGAGTTTCTCTCTGGTTTTTAAGGCCTCCCTGTGCTCCGCCCTCCCCAACCTGTCAAGAATAAAACTCTGAATCGCTAATACTCTATTAAAAAGGTAGCGGTCCTGTTTAAGAATATTGTTCTCCACATGCAGAAAGAGCTCAAAGGCCGAGTGTCCAGCTGTACATGCAGTGAATGCAAGAAGAAGAATGTTCAGGCACTCTTAGACAAAGCCAATATTAAAAAACCTCATTTAACTGCAAACATTACGGGTTCAAAGCTCTGAAAAGACCGATAGCATCAGCCTTTAAATACTGGTGAAATAATTCTTTTTGCAGCTCAAACTTTGTTAAAGGCTGTTTAAAATGGGACAGAGCCCTCTGCATCCACCTGGACGTTTGAACAACAGACTCAACATTCCTCTCCTTAAAAGTCTGATTTCCATTAGAATATAAATTCCAGCTTGGTGTGTTCCCATCGGTGAAACAGAATAAGCGATAAGTGCCGTAATAAACCTCTGTTCCATCAACAAGCGCGAGGCGCCGGTGCGAGCACATTGTAAGATCTCTGGCCTTTCACGCTTGGTGGAGTTACTTAGTGGCTTGAAGCAGTGAAGGAGGAGGGGGTGGGGGTTAAGCAATTAGTGTGTGAAATAGATACCCTCTGCTTTTCCAGCAGCCTGCCCCGCTCTGCCCCGAGTACAAAGTGTTAGTCTGTCAGCAGTACCTTGACGAGAGGAGAGTGCTCACTGTTGTTTGTGCTTGCCTGGCGACCATCTTGTTTGATTATATGCTGCAGTGACTGGAAGGGGGGGCTCTGTGCTGCCTGTGTCATTTCTCTCCGATGACTCAGAGCTTTGAGGAATCTATGAAAGTCAATTCTGTGTTTCTGGCACCGTTTTTTTCTTGTGGTTTTAGCATTGACACCCTCTAGAACAGCAGCACTGTAGCTAAGCTGTATTTAACAACTGAAATCCTCAATGCTCGGCACCAACAAACTCAACGACGGAGTCATTACTCTGTGATATTAACAGTATTAGTGTTTATTATGGAAGCTGAAATGTACACTTCACTTAATCATAGCTTTTACACAGATATAGCCCAGATATTTGTGTTATTTTGGCCTTGAATATGATGCATTTGATCAAACCAGTGGCAGATGAGCCTCAGAGGGGAACGGTTATAATAAAATCTCATCAGTAAAATACAATCACATGATAAATAAATATAACTTTCTTTCTTTCTTTTTCTTTCTTTCTTTCTTTCTTTCTTTCTTTCTTTCTTTCTTTCTTTCTTTCTTTCTTTCTTTCTTTCTTTCTTTCTTTCTAACCAAGCAGGCTTTACAAATTGTGCCTGTGTCACAACAACAATCATTTACAGCAGTTACAGCAGTGTATTTACGGTGTAGTCGAGAGGAATATTACATTTTAAACAATTCTTAAATTCTACATCTGAAACAGTTAGCTATTTGTTTTAATATAAAACACTGTTAATAGACTTACAAGTGTGTACAAAGAAGTGCAGCTTAATAAATAGCTTGAGAACTTTAAGATGGGAAAGAAGCATACATTCACCATTATTAAGAAATTCAACAAAAAAAACACTCACTAAGCCTGGTACACCATAGAAATGGCTGTGCTAAAGGAATATTCATAGCTTCTTAAAGGGGCAAAAATGTACACTGAAAAGTCTGAAAACCCAGTGCGACAAACAGTGATGAACTGTAGCTGGTGTATATGTTGCTCCAGTTTTGTGCATCTATTAACATTCGAGTCCCAGACCTAAGCATCTCTCTGCCCGGTCTAATTTATCATAGTCCATCCTAACATATTCACATTTTTTTTGTCTAAAATGTAAAGTCACTCAAATTATCATCCAAATAATTTCTGATTATTTTCTGCTGCTCAAGTAATTGTTTCAGCTCCAGTTAAAGACCTTAATGCTTCATAAAAGATCTCCAGGGATTTATCCTTCAGAAAAAACGATGCTCAGCTCCGTGACTCAAACGTGAGGACAACACATGACAGGCGCAAAGTGAGGCTGGTGTGTACAGAACATTAAATTGCAGGGTCAGCTGGGTTGTTCAAACATCTGTGTCGAGTGGGGGAGGGAAGTCGAGACATGGTGACAGCGAGTCCTGGCTGTGTGTGGAGCTAATCCCAGTGTCTGAGTCTGTGTCTGTAGCGTCTAGAGGGGACAGGCTGTGTTTGAGTTTCACTGTCTGTGAGACGTCGCACTGAGTGTCACTTTTCAAAGGGACAGGACTGGACTGCTCCTCTTCTTCTACGTCACCAATTTGTAATGAGCTCAGGTGGGCAGCAAGCTGCCAGCACTCCTTGTCCTTGGAGACCAGTGTAGCGTCATAGTACTTTAGCTGCTTGTCTATTTCTGCAGCTTGGTTGTGAATTGACACACCAGTGAAGAGGCTGTGCTTCAGTTCGTCCTGCAACCTCTCCAGTTCAGCAGTGTAGAACAATTCGTCTGTCTCCACAGGGATCGAGGAAGCGGCAGCGGCTCCTTCCTGTTCATTTTTCTCATACTGGCTTATAGGGAAGTTGGCCCTCCTCAGCTCAGCGTCAATATCCTGGGACAGCTGGAGGATGAGCTCTTGGTGCCTCTGAACCTGCAGCTCAAGCTGTTTGACTCCATCACTCGTGTACAGGTACTCCTGCAGCTGCTCATCGCTGCACACCTCCAAACTTAAGCCAGAAGCCTGACCAAGTGGATGCTCAGACTCAGATTCCTCCTGCTGTTGCAGATCAAACCGCTTGATCTCCAAGTCCAGATCCCTCATGCGCTGGATCTGCTCTCGGATGGTGTGGTCCTGGTTGAGAATAAGCTGCACCATCCGGTCAATCTCGTCAGCACCTGGGGAGCTCTTGCTCTCCTTGTGAAGCTTTTCCAGCTTCCGGAAAGCTTTCTTCACCATACGCTTTTGCCTCTCCACCGGCAGTGACTGGGTGTACTGAGTGCGAATGTGCTCCCCTCGCTTTGGCTTGGCCCCCTTGGACTTTCCACCCTTCTTGGTGGGCTGAGGCACAAAATCGCTGGTTTTGACCAGAATGAACTGGATGAAGGGTCTCTGGTCACCCCAAGCATACCAGAGTCTCAGGATTCTGGTGAGAGGAGGCAAGGCTCTCTCAAAACCCTTCCAGCGCTCAACGAGACAGAAGTCTTTGGGTTCCCCATGCAGGAGCCGCTTGCTCTCTGGGATTGACTTGTGGTCATCCAGTAAGGCCTGAATCATATCTGCACATGTTGTGTGCTTTGTTACTCCACAGACAGCTTTCTCCTCGTTGCAGACAGTAACCTGAATCTCCTTTCCCACCACAGGCTCGACATCTTTTGTCCTAGGAAAGAAACAGAAAAACAAAACTTATATAGTAGCTATGGCCTTAGAATGAAACATATGGAAGTCTTATCCTCTTAACATACAGGCTTCACCTGAAGTTGCTTTAAGATTGTTGTTTTGTGCATCATTTTATGCACATTTTACCCAAATTCAGACTCTTATTCTTGGTATCTTTAGAAACTTTTGAATCTCAATAAGAATTTCAAAAAATATTCTGTGGGTTTTAACAATGTTTGGCCGCACAGCATCAGTCTGTAATTGTGCTTATTTGTTAAAGGTTAGAACAATGCAAACACACATCCACAACATGATCTTGTGGGCCATTTTTAGTCGTACTATTGATGTGGCTCCATGAATGGCAATGTTGGTCAGTCAGTCATTTGGTCCACCATTGTGATCCAGACTGACATATCTAACAACCACTGGACATACTGTACATGGTCCCTGTAGGATAAAGCCTACTGACTTCAGTAATGCCCCGGTTTTACTTCCAGTACCACCATGAGCTTGACATTTGTGTTTTTCAATGAAGTGTCATGCCAACTTCTGGATAGATTATCAAGAAATTTGGTGATGTACCCCTTTGAATTGTAGCAACTTTAGTGTTCCTCTGGCTTTTCAAATCATTTAAAAAGTTATTTTCATGTTAATATGTTCGGAAGGCTTTCTGGCAGAAAGATTTCTACCAGAAAGTGCTTCCTGGCCTGCTTGCTTCAGGGCTTTCTGCCAGAAAGCTCATTCTGGCCCGCTTCCTTCTGGACTTTCTGCCAGAAAGCACATTCTGGCCTGCTTCCTCCAGATTTTCTGCAAGAAAGTGCTTTATGGCCAGCTTCATTCTGGAATTTCTGCCAGAAAGTGCATGAAACTTCTGCGTGACCTGCCATCGTCAGGTCAAAATTCCCATCAGCCTGAGCTGTATTTTGGGTTTTGTGCTAATTAGCAAAGTTAGCGCACCAACACCGGCACACCGATGTCACTATTTCCATACCATTTTAATAAACCATGTTTGCAAAAAGTTTTCTTCAAATGTGTCACTATCCTCTTTACATCAGCAGTTGCAGATCTGCAAGCACATATTCTCTCATTCATGATGTTCTAAGAAGTGTATTTTTAAAATAGACCCTACTTTGATGGTTTTCCATAAGGTCAGTGAGCGGAAAACTGCATTCACTCATTTTGTGCTCCCTGGCTTGATTCTATTAGACTGTTACTCATCGTCTTACTCATCAGAGATGATCACTTAATGGTTTGGTTCTGAGCTATTTAACCCCAAGGCCCTCATTACCTTTTTGCCAGGACTGTAAAACTTGCTCAAAAATTGACCTCTGATGGGTTGATGATATCCATTTTTTATGTGCTTAATGGACCACCGGTAATATCCAGGACCTAATATCCAGTCATTAAATGATAGGCACCGACAACGCAGACATACACAACATGAACAAGTAATCAAATAAGTAGATAACATTGCCAGACGTTTCAATCTGATTTCAAGATAAAGAATGATGTATCATGTAATCATTTATATGAAAGATAAAATGTTTGGATATTCTACAATTGATTTGATTAATTAAATCTGATGTACTATAGCCAAGTTTCTGTCTCAGTGGATAACTCATATTTGAAGTTAAAGCCTCCACTGAATGCAAAAAAATAAGCGACATATAATACTACTGTCATACTAGGTCAGTCTAATGGAAACCTGAGAAATATTATCCATTCACCAAGAGACAAGAACTGCAGCTTCTCCTTGAACACTGAACTGCAGACTGATTTTGGGGTTGAGGGAATGTTTGAATGTCTGTGGCTTTGCAACCAAACAAGCAATACTTCACTAATCTGTTGACAGCAGTAAATTAGAATCATGGGCTTGTAATGCTCGTTGCTGCCATGTTTCATCTACAGTCCACAAAGCTGAATTTAGATTCCAAACTTCTGCAAACAGTTTAGCTGCTCACAGTGGGAGACTTGTTATCATTATCAGACACGAGTGGACAGAAACCACAAGACCCAAATAATGTTTAAACGATATGTTTGAAAAAATGCCTAGAGGAAAAATCATTTTAAAGTTTGTATTTCAATTTAAAATAAAGAGGGAGCTGCATTCACAGATTAGTGCATAGCCTTATCTACAGTGTATTTACAAAAATAAAACAAACTTTGTGATTAAAATCAAATACTACGGGTATGTTTTCATCGCCTCAGTATGTCGTGGTGTCAGATCTGAACCTTGCATCATGTAGCTGCTGCCTCTTCATCTCAGGAAGTAACCTTGGCTGGCTGCAGCCCACATTAACTACTGATCATCACAAGGGAGGACGGATGAAAATACGCATCCTCTGAAGATGTTACAGATACCACCTGC
This sequence comes from Chaetodon trifasciatus, assembly GCA_037975065.1. NCBI lineage: Eukaryota > Metazoa > Chordata > Actinopteri > Chaetodontiformes > Chaetodontidae > Chaetodon > Chaetodon trifasciatus. The sequence continues at coordinate 19,216,393 of JBBMOE010000002.1, forward strand.
CTGCATGCCAACACAAGCAAGTGAGATGTATTAAGAGTTCTACAAACAGGACAACTTAAATGCTGCATTATCTTACTGATTTTACAGTCCGATACCACTGTGTTTTGGTTCCCACACAGCATGAAAACACACAACTGGAGCATTGTGTAAACTGGTGGTGAATAAGGTCTCAGGAATGCAACACGTAGGCAACAATGCAAGGGGCTGGTTAATGGTTATGGAGACCCTTGGAGAAGAGAGGGGCAAAGCAAATACCTGAGCTATGCGCAGGCCAAACACATCCAGCAGGCCTCTGGCAATCAAAGACAATGGCCACGATGACTTTGACCTGAGACTTTCCCACTACCACCTACTCAAAGAAACCCTGTAAAAACAACTACTGCACATGAGAGAACACAGTGGGTGGACGCAGTAAAGGCCACACCTGTACAGTATAATGCAATCAAATACAACAGCTCTGCAACACAATGTGTTTGTACAGCTCATAATTATTTGTTGAGACAGTGTCTGAAATTCAAAAATAATTTAACTCATGATCTCATTGATTTTGTTGTCGTTCTTCAGTGATTTCCAACCTGGGGATCTTAACCCCCCAAGAGGTCACAAGATAAAACTTAAATATGCTGTGAGGCACAGATATTTCCTACAAACACTAACACTGGCCGAAGCATATGGCAAACATGTGTCTATTGTCATATCTGAATGTACAGGTGAATAAACACGCTCTCCAGACAATTGGGTATTTCAGAAAGCGTGACCCAAGCCCTCAGCTGTGCAGGAAGAGGGTACAGCCAGGCAGGGAAACACCTGTATTTGTCCTGGGCCACAATCACCAATGCTCTGACAACATCCTGCCAGCACAGTTCAATGGACAGAGAGAGGAAGGGGAAAAATGGATTCCATACCGGTCACTATGGTCTGTTTTCAACACTGCTCTAATGTGAAGAAAGTGCTGACAAATCTAGGACTGTGTGGCAGTGTTATCCATATTTCAGCTGCCTGGAATAAAACCTTTAAAGTCTATCAGTGTTGAAAATGAAGCTAATGTCCATGTTGAAATATGTAAACATTTCAGAGAAATATAATGTCAATCGTTGAATTCGTCTTCAATAGGAAGAGCAAGTTAGCTAAACGGCTTACACTGAGTAGCAAAAATTAACGTAAACATTAAAAGTTCAATATTTTATTTATTCGTGATCATGGCTTTCATGATATTGGATAGTCAGCAGTTTATATCTTACCAATATATGTAGCTAAAGGCTAGTTTGAAATTAGAAGTGCTGCTTTGCTAACTACCTGAATGCTGTTATAGACTTAGCTTCATAACATGGCTTCTGCTTACTTGGTTGAAAGGCTTAAAAGTTTTGGTTTCACTACTAAACCAATGACAATAGTTCAGCTTGATAAGCAGCACAAATGATTTATAACAAAGTGCACAAAAACATAGACATGCACTATCACCTGTACTGTCACTGCTAGCTTTTCCTAAGGCCTAGTTTAGGCCTAGCTGTACACATAGGAGGAGGAAGACTGTGATAGCCTGAGACGTATCAAGGAAGTAACCTGCAGCACACTTTCCTCTAAGCCTCAACACCTCCTTAAAGGAACTATGACTCACATATTCCCCACCAAGACAAATTAAATGTAGAACTTTTTGTTTTGTGCTCCTTAGCAAATGTTATGAGCTGGATTTCAAGAGAGAAACTGGAATACTTTTCACTTTGAGTTGGAGGTTGAAAAACAAGTTGATTACAAAAACTGATCACTGTAACCTTACAAACAGTAAAGGCAAACACTTTGATGAGACCAGCGGGCTCTCTGGGAGCACCAAAACCCCAAACCCTCTCCAGTCAACTCCCAGCCAGGGCAAAAACAAATTCTGCACGCACCATTGGGCTGATTGCATGACAGATAATATGTTCATGAGGGCTGTCACTTTGGGTGCCATTTGATATTCATAGCTTGGGATTAAACTGCGGTTCCAGACACAAGAAATGAGGGTGCCCTCATAGGTCATAGCTTTGACAAAGCCGGCGCTGATATTGCAATGAACTCAAACCCTCTGATTGAGAATCAGGACGTGATGATTAATAGAAATATTTGAATATAAAGCTGTTGCTGTAGTCAGGATGGATGCTGCACGGTGAATAACACAGGACAACATATCACACTTGAGTGAACCCAAGAAACCTGAGCAGACCTGCTTGACCGCAGTTTGAACTTAAAAGCTGAGATACCCAGTGAGACTCAGACATGTGGGAGGAAAACACATGTAAATTATATGGATTTTCAGCACAAGTTTCTGCGTGGGTCCATTACGTTACAGCACCACCATGGTGGCATGGCTCTCTTCCATTGTAACACTCATAATGACAACTTTGTCGACATTAACAACTCCACTCTGTGTCATAAATTTGCAGGCTACAAGTTACCACAGAGGACTGCATGCTTGTGGTTTGAACGAGTCATAACCATTGACAGAGTTATAGCTCCCCGGTGTCTCGGCGTGTTTTATCAGATCAATAGCGATATGATAAGGCGATGCAGATAATTACAACAGAAACAAGGATGCAATAACGTATCAGCAAATAGATACTGTAGCCGCTGCTGTCAACAGGTTCAGATTTTCTTGATATGGAATGAAATTTTACATCAATGTGGTGGTGATGAAATTACAGGTTTGCTCTTAAAACTGAAAAGCAAACTGTACTGAAACCAAAGGATTATAAGTGAAAACCTAATATAAATGTAAATCATTCCTAATGCAAACTCCATTGAAGGGTGGTTTGCAATGCATAAAATATATTTTCTTATTTACTTCTGTGGTAGCCACGCAGATAACCTTGGTTTGATTTCCCACATTTTAAAGATGCTCGATCTGTCATTGAAATTTCTGTTCGCCACCCGAGCACCATGAAATTTGAATGGACTATGTATGTGCTGCTCAAAGCAATGAACAATGAATGAAAAAATGAAAGAAATTTAACAAGAGTAAGAGTCTGTAGCCATGCTGCTGCCTCTGTGAGGCTCAGCGGGGCGTTGAGATCAGTGCTAACATCTGCATGCTAACATCCTCACAATGACGATGCTAACATGCTGATGTTTGGCAGGTATAACGTTTATTATGTTCACCATCTGAGTTTAGGATCTTAGCGTGCTAACATTTGCTAATTAGCAATAGATACAAAGAACAGTTGAGCCTTGAGGGAGTGTTGTAGACCTCATGAGAAAGTTAAGGGATCACCAAAGTTGTTAAAATCCTGAGAGGAACATATGTATTAAATTTCACAACAACCCATCAAAAAAGCTGTTGAGACATTTTTGTTTAAATCACAAATGTCAGCCTCATGGTGGTGCTACAAGAGGAAAAAAGTCAGGGGATCACCAAAGATTTTTATGGCATCCATCCAGTAGTTGTTGACATATTTTAGTCTGGACCAAAGTGTGCATTACTCTGTTGAAGGGAATCTGAGTGTCTGCTGTGGGACATAACACATCACATTACAGAGACACGACCTTCGCATTGTTCCCCATAGAGTAAATGTTAATAACATCAAGCCACAAAACTCAGCATAGGAAAATGTTTAATCAGTATTTTCATCCAATTAAAGCAGCTCTGTTTTCAGAGTGACCACCATGCTGCTCTGAGTTTACTCATCATGATTGGAAAAGGTCTCATCTGCCCTGTCATGGACTGTATGAAACCACAGAAGGCCATTACACCATTCAACTGAAGTTAAAACACAGAAATGACCTTCACTGAACAAAAACATAGAAACCTGTATATGTTTTCTAATATATCTGTGCCTGTTTTTATGATAAAAGAAACTGAAGGCACAGAGAGACCGCAGCAGACAAGACACTTGGTGCTGGACAGGAGATGTTTCCTCTCACTCTTATCTGAAAGAGGATGAGGGAAACGGTGAGGAAATAACATTACTTTTCTATCTGGATATGTTGATCTCTGGGATGACTCCCGCTCTGATAGGCATCTGTGAGCAGAGACAAAATACACCCCTTCCCCTCTCCTCACTTCCTCTGTGAAACCACCCACCCTTCTTATTTTCTCCCCCCAGCAGGTCTGTGAATCACCAAATGAGCTTTAGCTCAGTGAAAATAAACGAGTTACTCTCTTTCGACACAACTGAATGATTTCATTGTTTGCTGTGGCTTGCTAATTTGTGTTAACTGAACTCTTTCAGCAGCTAATTGGTCTTGTGCACAAGTGGTAGTGGTCACTATTTGCTGTTGGTTGCCAGCTATTTCAAACCCTGCATGTGCTTTTTCATCGTAGGACACTGATTTGACCCACACGACTCACTGATGACACACTGTGAGCTTTTGATTTGGCAGCCATAATTATCATCACATTTAAGTTTTATCCTAAAGGTCTGTGAAACTTTTGATGTTTCCTCTGACAGCAACTCGTCACTCTTTAGCAAACATCCAACTCAATGTGTCAGCGCGAGTAAAAGCGAGTGTCTGCAATCAAGCGTTTGTCATATCTACAGATCTAAACACTTGAGGTAATTATAGGTGCCGCAATGGTAATTACTACATAACATGAAAAAATGAGATCCACTGGAGACAACCTCAGTCAGACTGTTTGAACTTATCAAAGATAATTCATCTCAGCTCACTGTGTGATGTGAAAATACATCCATTTTACTGCTGGTGCCACTGTCAAAGAGTTTTACAGCAATTTGATATAAAAGCCTCTTTTATTTCTGAACTTAATCCAAACCCTTTCTGCTTAGGTTGGTGCTAAATGAGAGTCTTAATGAGTAAAGCTAATGAAAATAGCTCTTTACCCACATTTAAAACCTTCCTGATCCTGGTCTTGGCAACATGAATCCTGTCTGCACCCTGCAAGGGATTGGATCATGACCTAGATACTCCAAATGAGAGCCCTGTTTACCAACTGTGCACAACAGAAAGTCTGCAGTCAACTATCCAAGTAGAATTTCTGCGTCAATAATGCAGGACAGCTTGTGGCTCAGTAAGTCTGATTTTCCCACCTTTTCACAGCTGAGGCTGGATCTCAGCTGCAGCATGGGGCACATCAAAAGGCCAAGCTAGCCTCTCAAGGAAATTGCTGAAGCAAATTATACCACTGTTGATGACAGGAACTCTCTCGACCTGAAGTCAGGAGGCCTCTGGTGTCCCAGATGAAATGTGTATTAAAAATAACACCTTTGCAGTAATTACAGAGCAGGAGAAGGTAAATCTCTTGTAAGTTAATGCACAGTGCAGTGTACTCCAACAGGAATCAGCACTGCTGTAATTGAAGGGCGCATTTTACTCAAACTTTCCATAAATGGGAATAATAACTCACACATACATGCAAGACAATCCTTCTTACAAGAGAGAGACGAATTATGTGGCACAATAAATAAATAAATGAAAAATCTAACTATACATATTAAAAAACATAAAATGCAATACTGTCTTAAATACTGGCAGATTTACCTCTTCATCAGTAATATTCTCTCATTATTGTTAATGTTAGTTGATGCTGGTTTAAAACAATAATGGAGGTGTCGTATAATCTAATATTCATAGGAGGTTTGTCTCTGTGCTTTTAATGGTGCGTTTGTCTTACTATATATTTTTATGTCCCAAGTATCACGTGTTGATGTATATTTAGTGCTAGTATTACTGCTCAATGAGGATGTAGTATTGCATTAATAATTCAGCAAACTTTGCTCCTTGTGCAGTTCACTCTTAAATCCGATGCGCTCCGCGCTGTGCGTAATTTTCGCTCCAGGACCCGAAAAAAAGAAACACGCAACATGTTTCTCATCAAGAAACTTCACTCGTCAAATTACCTGTTCTTCAGGCGAGCTTTCAGGAAGTTTTTTCCAAACGGAGCCATGGCACTGCGGCGCAAGGAAATGGACCAGCGATCCGAAACGCGTTACAGTCCCAGCATGGCAGGACGTCGGACACTTTGTGAAGTGTTGGAGAAAAGTTGAGGGGTGTCCCGGCAGCAGCTCCTGGAAACACCTCCCTCCGCTTTTCGGATGGGGCGGACAGACTATACTGAGATTTATCGGTGAAACTCTGCCCCCCTCCACCTGCAGGAGCAACCTGAGAAACTACAGAGGAGAAATAAAGAGAAAATTGACGCTTGTTTTGTGCAATTCAACCAGAAAGTCACAGTGTTCAGTGAACAAATGTCAAAACTGAAAGGAAATATCGTAAAGTAGGTTTAAATAAGGTCAGATTAAATCACTATTACGTGGAAAGAGCATTTGAGAATATGAGATTACGATAACAGAGTGCAGAAATGCCATTAGGAAGGTAAAGCACACTTTGGACATAAGAAACAAGCCTTTTATGTGAAAGTTAAAGATGTTCCTTTCAGTATTGTCTGCACAAATATGATAGAAATATCTTGTAGATATGGAGAATATTGGTCATTATACATTAAACACAGACAGTTCTGCAAACTGCTTTTGCTTATGAGGCGACTCATATTGCATTGCATCTTCAGATATGTTTGTAAAGTCAAATGAAAACCTGATTACAGTCTCGGAGCTGCAGAACAGGACATGCAGAGGAAAACTGAACCTCTTGGGGTTTGGTAACTGGCTCTCCCTGCTGGTCTCAAATGACACAGATGAAATTCAGACATTAGAGGAATGCAGCCTGCTTTAACTCCACTCTGACTGTTTTTCATGCTTGAACTATCATTTGCTGAACACACATGTTGTGAGGCTGCTCCAACTGAGATGTCTACTCCGCATTAAAAGGATATCACTCTCTGTGGGGACCAATTAGTGTGAATATAAGTGAAACCAAGGCTGATTTACAATGTGTTGACACGACTACACTTTGTGGTTTGAAATCAAAGTGGATTTTATGTGACAGTGAGCCACATTGTAGATACAGTGTTTGTCATAAAAATTATCCACTCCTCTTTTTTATATCATCACAATTCACTATGCCCAAGGTTATAATGCCTGATTCTGTTTGTTTTTAGTAATGAACAGCAATTAGAGGTGTTTGTAATTAGAGCAATTAAATGTTGAAATGCAGTGGCCAATTAGGTTATTATGCTTGGTTGCACAAAGCCAGAATGCAGCAATTTTATAGCGAGGAAATGAGTGAGTAATTTAAAAATGGATATTGATGCTAATATTTAAATTAATAATATTTCTGTGAGTCATTTCTGCTCATACGAGGTCGCAGCAATAGCACATCAGATATTTCTTTGTTCCATGTTAGAAATATGTCAGATTAATTTAATCAAACATCAAATAAAAAAAAAAAATCAAGATAACAGCAAGAGGAGATGATCTAAAAGTGATTTTTGTGGGACTCCGTAGCTTAATTTTAACTTGCCCATGAGCAAATGACCCAGCGTTCAACTGAAGTGACAACCATTTTTCTTTTGTCCATTTGTGTTTTGTTGAGGATCTGTTCACGTCTCCTCTTTCTGTTTTTCTTGTCCTCACCTGTGGTGCACAGAGCAGATCTCTTTATTTGAATTATGTATACTCAGTATTTCGTGATTTTGATCTTCACCTTAAGCCAACATGGAAAGACATGTAAACATCTACAGTTTGAGGAAACTCCATCTGCTGATGAAGCCCATGCAGTATGATTTCTTTTAAATTGGCCTTACGAGTATTAACAGTGGATAGAATTGATGTTGAGGACGATTTTAATAAAGAAAGTCAAGCATTTCAGAGAAACATAGACAGTGCATTATCTCTAATTTACTGAGACGGTTTAATACAGATAGAAGACTATTTGCAGATATTAATAACTGGCCACTTATCAGGATGATTCATGTCTTGCTGGGACTCATTTGGGTTGTAAGTTGAGAGAATCACCTGTTGATCTGACAAGAGACATCATTTGCAAAGAAAAAAAAATATGGAGGTGGTGGAGCTCAGCTTCCTCAAATAGTGACATAAAGAGTGAGTCTTTGTTGTGAATCCTCCCACCTCACCCCAGCAGCCCCGTGTCTGGAATCATGTGCAAAACAAACCTCAGACTGTGTGCATTCATGAGCTGAAATAACCGAATCTCTCAAACCTTGACGCAAAGCCCTTCCGCCTTGTGATGCAAAACTGACGTCTGATGAAACGATGACACAGTGACAGGAGGGAGGAGGAAAAATGAAGAGAGAGAGGGGAAGATGGATGGAGGAAGGGGTCTGTGTTAGTGGGTGGGAAGGTGGGGGTGGGGATGAGGACAGACCGATTCTCTGACATCACATTGGCTCTTATAAAGTGAGGGAATGGAGCCCACGGCACTTCACAACCAACCAGAAAACTGCAAAGAAGGGGAAGCGTGCTTGGAGCTGGAAGAAGAGAAGAAGAAGAGGAAGAAGAAAAAGAGGAAGCAGCAGCAGCATCAGAACAAATTCCCTCCTGAGCCTCTTTAGCTGAGTGTGACCCTTAACCTTATGGACTAGATCCCTTCTCAGGTGCATTCTTCAGTGTGGAATCCTTTTTTGCGTTTGTTTTCTCATCAAGATGCAGGCACAGCTGGCGTGTATGCTTCTCCTCTGTTTCACATGTGGTGGACTTTGCACAGGTGAGGCTCTTTGAACAGGTTCTGCACTGATGCACCGTGTGATTTCATGCTTTACCATTGGCTTCTTTCACAGAAGAAGTCTAGCTGTTTGCCTCTCACATAAGTTACTCTGTGCAACAGGTGCATCATTTTGCTGCAGGTATTGAAGCACTAAATGTTGGAAATCATGGAAATAGTTTTTAAATTTGCACCTCAAACCTTCTTCATAACATATTTGTCAGATTTTGTATTTCTGTATGAAATACAGAAATATCCTGGCTGCTGAAAGGATTTACTCTTTTTATTTTTTTCTGTTCCCACAACTAAAATCTGTAACTTTGAAAACTTGCTTAATTTCTAAAAGCAACATATAATTATTTCTTCATTCAAAGACTTTTATTCTTCTCGTTTTCTAAGTTGTTATTCATCGACTCACCTATAAACCCCTTTTACTCGTTGATCCAATGTAATGATGCCTACTTTAAATGTCTTTGAACCCATTTGAAAACATGTTTATATAAAAAACAGAGCTTCTGAATAAACCACACAGTGTAAACCATATTTTTAAAACTGATTTTCACTCATTTATTTTGAATTGAACACAGGCAACACTCAGCTGCATGTTAATCCATGGGGAATTAGTTAGACTACAAAGTCAGTGAAAAGTGAACCTGTAAAGTAAGATGAAAAAGTTTGTTCATGTCTGTTCATTGTAAAAAAACCAAAAAAAAAACAACAAAAAAACAAAAAACAAGAACATATGTTGGATTGACAAAGCTTAGCTTGAGTTTTGTACAGCAGTAGTGTGTCACCTGTTGAATTCTTTAAGGTGTACCAACAAATAAGAGCATGGGCTGAGTTCTGGTGCTTCATGCTGCTTGAGATGCAAATGCTGCAAAGTCTTCTTAAGCTCACAAAGAAGAAGAAACAGACTAAATGCCAGCTGATACATTAGAGAAATTGACAAAGAGTATTCTGTACTTTCATATCTAATTGACATTTCCTGTGCAGCGGTCATTTAACTCTTGATTAGATTTGCTCAAAGGTTACATCCCTGTTTCTCCTCTACCTGACAGATGTCAACCAGGATCAGCGAGCACTTGAAGAGGAGCTACTCAGCAGTCTCTACACTTCTAAGGTACGGGGTCCTTCTTAACACCTGTGACATCCGAAAAGCTGCATCCCACCCGGTCAGTTAGCTGGTCCAGCACACAGGCTGCCCAGGTGTTCTTTCATGAAATCTGAATCCATGCTCCAGTCACAGTTTCACCTTTTACTTGTATTCATGCTGAGTCGGAGGTAAATAATTCATTATGAGTGAGTGTGGCTTGGGGTCTAACTAACTAACAGTTCAGACATACAGAGCCAAATAAATCTGTTTATCAGTTAGAGCTATGATTTTTAACACATTGATCTGGTGGTGTGAGCTCGAGGTTGGACAAAGCTGAGGGGTGAAGTTGGTGAAAGTGGAACTGGAGGCACTGGGAGATGGATCGGCTGGGCCTAATAGAATTCAGATGGACATGACAACATCATAACGGCACATCTTCTACCTCTCTCCGTCTGTCTGATAAATAACCACGGCGAGACGTGACAGTGACAAATCAGCCATGTGATTCATTGCTCGGAGGTTGTTCAGAGGTGATGATTGTAATAAGAACTTGCTGGATGCCTGAGATTGACTGAAAGTGCAGTATTGTTGCAGATACTTGTGGTTCTCTCTCCTTTTCTTGGCGACAGCTACATTGATTGACCTGCTTGTGTACTCGTCTTTTTATCTGATTAGATGCAGGAGGAAGATTTCCTCTCTGGCTCTTATTTCTCCATTGAACATGATTGCATTATACCACAGCCAGGGTTCATCTGTTCATCTGGCTGAGTATTGGAATCTAGATTGAGTTTTCCAGTAATTTTAAATTGCTCTTTGTAAAGACGCTGAAGGAATTTTCTAAAATGTCAGATAAACAATGTCAAAGAAACAGCATGACTCTGATTTTTGATTTGGCTGCAGCAGCTAAAGCCACCAGTTGGCTGCTTTGTTAAAAACAAGGGTCCCACTGGGATTATTACGATATTGGCCCCTGGAATTAACTCCTTATCCCATCAGTGGAGGTTATTGATTTGCTTGCATTGGAGGAGAATATCCTGATGAGGCTATCTGAGAAAAAAAATTCTCATGTGACCTTTCAGCTCAAAACCACAGCTGGTCACTTAGATAATTAAAAACTAAATGAAAACCAGTTAAATCTTTGATGCATGGATTATTTCTAAATGTCAGTAGCTGCCTATGTTTGGTCTCTGGTGTGTTGTTCTTGTGATGTCTCCACTGCTTTTATTACATGTGTCCCTCCTGGCAAACAAAAGGAACCTGTATTTGATGTGGCTCCTGTCTTTAAGCATCAGAGGACACTGTATTCCTCTGCTGCTCATAAACGATGTGAGCAAAGTGAGTCTTGCAGGGCTTGTGACCATTTACAATAGTTAGAAACAACAATATCCCCTCGTCTGCTGAATCTCTCCATCATCCTCAGTGACACCCAGTGGTCTTTGCCAGCCCACGCACAGGGGGCCCCGGGGCCCTCCACCATCTTAAAGCACACAAACTAGATTATAACACAGCAGGCTGCAGCTAGACGAGGTTAGATGTGACTGAAATATCACTCTGAGTGTCTGGTGTCTAAGACTGTTTAAGATATATCTTAGCTGCTGTCTTTATATGCTCATGATATTAAGTGGACATCTCATATACAGCATCCTCAGTGCCTCTTAAAGAGACTTGCCAAAGCTTTTACTGCTTCAACTGTAGAAACAGTGTGGGAAACCTCCAAAATAACATTTATGCATGCATCAATTGAAATGCATTGTGGTGGTGGCTCATTGAGGCAGGCTGATCCTTTGCGTCTGTTTATAAAACTTAAGAATATTGATTTGATTCTTTGTCCTTTCGTAGCATTACAGACAAAAGTTAACACGCAAAATGTGAGATTTTGCACCCGTGAGAGTGAGATTCAGAACCTCAACACAATACAAAACAAAAATCTAAATGAATAAATGGCTGCATTTATGCAGAGCGTTTATCCAAAGCACTTTACAGTGTTATTGCAGCTCATTCACACACAGATGGCGGCGAGCTATCACGCAAAGTGCTCTCCTGATCATCAGGATCAAACTACCAACCTTTTGATCATTGGACTGCCTGCTCGACCTCCTCAACAACACTGATGATTAGTCTGACGTCACAGTCTGTTTATATGAGGGATGGAGTGAAAAATGCCACTAACTACAAAATCACTGTTCAGGAGCAGCCAAATATGAGCAGGATAATAAGTGACACCTATGTACCGATTATAGCATTTATAGCTTAGCATTATCGCAGGTATTGTAAGTGTTCTTGTTATTGTGTCCACCATATTTGTCTCTGGGTCTAATGAAGCGGCACATTCATGACCAAAGGAAAAAAAAAACTTTGTTTAATTTTGTGCAGAAAAGCTTAATGTTGATCAGAAAAAGCAATAAATAGCCCATAAAATTTGTGTTTTTGGCTCAACTCAGTTTTCACCTCAGTTCACAATGATAACGAAAACTTAAGTCATCTTGTTACGATGAGGCGATTAATGCAAAGTTTTGAATTTGGAGAGCCAATCAATTCCTAAATTCAATATGAATCTTAACCCTGTTCAAACCAACCCCCCCGGCCCCCCTCCCACCTTGTCGCCCCTTTGCAGATGAAACAGAATAAGCAGAGCGCCCCCTACTGGCGAGTGTCACTGGCCAACCTGTGCAGGATGGTGGGCAGCCTGCGGCAGGAGGTATGGAGCGGCGAGGAGGAGGAGGACGGCGGTGAGCTGAGCGAGGGGAGTCTCCAGCTGCTGGAGGAGCTGTACAATCTGCAGCACATCTGCCGAGAGCTGCAGAGCCGGGAGGAGAGGGTAAGATGTGCACGCACTCACACACACACACACACACACACACACACACACACACACACACACACCCACAGTCAAGTCCATTTATGTGTATTGTTTTTCACCAAATGTTAAGGCAAATGAAATATTGTAAATATTGTAATATGTAAGTATCATAAGTACTCATTGGTGGTTTAAATGGTTGATTTGTTTATTATTATTTACTATTTTTATTGTTGATATCTCATACTGAATAGCTGCAGAACAACATTGTAAAAGCACTGAGAGACAATAATAATTTTAGAAGGAATTTATTTCTGGTTCACATGCAGTGGGGAATAAAAACAGAACCAGTGCCCTTAATTTGTACTGTTACTGAAGGCAGTAACAGCATAAACGCAGGCACATACATGCAGGCTTCCTCTAAATCTCAGGCATCTCACAAACGCATGGACACAGGAGCCCATCCATCCTCTCTCAAAGTAAACACACGTCGCCTCATCTCTTCCTCCCTCCTCTCCATTATTTTCAGTTACCTCCTCACACGACAGCCTTTTTCTTTTTTCTCATCTTAACGCGGCGGCTGCAGATTAGCATCTGTTTTGCCATGCATGAAAGCACAGAGCAGAAGCACTGGTTTAATCACAGCTACACTGGCATTACCCTGCCACTCAGCAATAAAACATGTGTTTGCCCGCCATTTATTCCTCATCGTGTGACACTCACCCGCGCTATGTCTGCCCCTCACAGCTACTCCATGACTCTCTAGAATATTTAGAGGAGAACAGTGACAATCCGCTGAAACGAAAATCACCCTACATTCTGAAGAGGCAAGCGACGCACACCGCCAAGTCCCGGAGGCCGTACATCTTAAAACGAAGTGCAATCTACTGACAACCATCCCAGAGGCCAAGGCGACGTATTACAGGACCAGACCGTATACTTTCTGTGAAGATGTGATTGTGTTTTTTTCTCTCTTCTTGTAGTTGCAATGTCTTTTCTTTTGTCATTTTAATCCAGTCAGACCCTTCGATTGTATGTCTGGCATTGAGGTCTGCCTGTATTCTGCTCCTCAAGTATAGGTCCTGAAAATAAAATCGTGAGCATCAAGCAATTTGTCTATCTTTGAGAAATTATATTTATTTACTCTATTTCTTCACTGCACACCGAGTCTATTTTGTTTCAGGATACGATTAAAGGATTCATGATACAAAACTGGTGTGATGTGACTCTTTTCTTCCATGAAACTCGTTTACCAGCATCATGCTCATCACAGGGCTGCAGCTACACATACCATCCTGCTGCCTGAAATACTCACTGGAGCACAAACGTATGCTAATCCGCTGCTGAAAATAGTCCTAAACAGATGCACTCTTAACTCCTGTTAAAGTAATGCGTGTTAAAAACTACAGTGACCAGCTGTCTTAGGGAAATTGCTGAGGTATTTTTAAGAATTAAATATTAAATATTTATCTAAATTTATATAAACATTCAGGGTTTCTGTAATAAACTACTGGGCTTGGGTCTCACTAACAGACTGGATACACATTGTCGGTTTTTGTCTATTAATGGAATTTGCTGACAGTAAGAGAAATATGAAACAACAGCAGCCCTTTCCTTTAAAAACACATTTGAAATTGAATTTGATCAAATCTGAATATTTGTCGCCTCAAAGCTGGAATCAGTTTTACTTTACAGATTTGGTAGTGTGAGACTGCGGTTGCGATGTTTGGTAGCCTTGCTGGTACACACTAGTGTTATTACGACCATTTTTTTTTTTTTTTTTTACATTTCTCATGAGGAACATTGCTGCTGACTGGTGTTGACATCCTCCTCTACACTATTTCTTTATGAAGAGAATTTGAAGAGAAACAAGAAGATTTTTCCCTCCATATCTGTAAAATGAGGCAACAAAAGCAAAGCAGATGCTTCCAGCCTGATAGTGATTAGCAATTCTTCAGTGTGGTCCAGGGCTGAAATGATTGTTGATGATAAAATTGAGCAAAGTGCCCCCTTACCATCATCACAGTACCGGCTGGATCATTGTGTGCTCTTATTAGTATGTGTGGTGTTGAACATTTTTTAAAAGGGCACGGAGGCGCTTCGACTTCAGCAGATAAAACAGACTTTTACTGAAGCGAATGAGAGTCTTGGCCTTGATAAATGTTAGTTTCATCTCCAAATCAAAGTGCTTTGGTGTCCTTCTTTGAGCTCGGCTCTTAACCCTGACAGCCAGAGAGCCTGGATGAAGTGCAGCACACTGGAAGGAACGCTTTGAAAAGCCTCATTCTTTCTCCAGAGGAGGTTCGCTGTGGGAAAAACATGAGCACTCTTTCCCAGCAGCGTTCTGTTTGTAGTTTTACTCAACAAATTTACACCGGTGTTAGTTTACACTGTTAGCCACTGAACAGGTGAGTTAGCCTGCCTGGATTTTAGCTTTTAAGGAAAAGCTTTCCCCTCACTCCCCACTTTATGTTTAATTAAAACAATACATCTTTCTTGATTGTATCTGCTGGCGTTCGTCTTTCCCTGAAGTCCACTCATCTAACACGGTGATTATCTACAAATAATTTCTTTTGTTCCATCTATTAAGCTACATTTACACCTGTCAAGATGTGTTAAGTGCCAAATCAGCAGGCACAAAAACTGGATTTCACTCGGGCAGTGATCAGCCCTTCAAAGCCAGATAAAAGTGGTCAAGCTGCACTCAGTCCAGCTGCAGCATGCTAACAACCATGAAAGCCTCACAGTGACAGGTTTAAATACAATCACGGCCTCTTGCATTAAAGATTAACGTCTCAGGTTTTCCTCACTTTAATGAATTAAGTGGTGAAACACCTGAATCAGAATGAAAGAGCAGACAGACGAGCTGCAGAAAAGTGACATTTAGGACTTTGCTTTCATTCTTAGGGATAGAAGTCAGTTGTACTACCCACTACTACCCGCTTAAGTTACTATTACACATTTATCTCCAAGGGTCAGTACACCCAAATCTAACAAGTCATTTTCACAGGGGTATTGTGGCATGCAGTTTGAGTCTCATTCAGGTTTTATATGTCTCCAGAAACAATATTGCGACTGATCCATGCTAGAAGAAAGGTTACAATGAAAACTTTAAATGTAATTTGAGCACCAGAAAAGAAAATGGCATTCACCTCTGTTGTATTGGGGTGACAGCAGACATCTCAGAGACAGATATCTTAAAACAGCAGCAGGGAAAACTTAATCTAACTGCACAGCTGGATACCATTGGATTCGAGGTGAATCAGCCCTTTTGAATCTTTCTATGTACCATATCGAATCAATCTATTTTTATTGGGAGAATAACGAATAAATGACCTCAGAGATGGCGCGGTAGAGAGGAGAAAGCATGCTGTTCAGGCACACAATAAGCAATATTAAAGTCTGCAAGCATCAACGCAAAATAAATTGTATATCTCATTTAATTCCATCTTTACAAACTTACTTATCTGAAGGCACCACTGTTCAAGCTTTTTATCCACTTCAGGTAGATATCCACTGTAACCGTTCAAGTTGTAAAAGTTGCTGCTGTTTAAATTCTCCCTCAACAATTACTGCTAAGGTGCCTTTGAGACACTATAGTGAACGCACCAGTTGGCTCCAGCTGAACTTGAATGTGTCAAATTGTTCATGTGTAGCAGGAAAAGGGCAAACTTTGCATAAATAAAGGTAAAAAAGGAACAGCATAGGCAGCCTCCATTATTATTCCTCTCATGTCAGTGACCACTAACATTGTATGTGCCTGTCACAAGCAGCGGATGGCAGTGTTGTTTAACTAGTCCCATGGCCTGATTTACAGTGTGAATGACTGCAAGTGCCTCAAAAATACAAGCACCCCTTCAGGCAGAGGAAGAGCTTATTGAAAGATCAACACAGGCCGAAAATGGCAACTGAATCAAAAGATCGGTGAGAAAATCTCCTCAAATAACAGCAGACATGAAAACTCTCATGGTTCCTTCGTCCAATGTCATTTTTATTTTTGGTTACTGTACATGTAAATGATGACAAAATACAGTCAGTGGCCATCTTGAAGCATTCAGCCAGTAAAAACAAAAATGAGACATCATCATTCTGGTAGTTTTGACCATGAAAAGGTCAAGACAATCTGTAGCTGTATGAGGTTTCTATTTGGCATTTGATTGAGACTAAGTTGACTGATTGAACCCTTTTAACTAATTTTCTTCATACACATCCAATTAGAGACAAAACAACTTTGTTAACTGAGCAAATTTAGTTGTGGAAAAAAAAAAAACAAAAAAAAAAACAAAAACAAAATCCACAGTGCTGCTGGATTTTGATCCACCAGGAAGATCATCAGAGAGACTTTGCTTCTTTCTGTCTTGGCTGCCTTCTATTTCCAGATAGCATCATGCAACAAAAAGGTAACTTCACAAAATGTGAAAAATTGGTTATTTTCCAGTAGGGTTGCAACATCTGAAGATGTAATAGCAATCATTATTTGCAAGAAGATTTTGGTTTCAGAGATCACAGTCAACCATCCAGAGGCAGCATTAGTCATTTAGGAACATCTGAAAGGCCTAAAAAGCCTTTGAGTCTTTGAATCCTTAAGGTGACTAAAGATCTAACCTCCACACAAGGAGACTTGCCAAAGGCAGGCAGAAATTGTAATCATTCATTCATTCATTCATCTTCTATACCCCGACCATCCCTTGTGGGTTTGGGAGGCAGCTGTCAACGGGCGAGAGGCGGGGTACACCCTGAGCGGGTCTTGCTGTGAGGCACGCGCACTACCTGCTGTTCCACCATGCCGCCCAAATTGTGATCATAATGGTAATAATAATTTCACTATTATTACATGTTACTTAGCTGATTTTAAAGCGTAAATTAGAGGGATCATCACTGTGAATGTTAAAATCTCATATGGTGATGAGCTTGTCAAATTAAAACAGGTCAAAGCATACTGGAGAAATCTTTTATAAGATTTGGTGTGTCGCAACCAATTTTAAAAGTTAGCACTTCAAATCTATGAAAAGGTACAGCAACAAGCAGAACACAGTTGAGGCGGCTCTTATAAACCACTGCGACGGCCCCACCATAGCCTATAGCTGTGTCCCAATTCAGCGGCTGCATCCTTCGGAGGACCCAGCCTACGCGGTCTACGGAGGCAACAGCTTCGGAGGCTCCTCCGTCGGCCGCATCAACTATCGGTAAATGGGACGGTCTAGCCTTCGTGGCATTTCCTGATTGCGTCACAACGTCATAACTTCTTCCCTCCTAACCCGGGAAAAACACACGTACGGCAACAAAAATTTAACAGACGACACAAAAGAAACAGAACAGACAGACGACGAAAACATAACAAGTGAAGTGAAGGGTTTAATAAGGTTTAATAAGTTCCTCATATCAACAGGTTAGCCTTAAGCTACAACACATAGCTGGCTCTACATTCCGGTGGCTACGTGTTATCGTTATTAACGTTACGTATTTTAACAGCCATTTAGAGGTTTTAAGGCCATTTGAGCTCCTGGCGTTAAGCAAAAACCTGTTATTTACATTACATTTATGTGTATTCTGCACCACTGCTGGTGCCGGTGCTGCTGGTCACTATTGTTTAAAAAAAAAAAAAACAGTCGATGTGCAAAGCATCTTGGGATATGGGAGGCCGTGAAGGATAGTAGCGATGCATCCTCTAAATACAGGGAAAAGAAGGACGCATTTGTCGGCTGCATTTGGAGGAGCCTTCGAATTTGGACGAATTGGGACAGCCTTCACGCATAGTTGTGACGTAATCGGCCTTCAAATCCATCCTCCGAAGGATGCAGCTGCTGAATTGGGACACAGCTTGTGAACCTCAGGGCCTTCAGGAAGTTAGTTGGGGAGTTGGAGGTGGACAAAACTCCACCAGGGGGCAGCAGTCCCTCGATTTGTGCCGAGTCGCAGTAAGATTTCTAAAAGGCAAATATGAGCAGACTGACCATGAGAAACTGCTTCCTGATGTCCCGCAAACTGTCCACGAGGTGCACAAATTTAGTTATTTTAAGTTGTAGGTGCCAACGTGGTCAACGCCTGTAGTGGCAGCGGAGGAATCCTGATGGACAACAGCAACAGACGAGCCAGGATAGACACCCCCCAGTACGAAGAGCAGGTGGATGGTCCAGTCTTTATGAGTTTTAGCTGTTTCAGAGGTGAGCTAGTAATAGCAACCAGGCTCTCCGGTTGACTTCCGTGTTTTAGCGCTCAGTCCGCGTTCTAGCTCTCAGTCTTAACACTTGTTTTTTAGCCTTTCAACTTAGTTCTGAGAGTTGGATTTTTAGCCTTTCTTAGCTCTTCAGTTTTTAAGTCTTGGGCATTTTAACTGTTTTTAGTGTTAGGCCGGTCAAGAGAACTTTGTGTGTGTAGCGCACTTGCTCTCGGCTGTCTACTACAGAGCAAGGCCCTGGGTTCTTATAAATGTAAATGAACTCTCAACACCCAAAGAGTAAAATATGAAATATTTATATAAAAATATGTTTGAAGAAATAAGATAAAATGAAAATAAATTGGACCAGCAGAATAGGCAATCACCAAATAAAATCAATATAGGCTATATGTGGGCCCACTTACAAAATAAATTCACCTAAAGCCGGCAATACGAATATCTAACCAAAAGTAAATACAGTTCAGGCCTGAATGTCCGGCGAGGGTCGGGGGGTCTCCAATCTTCAGCTCCTCGCTCCCTTCGAATATGAAACACTCCTCGGAAAAGCCATCCAAACTCTCAAGCAAAGGTATCCTCTCCTTCCGTCGGAAGACAGCAGCAGGACCTCTCCAGCGTGGCGCTCACTTCTCCCCTTGTGGTCCAAGCGGGACGAGTACACACTCTGCACATGATGCGTTGAAGGCCTGGCTAGGCTAACCAGGCTAACTGCAACAGGCTCCTCTTTGATCGTCAGACCGACGACACAGCACATTACGTTGCACACACACAGAGTCTGTCTCCTAGACGTCGGACAGACAGTCTAGCTTCCTCTTTTGTGTGTCCAGCGCACCTTAACCAACCTTAACTCTAACAGTCTCTGCTCTGCTCTTTGCTTCTCCGTCTCGCTTTTTCCCGCTCGTTCGCTCCTCTCTTCTTCACCTGTCGCTCTCCACCAGACCAATCACTGCCCCCTGCTGGATACTTCAGTGCACAACAGGCATTTAACGAAAAAAAAACAGCATTCTTCTAACTATAAACATAGTAATTTTTTTTGTTTACAACACATACAACTAAAAACACTTTCCAGCTGTACAAAACACAAATTTGTCAACATAACACATGACACAACAAAGAACAAGAAATAATAACATTCATAAACCCCAGTCCCATTAACCTTTTTACATTTTTTTTCACTGGGCTACACGTGGCTTGCGAGCCGCCATACCTTCACCGGGCGCTGCCGAGTCACCTGGAGAGCTGGAAGAACTGCTAAAAATAGCACACAAAGAGAGTGCTGACCTTCTAGCGGACAAAAAAAAGAATATTGGACGAGCTGCTGAGGAAGGATTCCATATTGTCCACCCTCAGGTCTCGTCTCCCGGGGGTGTCCAGCTGGATGGAGTCCTCACAGACCGGTGAGTCCGCGCCAAAAAACGCCACCTCTGCACTCGGGCACACAGTTCTCTGGGAACCGTTGTCCTCCTACCATCGACCCGTCTGCTCCACTCCAAGCAAGGCGACCCCCTGGACCGAAGTGGTCATCCAAAGGCGGAAGAGGGTTCCGAGCGGGACCCATGGTGGGGCTCCTTCTCCCCCGAGCCTGCTGCTCACCAATAAGTATGTGGCCTTATCCGTGAGCGAGAAGCCGGCGGCCCGGGACCAGCAGCAGGAACCTGCACCTGCTTCTGCAGCCTCTGCCATCATGCCCCCATTGACGGACACCGCAGCCTTCCCTCCGCTTACGGCTAGCTGCCCTCCAGCAGCCGGGGACTCCATCGTGAGGCACATCCGCATGAGGGGGGCGTCCACCCTGTCCTTCCCCGGCGCTACCGTTATGGACATAATGAGGAAAATCCCGGACATCCTGTGCTCGCATCCGTGGGCGAAAAGGACTATTAAACTCAACACCGTGTCACAGTCCCAGGTGAGTGTTTTCATCTCCGGCCCTACTCCCACCTGTGGCAGAGGGATAGGCGGCTTCAGCAGGCTGCTCAGTCTCAACACCTGGCTCTCCTCTGCCTGTAACTCTCACCATGTCGGCTTTATTGACAATTTTGACGTCTTCTGGGAGAGACGGCACCTCTTCGGTCCAGACGGACTCCATCTGAACAAAGCAGGTGCATGCATGCTGTCCGCCAACCTGGCATACGGTATGCAGCATGCCAATCTCCCCAAATCAGCACCAGCTGATCTGCCCGCGGTCACACCCACATGATGGACTGCCTGCACGTCACACACACACACCCCACACCCCCCGTCTGCCAACAGAAGTACTGGACAGTACCGTCCACACCATTACAACCATCATCTCCCACAGAAGGCACAAACCAAGGAATGTTTTCAGACCACGCACACATACGATCACTCAACCGTTTCACTACGATGAGCGCACGTTCAGCACAAACATTAACGTGGCAGTGCTGAACATGCGCTCTCTCTTAAACAAGACCTTTTTAATGAATATATATGATTTTAGATTATAAATTAGACTGTCTTCTTTTAACGGAGACATGGCTTGGCACTGACGCACCTGTTGTTCTCACCGAGGCTTCCCCACCAAATTTTAACTTTTTATGTTCTACTAGAGGGGGGAGAAAAGGAGGTGGAACTGCATCAATCGTAAATAACGCACTGACTTCTACTGCAGTGTCTTTTAACAGTTTCACATCATTTGAGCACCATGCCTTTGTTTTCAGCAGCCCTCAGATTCTCTGCATTACTCTATATAGACCACCCCATCACTCTAGTTCTTTTATCAGTGAATTTTCAGATCTTTTATCAATCATTAACACCTCTTACAACTGGATTTTAATAACTGGTGATTTTAATCTACATGTTGATGACACCTCGGACCCGTTGTCCAGAGAATTCTTAAATCTTTTAAACTGTATAGATTTTAAGCAGCAGGTCACACAGCCAACTCACAACAGGGGACACACTCTGGACCTGGTCATAACCCATGGCCTATCCATTGGTGTGTCCTCTGTTGTCAACCTGGCTGTGTCTGACCACTACTGCGTGTTTTTTAACATCACCAGTTTTAACCAGTGGGAGGCCCCGCTGAGAACAGTGAGGATGCGCTACCTAACTTCTGAAGTGAAATTTTATTGAGATTTTACAGATTACTCCTGCTGAAATTTTACCTGCACCCTGTGATTTTATTGTTGATAATTTTAACAGCAAACTGAAGTCCTCTCTGGACTCAGTAGCTCCACTTTTAACCAAAACAAGCACAAGAAAACCTACACCCCTGTGGAGGAACAATGATAAAATACATAAACTGAAAAGACAATGCAGGAGTACTGAGAGGAGATGGATGAAATCTAAACTAACAATTCACCTCGAAGCTCTACGGCAACAACTTAAAATCTACAATAGAGCAGTTAAACAGGCAAGAATTTCTCATTTTTCACAACTTATCATAGACCACAAAAACAACCCCCGGTTCCTCTTCTCCACCTTCGATATTCTAACTAGCACAAATTTTAATAAAGTTCTTAACATGCCATCTGACACTCTTTGTCAGAACTTTGCAGACCACTTCAGAACCAAAATCAAGGACATCAGATCCAGCCTTTTATCCCAACAAGTTTTATCTGTTAACACACCTGAATTGTTGTCCTTGCCTGAGGAAACACTGGAAAGTTTTGCCCTGGTCAATGCGAGGACACTTGGTCGAGTATTCTCCCAAGTAAACCCAACAACCTGTCTTTTAGATCCAATTCCCGCATCACTTTTAAAATCATTTTATGGATTCTTTGAGGAACAGCTTTTAAACATTATGAATTGCTCTCTTCAGACGTCTTCCCCACCGCTTTTGAAATGGCTGTGATGAAGCCCCTTCTGAAGAAGAGCACTTTAGACCTCAACGTTCTTAATAACTACTGACCTGTATCCAACTTACCCTTTTTAAGTAAAATTTTAGAAAAACTGGTTTTTAAAGTCAAAGTCAATGACTTTTTAAACAGAAACAACATTTTAGAGAAACATCAGTCTGGTTTTAGGATGAACCACAGCACCGAGACAGCACTTTCAAAGATTTTAAACGACATCAGGTGGAACTTAGATAACAAGAAGCTCACAGCCTTGGTTCTACTGGATCTAAGTGCCGCTTTTGATACAGTAGACCATCACATTTTATTAAATAGACTCAGACACCTGGTTGGCCTCTCTGGTACTGTTTTTAACTGGTTCCATTCTTATCTCTCAGACCGATGTTTTTATGTAAGTATGGATACTTGTTCCTCAGGAACCCATGAAATTAAGTGTGGGGTCCCCCAAGGCTCAATTTTAGGTCCAATTCTTTTTAATCTTTACATGCTTCCTCTTGGAGACATCATCAGGAGACACGGCATCAGTTTCCATAGCTACGCTCATGATACACAGCTGTACATTGATAGATACCCTTTTTAACTGCATTTTAGATATCAAGTCATGGATGGCAGGGAATTTCCTACAGCTCAACCAGGACAAAACAGAGGTTTTAGTTATAGGTCCTGAAGGCCAGACTGAGAAACCTTTACCAAAATTATAAGATTTTAAACCAACACAATCTGTAAAAAACCTGGGTGTGATTTTTGACTCTGAGCTGACTTTTATCCCTCATATTAAAAATATAACAAAAATAGGCTTTTATCATCTCAAGAACATAGCCAGAGTCCACCCGTTTCTCTCTCAAGCCAGCACAGAGGTGCTAATGCATGCTTTTATCTCCTGTCGTTTGGATTACTGTAATGCCCTGCTCTCTGGTCTTCCCAAAAAGAGTATTACATACCTCCAGTTACTGCAAAACTCAGCTGCACACGTGCTGACGAAGCCCAGAGGGCGGGCTCACATTACACCAGTTTTACAGTCACTGCATTGGCTCCCTGTCTGCTTCAGGATCGATTTTAAGGTTCTTTTACTAGTTTTTAAATGTCTTAACGGCCTTGCGCCCTCTTACTTATCTGACCTGCTTTTACCGTATCAACCCTCGCGGACCCTGAGGTCCTCCGGCACCGGCCTTTTATCCATACCAAAGCCCAGACTAAACTAACTAAAACTAAAACCAACTAAAACCCACGGTGAGGCGGCATTTAGCCACTATGCTCCTCACCTGTGGAACAGCCTGCTGGAGAGCCTCAGGTCTTCAGAGACCATTGATATTTTTAAGAA
Organism: Chaetodon trifasciatus; assembly: GCA_037975065.1. Lineage (NCBI taxonomy): Eukaryota > Metazoa > Chordata > Actinopteri > Chaetodontiformes > Chaetodontidae > Chaetodon > Chaetodon trifasciatus. The sequence continues at coordinate 19,240,141 of JBBMOE010000002.1, forward strand.
AAGGTTAAAGACACACCTTTTTAATCAGGCTTTTTAAGTTTTATCATTTATCTTATGTTGATGCCTTTTAGTTTGTTGCTTTATATTTCGTATTATTTTACGTCTCGTCTCGTCTCGTCTTCTCCCGCTTCATCCGGGGCCGGGTCGCGGGGGGAGCTGCCTGAGCAGGGACGCCCAAACTTCCCTCTCCCTGGACACTTCCCCCAGCTCTTCCGGGGGGATCCCGAGGTGTTCCCAGGCCAGCCGAGCGACATAGTCGCACCAGCGTGTCCTGGGTCTTCCCCGGGGCCTCCTCCCGGTGGGACATGCCTGGAACACCTCCCTTGGGAGGCGTCCAGGGGGCATCCGATATAGATGCCCTCAGCTGACTCCTCTTGATGTGGAGGAGCAGCGGAGAGCTCTACTCTGAGCTCCTCCTGGGTGACAGAGCTCCTCACCTTATCTCTGAGGGAGCACCCTGCCACCCTGCGGAGGAAACTCATTTCAGCCGCTTGTATCCAGGACCTCGTTCTTTCGGTCATGACCCAAAGTTCATGACCATAGGTGAGGGTAGGAACGTAGATTGACCGGTAAATAGAGAGCTTCGCCTTTCGGCTTAGCTCCTTCTTCACCACGACAGACTGGTACAGCGACCGCATTACTGCTGCCGCTGCACCGATCCGCCTGTCAATCTCACGCTCCATCCTTCCCTCACTCGTGAACAGGATCCTGAGATACTTAAACTCCTCCACTTGAGGCAGGAACTCTCCCCCAACCTGGAGGGAGCAAGCCACCTTTTTCCGGTCGAGAACCATGGCCTCGGACTTGGAGGTGCTGACTCTCATCCCAGCTGCTTCACACTCGGCTGCGAACCACCCCAGTGCATGCTGAAGGTCCTGGCTCGATGGAGCCAACAAGACAACATCATCCGCAAAAAGCAGAGACGAAATCTGCCGGCTCCCGAACTGAACCCCCTCCGGCCCCTGGCTGCGCCTAGAAATTCTGTCCATAAAAATAATGAACAGAACCGGTGACAAAGGGCAGCCCTGCCGGAGTCCAACGTGCACCGGGAACAGGTCCGACTTACTGCCGGCAATGCGGACCAAGCTCCTGCTCCGGTTGTACAGGGACTGTACAGCCCTCAACAGAGGGCCTCCAACCCCATACTCCTGGAGCACCTCCCACATAATGACTCGAGGGACACGGTCGAAAGCCTTCTCCAAGTCCACAAAACACATGTGGACTGGTTGGGCAAACTCCCATGAACCCTCAAGCACCCTGTAGAGGGTATAGAGCTGGTCCAGTGTTCCACGGCCGGGACGAAAACCGCATTGGTCCTCCTGAATCCAAGGTTCGACTATCGGCCGGATTCTCCTCTCCAGTACCCTGGAATAGACTTTCCCAGGGAGGCTGAGGAGTGTGATCCCCCGATAGTTGGAACACACCCTCCGGTCCCCCTTTTTAAAAAGAGGGACCACCACCCCAGTCTGCCAGTCCAGAGGCACTGTCCCTGACTGCCACGCAATGTTGCAGAGGCGTGTCAACCAAGACAGTCCTACAACATCCAGAGACTTAAGGTACTCAGGGCGGATCTCATCCACCCCCGGTACTCTGCCACCGAGGAGCTTGCAAACTGCCTCAGTGACTTCAGTCCCGGTGATGGATGCACCCCAGTCGAGGTCAACAGCTCCCCACCCTCACTGTAAACAGTGTTGACAGAAAGCTCCTTCCCCTTCCTGAGGCGCCGAACAGTTTGCCAGAATTTCTTCGAGGCCGACCGGTAGTCCTCCTCCATGGCCTCCCCGAACTCCTCCCAGACCCGAGTTTTTGCTTCTACAACCGCCCGGGCTGCCGCACGCTTGGCCCGCCCTGCCTCAGGAGTCCCATGGGCCAATAAGACCCGATAGGACTCCTTCTTCAGCTTGACAGCATCCCTTACTTCCGGTGTCCACCACCGGGTTCGGGGGTTGCTGCCACGACAGGCACCGGCGACTTTACGGCCGCAGCTACGGGTGGCTGCGTCAACAATGGAGGTGGAAAACATGGTCCATTCGGACTCGATGTCTCCAACCTTCCTCGGAATCTGGTCGAAGCTCTCCTGGAGGCGGGAGTTGAAGACCTCCCTGACAGCGGGTTCGGCCAGACGTTCCCAGCAGACCCTCACAGTACGTTTGGGTCTGCCAAGCCTGTCCCGCTTCCTCCCCTGCCAGCGGATCCAACTCACCACCAGGTGGTGATCAGTTGACAGCTCAGCCCCTCTCTTTACCCGAGTGTCCAAGACATACCGCCGAAGGTCAGATGATACGACTACAAAGTCGATCATTGACCTCCGGCCTAGGGTGTCCTGGTGCCACGTGCACTGATGGACACCCTTATGCTTGAACATGGTGTTCGTTATGGACAAACTGTGGCTAGCACAGAAGTCCAATAACAGAACACCACTCGGGTTCAGATTAGGGAGGCCGTTCTTCCCAATCACACCCCTCCAGGTATCACTGTCGCTACCCACGTGAGCGTTGAAGTCCCCCAGCAGAACAATGGAGTCCCCGGTTGGACCACTTTCCAGTACCCCTCCCAGGGACTCCAAGAAGGCCGGGTACTCTACACTGCTGCTCGGCCCGTAAGCTGAAACAACAGTGAGAGACCTATCCCCGACCCGAAGGCGCAGGGAAGCGACCCTCTCGCTCAGCGGGGAGAACTCCAACACATGCCGGCTGAGCTGGGGGGCTATAAGCAAGCCCACACCAGCTCGCTGCCTCTCACCGAGTGCAACTCCAGAGTAGAAGAGAGTCCAGCCTCTCTCAAGGAGTTGGGCTCCAGAGCCCAGACTGCGCGTAGAGGTGAGCCCGACTATCTCTAGCCGGTACCGCTCAACCTCACGCACTAGCTCAGGCTCTTTCCCCCCCAGCGAGGTGACATTCCGTGTCCCCATAGCCAGGGTTGTCATCCAGGGTTTGGGTCGTCGGGGCCCCCGCCCACGACTGCCACCCATACCACATGGCACCGGCCCCTTCTGAACCTTCCTGCGGGTGGTGGGCCTACGGGAAGGCGGGCCCATGTCGCTCGTTCGGGCTGCGCACGGCCGGGTCCCGTGGGCAAAGACCCGGCCACCAGGCGCTCGCCTGCGAGCCCCAACCCCAGGCCTGGCTCCAGGGTGGGGCCCCGGTAACGCCGATCCGGGCAACGTACGCGTCCTTGATTTATTGTCCTTCATAGGGGCTTTTGAACCGCTCTTAGTCTGACCCGTCACCTAGAACCTGTTTGCCTTGGGAGACCCTACCAGGGGCATCAAGCCCCGGACAACATAGCCTCTAAGATCATTCGGGTACTCAAACTCCTCCACCACGATAAGGTGGCCGTTCAAGGAGGAGTATTATTTTACCATATTTTATTTACTTTATTCACTATCTTATGAACTTCTCTTCTTTTAACTGTTACATTTATTTTCTAACACCAGTGTTTCCTCATGGGGGTCGTCCACACTGGGAACTGTGTCTGGTCTGCTGCCAGGGGTGCTGTCCTCGGGTCCCTTCGGCCCGGCTGATAGGGGGGCTCCCTACCTTGGTGTGGGGGTCCACTGGTCTGTCTGGGTTGGGGGGGCCCGGGTGGCAAGTGCCCCCACAGTCCATGATGACTCCCCTCGGTGTGGGCGACCCCAAAGGTGGCATTATCCTCAATCCTCAGTGTCCTGCCATGTCTCGTTACTCTTCCTACTACTTGTGGTGAGAGTGTGTGTGTGTCCGTGTGTGCGTGTGTGTGTGTGTGTGTGTGTGCGTGTGTGTGTGTGTGTATGCTTGTAGTTTGGGGTATGTGTTAGTACATACAAAGGGTGGGAGGGTTGGGTTTTTAATATTGTTCTGTTTTTATTTAAATTGTTTTTTACCCTTGTAAAACACTTTGTGTTGCATTTCATTGTGTATGAAAGGTGCTATATAAATAAAGTTTGATTGATTGATTGATTGATTGATAAAAACAAAACAAATGTTAGTTAAGCTATCCTGGTGGAGGAGCAGTTTTTTAGTTGAAAACAAAGACCACCATCAAGGCTTCAGGAACGGCATCGGGCTATGCTTGTGTCAGCCCCAGGTGGTAGCCAATAGGAGTAAAGCAAAGGTGCCATCACCATTTGATGAGTCTGGGGGTCGCTGTTAAGAGGGAAAAAAGGTGACAAATATTGCAAAAAAGAAGTACAAACAATGAAACAATGAAATGAAAATGACCGTAATGTCATGAAAAAATTAATTGATTCAACCTTTATTTTAACTCATTTGCAGTGTAGCCATAGCAAAGTAAAAAATGTAGAAAAAAATAGAAATATTAAAAAGCCAAATCAGTAAAATAATAAAACCTAGGATTCAGTAAAACAATTGAAAGTCGATGATTGACTTCAACCTGAACAGCTGTATGTGAAATGAGATTAAGAGTTAAAATGGCCCTCAGGATAAAACTGAGATAAGCTTTAAGCGTGTGTTTGATATGAGCCCACATTAGCAGACAGCAAGAAGTAACATCATGGGGAAAAAAATCAGTGAGGGCTTTATAAATAAACAAAACCAGTGTCTTTCACAATAAGTGCCTTTCTACACAGGAAAACATGTTTTATTTCCATAGAAGAAACTGATGTTTTACCTTCATATGCTCACCAGTTTATTCACGATTCCAGGATACTCTGTGACTCTTTCTACCATTCTTAGTAGAGATGATGTGATTATTTGGTTGAACAGATAGAGTACAGATGATGACGTCTGTGATTCTCTGGTTTTGGTTTCCTTTTGGGAACCCTTCCCCTCTGCTTCTCTCTACCCCCAGCCTTCGGTCTAACCCTTCATTTTGTTGGGTGCACACATGTAAGCTACATACCAGCAGGTGGTAGTACAGTACAACACTCATCCAGACTTTGGTTAACAAGAGTAAACAGAGGCAGGAAATAAGAAAATATCTTCCAGGAAAAAACTTCTTCTTTTTTGTATTCTGCCTAAATGATATCCAGTCAGAATACAGAAAATTGGTCCTGGCCTTAATTCTAATAGACAATGCAATATTTCTCTTCCAGTGTTTGCCACAACTGATTCATTTTGGTCATATTCTGTAACCAAGCGTACTGAGAGTGTTTACTAAAAATTGACAGTGTGAGGCCTCCAGCTATTGCAGATTAGTTCTACTGTCAAGGAGAACTACAGTAACTTTGCTTTGGTCTGGGCCCAGAGCATCAAGCTGCTTAAATGGAGCTCCAGACTCTCAATTCTGATGGCAGCACCCAGAAAAGTGGTTATAATAATAGTCTTGATCTGCAGAACAGCCATCTTGTGCACATAAATAGCCACATTTTACAGTTTTGGTGATAAATACAATGTGAGTCCGCTATTGGATGGCAGCCCCTCTGATTCTAAAATGAATCTACCAGGTGAGAAGGTGTCAAGTGAAATGGTCCAAAAGCTACCTGATGGGATTATTTTAGCTTTAGGTAATTATGTGCCTTGCTGTCTAAAGTGGTCTAGGCAGCTGATTTCACTCTCAGAATTACAGATCTATAAACACCAGACCAGCAGTTTACCTGGTTGGAAAAAACAATGGAGCCAATCAGAGCTTTGTAGGTGGGATTACGTATGGAAGTATCAACTTCCTGTGCAAAAGTCAGCAAAATTATGACCTCCATGGGACAGATATATAGACAGACAGATATGTCACCACTGAATTATGAATGTGACCACAAAATGTCAAAACTGGCCCATCTTTCATTATGATTTGAATGTATGTCTACATGGAGCTTTAATAGCTGGACCAATTTAAATTTGGAAGGATAACATGAAGCGTATAGTTTTTTTTGCTTTCCCTTTGCGTTTTCGAGTACTGGCCTAACATAGTGAGGACGCATCTCTGGCTTCACAACAGGACTGCAATTTATCATTATCTCAACATCAGAACAGATCTGTCAGTTTTTGCAAATTTGCAGGCCGCCTCAGCAGATGTCTATCAATATAATGACTCTTGTGACCCTGAAAAAGTTCAGGCTTAGTACGCCTCCCACATCCACAGCACAAATTACACCCTGCGTGAATTAATTCAACTCCATTAAAAACCTTCATCGACATCTGCTGCTGCAGCGATGCTCGGCCCTGCTTGTCTTGGCCTTTCTCCAGCCGGACGCCTCTTCAATTTAACTCCAATTTGGAGTTGGTGGATGTTGGCTGACAGTTTGAAACTTCTCAGTGGGATGCTGATGAGGGTCTTCACTCCAGCTAAAGGAAAGTCATTCTCTCATCTGGACAGCATTGCAAATTGCGTAAAAAGCCAGTCCGATCAAGATAATGGCTTGTGAAGGAATGAGATTAGCTCCCTTTGTGAGAAATCTGATTGTGTGGATGGGACAGTGGCATAACAAGTGTGACCTTGTTGCAGGGGCCAGCTGAGAAAGTAATTAGACCTCACATATGGGCAGCTTTACTGAAGCCCTCAGCAATGACAGCGAAGGGACGAGCCATGTCTGAGCTGTTTATTGTAACAGGTAAGGCTGTCAGTAACCAGGGGCCACTATTCACGTCTGATACTAAGAGTTAGACTGCAGAGAGAGACAACCTGCAACAAAAAACTGAGATTTGAGACTCGGTTCAAGTTGTTTTAATTCCAAAATTAGCAACTGGCTATGCATGTTGTTCACTAAAGTGAGAGCTGACATCCTGGTATCATATCTCTGAAAAGCCACTCATGTCTCCTGTGTTATCTCTGATTCAAACAACCAGTCAATCAGAGCCTGCAAATTGTGGCGTTATACCTTGTGATGGTAAAATCGAGTTATATTTCAGCTCCATTTGAACATCTCTGGAGATCAACACAGGGATGAGCATCGGGGTAACCTCCCAAACAACATCTGGTCGTGCTCCGTGTATCAAACAACCTGACTGGTTGATTAAACTTTAAATCAAGTAAGAAGTGGACACATTCATCCGGCCCCACAGTCGCTTTGTGATAATCTGATTACATAAATATAGGAATATGCACCATGAAAGTAGAAAACTAAGGTAAGTAACACAGAAGTCCTGCTGGAGGTCTCAGGTTCTCTGGAGTTCTGGACAGTTACTGAACAGTAATCCAGTGCTGATAACACACTACCTGGGCAAAGCAGGTACAGTCTTCAATAAATCTTCCTGATTATTTGTCTTGAGTTAATTAAACCCCCTGTCTTCTTTGTGTCTTTGGTAATTGTCAATATTGAAACAGTGATAATGCACTAGGAGGTGCCCTGATACAGGAAAACAATGGACTCGGTTGGAGAAAATCATTTTGCATTGTGGAATTTGCCGACTCCAACTCATCTCTTATTTACCTGCATCGTCACGCCTTGCCATGTGCTCATGCTCATTAAACAAGCCGGAGAGCTGCCATTCTCTATGAATTAGCATAACTTATGCTAACGGTATGCTGGCTGACACAACTTCATTGTTGACTGAAAATGACGTCACAGCAACCTGACATGTCAGCCAGTATTTAAAAAGGGAAAATCAATGCTGCACCCACAGAGGACAGCTAACGAGACGGCAGCACCAGGCTGAATCAATGACTGAAACTGCCGTTCACTCGGAATATCAAGCTGGATATTTGATTACACAGTAGCAGCACTTGCACTGATATAGTCATTTTGGCATCTGGGATGTTAAGCAAATAAAGCAACGATCAGATATCCTTCCCCTCAGAGTGGAGAGACTGTGTTTGAAACCCTGTATCTGTAATCTGCTGGCCTGGACAGCCTGCTGGATATTACAGAATGTGCTTGTTTTTCATCTTTGTGAGGTTCTTTCCGATTTGTTTGATTTGATTTGGAGTATCCCACAGTGGGGGTGTACACAAAGAGTGAAATAACAGGCCTTCCAGACCATCAAAGTATCCTCCTTTACCCCTTTGCAATGCTCTATCCCTACGAGGCTTACAATATTGAATGTAATGTGCATACTGATGTCTCTGTGGTTGATGGGACTGTGGATCACCATCTTTTTCATGGGAGAAACTACAGTCTGGAGACAGTCAAAGAAGTATCTATGAAAAAGAAACCAACAAGGCCAGTTACTGTGTTGCTGGCCCAGCACTGGAGTTAGTCAGATCTCATCTATATCCATCTGCAACTGCTGACAAAACACATGTTTACACGAACACACATGCATACATGAGCCATTGGCTCTGGTCTCTGCATCTACACTTCCATCATGTGGAGAAGCACATAAAGCGAGGCTGATTCCCTCAGACAGATACCCCACTCTGTGGCATGCCCTGACATTATAAACAGGCTTCATGAAGAAGACGAGCATCAGTAATTGTTGCGAGGGGTGGAGAGACAAGCAGTCTGTGCAAAGAGCCTTCGACTGGCTGACTGTCTCTCTTTGCCTGCCTGTGATAATTGAAATGACTCAACCTCCCCCCGTTACAGTCACAGTGGTGGCATTGCAAAGTGAGCAGCAGAGCTGTTATTGCTTGTCCTTCAGCTGAAAGAATCGTGTTGGCCGGAGAGCTGAGGGCTTTTGTTCTAAAAGCTGAAAAATCTGGTGTCCAGCCTGGGCGATTTTTAGCAATGCGCCCTGGGATATGAGTTATCTAAGCAGCGCATGCAAGAAACCCTGACATTAATCTTTAATTAAGGCCTTTACAATTTTGGACGACATGCCCGGGAGTATGAGAGTTACTGTAGGGGATAGATATGAACAGTGGGCAGCAGGGAGGGCTGGGGAAGATATTATATCTTGTGGTGAGCTCATTTTGTCTCATCAAAGTCAAGGATCTGTTGATCTGCAGAGACGTTGTGTAGCATTTCTTTCAGCTCTTTGGATCAGGACACGCGCTGTAAGGTAGCTTGGCATTAAGACAGTCCTGTTTTCTTCTGTTCCTTTTTGTGAAAAAAGATAACAATCCCTGGAGGTAATGGCAGCGAAGCATGTGCTGCGTGGCGGCTTTGTCTTCTACACGATGATCCAGATTGCCGAGTATTGCACAGCTCTTGATGAGAGGATGTCTTCTCATAACTGTCTGTGTGAACATATCAAGGTGACTGCTTTTGGTTTACACGTCTTTTTTTCTCCCGATTTTTTTTATTAATTTATTTTTTTTTGGTAATTGGTTGTGGATCTCTTGTTGAAAGAGCCAAGTGATAAACCTGCTGGTAGAACCAGCATGCCTCTAAAGCTTTTCTTGTTTTGTGACAGCTGCTTCCTTTGTGATGTTCCACAAAAAGCGCCCAAGACACAGCCCGTTTCATTCTGGCTGAAGATTCACATGAAAAAAAGACAAGTCTCCTATGAAACAAAACGGAACTTAGGTAATTGTTTTGATTACTTCTTTCCCTGTTCCCAGTAGGATGAAGGAATTACAAAGCTGAAACAGGAGGTTTAGGGAAGAAGGGACTGAGGAAAAGTGGCAGTGCATCTCCTTACGGCAAGATTTGTTCGCTGGCAACAATGAGAGACAGATGGGAGGATGGTGGTGGTGGTAGCAGGTGGAGGTGTCACACCTTTGTGAGGCAAAGCAATTGGGAGCGATTAAACCCTCATTTGCCATAGGGACTATCCACTCTGAGGAAGGAGCTGGCTCCAACAGCGCCTACAGCACTGTTCCTTTTTTATCTCCACTCCTCATGAAGACCCTGTAAATGCCATGGGAGTAGTTAAAGTGAAACACACAGTGTTTTGCTGGGCTGGTTCACTGCTAATGTTCAACATCATGACAGCAAATGAAAAGAACTTCTTAACTTGTCTGCACTGGATCACCTATGCAATAAGAATGCGGCTTAACCCACGTAATTAAACTTGTGACCTACGCAGTCATACCTCATCCCTGCATGGAACAGCTCAGACCTCCACCCTGTAAATGTGCAGATTCCAGTTTACATAGCTTTGTTTTTCCACCACCTGGAAGCAAGCAATGACTGAGTGCTTGACGAGTGTAATCCTCACCCTCAATCATTTTCATCCTAGATTTGTTGGATAAGAATACGCAACGAATACATGCTTTTCCATTCCCATCATAAAACTGGTTCAATATCCAGCGGCACAGACTGGCTCAGACCTCTTGGTATCCACCATAACTGGCTGCTCATCAACCCGAGAGCACCTGAACACTGAGGGGCCCTTCCATCACAGGTAGACACACAATCACAGGTTCCTCTCCAGGTTATTACGAGTCATTCATCACCAGCGCCTGCTTCATGATTCTCTGCCTTCAGCTTCGCTTCAACTTCAATACTTTGAAACCCATGTGTGGAACCATTTGTCTGTTCATTGTGCTTCTTTTCAGCTTTCCCAAAATGTCTTTTATCTCCCTACATCCATTTCCCCGGCTTAGCTCCACCTCAGCCTGTGCACCTGGCTCAAGTGGGTCTGTGCAGCAAACGCTCCATGAAACACACAGCACAAAATGTACTAATCAAAAGCTATTGACAACGCTTTGATGCTGCTCTGGTGTGTGCTTGAAAACATATTATGCCTGCACATCGAGAGAAGAAGAAAAAAAATCTGAATAAACGGATGGTGAATGTGGGCCGGAATTAAAATCCCACCGCAGGGGCGGATTCCCAGAGGCACAAGAGGACGGATCAAAAGACAAATGAGGAAATCCACACAAGCCATATCAGCCTGGTATCATGTGGGGTTTGCCCTCCTATGTAGGTACATGCTGGCAGCACCATGGCAACCACAGCAATTGATTGGCCGATGTCTCCCGCTGTGCACAGTGCAGGTCTTGTTATGTGGGATATTGGTTTTTTACTTGCTGTCTTGGCCCCTTCATAGTGTGCATTAGCTGTGGTTTCTCAGGTACCCAGCCGTCACGTACGCTTACCTTCCATTTGGTTCTGGATGACTTTGAAGGACAGGAGATGGAGAGAGGCAGAGATGACTGTGACAAAACGCTCAGGGTCTCTGAAATGGTGCTGGTACTGTGAAAGCCCGAAGGTGTTAAACCGAGTATGAGACTTGACTCCATTATCAAAAGTCACTTTATCAAACCTGTCATAAAACCTTCAGTAATTCTGTTTACAGATCATACACTGCTTTCTCTTAAACTTTTGATGAAGAGTTTGCATATTTTGTATTTCTTTAATATATCAGCATTTTTGTGAAATGCAATATGCCAACTGCTCTTTATTAACACCCAACTGGCAATGGAAACAACGCCCAATCTGTTCAATTAACAGATTAAATGCTCCTCTACGGGTTGAGAGAATTCATTAAATGTCCTTCATGAGCCCCTTTCATAACAAACAGGACTTCTTCCAGCTAAAATGAAGTTGTTCAGTTTAGTTTGGTGAAATTTTGGAAAATTTTGCCTGCCAACAATAAGCTAGCACCACTGAAACACCACTGGAAGGGATTCTTGTCAGTGTGTTTCCATCTAATTCTTTGCAAATAAATCTAGTACGAAATAGTCTTAACCCCGGGCTGTTGTTGCTTGGTTTTCACTCCTCGCTCCTTTTGACAGTCTTCTGGCATAATCACTACACGGCTCAGCAAGTCATGCCATTTATTTGTGTATGGAAGACTCATTCTTGACTCCTGGGAGTGTAACAAATTAAACTAAGCTGTCAGAGCTTTTGATATCTGACCAGCAATACACCAAAGTCATCAACCAGGAGTCATCTCAGGAACATCCAGCAACAACACTATGAAATGCTGATACAGGTTTTTTTTCACCAGCCTCTTTCATTATTGCAGCTCTCTTTTTTTTTGCTCCCAGGATCTAAAATTACAGATAATTCAGAGTGTTTCTGCCAGGATTTGGATCGATACAACCGATCACTGCACTGGCCACCTGTATGTTTTACAACTGTTTCTAAAGTCCTTTCACTTTCTTGTAAAGCCTTGCATAATCTAGCACCTTCATAGTTCAGCGACTGCCTCTCATTTATGTCCCAACAAGAACTGTCAGACCTTCTTAATGTTCCGAAAGTGTTCCACAAAACTCTGGAACACCCTCCCCCCTTATTTTAGAACAGCTAACTAACTATATTTGGCTTTCAATTTGGGTAAACTTTGTTAATTCTTAATGTTTGACTGTACTGTGATCAAACAGGTTGTTTTGTCTGTCAGATGGCTTACGGTAGTTTAAATGTAGATTTATTGGTAAAATGTTCAGATGACGGTCTGAGCAAAGAAGTTGGCAAGAAGGAGTTTTACAAACACTGGGTGAAGAAGGCAGACAGAGACCATGATGAACAAAGAATTCAGGCAAACATGAGGAAAACACATAACTTGGCTGTAGCCTTAGGACCACACTGGTGAACTGGATGAGGTGGATCGGTTGCAGGTGTGCAGGCTGATTGGCAGCAGGTGGGAAAAAGAAGCACCACACCCAGATAAAGAAACACACAGAGAACAAACAGGGGAGCAACATGAAACTCAAGAAATGCATAAACAGGAGAAACACTGGGAATGACGGGGAGGCACAGCTGGACTTACTGTTACTACTATTTTTATTTATTGTTGTTGTTTAGTTTTTCAGCTGATTTTGTTTTGTTCAGCATTATTCATATTATTTTTAAAAGCAGTAGGTGATTTTAGGGGGAATGCCTGAGTAGCAGAGAGAGTGCAGAGGCAGAGGGTTTGTTTAGTTGAATATATCTAAGTTAGAATCAATGATCCCGACCATGGCTCTGAAATATCAGGAGTAGTAGTAGTAGTAGTAGTAGTAGTAGTAGTAGTAGTAGTTGTCTACGGTACTGAATTAACAGACAGGTTCGTAATCGTGCCTCTTTCTCTCAGTGCTGCTCTTCTGTCACTTTTGTCTTGGATCTATAATATTTTCTAAACTATATACCATAAATACAATACATATATACCAAAAAAATTGTTTTCAGTTTGTATGTTTTACACTTTGCATCCTTTCTATATTTGCACTGTTGGTACTTTTAATGTATTTGGTTTGGCTCTCTGAAGCATGTTTTGTCAATTGCGGCATTTATACCTTGTTGAATTTGCTTTGGATGTTTGTATGCATTTTTTAATTGCATACAAACAAAATCGGCTTTTGCAGCTCATTTTCTCTTATTATCCACTGTACAAAAAGTTTCCGACGCAGAAAAAACAGATGGAAAAATGGATTAAGATGAGCGTTAGGGTTCTGGTGACATAAGATCATAACATTATACATCCTAGTACTGTGAGAAGAAAGTGGTAAGTCTAATACTGTATACTGTTGCTATAAAGTCAGTGAATTAGCTGTGGACAGTTATTAATTTATCTATTGCCTGAATTCTTCATTTTTTAATGAATCTGAAATTGAAGGTAATAACATGCCTCCTCTGCAGTTCAGCGGTGGATGAACACACAACTCTTACTTTACTTTTGAAAAATGACGTGTTTGTGAAGCAAGATCTGAAGTTACCATGAACGACTTTTTCCCATGCTTTCTTAATGAATTTCTATGGATGTTTCTCCTCTGTGGACATTAGAGATACTGCTATCATTTTAAAGAGCAAGTTGCCCTGAATCCATGTGTGAATGGCATCTGTGCATTTACTAATTTATGACACTTGAAGTGGTGTGATTTTTGAGAAATGGTCAGGGCACTGGAGCTTTAACAGGCACTTATCATATATGAGCCTCACGTGTCCCTTTACACAGGCAGTAAAAGATATACAGGAACTTGGAGTGTGTAAAATGCTTTATCAGTGGCTCTCTTCCACAGTGACTTTTTGTCTGCCACCATTGTTGGCCATGTTCCTAGGTGTCTGACGGTGTGTATTTGTCAAAAGGGGTCATTCATTTTCTTTCACAAAGAGCTTGAAGTTTGTAACAGTGCAGCATCCCCCCCAGCACCATCCCTACACCTTCATTAAGTATGCCGTTAAAACAGCAAAAAGCATATGAATATTGAAATGAATAATGTATAGTTTTTGCTTTTGGCTACAGCAACATCTGAGTCAAACAGGCTTGCAAGTTTCAAGGAACTGCGAATGCCAGTTATATATATATATGTGTGTGTGTGTGTGTGTGTGTGTATGTTTAAAATGTACGCCATAACTGTACTACTTTTATTATAACTCATCAGGCAAAGAAAACAGGGACAACATTTTTGATTCAGGGTCATGTAAAGAGTGTTTTGTTTTCCTCACGGCATTCAAACCAATATTCAAGCCCTAACATTGCAGACACATATTCAATATTTTGTGCTCTCTTGAGCTCCAGCACACAGCCGTCTCAGCAACAGTCAATGCACCACAGAGTTGGCATTCATTCGTTTAATCTAATTTCATTTTAAATACAATATATACAATACAACATTTGAAATGATATGTGTAAAAAAATATATGTCATCTTACAATACAGTACCATTTAGAGAACCATGGAAAGTAAAACAGACACAGAAGCAACATCTTATCACACTCGCTCCACTTAACGATATACAGCACATGTGAACTCCAAACCTGTTGTAAGGTAGTATCGGTAGGCTTCTACGTAGAACTCAGTACAATTTCATTAGCAGAAGCTGAACATTAATTCATAGATCCTGACGTACAAAAGGAGTTGTTTTATCCACTGAAAATGCTTTTGTTCATGCACTTTGTACATGCTCCACTGGAAGACAGCTCACATTTCAAAGAACTCAGGATCCACACATCATATTCACATTCATCACTTGCTTGGAGCTTTGGGGATCGGACCCTGGCAGCCGATCTAATTAAACAAGCTTAGATGGTTACCGGCCTGCAAGTGATTCACAAACCTCTGCCCTTTTTCTCACAGAGATCTGCCGATGCAGTTAGTGTTTAATTCTTGACAAGTGGACAGTGAAGATGGCCGTTTACTGGCTGCGACTACTCAACAGGAGGAAAGAAGAGGCTTCCTTTCAGTAGTAAGTGAAATGAACAGTATAACTGATCCCGTGCACACTGTTAACTCAAGGCCCTAGTATGGATTGTAGTTTCCAAACATGCTGCCAATAGCAAAGAATGCTGTGCACAGCAGTTTGCTGACATCCAGTTGAGGAATTTATGCAGCTTTTGTTGTTATCCCCAAGATGTAAATCTGTCCATAAATCTGCAGTGTGCAGCTAGTTTTGGCTGGCATCTTATTTCAAATAAAGATCAGACAGCAGTTTCTCCTCCAGAAATATCAGCCTCACAACACAGTTGCTCTACTTGGGCATGAGGCATATCAAAGCCATCCATTACACTTGTAAAGCAGCTAACTGCCCTGCGGTGACATCATATGTTTATAGCTCATAAGCAGGTAATACTAGGCTGAACTGGCACCATGGTGTGCATCGTAAAGAATACCACACACGCAGCGCAATGTAGATTGTGTTTCTGAGCATCATCCATTCAAACAAGATCCCCTCCGAGGAGCTGATCCATGCAGGTCACGGAATCGTTCACCAAAATGAATGGCGACATTTCAAGGGAAATGCTGAGGAAAAACAATACGCCATATTGTGAGGTGGTGGGCATTCTAATTTCATTTCAGATAGCACATGGGGGATTTGCTGAGCAAGGATTTCGAGGTGGCAGTACAAGCCAATCTGGGAAAGGTCTCGATCTGTGACACTGAACAAGACCTGGAGGGAAAACACGGAACAGGTGGCTATTGCAACAGCAGAACAAAGCTTTATAAAACTGTCGCAGCATGCTTAATGACAATCTGCCTCCACCTCATGTTCCCAAAGAACATCAGTGTTATGTAAACATTTACCTCTTTATTGCATTGTTGAGTGATTTGCTGACGCTATTTCAACGTAGAAACAAATCTGTCACTGAACCTTACTCACTGACAGATCATAGTTACACCAACATGGAAAATGACAAGGTTATTTTCAAAGCACGGCTCTGAATCGCTATGAGCTTCACGGTGATGATGAGCTAACATATGCAGTTTAATTTCTGCAAATTTTAGGTGCTAAACAACATAAAGCAAGGTGGTGAATCCTGAAAGGATCTTCAAAGGAGAGCTGAGCGAGTTTCCCCAAAGCAGCAGCAGACTGTACGAACTGAGAGCAAAGATCACAGAGGCAACCATGTAGGAGCAGAAACATTGGAGTTGTGAGAGCGCAACATTGGGGAAAGAACGAATTGAGATCCTATAGCTTCAGGGGAGATGTTGTTTTGCTGGTGTAGAGAGTGAGGCAAACACAGACCAATTTACTGGGGGAAAATTGTGCTGTGGAGAAAAAAAAGGAGACCTAAGAGCAGACCTGGCCTATTCTTCACTGTGCAATCTAATCTCAGCTCTTGGAGAAGATGGGTGAAAACAAACATTGTTCTCCTGTTGGCAGGCCTGACGGAACATACAGTGCTAGTAAAAGACCTCAGCCCATTTACACACCCGCCTCAAACACAATGAAGATGATTACACCATGAAAAAATATTTGAAACTGAAAAAGTGAGGTGTGACACAATGAATATTCAAGGCAACAATGACCTCTGATACTTTCCTGGCGGCTTTTCAAGGAGGAAAATAATTAAGGGCCAAATGGGGACTTGCTCAGAGGATCCCAGGGCGACACTTGAACAGGCTCAATATCAGTCATGAAAAATTGCTGAAGAAACAGTGGCTTTAATTCGATGCTACTTTCAAGAAGAGTCTGCCTTTAAAAAAGTATTTACTCACTAATCATAATAACTATCATTTTCCTCCATTTATTAAATCAGTAATTTGCTGTTCTCTAAGTTAGATCTGTCTTAAATCCGCACTTGAAGCAACTTTCTGACGAGCCCTCTAATATGCTGCCTTGGTAGGGCTGGGCGACGCGGCTGAAACGCTTTTGCTGGATATTATATGACAATGATATTGTATCAAGATATGGCAGACATATGGGAAATCACATTCTAAATGATAAAACTGATGTTCAAAGCAATGAAATGTGTGAAACTCTTAGGCTTTGCCCCAGATGAAGTAAAAAATTTAAATAGTTAACTTTCCAATTACATGTTGCTTGGAACCGTTAAAGGATAAGACAGGGCTGATTCTATGTATTTGTCCACAAATCCCATGAAAAGGCCAAAAACGTCTGTCTCTTGCTACAAACTGACCTCCCTACTCTGTCTTTGTCTCTCAGCTTCAAGCCAATTCATCCCTACTGGACACATAAATCTTTAACAAAAAGGTTGCTCATATGTCTTCACATTTTGCAGCAGCAGGATGACGTATGTGGGATTGACACTAAATGACCTACAGTGCTCAAGCTGATTATAATGAAGTCACAGTAAAATGAATGAGCCAGTGGAAGGGTATGGCTCACTAATTTTAATTGTTTCTGGACAACAATGGAGCTCAATGGCCCAGAGGCATAAGATGTATTAGACTTCGGCTCCATGGAAATTCTTTGCAGGATCAACTCGTTGTTGGTTTTGGTTTCTCATTGGACTTGTTGACAGTCAGACAAATACAGAATATTTTAAGCCTTATCCTGGATAGAAGAGTATTGGTCAAACATAACACTGAATAATCGCCCAGCCCTGCATTAAGAATGGCTGTCAAAAGCTGAAATAAATAAAGGCTTATGGAACGCTGAAGGAAACAAATACTCTGAGGTCAGTTGAACAGTCCTATAGGATGACTGGTAAGATGCTGCACTAAGGTTACAACTTGCAGGTATAAAAAACTATAGACTGATTTGGCAATCAAAATGAGTATCAATAAATACATACAAAATGAATAAATAAACCTGGAAATACATACATTAATAAATAATAATAATAAAAACATTTGCCTCTATGACATACTAAGAGTCTTTATGTATAGTCCTCATTGGCTGGGGGGTTGTGTAGTCCATAAACTTATACTTCTAATAATGAGCCACTCTTTCTGACTGGCTGTCACCACGATGCGCACACACTCAATGTCAAAGGCAATTTTGTGGTCTACATCTTGAACCTCAATGTTGCCGTTTTTAAACTCCCCTAATGTGATATAAGAGGAACACTGCTTCCCTTTTTTAGTCCCAACTAGTTTCTCTCCCACTTCCAGAGCTCCGTGGTGAAGAATGTCATTCTGACGGTCGTCAGAACCAGTAGCAATCTTAATTTTACTAATTTTGGTAGATTTATTAAAGACTATGACAAAGAAATCTCCTGTGGAAGGAGGCTTTCCCCAAAAGTATTCGTCCACTGTGCTGTAAGCCTTGGTGGCGTCGTAGTTTTCAAAGACGTTGATGTTTGTGTAAAGGCTGGCAGGAGGGTTGTCAGGGATGTCGATGGAGTCTTCCTCGAAGTCGTCATCCTTCAGCTTATTTTCTGCTCCTTTGTAAGAGGAGTAGTAGCCCATGTGCTGGAACAGCGAGGGCTTGAAGCGGATCACATCCTTCTGGGCGAGCAGACCCCTGAAGTGGATGAGGAGCCAGTCGCAGGGCATTTCCTGGTAGAACATGAGCAGGAAATGAGCCAGGCGCGGCAGGTCTTTGGAGTGGTACAGCTTCCCGATGTAGCCCAGCTTGGAGAACTCCAGCATCACCCAGTAGGAACCTTCTCTGGAGGTGATCACCTTCTTCAGTGCCGTCAGGAAGTTCCTGGAGCAGCGCACGTCGTCCTCTAACATCATGTAGAAGTGAGAGAGGTTTGTGCAGAAGTTGAGGAGGAAAGCATAGTCCACATTCTGCTTTGAACGGAAACGGACCCGGTCCTCCGGGTCGTTGTAGTTCCTTTTCAAACCGTCCAAAGACGGATAGTACTCCTCTGGGGCCTGGATCACCAGGAGACGTCCGGCTATTATGTGGTGAGCAAACTTCCTGGTGATTTCCTGCACCAGGTTCTCACACCAGACCAGGTCAAAGTCCGCCAGGTGGACTACAACCACAATCTCTTTGAGCTCCTCGTAACTGGACTGATCAAAGATGGATTTGATCGTCTCAAGAAGGTAGTTTCCTCTTTTTCTTTTGACTGATGACAGTCCAATGGTGAGATACTCTGTGAACGAAATGAGAAATTCATATTATCATGAAACAGAAAGGCTTGCCCGTGACTAAGACTGTTGCTCCAGAAAATAAACTTAAGCTGTAATTTAAGTGTGAATCTTCATTCAAGGTCCACTTGCTCACTTCTTGCTTTTAAGTGCATCTCACAGTCTTAATCAGCTGATCTTCCTCACATACAACCATCAGTTATTGAGTGACCAAACTCTCATACATAATGAGTGAAGTCCAGCCAGTAATGAAGACTGTGAGATGCAGTGGAAAGATCTAGAAGAAGCTAATGAGCAGAATACCATAAAACGTATTGTTAATGCATGTTTTCATCTGATAGAGTTGTAATGAAGCATTTATTACACTTTTATAAGCAGCGAGGACGTTCTGTA
This sequence comes from Chaetodon trifasciatus, assembly GCA_037975065.1. Classification (NCBI taxonomy): domain Eukaryota; kingdom Metazoa; phylum Chordata; class Actinopteri; order Chaetodontiformes; family Chaetodontidae; genus Chaetodon; species Chaetodon trifasciatus. The sequence goes on from JBBMOE010000002.1 coordinate 19,259,382, forward strand.
GATAGCCCTGGTGAACATTTTGTGGCTCACACCTTGAATTAGAGCTCAGTGTTCACTGTAGGTAAAATACTCAGAAAGGTTTGGTGTCTGAATCTTAGCATAAAAGTAGCGCACAATATTTAATTTTGAGGTCTCTGTGGAGCAGTTGCATTTTTACTGCTGCGCTTTCAATCCCCACGTCAGACATTTGAAGTTTTTATTCTAAGCTCATGTTCACAGCTACGACTTACTGTAACTCCCTGAAGCTCGTGAAAATAGTCAATGTAAATTCCTCTTTAAACAAACACTAAACTTACTCTTGCGGTTCAGTGGGGTTCCAGCGAGATAACGATACGTGACATTAATGGTTCCGGAGAAATTACTGAGGTCTCTGAAGGTGTGAACGTATCGCTCTGAGCTTGGAGGGTGGACTGATGTTTCCCTTAGCTGTCTTTTATCCCCTTCCTGGAACACAGCATGAAAAATACAGTATTTCACATTATGAACAGAGGAAAAAAAAACACAGCTGTTATATTTACTGCAGAAAAGGGACAGGAAAGATGTCTTGAAAACTTCAGTTTCTATAGTGAATAATTCAAATGAGGGGAAAAACAGACTTTTGTTTTCTTAAGCTTGTCTCTAACATCCTGTACAAACTTGACACAATATGTGTTTTGATGTGTCTGCGCTAACCCTCCACGTCTAGAGACAAAAGGAGCCTTAAAACCTCTCCAGGCGCTTTGCATAGCTGAGCAAATGGACTTGAGAAGAGCACTAGAGAGTTGAAAATGTGAACTACCTCTTAATAATTTAAATAACAAACACAGATAATGTACTGTGATCACCAACTTTTGATGGCATCATGAATAAGAAATAAATCATCTGGATGATTTCAACTTGGGTCCATGTCATGAAAATTTAAACATGTTTCCTTTAAAAACAAGCAATTATAAAAGGGACAACATGGGTGGAGTGAATAAATATGAGAAATTTGTTCAGACATTAAGAAGAAATAATGTGAGTACTTAATCTAATTTGATTTGGGAAGTGCTTGTTAAAAACAAATGTACTAACCAGCACGTAGCCATCTTCAATGTAGAGGTTCAGGAAGAGGAGGAAGGTGATGAGGAAGCCGAGGAAGGGGATCGTGGAGCGTTTCCTCAGACACCTCATCTTGTCCAGGGATTTCCACACCAGCCTCATGCTGCACTCGCTCTTGCTGGGATCTGCACGAGAAGAAGATGAGAAATGACGCTTTGACTGCCTTTATGTCAACAGATTGTGCGGGAATCAATTTTAGGCCCATGTATGATGTGATTATCCTCCGTTAGCATAATAATTACTCTTCAACAGACTTCTAATGATGTGTGATAGTGTTTTTTTTTTCCTTTTCAGGGAAAGAGCTGGACTAAAGTCACTGATTAGCAAATCACACATGAGAAACACTAAAGGAACTGCAGCACAGAAAGAATATCGACATGCCCAACAATACATTACTGATTTAAATCAACTACGTTCTTCACAAATGACAATGAAGACACACACCAACGCTGAATTTGTACAACGCACCCCCACCCTGCTGGCATTCCTAGCTGTTCAGCGATAGGTGTTGGCACTATGGTCGATGGACAGCATTTCAATACATTCTTCGGTCAAAAAGAGATGCTCCTATTCGCTCTTACCAGTTGCCCTTATCCTCTTTGTTGTGAACATGTGACTTTTTCTATTTGTAGATTACAGGCCACATCACTAAAGGGAGAAGCCAATTCGATTATAAATTCAGCTCCTTTTATTTCAGATTTGTTGTCCTTGGAGAGAAGATAAAAATAAATTTATGAGAAGAAAAAGAGACACAGTGGAGAATAAAATGGGTGATGGACGACGATCTTTTATCTATTGATCTATCTGTTATTTTTTTGATTTGTTGATCATTTATTTTATACAATTTAAAAAGAAAACACAGAAAAATATCCCATCATACTTTCCCAGAGCCCAAAGTGACCTTCCACTTAGAGTTAGCAAAAAAATCTTCCCCTTTTAGAAGCTGGAACCAATTATGAAAGGAATTAAATTATTGATTGATTATCACATGCAATGTCAAATGTTATGCCAAGGTTTAGCCAGCTTTACTTCTGGTTGCTAACAAGCTGTCAAAAGCCACTATACTGCTCTCACAGGCAGCATGATAGTAGCTGCTGATGGGTGCAAAACATATTCAGGATTTTGAACTGGGTGAGCTTCCCTTCTGGTCACAAACAAGTTTCTAAATCCTTTAAAAGCTGTGGTTACATTTGCTAAAAACCAACAACACAAGCTGCACCAGCATTATGAAGGATAGAGAGACAGCAGACACGAGGGCCAGACGAGATCTCACAAGATGTTTTGTCTGAGCTTTGTTGTAAACAACTCTTGGAAGCCTTGATCAATTAAAAGCTGCTATAAATAACAGGAATGGGAGCAGAGTGCTGGTCGTGAGGGGTGAGTTGTGTAGAAGGAGGTACACCCGATGGACACAATACACTTCGAGTCAAACATATGCTGATATGGAGCTGTTAGAATGTCTTTTTCTCCCACTGCTTTTTGGTAATGCACGTGGGTGACAAAATCATGAATAAACCTTGCAGGTCTTATATGTTAGGTTACATTATAATGCTAAAATGTTAATATCAATGTGGCACTACCTGCTGGCTGTTATAAGATAAGGACAGAAAGGCATAAAGTCACACAGTAAATGAATTTATAATGCTTTCTATTCAATGTTGACAGCTGAACTTGCATATATCTGGCGGTTTATGAGCAGCAATGAAAACTATACTGTACACAGCCTTCAGTTAGACCAGAATTGTGTATCAGGCTCAGTCACAACAAGATTGGCAACTCCTCATTGCAACTGTACAACTGAGACCAACGGAGGGAGAAAAGGCCCACAAACAGCAGCAGCAGAAGTAACAGCCTACAGATGTAACAATAGCGTTGGTCTTTTCTTTGCCAGCAATTAGGCATCAGCATGTGCTTTTGTTCTTCTGCTGCAAAACCCCAGAGATGCCTAATAGAATACAAACTACCTCTAAGCTCAGTTCAATGACCATACACACATCGATCACTCGCACCAGGAGTCAGCCTCACCTGGGATTCGGCTAGTCAATACCTCTTTGTGCACACTTGAAAACTGAATTTAACACATCCATCCACTGCAGCCTGCTCTGTGCAATTTTCAACGCAGTTTGGTTTAATGTGGCAGGCAATTATCAGTAATTACAATCGTTGGAGCTGTTTGTCTGCTAAGACATTATAACAAAATAAGCACAACTACCTATAGTGCATGCAAAAATCTGGCTTAGTTGTAAACTGGTTAATGGCTGCAATCTTGTATCGACTATGTCAGTTCTACATTCAAAGAAATGTTATAAACCAGCAGCCATAGTGCATTCAATTTAATTGCCTGCTGTTCAGTATTGAACAAGAGCATACTGGCAATCTTCGAACATTTTAACCCTCACGTCTTATGTTCTGGCTATTGCCACGTTACCCTCAGCCAAACAAGAGTTTGTCATTCGACAGATTGAGGAACCAAACTGCAACCTGATAAATCTAACCTATGGGAATATCCCCCAAATAAAACTTGGGAATCTGATTCAGTGCTACCAGCCAGAGCCAACATTTGTCTCGTATCTGCTGTTCATAACTATATAGCTGATCTATTATTCATATGCTCTTTGCAAGCTATTGTGTTGCCAATGACGCATCCATAGACACAGACTGTCGAGAATGCCCTGAATGCCATATAGGCATACAAACAAACTAACTTTGTAGCTTCATTTATGACAACAGAATATGTTGCATTGCCTCCATTGTATTTGCGGTCGTGTCTTCAATAAATTGCAGAGTACTGCTGTAGAAAGCTGAGTGCTGCATGATGATGATGAGGAGAATCATTAGGGCCACTTTGGAGGAATCTCAGCTGAAGTACACGAGAGACCACAGCTCAGGTAACTCTTGCGTTCTCTTCAGCAGCAGCTCTTTCCTTTCCCACAAACAGACGCTCTGTTGAAACGCCAGACTTACAACAAAACTAAATAAATAAACTTTGCGTGATCCAGCGGGAGAGCTACAATTAAACAACTTCCCTGCTTCGTGTTGGAGGGGGAGCTGATCTTTCAGATTGGAGTTTTGGGTGTCTATCCCGACAATACAAGACAAAGCGAGGCGCCTCTCTTATTTCAATAATTCAGTGTGGGCTCAGAGCACAAAGAGGATGAGATGCTCATGCTGCCAAAGGCACAGCTGTGGAACATGCTCACTTCTCCCACCCCAGATTTAACTGTGACTGAGATGCACGTCAGAGCACCTAAAACATCATCAGTCTATTTCCAGTCTACTGTATATTCTTGGAATATGCTAGGATATGGAAAAGGTATATGTGGATATATGGATGTTAGTCTTAACTCAGTGCAAGCATCAGTCAACAAGAGGGAGGCATGCGAGTGTTGTGTTTATTCTTGTGGCATGAATCCAGAGTGGAACTGCAGCAGTGAAATGGACTAAGTGTGTTTTAATGGGTGTGTCATCCTGGCAGTCACACACTCAGATATCTCCAGCACCATTTCAGGACACAACACACTTCCAACAGGCTGGGGCTGTTAAATATCCATTATGCACTGTGTGTGAACTGGACCACATAAACCACAACATTGCCTCTCTGCTCACTTATACCCAGCGCGCTGTGCAATTTACACACATCAACTGTCTTTCCTGAACTCCGTTTGAAAAGCGTGCTCTCAGTAAGAGGTTAAATCCCACAAGATTGACACAAAGGGAGCTTGGTAGCGACAAAACTGTGACAAAAGCTGAGCGTGTTAGCCCTAAGGACCTCATGAATTCAATTAGATTTTCATTCTTGTGAGAAAATATTCAATTTGATCAAGATTTCTCAAGACTGCCATTTTTTTTAATTCAATATAATATTCTGTTCTGTTTGTTTTTATCTTTTTTGGCTGCAGCAAACAGTGACACCCTGCTGGAAGCCAGAAATCCTTGTGATTGTTGCTACAGTTGCTCCTACAGGAGATAAGATAAAAATATATGCTCAGAAAGCCTCTAAAAATCCTCAGAGGAAACTATCACCAGGTTGTATCACACCATGACTAGTGCCTTGAGGTTTGGAAATGGCTCTCAGCTGGAAAATTTCTGCCAATCAATTGTTGACGTCACGGCAAGCTGAGGGTTATTATGCTGCTGTGCAGAAAGGCGAGTACACAAGGGAATGGAGACGAGAAACAAAGGAAATGGACAACTACATCAAGAACTCTGTGTAAACCGGGATCATGATGAAGATGGAAGAGGTTCATAACATATCCATTAAGTGCAATTAGGAGCACAGAATTCAGAATTTAGAAATTATTTTTTTTAGCAGGTTGAATGATGTCATGTATGTATAAATTATCACATCTGGTTGAATAATTTAGTCATTTAGTAACAGCGAAAATTAACCATCACAAGTTCCCAGAGCCTTCAAAGTGCTTGTTTTGACTGTCCAACAACCCCAAACCAAAACACATTTAATTTACAATTAAAATAAACACAGAAATTAACAAAATCCCATATTTGATGAATAAATATTGGATTTTCTATTGTTTCAACACTTGATACAGTACAGTGAGAAAGTAGGACCAAGTTTTTTATCTGTTTTTTGCTAGCAACATTCAGTTTTTTCTGTGTTCCAGGCAAACCTTGGCAAGCTATTCATCGTCAATGTCCTCCATGCTTCTCTGGCAGCCCATATGAGATGACTGATCCAGGAATTGTCTTCCTCTCCCTTGCTACACCCCCTCCCTCTAATGGTGAAATCTGACGGAGGCAGACTTCAAATGGAAAACAAGGAGCTCCCCAGTGAGGAGAAGACAATTATGGTCTGGCCTGATGTGCAACCTAATGCCAAGAATTCTATATCACACCGAAAAAACAAAACAAAACAAAAGGCCTTTCATTCCCTCTCCATTTGTAATGGCTTGATTGCTGCCGAGTGGAAGCAGTCCTCCTGCATGCCAACGCTCCATCACTTTTTGCTTTTGAGTGCTGTGAAAGGGGAGAGAAGAGCACAGTAAATGGAGAAAAAAGGTACGGGATCGAGCAGAGCGGTGCTGACATGCTACAAACATGAGTCGAGTTCCACAGTAATTTCACATCCTATCTTCCCAAGGTTGTTCCTTTAAAGTCATTTCCACAACAGTGAAACCACAATGCCAGGATATCTCGGAGAACACGTGGCTTGGCTAAGGAGTAACACCTGCAAACCTGCATATGAAAAAAAAAGTCTGAATAGATTACTTTTTCAAAAAATGTTTGTGTACAGTATCAGCATAATGAATTCATTCTTTTGAATGCCGGCAGCGAACTGAGAAAGGCAGAATAATGAAGATGAGATTTGAAAATAAAATGTTCTCCTCTGGGAGCTTCAGGTACACACAACACAGAGTCCCTCCATGTGTTATTCAGAAATCAAAATAACCTCTTAACAAACACTTTTCTTGCCGGCTCAAATCAGCTCTCAACTTTCGATTTAGGCCACTCCGTTTTAAAATGTGAAGCTGCGTTTTGGTAATGGGAAAATCTAGATGGGAAACTCATTGTGAATAAGAAAAGGGGAAAAGATTAATAAAATGGGTAGCAGAAAGCAATTCTCCCACATTTCATCTTGTTATCTGTTTTACATTATTTCCCCTGGGTATCCTGCACCTTGCAGATATACAGCTCTGCACAAATAATCAATTAAGCCTGCAGATTTGCAGGGATTCAGCAGTTGCTTTGTGTCAGGCCTTCAGCCACTTTCAATGGATTTTCTTTCTTGATAAAAAGCCGAGAGTAACAAAGGCTTTTGTTGATAACAAAATTGTGGTGCAGGGTGGAATAATAAATCCCTTTATTATGAAATGGCTGTTTTGTTAATAATTCAAATTGGTCAAACAGTTTACCAATTACTACATTCTTATGGCCTGCCATACAAAGGAATCTGTCATCTACAAAGACTTAGCAACACTTGTCAGACATCCACGGCCCTTATAGAAACACGGAAATTATCTTAATTTTCGGGATGCAATGGGGAATTGCCAATGAGGGTATTATCAATGCATGATGTGGTAAATTAAAGCCTGGAGGCTGTTTTACTGGGAGAACCACCATGTAATTCCTGTAAGCCATGTCTTCCACAGCAGCCAATCATGTTTGTGGTTGATGACCTGTCATCTCCACAAAGTTAATCTTCCAAAGGGAGTGATCATGTTATTTGAGGTGACAACACAAACTCCTGTTTTGCTGTTTGCTCTTTCTTTGTGTCTGTAAGCTGCCAAGTGATTTTCTGATCACAAAATGGTCCCAGATGTGGTGTGCTTTACTAATCATGGCTACATCAAACTCCAGAGGCCAGACATTAGTGCAAGCCCCAAACAGATGTACCACCTCGCGACAGCAATAGCAGCAGCAGCAGCACCATCTTCCCCCATCGCCTCCCTGCACTGGGCCTGTCACTGCTGTCAGCAGCTTGAGCTCACTCTCTCTAATGGGAGGAGGAGGTGTTGTGGAGGTGGTGGTAGTTGAGTGTATGGGTGTGTGTGTGTGTGTGTGTGTGTGTGTGTGTGTGTGTGCTGAATGTGATGCGATCCCCGTGGACACACTGTCCTAGTGCGCCACCCTCCCCCCGCCATCAACCGCCACCGCTACCACTGCCGTGGCCCTCGGGGGAGAAACAAGCCGTCCACTGACAATGGCACTTCCAGCTGTTCTCCCATAAGGCACCACTGTGCAAGACAACTTGGAGCGCAAAAAACCCCAAATGGTCTCAGCCAGTCAGCCTGTCAGGCTCTCTGATACAAGAATATTTCCGAGCACCACCAACCAGCCTTTTCTATTCCGGACGGTCCGGTGTCCTTGTCTTTATAAGCTCAGATGGTGAGAGGACAGTGCCTTGTTCTCGTTCCAGGGTGTGTTGGAGACATCAACAAAGCTTTTCATTTCATCGGCATCAAGTCTTGTTTTTCCAGAGCAGTACTGGCACAGGAGGTGCAAGCTAACACAGTACATTCTCATGACACACTGAGCAAGTGCCACCCATTGATGCTACCTTCAGAGCAATCAAACATCAAAACATTGAGAACAAACGGCTGTGGCCCTTTCTCTGCTGCAGCACAATCGTCTAGATCGTCCAGTCCGGTCCGTAATTGAAATTTGATTGTTAAGAGCTTCCTCAGATCAGTCCATATTTTTCCCCCTATTTGATATCTACTTTTTTGGCTGGTGAAGAAAAGGTCTCATCATTAATGGCTGTGAATGGACTGTTGCCATCCCTGGACAGCCAGTCCTTAATGCCTCAGTGATATGGAAGCGAGACTGCATTTATCATGAAACACAAACTGAGTGCAATCAAAGAGTTTAATGTGCTGATGATGTGACGACGTATACAGCACACAGACAACTGCTGAGAGGCTCTCAGACATGCAGTAAGGTCTCCACGTGAAGGAGATTGAGGATGTGGGGAGGCTTGTGAAGCTTTGCTAGCTGAAACTATCTCTTCTTGAGTCTTGTTTGGATGTTTACATTAAGGTCAGAAGGAAATATGAAAGCCCTTCGCTCCTAGAGCTGTGGTGAGCACAGTGAGGATGGGAGGCATGAGAAATGATGGGCCAAACCTCTCTAAGGCCCTTCTAAGCAGTTAGCACTTTGACCCAGATTAGCACTCTGTCAGGGGTGCACTTGGGAGGGATGGTGATGGAGGATTGCGTTGCTGCCTGCTTATTTCCACTAGAAAACACACTTGACATGCATACACCCCTTGTACACATGCATATGGCCTTCATTCCTTCCCCATCCCTTGTGTGAGGTTGTTAAGATGCAGCCAGTGATATAAATTATTACCTCCATCTGAGACACAAGATGATTAGTATTTGAACATTGTGAAGTACCCTCCAGGGCAAAGATATTCAATTAGTTCTTTGTTATATCACATTCGGCTAATAGACTGTGTCTTCCCGACTTCAAACTCCCCGACTGCCCTCTGTGCCTGACGTCATGTGTCATAAACATATGCTGCTGCTTCCCCGAGGTCCTTTTCTACATTAAAAGCACAGAGCCACGTGAATTAGCAGACAACAGCCTGTCATCATGTCTGCTCTATAAAAAAAACTGGACAATGGCTACAGGCATGAGAGAGGATGAAAGAAAAAAGGGGGAAAAAGGCCATTGAAGAAAAGGCCGGAAAGAAATCCCCTCTCCCTCTCCTTCTCTCTCTCTGTCTCCATTTGTGAGACAGGAAAAAGGAAGAGGAGACTTGGCTCTGCCTTAAAAGCACTTAAAAAGCCAAGGTCACCTCCTGGTCAAATCTGTGAAATGAGAAAATGGCTGAAGGGGCAAGGGGTTGGTGGCAGATAACATGAGAATGCACTATCTCCTCCCTACACATTTAGTGCAGGGGAGAACGGGGCACTGGCAGGCTTTTCAAAAGGCTCCATGTTGAAATGAGGACTGGGTACACAATAAGATGGCCCAGTTTCACCCAAAATGACAGCACATACATTGAAGTGCTCTTAGGGAATGAGGTTTTTGGTCAAGCAGAGAGTGGACAGCCAAAAAGCTGAATGAGAGCTCACACAACTGGGTTTTGCATTTAATAGCAGCGGCTGAAAGTACTCAGGTAAATCTGGTAAATCCATTCTTCTAGTCAAGAATGGTAAGCATCGTTTGGAAAATGATGAACCCTCCTTTGATGGGTCGCAGTTCGCTCATATTTAGGCAACAAAACTACTTGGTTAAGTTTAGAAAAGGATCAAGGTTTTGGTTAAAATAACCATTACATTACATGACGTAAGTTAAAGTAAGTCAACAATGACTCCTGGGTGAAAGTTCTGTGTTGGTTTGACCCATCCATTCACCCCACCCCCTCCACATGTGGCCTTCCCTGCTCTTTATACTACGTCACATGACTACGAGCACAAGAAGTTGCAGCCTAACAATAAATATAAATGTGGGTCATAATTCTGTGCTTGCAATTTGAAATGATGTCATCAGGTAGAAGTATTTGGGGGTGGTCCACTGACACTGAATTATATCTTGACCCTGTGGGCTCATACATTTCTTCTGTGATTTATACCACCAAAATGACTGAAACTTAAATGATGTGTGTGCAGCTGCGACTCACATGCTATGACCCAGTTTGCCCACGACCTACAAGCCCTGTTTGCACACAGGACCGGGGTCCCACTGGGACTTGTAACGACTGCAGATGGGCACCTGTGTTTTCCTACTGTGTGACTCCTATCCATGGCCATAACGTGTAAAGTGAAAATTCAACCACATATCACCTCAAAGCCATTTTATATTTGTCACTTCTAGAGTCTCAGTGATTTGGAGTCAGATATGCTTTTTTCTGTACTTTTTAAAAGTCCTGTACAGGGTAGAGAATAATGGATGCTAATGTTGAGATATGATTGATTTGGTAGCCCTTTTGGTACAAATTTAGGAGTTTCATCTAGCTAAACCAACCATATGCTAACAAAAAACATAAGCTAGTGATTAGCTGGCGAAAAAAGTTCAACAGGTCGCTGGAAACCTGACTTAAACACACAACATGTAACATTTCAGCACTAAAATGCCTGAGAGCGACTTGACTAACGTCATATTTTTTTGAGGTGTGTTCTTACATTATTCAAAACGCTTCCAACGGCTCGACTTTTCAAATCAGAAACAAAAAAAGTCAGAATATTAACATCATGCTTGAATGAAAAAAGTGGTTCATATTAGACATTTCAACAAAATTGCACAAATCTTTCATATCTGTTCAGTGTTGATGGTAACATGACTACTGTCACAGCCAATGCTTGTTTACAGCATCTTGTATGGATTCTGTAGGCAAACGTTTATCAGAAAGCAAAGAGAAACCAGGCTGCATTACTGAGATTAAACCTTCCAGTGGACTGCAGTGGTGTTTACCATTTAAATTAAAAAATCCATAACTATTTTACTTCAAAAGCAACCCTCCTAATCCTAGAGATCTCATGATCTTTCCCTCTGAACAAGCAGAAATTGAGATGTACAGCACGATACCTCAGCGGAGAAGCCCATGTTTCCTCTCAACCTCGAAAAGCGGAGTTCGTCTAGAGGTGGCTCTCTGCTGAGACGTTGACTACCTATCCCAACGCTAGACTGATGGGAGAATATCCTATATCCCTGCATCCTCGGAAGTCTCCCAAGTCTCCAGCATGAATATTTGATGAGAGATGTGTGGGATGGCCAATCACTAACAGACATTTATCTCCAATACCCCTGACTGGGCAGCCCTCGCTGAGCCGCTCCTTTGGTAATCAAAAACAAACGTTTCATGGATGAAAAGGCCCTTTCAAGAGAGTCATTGATACCACTGTAATGCATGCATGGAAGATTAGCTCCGCTCCATGCTGAGAAAGCATTGGGATTCATAATCTGATACAAACTGTTTTTTTTAAACCTCACATTTATAATTTCCACTGCCACCACCAAGTGCAACCTATTTTTTTGTCCATCCCACCTGCCTGTGTTTGTTGTGTCTGACCTCCCATGCGTCTCAAAGAGCACATGGTCTATATTAATTAGCTATTCTGAGACTTAAGTCTGTACTTATTCAACCTTAACGACCCTGTTTGTGCCACAGCAGCATTACAGAGTGTTCAGCAAATTCCTGCGGTCATTGCTCAGACCTTGAGTTTTCCATCATCCAGCTATTATTTTATAACCTTGGTTATGCAAAACACTGTGGCATTTGTGATGACAGAAATGAGCTCCCAGGTCCTCATAAAATCCCTCTCCTATTTTGCGCCCTTTTAATTACGCTGCAGTTGAGCTGTTTCTTCACTGTAGTTCAATGATTACAGCTCCTTCTCTTCTGTCTCCAACAAATGAAGTATCGAAACTGTGGATAATGTTGAATTTCTGCTCTCAAACACAGTGACTTTTGAAAGCACGTGTCCAAGAGCATTAAATTGTTGAGTTACTGTTAACAAACAACTCTATCAACCTCCTGTAGATGTACTGCAGTCATTTTGTGCTATGGGGCAGGAAAGGTCTTTTTAATTGCACCTTCAACCCCCATCTCTTCTTGTGAAGCTGCTCAATGGCCAGCAGTAAAGGACAGTGGTTGTACTGGGCCACAACCAGGTGTCCAATGATGCTGACTATTCAATTAGATTTATAGCTACACAACAACAAAAAAGCTTTCAGTCTCTTTAAATATATATCTTCTCTGTAACTTGTATTTGAAACTGTGGTGGCAGTTTATTGCTATAATCAGATAGAAGTAAATGAGGCACCAAACCAACTGTAACACAATTACACTTTAATTAACGAGTCTTTTACTCTTCAGTGACATTTATGCTCAGAGCTAAAGACTAACTATGTCTCCAAGAAGATGACGTTGGCTAAATTTCCCAGGTCTGATTCCTTCTATTTGTCAGAAAATCAATTATCGTCAGGTTGAGGACAAATTTGCAGTCAAGAAAGGGGGTAACATTCTACTAATAATACATTTCCTAGTATATGTGTATCTTGCCTGTATCTGTCCCCTTTACCGTTAAATCTAGACATGTTTATAATTACTCTTCTTTGAAAAAATCCTCTACTACTTCTTTTCTACTGCTGATAGATCCTTCATCAACCCCACTGAGGTTAATGAACCATCTATCTGTGTGTTACAGCGCAGTGAAATCATGTCTCCTTTTTTGGATGTGTAGCCAAAGGGACTGCTTCTTTTGAATAGCGGTTGTCTGCAATTACTCTTTAGGTGGATCTACTGCTGTCAGTTTGAGATGCTGACAAAGGATGCCCTTTGCCTTTGAAGTACTTCATCTTGCCTCAGGTAAAAGAGTCCACAACTTGGCAAAAAGGAAAACTTTTTGTTTGGTTCCCAGCCTCAGGCAGGCTTTCAACCAAGTGGGCTCCTCTGATGTTGAAATATACACATTATACATTCAAAACAGTGCATCAGAAAAGAAAAGAAAAAAAAAAAAGACAGAGAATCATCCCTACTCATTTCATGAAAGTGCAACTCGACCACTCTATTAAGAGAGTATGCTGCACATTTCCTCTTGCCTTTTGAAATAGCAAATCAGAATCCAGTAAAAGCTTGTCTGTGTGCATTATTGATGCCACTAGAGTGGAAGAGGTAGCCACGAGTATGCTTTGCATCCAAATCTTAACCTGGCAACATGGACAACAAAAACACATATATCCTATTGATCATTTTGAGTCTGAACATGTTTGAATGAGCACTCATGTAAATATTAAAGCATGCAAGGCCTAACACTAATTAGTTTCAGAGGCTAAAGCAGTACAGTATCTTCACTGAAGGTGACAGTCGTCTTTTCAGCAGGTCTCTAAATGCATTCCGCAGGCACAGCCATTCTCTTTCACCTCTGGAGCAGAGGCTCTTGTGTTTATTATTCAGTGTAAGTCGGCACACCAGCCCGGCTCCACCTTTGGCTCATTTCCGAACAATTTTCAAGCTTCCTGTAAAATGAATATGCATCGCCTTTGCAGTGAATCCATTTGCAAGACAGAATGATAATGAAGAGAAAGTGCTTTCAAAAAACCCAATTAATCTCATGTAAAAAGGCTGCTCAATGCTTCTAATGAGATGCCATTTTAATAAGCCGGTATGTTGTACAACAAAGCCATTTGGTAAACATTATTGTTTATTTGTTTGATGACATGCAGGCAATAGAAAGGATTGGATTTTGTGAAAACTAAAAACACTTACCTATGTTTAACATAAAGTGAATGGGCCTTTTCGCTTTTGAATCCAGTAGACAGAGTTACCCTTATACATGCAAAAGTGCACAGAGAGAATGCACATTAATGTGCATTTTGTTTTCAGGAGTTTAAACAAAGCTGCATTGAACAGCTTCTTATTGCAAATAACCTTGAGCAGCGAGCGATCTCAAGAGTGTACAATGAATATTACAATAACTCAGGAAAATCAAGTTTGTCTCCATAGGAGGAGGCTGCTCTGAAACTGACACAAATTTAGATGGAAAATATTTATGGGAACCTCATGAACAGAACAGTGCAGGCACAACTTAATTTCTTTTTTATTGCACCATGAAATACACCTCTCCGAGGCTGCTGCTTGGACACGTTAAAAGCAGAAACAGATTGCGGTCAGACGACGAGCCAGGTTGTGTCAAAGCTCACTGAAAACTGTTGAGAGATGGATCAAATTTGAGGGGTAATCGGTAGCTTGTAAACAATGCTGCTTTCAGAAGAAAACAAATCTACTTCTTATTGACTCAAAGCCTGCCGACTGCATCTCTGCCTGGTTGAATGTGTTTACTTATTCATCAAGGCGGAGAGGGCCGGCTACTTTCTCAAACTCTGAGTCCCAGCAGTTATCCTTTTCCCGCTGTCGGACAAGAGGGGCAGACCTGATTAAAGATGCATGGCGACCAGTGAGTTGAGCTTAAAAATCTCCAAGCTTTGCTCTGCCCACGTCAAATATTCATGACCCCTACTGTGTGTGCAGTCTTTGGCACATGGAGTTAATGTAGCTTTTTCCGTTCATGTGTGGTCTGTATGTGCATCTGTGTTTGGCAGTGTAGGTGCTGCATCCTCATCTGCAGAGAGAAAAGAGAGGATGGGTGGCTGGCAGGTTTAAGAGGCCATGGCGGGTGTCATCTTAGCATGAAGGTTTCATTCAGTGCTGCTGGTTGGTTAGGTACCCCATGTTGTGCTGCCTGACCTGTGCTTGCTACGGATTGCTTGGTATTCAGGGCGACACTGGCAGAATGAGAGGTAATAAGAGTGTGCGGGACAAATTGTGCATTGAAATAAATACATGGAGACATGGAGAGTATTCATGAGCAATACAGCCAAACAAATCAGAGGGGTGTCTTTGGGTTGATCGAAAGTTTAGCAAAATGGGTTCTGGGAAGCTAACAGTGGGAGATTGTGTCCAGCTGTCAGCATGTGAGGCACTGTCAATTAAAAATTGCCTCACTTGTATTTTGCATCTTCAGAATCAGAAAAAGAATCGGCTTTATTGGCCAAGTATGTGTGCACATGCAAGGGATCTGACTCAGATTTAAACATTGCACTGCAAGTTAAGTAGTGCAAAAATATAGAATAAACAATATATACAAAGAACGAACGATGACACAATAAACAATATATACAATGAAATTTACAGTGTGTGTTGACAGTGACAGTGAGTGACCAATGTGCATGTTAAAAGTTGTGCATTATTGGATGAATGCATTAGCTATCCAGCACGCTAGTGTTTAATGTGACAGTGATTTGTTTTGCTCAGAGGTACAACTTTGTGCAAAGTTCACAAATTCAGACGGTGAGTAACAAGCGCCACTGTGCTCGCTATGGCTTCTTTAAGCTTAACGTGTCGTTTTCTACATGTTGGATACAAAGTCTAAATAGATAAAAACAGCTTTGAAGTTCACGGAGGGCAACTTTGTATAAGCTATGAAAATTCTGTATCTTGAATCCAGATCCTGAAGCTGCAGCCACACTAACCTAAAGCTAAGCTAATCTTCACCCAAGTCACCCATGGAGAGAAAGTCATCAAGTTGATCATCTGAATCTTTATTTCCCAAAATCTAGTAACAAAGTAATAAGTAACAAACTAAAAACAAACAAATTAATATCCAGTATCATGAAAGATTGAGTTTTAGCTGCAGAAAAAATAGCGCCACTGCTTTTTAATAAATATAATAATATTTAATATTAATAACAGCACATCCATTTCTGCATTGACTCATGTGGAGATGACAAAAACACACATATATATTTTTATGTTGAAGGCATTCATTTCCATTCTGTCACTGACAGTCACAGAAACTGTGATTAATTCTTGGTCCTTTGCCATCATTGTGATTTATTTATATATGGTTTTAAGAGTCAAAGCATTCCAGTCCAACTAATAAGCCATCAAAGAGAGTCCAAAAATATCCAGTAAGCCTCTTCTCTCTGCTCCATTCATGACTCAAAAGGAAATATGACAAATGGCAGTCAAATCTCACTGTAACAGCTTTAAGTATCCTCAACACTGACACTATGCATCAACCCATAGTCAAATCACTGTACTCACTTCCTCGATCTCTGTGACTGCTGCACTCTCTATGACCATCAGAAGAAAAATGTGCTCTTGTCTTTAGCAGCTTAGTATCACTGGACTGTCCATAAAATATCTAATTTTCTAAATATGCAGTTTTTTTTTAACGTGCAATGACGCTAAATGTGGTAGGCGTATCATTGAGCGTCCTTTTGCATTTTCTCCCCCTGCAGTGGTGCCGCGGTGCTCATTTCCTCACCTTGTTTTATTCTCGGCTCAGATTGGAGACGCATGGGCGATTATTGCCTTGTGTTCAGGAAGAGTGACAATGGGCGCTGAGCCATGGCCTGCTCGGTCTCTCGTTTGTGTCTCACTCGCCGTGAAATACAGCCCAAATGAATGGTACGGGGGGCAGCACAGTTCAGTCCGTGATGGATGTTGACATGAGAGATTCGTAACAACCCAGCCAAAAGATGCAAACAACTTCAATTTGCACACAATATCAGGAGCATGGGGATATATAGGTAATAATTATAAGTGTGCTAAACATTGTCTTTTGCAGTCTCAACTGACCTGCCAGAGCTGAAATGAGGCTTCACCTTATTTTTTTTCATTATTATGCCCCACTTATCAAACTGGGACAGAGTATCTCTCTCACACTGTACGGTCACCACTCCTGTGAAATCATAAAGCAGAAAATCACCATCCATCTGACATTTTTCGCTGGGGAAATAGTGGCGATAACTCCTGACTGAGTTGGCATTTGGAAGTTGGACGTTTGCGCCTCAGGGACAGGACAGGACAGGAGTTGTGGGTTGAGAGTCGAGAGGGAGCAGAGAACAAGTTTTTTTCTCTTGTGGAGAGGATTCGCTTTATCAGTCACAGCTGCTGTGAGGCCGGCCCTGGTGGGCACAGACGTGCGGTGAAACCCCTACATTTCACTCTACACAATGCGCGGCGGGGAGTCTCTCAAAATAGAAGATGATAATATGCATGGTGGGCTCTTCAAGGAAGAAATGTAACACACCATATGGGAGCTGGAGCATGCAAAATATTGAAACATTGCTTTAGACACAGTTGTCTGATGCCGCTGATAGCTTTCATTCCTGACTCTGACAGCAGCAAAGCAAGGATTTCTTTGAATACATAAATTTTGGGTACGGCTTTGTGTAGGGTGGGACGAGATGACAGAAAATGATGTGTCTTCCAGATCCTTCCATTATTCAAAATAGAGCTCAAATCCTTCCCAACAGTACAGATGTAAACCTCTGAATTTTCACAGCTTTAAAATAAACACACTCATATTTTTTTTGAACTTGTTTTTTTCTGAACTTCAGTTCTTGCATGAAAAGCTCATTCAATCAGTTTGACGTTGCATATGCTCTGTTGGTCATTTTGAGAGTGAAAAATGGCTTGAAAGAGCCAGCAGCAGAATGACAACAGAGAATCAGTGAGCATTTCTTACCACAGACCTGACTGTTTGATGAGAAACTTAACTAGGCATGCTTGATTGTTTTACCTGTAATCAGTGGTAATTAAATGGAAATAGAGCATGTCACTGTTTCGTGTTTACCATAATCCAATGCATTGTAGTGACCGAGAATGAGATTCATTAGCCAATAAACTGTAACGTGAACAAGGGTTAGAAATGTCGTGACTGAAGTAATCGTTAGCAGAAACTGCAGCAGTAAAGTAATGTTATTATACTTCATCACTGATCGCTTTCTGGAAGTATCGGGTTCTTGCCCAGTTCGTTGTCCTATTCCTGAGGGGTCGCATTTCTGCTATGCAAAATTATCTATCTCTCTCTCTCTCTCTCTCTCTCTCTCTCTCTCTATATATATATATATATATATATATATATATATATATAATTCTTGTGAATTACTGAATAATTTAAGCTTTTCTGGACTGAGGCAGTGCAACCAGTTATGATGGATCACAAGCCTTAAAGGTTGCATTATGTTTCCATTGTCCGCATCTGCTTATGCTCCTAAAAATAAAACCGACTGCGGATATTTGTTTCTTGTGCATAAAATGAAAAGTTTGCATATGTAATATCAATTTGCACTGGTATTAACTAGCAGGATATTATTTCAGTCCAACCTTTGTGCTAGCCTCAATCCAAGAAATGTGATTGCACACTTAAATGACTGAAACATTTGGTCACGTTTCCTTTGACATCTGATGAAATTCACTCGGTCTATACTCGGTCTATATTTTGTGCCCACACCCCCCCCCCCCCCCATATGTTAAATTAGATTAACATCTGAGCTTTGGGTAGGCTAAAGAAATGGACATTGATCCACTTAACCCTGTCCACAGCCCCCCGCTGCACCCCCTCCCCTCTATTACACAGCCCCGTTCCCCCTCAAATCTCTCCTTCCAGTAAATTACCAAGAACCAAACCTTGTCTTTGATGTGATTGAGGCTTGTCTCCACAAGAGAAATTAGCCAACATTCATCAGAACCTTGGCACACAGGCAGAAAAACAAGATGAGTGTTTTCCTTGGTGATATGTAGAAATTATAGTCTTGTCAACAGAAAGGCAGACTGTTCAATTAGATGCTGAGCTCCCTCCTGAAGGCGAGCAGCACCGCAATGATCCAATCAGGAGGGGAGCTGGCTGGTTAATATGGCTTGTCACGTCTGAGCTCCCTTATCTCTGGGTAATGCCGCTCAACGCCAAAGGGGCACTGCAGCCAACTCATTCCAATTGATTTAGAGCACAGAGAACCCGCCCCCTTTAGGAGAGGAAATACCAACCTGGTTGAAGTACTTGACGGCAGAGAGGTGGCTTTTATCCAGCCCACATGCTTTAAACTGCCGGCATTGCTTTGAGACACTAACTGCTGACATTTAACAAAGACAACAATGTGACCTCCGGGGCTCCATTCAGAGCATAAAGGTCAAAAGCTGGACTTGGCTCTCACAACCTGCGAGAGAACAGTACCAACCGTGAATGCTATTTGCTAAATGTTGACACTAGTTATGCAATTAAAGCCTTTGTTCTCCCACCACCACTGTGGTATAGACACAGAGGCGGTGGCGCAGGAAAAGCCAGAGACAGAGGAAAGAGGCAATCTTTAGATGAAAGATGAGAATGTAAAAAAGCTCATAAATCATGAAGCATTTGCTCAGACACCTTGTCACCCACTCGTTCTTAAGTTCAAACTACAATTATTATACTCTTACACAAACCTGGTGACATTTACATTCTGTCTTTTTACAACATGTTTATGAAGAGGCCATTTCACTGCTGAAAAACACGGCTCTCGGAACCTTGAACTGTACCCGTGGCTCTGTCTGCAATGAATAAACCATGATCGCTATCGTGATGAAGGACTCGGCATCTCCTACTCATAGATACACAGGGTCTGATGCTCTGTCTGTTGAGCCAATGTCCCAGCATTGACTGCCGGTTGTAATTCTCTCAAGAGATTGGAGCTGACAATCTTCGGCTTGCCAGACACAAAATCCTGTTTATCTGTCAAGACGAGCGGCTGTAGCCTACCATTCTCTCCCAGCTCTGCCTGTAAGCTCTCTGGGCAGACGAAGTCTGAGACAACATGAAGACAGAAAGACAGGCCTGATAGCAAAACTGGCTGTACCATCAACACTCCTGACGCCAAGAAGTTCAGTCAGTTGTGGCTTACCCGGGACTGCTGCGGCTAAAACTCCGAGGACTAGATTTGACTTTCATGTTCTTTTGAAAGAAGTGCTTAAGGTTAACTCAGAATTTCTTTGTCTATAATAAATTGAGGCACTCCAAACTTATCAAACTGTATCTTAAGAAACTTTTGGGTCTCTTTTCACTATCGTAGACCTACTATCTTTCCAAGTAAGGGTAGATTTCTTTTTCAGCAGTTGGCAATTGATTTCACATTACCTTCCCTGACCACTGCAAGGGTACATGCAGTGTGTGGAAGCCCAAAGAATCAAAGTGTGTTGACAAAAAGCCTTGAGACTCCTTCAGAGATCAGTGTTTCTGGTAGAGTGGCTTACACACAGCTTGTCCACGTAAGAAGGACTCAAGACAGAGGGATTACAGGGCATAAAACATGGCCGAGGAGGACAAATGTGTAACTCAGAGAGAGATGGCAGCTGTGGCAGGCATGTGAGCCAAGGTGCCAGTGGAGAGTGAGAGGGGAGTGTTGATGGGCTTGCTGGGTGGAAAGGAGTGATGTGAGGGTAAGGTTGGGCAGATGGTGGCCGATAATGAGGGTGTAGAGGTGTAGGAGGGGAGCCGTGCTGTTCTCAAGCTAGGGCTCGACAGCAAAGGCTCAACACTGACTTCAGGGCCAGAGAGACTGCGAGAAAAAAGGTGTGGGAGGTAGCGGGAAGAAAGGAAGAACAGACCCTGTGATGGGGGTGAGCCCAGTTACTGTGTGCAACCTTTAACAAGTACACCTATCATCCCATGATGTCTGCACTTGAATGCACCAACCAAACACCAAATGTGGGAAATATTTCAGCATTCAGCCTCTTGAAATTCTGCAGCTCCTTTGGGTACTTTCACTCTTGGAATCTTTCTCCAGTATCTTGACCTTGCCTTCATTAGTGGGTTGACATTAATGCATTATTAATAAGGAACAAATGAGTCTATGCTAATAAAGCAGCTAGAAGTGTGACAAGGAGAGTGCAAGTTTTTGTGGTCTGGCTGGGGGGAAACATCCTGCCCACATACACTATCAGATAATTTGGGGGAAAACACAGCTGCATTGTACAATCTGGAACAGCAGGGCTATGAGTAAGAGCAGCAGATAGAGATAACAATGAGATAAACACTAACAGGCTACAGAAAATAGTTTGAGGTGGTTGCAGCATTTTCTCTACAGAAATAATCAAAATATTGTCCTCTGAAGCACAGTTTGTTACGCCACTATCATCTAATCACTGCACATCTAAAAGCCCCTTAGCAAGCCAGCCTAAAAATGTGAGCACAAGAAAAAAGGAAGTCATAAAATCAAATAAAGTAATGAAAGGATGTGTCCTAATCCGGCTTAGATGTCATAATTTGTGTTGGCAGGAAAATGTGTGCCTTAGCAGTTTTACATTAGCATTCTGATAGGATTTCCTATTGGTGTTGACAGCGAATGTGCTAATTCTTCTTCTTCTTCTTCAAAAAAGCATCATAAGTTTTTTTTTTTTCAAACATTCTGATTAGGTTTCATATTTGTGAAAAGAAAAATGTGTGCTTTATTTAGTCCCTTCATCCCATCCCCCTCTTTCTGCCTCATTTGGTCATGATGACAGTTGACAAGCCCCGCTGATTTTTTCATTAACAGCTCATACCGTCACCAAAGCGTTGGTGGTACACAGGAAATGAGAGCTCATATCAATATCTCACACACAATGCATCTCAAGCAGACACCGACTCTGCCACGTGGTCCCCAGGGGTGAGCTATTGATCAGCCTGCATTATCATTATCGATCTACAAGCCGAATCAGGAGGGGCGAAAAATCAGCCACTACTTAACTTTATCTCTTTATATCGAAAATCCCAGATCCCGCACTTGCAAGAGGTAGTGTGAGCTGCCAAAACCATCAAAAAATTCGATGTTTTCAACATGTGAGGTGTTTCATCATCCCTGCTATGATCTCACTAGAGAATCCTTGTATCAAAACAGAAGATGTAATTATAAGACTCATCAGTGCAGCGCTTGATTTGGTTTTCCTTCAGGTTAGTGTAACGGAAAGTTAACAGGATTGTTGATCTTCATTTATGACACAGCATCTGATATACAGGCATGCTCCTGGGCCTTCGAGTCAATACCAGTATCAGTTTAAAACCTTTCATTAAGGTAGGTATAACACTTCAGTGGCTACCTTATTTTCTCCTTTATCTTGAAGGCTGGAAGGTGGAAATAAAGCACTAGCGAAAGCCTGAGCTCCATGTGGGATAAAATCTATTCTCTATTATTGCACTGCCGTTGCTTGAGGGCCGTCAAGCTAAAGGTAATGGCATTGCCTGTGATAAATTTATGGCTGAGCTGCTCCATGTTCCATGAGGGATATAACGGGCTGGGAATTGACCAGATTGTTGAAGTCACAACTAAAATGACAAATGACCCTCCAGTGACAAATCAACAACGTCATTTACAATGTCATTCAAATGACTAAGTGTGCTCTAATGGCAGTCAATGCATTACATATTTACACAATGCTGCATGAATAGACAGGCTTTACAGTGAGCTGTCAAACTTCCTGAGTGATTGTAAGGAAGAGAATATCGGGCGGTGCAGAAATGATTTGGGTGACTCGATGCAAGTGCCTGGGAAACCTCTCATGATAGCTACAGGATGGCACATGAAGGGCAGTGAACCCGCTGGTTCACAGTGAGAGAGGTCCTGAGGCCTTCTGAGGACCTTGGTCTGCATCCTGTTCATTACACCAGCTCTCAACGGATTGGACACCTTGACTTTTCCTTAACTCGCTCGAATCGGGTTTCATCCATTTGTTCTCTCCTTCTCACCAACCCACTCTCACTTGTGAGACTGTTCCATGCCAATTAATCAATACTCACGGCTGAAGCAAGTTGGCAGAGTTTCAGCAGAGCTAAGCTAATAGGGCACTAAAGTGGCTCCACACTTCCATCCTTTATAGGGCATAAGACTGTCTATTAAAACAGGACATGGCTCCAGCAGGACCTAACTTTTGTCATCACGTACTAAATAATAATTGGTTTACCAAAGGTTAATTGCTCAATAGATACTAAGCCATTGGAATTTAATTGTGCTGTTAAATGCCTCAGTTGTAGCCCATGCTTTTGTAATAGCTCATTTGACTTGGAATGAATGGAAAAACTGTTTAGATCCCAGATGACGACTAAAAGTTGCTAACGGTTGCAAAGAGTCTGTTCAGATTTGACATAGTGTGTATCAGCGGTTGATTCTCTAAATAATAACCTGAATTTCTCAAGCTGAAAAGTCTCAAAGTGCTAACTATCTTTCATTTATTAATTAAGCACTTTCCATGATTTTGTTTTTCTACCCCTCCAGCTTTTCGTCTAGTCTTAGCATTGGTAGATGTACACAAGTCAGCAAGATCAGCTGCACATGGGAGCCGTCTCTCCCTCAGCAGATAATGGGAACATTAAAATGCCAATCTGGGATTTTGTGAGTACATCCGTTATGCATATTAATTATTATATCCCTCAACTGTATGGGTTGTAAGGTAGATGGAAAATATGCTCGCTGCAACCTTTTTTTCTTTCAATCCAAAGTGCAATAGACATTTAATACACATCTGTTTGAGCTATGTTTCACCAATGTTTGCAAACAAGATAAAAATACATACTATAACCATAATTTAACTGAAAGATAAAGACTTCCTCCTTTCACTGACCTTGATTCATGCATCAACAGGTTAATAATTCACTTTGACAGTGAAAAATATTCTCCTTCCCTCCATTATCCCTCTGTTTGTTGTTGTTAGATTAAGTGTTAGGTGTTTAACATTGAACTGTGCACACCGAAAGATAAAAGGGAGGGAGAGGTACAGTTACATATTTAGGACTATTTGCCATTTGAAAAATATGTTTTCAACTGCTAGAGCCACGCCAAGGGAATTTCAAGGCACATCCTGTCAAGAACACTACCTAATGGAGGCTTTATAAATTATGAGGACAACATCCATTCCTGCTATCAGCTCATTTCAAAGTGAAGGCTGGCGAGGCAGAGCTGTATCAAATGAACCTGGAGCAGACGTCTCATTGCTGTTTATCAAACATCCCCTGGCAGGTCTGCTGGAATAGCAGACTATCAAGTCAACTAAAACATAATTACTTTGTTTATGTACTTCCTCTGCCCTGTCTCCAAGGGCAGATGTGACCCAATTATGACAACTGAGTGACAACTGACTCGTCGTTTCGCTAATACAGCCCATGCAATGCAAACCCAGTAACTCGATGAATTTAAACTAATGACGAGTGTAAATATTCAGATTGTTTTGTGGCCAGTGGGGGGCAGAAGAGCTACAAACAAGCTAACAAACATTTTAGCACCATTCAAAGTTTTTTTCATGTATTAGCCAAAAGTTACACACACTACTTTTATCTATGTTTTGGTCTCCACCTCCCTCAGTGTAGCTGCTAGCTACTGGACAGGTTGTATACAGTTGGTTCATCAGGATTATTTTAAGGAGCCACCTGCCAGTTGTTGCTAAATTACAGGGTTTTTGACGCTGTAAAGCTCTTTAGAGCAACAGAGCTGGGTGATAATTCTTACAGGGTTCCTGATTTCAGTCATTTGATTTCATGTAAATATGAAAAATGTTGATTGATGTGCAGTTAAATATCTAGTACTAAAAAAGACAGACGAGGAACTAAAGCAGCTCCTTCACAAACCACAACAACAAATCTACAATATTGCCTAATCTTTTGTCTTCAATTAGCATTTTGGGCTGAAACATTTCATTTTCATTTCTTACACACTGAGGTTGTGGAATGATCAGACTTGAGTCATATCTGGCACATCCTCCGAGTGCAGGTTGCCGATAGCACTGATAGTAATTTTCTTTATGTTGCTGATGTATTCTGCTCTAAGTGACATGTGTCATAATTTTCCTTTGTTCCCTGTACATTATTGCTTGTGGTGTTTCAATGATAAAAGCAATTTCCTCTGTGGTATCAACACAGTCTGTCATACAGGTGAATTTTCATTTTGCTACATTCCTCTCTGAATTCCTCTGAAGGTTTCCCCCCAAAGAAACCCCTACCAAACACACAGTGAAGCCAAGACTTCTGTCTACATACCCTCTAACATGTTGTTGAGACAAAACAGCCCCCCTGAGGCCATGCACATGATTGTAACTGGTGAAATTAGATTAACCGTCAGCTTCCCACTGTGTTTGTTGTGAGAGATCCTGCTGCCAAACATTTGACAAGAATGTCACACAGAAAACCTCCACTACTCTGGTGAAGCTGCCAGCTCTGGCATCTGACCCCTCAGCGCGTCCGAGCAGCTACAAGTGCTTTCCATCTCCTCTGACTGCTCAACCTGTCAATCTGCCTATTCAAAGGTTTCCCCTTTCCCCAGGAAAAGCTCATTTTCCCTTCCCCTTGGCCCAGTCAGTAAGTGTCACTTCAGTTTAGATTTCACTGCCTCCCTGCAGTCTTGCACTAAAGCTCCTGTGGAGGGATTTCTGTCTGCTGTTGTGGACCTGCTGTCCAATTAAAACTGTAGGGGACACGGGATTAAAAAACTACTTTCCGCTGACAAGCTGGGCCTACTATGCCTCTGTCCTACATCAACACACAGCAGTGAAACTGATTTCATGTTGAGACTTTCTGAAAGTGTACTTAAACCAAACAAGCTGGAAAATAACATTTAGATGAAGCAGAAAACAGAAAAACTTGCGGCAAATATATCCCTGACTGGTCACAGGGACAGATTTTAACAGTGCGTTGACTGGATAGATTTTTTTTCCCTCTGTTTTTAAATGCTCAATGCTCAGATGTCCTCTGGTGAGCTGCCTGTTTACAAGAGTCCCGTTGGCGTGTGGTCTGCCAACATCACAGAGGGGTTGAGTCTTAATACAGCCTGATGCTTGTCTAGCTTCCAATCTGCTGCAGATTGCAGGCCTGTCTGTGAGAGTAATGAGAGACTGGTTCTGCCACAGAGATTTCCTCAAAGACCGCTGGATTAGGAATTCACAGGAGCCGCTGCCTCTGCAAGACGGCAACCCCCTTTTCTCTGCAAATCAATTCCAATTTTGCTCTCCATGTCGATATCCTGCTCATTGCTCCCTTTCATTCAGGCTCACTTGCTGTTTCCCATCATACAGCTATGTTATTTTGGTTTACTTGCTAACAACCTTGGTGGTTGTTAAGAGGCAGGATGACTACCTTAACCAGGAGTATCTGTTGTACCAATCTATTCAACAAACTACCTCTCAAATTGCTAATAAGTGGGAATCACTTCAGCCAGAAGTATTTGGCGAAGTTGGACATTTCTTGCCTTATAGACAATTAAAAAGTTTTTGTTCTTGAAAAAAGTCCCTGAAGTTCTTCTACTATGGATGTCTCGTGGCATTTTGTTGGTGTATTGCATTTTTTTCTCTCCCGTCGCATCAGTTGTCAGGTTACCAATGTCAGTGAGTGAGAACACATTATTGCAGCAGAGAAATTGCCTGAAGCAACATATTAAAACAGGGTCACAGGCTAGCTTCGCCCCGGGCTCCCTGTCAAATTTTGGTTTTGATGTAACGAGTATGTTTCAGATGATGGTGAAATGCGTGTGGAGAACCCTCTCACCAGAATTAGAAATGTCTATTAAAAAATAACCCCACAATTTTGATTTGTATGTTTGGCAGAAATTGATGTGAAATTGTTTGTTCTAGAACAACTTCTGTTGACTGGAGTCATGAAGACAAGAGCATATCTCACACTGATAAACACTGGATCAAATCAGTGTAACACTTGTAACACTTTGCTCTCAGTTTGGTTTTCATTGGACATGGAGGACAGCATGCACATATTGATTCAAACATAGGACGACAGATGCAGTAGATTTCAATATAAATACACACACTAACCTCAAAACGCTCACTTGGAACTTGACTGCGTCAAAGAAGTCCTGACTTTCAACATCTCCTAATACCACACCTTGTCCTTTACTGGCTACCACTTACTTCCCCAGACACAAAAATCAGTAATTGGTGTACCATATTTGTAGGATGAAAGGATGTGGGACACTTTTGGGAGTGACACTGGTGCAAAAAGAGCTGGCCAAAGTAGCCCTGAGAAGTGCGGATGCGCCTGCTATCAAATGGCGGAATGTAGCCATCAACCCCATAATCACAAAATTGTCCTCAACAAAGGCAGCCAATGCTTTTTGTCATCTCCTGTAGGTTATGAGTAGTCGAGTAGAAAATTGCCTGGCATGGGCTCATAGTTACGTTCCTGCTTCTGTATCACCTCTGCCTGATTATTTTGTTTGCTGAAGCCCATTTCTGGGCCTCTGACTCACCAGATTTCATCAAATTTTCTGGATGGTAGCTTTTATCACAATAGCACTAATCACTCCCACTTACTCATGCTACAGTAATGCAACATTAAAGAGACATGACATGACGGGTGGGAAATCTCAAAATGGATGTGAATTATAATTCGGAACAAAAGAGCAGAGGGACTCCAAATGAAGACAGTGTTGCAAAGTATCCTGTAAATGGAAAAAAACAACCAATGACATGATTCAGACTCATTTTTTAATAATCCACATCCTTGACCTTTTGTGGTTGGCAGAGCAGCTTCAAAGCAAAATAACCATTTATTAAAAAAAAAGGGCACGTACAACCCTGATTCCAAAAAAGTTGGGACGCTGTGTAAAACATAAATAACACAGAAAGTGATCTTTTGCTAATCCTTGTTGACAAGTACTCCATTGAAAACAGTACAGAGACAATATATTTAATGTCTGACCTCATCAGCTTCATTGATTTTTGTAAATATCTGCTTATTCTGAATCTGATGCAGCAACACATTTCAAATAATAATCTTATCTTAAAGGGCATTACAATATAGGCTTAGGAACACTTCGTAAAACTGTTGTCAGTAAACACAGTTTGTTGCATTTGTTTTTATGTTTTCCACAACGTTTTTTGAGAATACATTTTGTAATAACAACTCAACTAATGCTGGAAAGATATTATCCCAAAAAAGGGCATCAACTAATTTTTGAAGTGACCCAGGCAAAGACAAGACTGCCAGTATCCAGAAGGTGAGTCAACCAGTAACCTCTGTCAAAGAACGAGATTTCCTTGACAAGAGGAGCAGAGCAATGTGCACTTAGTCCCACATGCTTTGTCTCAGGAATACCTAATGCACTGCTTTGCTGGAGAGAGGCTAGATAATAAAGCTCAGTCAGGATCAGTGAAGCCGGTCTCCACTGACTCTACCCTCATTGTTGGATGCCTCGCTCCCTGGGAGTCGCTGTACGTTATCAGTGATCATCAAAGGCACTGTCAGGAAAGTGTGGAACTGGGGCTTCCACAGGCTGTCCGAGACGCTAGACACATCCAAATGAGACAGGCTTATTAATTCTTCAACAGCCACACGGCTTCCTTTTCCCCAAGACTCATTTTGGTACATTTAAGGATGATAAAAGCTCAGCCAGGGAGCTCCCCCCCTCTTTCCGGTGTCTCTCTTTTTCTTTCTCACACATACATCATACATAATGCAGGCACATGCATTCAGTTGATCTCAAGAAGATATTACTTCTTGCTTTAAAATAGCTGTCATGTCTCAAAGTCTTTTGTATGAATGGAAATAAGGACATTTCAGGGACAAAAATTCAGAGTTAAAAGCACACACAGTGAAAGCTGAGGTCTGCAGCTATGCCTTTCTGCACGTAGACACAATGTGTCTCTTTCATAGCTCAGCTTTCTGCCTTTTCCTCCTGGCAGTGGCCAAATAGTGGAGTCAGACAGGTCTCCAGTAATAAATGTGTTTATGATTGATATGCCCATATGCCACGAGGACCAGTGCAGGAAAAATTCATGTGCACTCAGCAAAACCATTCCCACGCAGAAAGTTTGAAAGAGAAAACTCGACTGTTGTTGAGGTTCCACTGACGCGGTTTGCTGTTCAGCTACAACTGTGACGTGAGGGAGACAAAGTCGTTAATTCTGCAAAATGAAGAAGACAATTTCTCTCCAAATAATGTAAGAATGGTTTCACTAAGAGAAAATGAAATCTCACACAATGAGAGTAGTTTTAATGGGAAGGAACAGAGGAGGACAAAGCCTTGAAATTCATTACAACTTTTTTGCATATTCTGTCTATTGCTGCACATTGGATTATATGTGGAACATCAAAAGCTTTAATTATCTTAATTACTCCTACATTTGCAAGCAGGGAGGCTCCTTGAAACCAAAGGAAAATGCAAGTGTTTCTGTGGCAAAACTAGTCGTTAAAATGCACATAATTTAAATGTTATATGAGAACCTTAATTGGTGAATTCATGGTTATCAAGGGGCCTCCTTCATTACAATTCAAGAGGCTCCTTCGTGGTGGCCATATTTTTTCATAATGAATGCGATTCTTTTACTCCCTCAGTGCAATAACTAATTGCACAGACCTGCTGATTGCCCCCACGCCACCTACACATCCCAAATTAACATGGAAAGATTTTTTTTGTTTACAACTGGCAACATGAATATGAGGAAACTCATCTCTGTTCATTTCCGACATTGATACAGTGGGTGTCCAACATTCAGCCATCATTGAATGATTAAAGTAACTCCAAATCAATCTGATTATAGCAACACCTCAACAAGGCTAACTGGAAGTTGATTTTTTTCCCCTTTCGATAACCAGTTGATCAAAACATTGCAAAATTCTCTTTAAACGTAAAGCACCTACAGGACCAAAAGTATTGAAGGAGTCTGCTTCCT
The DNA here is from genome assembly GCA_037975065.1 of Chaetodon trifasciatus. Classification (NCBI taxonomy): domain Eukaryota; kingdom Metazoa; phylum Chordata; class Actinopteri; order Chaetodontiformes; family Chaetodontidae; genus Chaetodon; species Chaetodon trifasciatus. Next base: position 19,288,831 of record JBBMOE010000002.1, read on the forward strand.
TAACATTTCACAAAATAAATGTTGTTTTTCATACAGGCTCTGTACAGCTGTTCAGAAGAGACCTGGCTTGAGCACCAGTTAGCTCACACCATTCTCTTTTGGAGTAGGACAAAGGGAAGAGCAGAGTCTGATGTTTTAATTTTCCTTTTGATCAAACATGGCTCACACATTCTGCTTTCACTTGAATTCTTTCACACAGCAAAATGGACATGAAAGCACTCACATCTCTGGTCTTGCTGATGGTAAAGCGACAAAAACTAGCATATCATAAAATCTGAAAATGGTAAGTGTCCAGTGCCTGAAATTATTGAAAGAACCGCATCTCTGATGGTTGCAGTGTGCTTCATTGCCAAATGCCACATAATAAAGGAGGACCCACAGGTTCCACTGATTTCCAGGATTTGTTCAATGCACTGCCAATTGGGGTATTTTTACACATTAAGACATTGTGTAATCACTGGATTTGCGTGAGTGACAGGATGCAGTTCGGTCTAAGGATTTGGTCAGATTAAGGCAGTCTTGGTGAATCGGTGGCATTAGTCTGATTATTTTAATCGCAGTAAGGATCTAATCCACAGCTAAGAGAGCAAGTTGATCAAAAATGTTTTGGTGTCTGTTCACACTAAATCTGCAGCTAAATCCGTGCACTCTGTTCTTGGTATGTTTACACTAAGTGGCAAATGAATGCAAACCCAGTCAAAGTTGTCCACAATTTCATTATAATATAAATACAGTTGGATATTTTGAAAGCATTTACATCCAAGTGAATGTAAATGTAGCCACAGATAAAAGGTCTGTGAACAAGGGGGCATCCTTAGTGAGAGCTATGCCCTCTTGTCTCAGGAGGGTGTTGGATAATGTGGCTCGGGCTCACCCTGAGGTGCAGGGGATCTCACTACAGGGCCAGATGACACTTGTGCAGGTCAACTCTTTCGGGCACAAAGCCCAGTTGACTTGTTCAGCAGAGCTAAGCCAGCAGCGATTGCCAGGGGGTTAGAGGTTAGCATAAGCCGCTCTGGGCCACCACAGCCCACTGACTCTGAACAGCAGGGTCGGCTGTGGGGCTGCAGGACCCCTCTGCTAGGTGAAGCACCCGAACAAAAACACATCCGCAAATAAAAAAAAAAAAAAAAAAAAAAGATAGGGAAACCCCTTCATGAGGATTATAGTTGTTTCCAGCATGGAAACAGGGTGGCATTTTGTTGGCAAGTCACACAGCTTAAACATAGATGTAGAATTTGAAAAGCACAAGGTGGTGGAGGAGTACTTCATGAGGACAGTGTTGTGGTTTCTCTATCTTTCTGAGATCTGCTTTTCAAGAAAACATTATCATTACAGCAAGACTGCATGAGCTGTGTCTTAATATGCATATTTCCTATGCTCAGGCATCCTATAACCACTGTGGCAGAGACACTGCCAGTATACATGTAATTTTCATATCTGCTCAGTGGCTGGAAAAATACGTTATAAAATCTAGACCAAACACATGTTTGCCGACATATTAATGAAGCCCCAGTCACCAACAGAGACAGCGCAGCTATACCGATACATCTCTTTAGCCCCGAGCATGCTAACAGCAGTGTCAATTTCTTGACTGAGTCCCTCAAGGCTGCTGGCACAGACGATACTTCAGTTTGAGGAGTGGGGGGTTGGAGGGTGGAGGGCTCCTCACTCAATGCCGCCTCTCCGCATGAAAAGATAATTGTCTCCTCCTTACCCAGAGCGATGGGTGTATTTCCATGACCTATACTAGGTACTCTTCCCCTCTCGTGCACAGCCTGAGATGTTACAGTGGTTTGCCATAATTACTTTTGCTGATAGAGGTGAGAGAGGACATTTGCATCAGATGAGGCGCCCAGCGGTTGGATCTCCCAACTCGCCATATGCAGCTTTTAATGTCACCGTAATCTCTAAAGGTTAGCATTGGCAGCACCACTGTATATCTCCACAACTCGCTGAATCAGTGGTTTGGAAATAGGTTTGACATTGAGTTCAAGCAAATGCGAGAACACACATACGGTCACAAAAACATGCACACACACACTCCCACAAACACAAAGAAAATACCTTGGAAGAGAGACGTCATGCATCTTCACTCAATCTGCTTTTTTTTGTTGTTGTTGTTATTATACCCTAAGACTTGGTACAAGATTGGCAAGGTCAGGTTGGGATTTCTTAACACAGCATCCCTCTCTTTAGTGATGCTAGGGGGCTTCAGAGATAAACATATCAAATGAGTGCTCCTTACACCTGTTTTGTCAGAGGAGATATACACCTTTAGCATCTGCTGTATCTTGCGTAAAGATTTTCGCCACCCTGCATATCTGTGTTTCCACCACAACAACTCAAAACATGGCTTATAATTTAATTATAAGTACAACTGACTTCAAATTGATACAAAAGATTGTCAACGAAATGATTCAGAGAAATCTGACATAAAAAATCAGCTTAAACACCCGTCATGGTAATTGAAAGATGGCTCATCTGGTTCAGCTGCTAGCAGGTGCAATTAGTGTTGCTGTCTGTGGTGAAGTAGACAGGGGCCTCAGTGTGCTTCAGTTGGGTTGGTGGGTGCATCATGCAGTGTGAGAAAGGAGTGAAGGCACCTTTGAGGATGTTTAAGGAAACTGTATTACATTTTCTGTTCTCATAATCAGGAAATGGTGGCAATTGATATTTTGTTTAGTTGATAGTTTAGTTTATTTAGTTGATATTTTGCAAAACAATGTCCACTTGTAGTGACCACAGCTTTATTCAACATTTTTATGGTTATGTTTAGCCACTGGCAGCATTCGGTGAAGTGTTAGGGAAATATTGTGGTGGTTTAATACAGATCAAATCCACCATGACTTAACACACAAGCTGTTCATTAACATTTAACCTAAACCACGGTCTTTCCCGAAACTTAACCAAAGTGCTTTTGTCACCTACATGCGAATCCTGGACTCCATCTAAAGTCCTGAGCCCTCTCAGCTCACATCCACTTGCCAGAGACTCTGGTGCAAGAGTGATTACATTTGTCACCACAATGTACTTGGGAAAACCACTTAGTACTATATATACATGATTTCTAAGAGACGGGGTTGGCTCCAGACACCACATTCATCCATCCATCCATCCATCCATCCATCCATCCATCCATCCATCCATCCATTGTATCCAAGTCTGTGTCCCAGTGATCTGATCATATCAGTGACACACTGTATTCATTTTGGCTGGTCTGTGATGAGGACTCCGATAACAAACCACCTCTTCACTTCAAACCCGGCATGCCGTTCTTCCCAATCAACCCCCCCCCCCAGGTTTTTCTGTAATTATCCAGAGCGCAGTGAGGTGAGATGTGCTGGCTGACGGCTGACCAGCTCACAGGGAAGCACAAAACAATGCTCTGATCATGCCAAAACATAGTTTGTTTTTTTTTCTGCAGTAAAAAGTGAGACAAGCAGCAGTGCTCAGCATCGGAAACCCCCGCTGTCTTGTTTCACAGCCCAGGTAAAAGCGTCTCAAATGGGTATTATGTAACAGAAAATGTTAATAAAAGCAAGCTACTTGCTTGCATTTATAAGGTTAACCAAAAGGCAGAGACCTTAAAAGGCTCTTGCCAGCACTGTATTGTAGATCTGAGTGATGGCCTCAAACGAATGATTAAATATTTAATAATCAATCTGGTAATGAAATACAGAAGTACATGTAGAGACAAAACATCATCATGCTTGTTTGGCTGATTTCAAAATGCGATATTTACAGTTGCACAAGTGCACACTTAATCACCATATATTCAACCATCAAAAGTAGAACCAAAGAAACCACTTACAAACCTCTGAAGGCTGCAATTTAGACACGTCCTTGGACCCGCTTAACAGTTGTAGACATGCTGCAGAGGTGTACAGTCAAGAATACCTGCATATCTCTCTCTTTGTGCCATCGCTTTTATTCTTCCCCATCTCCTACTCTGAGAGAACGATTCTGCCTGCCATAGTCTCTAAATCCCACACCTCCCAGAGCATACGCGTCTGTTCATCACACTTTCTCCATTCTCCTCTTGTTTTTTGTTTCTGGGATTCTGGTGACATTTTCAAAGTGCCAGATCCTTGCCTTGAGACATTGTGCATGTGCCCACACCTCTCCGCCCCCCAAAATACACACACATACGCACACACAGAGCAGATAGACACACTCTTCGCCTGGAGCCAGGCCCCTCTGTGCTCATCTACCTCAGAGAAGCTTGAGCTTGGCATCGAGAGGAGGCTCTGGTGGATTCTGTGCTCCGCCTGCCAATGCTGCTCTTTTGATCTGCAGCCAGCTGATGACAGATCTACATTAAGCTCATAGTCTTCTCTCTCTCGCTCTGCTTCTCCTCTCCTCCTCCCTGACACGGGGGCAAAATGTTACTGTAAGTCCACGAGCATTGGCGGGAATCGACATCCCGTGGGGTTGACACTGCGAGTCTCCTCTCACACCAAAATGAGAGAAATATAGGATGCTGAGTGGGTTTCCAGCTTGTAGAAAAATACCATGTGGGTGTAAGCCAAAGATAGTGTCATATCAACAATCCAGGGGAAGGCTGCACACATCTCTGATGTCTACCTCCAAGTTTGCAGGGAAGAAAGAAAATCAACCCTTTAATACACTCATGCTTTTTGTTAATTTCATGATGTAGAGGTGTAATTATTTTCTGTTGTATCCACTTTTGTCTTCCAGCTGAGAAAGTAGAGGTTAAGTGTGTCTGCTTATTTAAATTTTCATATACTCAATAAGGGACTGTGAAGCTGCAATTGGTGCAACAATGTATGTTTCAACATTGTCTGTGATGGATTTCCGAGTGATTGCTGAGTGTGGGTGATGAGTCTAGACAGAAGCCCTTGGCTGGGGTTAATGTGTCACACTGACAGCACACTATATTTCATAACACTCCATTAGCTTTACCAGAAATTTCCAGGCATAGGAAAGTACATCATTACAGTGCTTAAGAGAAAGAGGAAAAAAGAAATCTTAAGATTTGATGGCAGTTTATTTTGGTGTGCGGTGATTAGGTCCGTAGATGCCAAACCACAGAGCACATTGTTCTCTAAGTTAGGCATCCCCCTGGTACAGTTCAAAATTAATTTGAAAATGAAAAGCTCTACAAACACGGTGGGTTTGGGACGAGTCTTCTTCTTCTGTGGCTGAATTTTGCGGAAAGAATTTAGGAAATTCGACATGCATATAAAGCTAGCGTAATTTCAGAAGATGGAAAAATGCTGACTGACAATCATTCAGAGATCCTCACAGAATACCCCGCTCTACAGTGTGAAACGCAGATATTCTCTTCAGGCTCAGCACAGTGAGTATCTGCTGCTCATGACCTTAACAGAACGCATCACTCTTTAATAGCTGATCAACTGCAGTGGTTAGCCGACTTGATTTTCAAGTTGTTGATAGGCGTGCAGAAATTGTACGCAACTACCTGAATGTTTGCATTTCTGTATGCATTTATCCAAGAGAAAAATTGTGCACTATACCAGAGTGAGAGCAATTACATAGGATGCATGGCTAACAGCTGCTGATGAACAAGGAGTGACGGGTGGCGATGGAGCCTCACCATTAGAAAAACACAACCAGCTGTTATTTCTAAAGGGGATCATCTGCTTATTACTGCGATATCCAGCAGGAATAGCTCACCGTCGCATTATTTAGCATGGCAGGCGGCTTTGAGCGAGGTGCGACTTTGTGCTGATAGGTAAAAACGCCGTCTTTTCTGTTTTTCGCCCGCACTGTTTTCAATCATTTTTTTCCCTCCCAGATACTGTGATAGAGTGTATAATTTTGAAGAGGAGGGAAAAACAGCAGACAGCATTCGGCTGCAGTTACAGCACGCCGTATTGTTTGTTTGTCAGTGCAGAGCTGTCCTTTGATTCACTGGAGCAATGCTTTTGTGTGGGCTGCAAATTGGCAATCAGCCTGTCACGTTACCATTCAAATGGTCACGGTAAAGCTCCTGTGAGGAGGTCATGGCCTGTCTCAGTGGAGGAGAGAATGCTATTATGTTACACTCTTCACGATCATTTACTGTATTTTGGTGGGCCGTGGAGAATGTAATAACCTTGTGATTTCAGCTGCATCTGTATGTTTAATCCATTTCAATACAGCAGAGATGGATATATTTTATGAATCGTTCTTTGCAGCAATGCCTTAGTCTCCCCAGACACTGGAGCAAAGTCTCATGTATCAGGATACACGAGACGCGGTGAAAATGAGACAGAACAAACGTGTGTGTAAACATAAGAGTGAGAGTGCATGTGGGCCAAAGAGGGAGAGCAAATGATGGCAGCTACACGCTTGCTGTGAATATGGACCTCGTGCCTAGCACACATACCTCTGCATTTAGTGGCTGCACTGCTGTTGGGATTTGGCATATATCATCAGCGCATCTCCGGTGAAATATCGTACAAATGTCAGCTTGAATGAATGCACACATATCTTTCAAGCCCTCTGTGGATGTGGCGCTTCACAATTCAACAGTCATGCTTATTTAGGCAAATGTCAGACCAAAGTGTTGAAAATGACTAATTTGACTCCCCTCAACTACTTCCACTGATGCAGTTTACTCTGGCTTTGCATCAGAGTCACTGTAGATTAAGGAGTGAATTGCTTCTTATTGGGGCTGATTTGGAAAATTTTAGCCAAAATTTTTGTCGTTCATTTTAATGTTGGAACTCTTGCCGACAGGAGTCATTTCCCAGTTTCAGGGATGTGTCGTTTGTTTTACACCGCCATTTTTTTGGGACAAGTGCGTGTTAATTTCCCGCTCTTATACAGGAACCTGCACTTGCACGCAATGTTCTTTCAAGCCCAGCTCCTCTAGACTTCCCTGATTTGAAGTCTAAGCACACAGCCTCGCCCTGAGCCATGCTGTCCTGTAGAAGAAACAGCTGTTTGCATGAATCTTTAATGTACGCCCACATTGGCATGCCATTGAAGCAGATGAGAATGTGGAGGATCACCTCGATCCCTGATTTAAGCTGTTTCAAGTCCCAGCCGTTTCAGAATGTCAAACGTCTCATTCACTGGAGTGCACCACTTAAAAATGCTACGGGTTAGAAAAACGAAAACAGCTACAGCAGTTGTGATGCAGAGTTCCTTCATCAGTATTGAATTTATGGGGGCAAAGAAAACTAGAACGGAAACTACTTTTTATAATGTAGAAAGACGAAGCATTGCATAGCCTTTGTCCATCAAGGGGATGGGTTCTAATTAATATCACAATACTTGTGCCAAATGTTTTCCAGTATTGATATGTGCACCATTTAGCAAATATTAAAAATCCTACCACTTAAAGTACTTGCAGCACTGTCACCTGCTCCATTTAAATAAATCTAAATACTACAGAAAGATAATTTCAATATTTGACTTTTTATCAGACTGACACAACCAAGCCTGACTCAGGATAGAAACAAATGCAAATGCAGTAATGCACGCAAAATGACATGAAATGATCAAACTGGTCAAAGTTTCAGTGTTCTTTACATAAAAGGAATGAAAAACTGCAACTACTAATTCTCTTGGTTTTCAGCTACAAATTTCTTGGAATCTGTAATTTGGAAAGAAGACTTTTGTAAAACAATAACATGACACGATTGCATCGTCAAGACACTGTTCCATTATAAGACAATAATGCAGAATATCAAATCACTGCCAAAAATACTCATTTATTTAGTTGCCTCCAGAGCGATTGGTGAAAGTCACGCCATTACTTCTTGCTTTTACCAACAAATAAAGACTGAAATGTGATCTTGATGAGTTTCTAATTACAACAACAGAAGGCCATATACAGCGGCAGACCTACCCCGTAATACTGAGGTGATGAATTGACTTCATCTGTGCGCGAACCAATAATCAGAGAGGCTGGCTGGCTGGCAAGTGAAACGCCACAGCATATTGAAAAAGAGTCAGACACACACACAACCCACACACACTCTGCTGTTGTTCTGTCTGTGTGTTTTGTAGTCTTAATTTAGAAGGAAATTTAGAGGCCCCTCTGGGTTTTGCGTCTCACCTAAAGAGTAAGTATTTTCTTTTCTTCTCACCTTGTTCCAGCACTCTCATATTTGTCTGCAAAAAGCACTTCAGTGAAATAAGCTAAAAAGTAAACACAATAAGCTGGATATTCTACCCCGCACAGAAGAGCAATGCGGCTGTCAATGTGGCTGCGGGTTTACAATTGTTGTGCTTGGCGAATGCTGTCTGTATCACACAAGTGTGAAAAGCAATAACACCACCAAAGTGCAACTGTTGGCGGTCAATATTTTCTCTCCCTGATAAACCCTCTGGGCAGGAGCGTTCCTTCGTCTAGCCAACACAAACACAGCTTTGCAGTTTCAATCTGTCACAGTGTGTGAATATCGAGCCAGAACGAGAAAAAAATAAAAATCTGAACCCTTGTCTTGCCACTCTGCATTCTCAGTTTCACAGAGAAATCATCCAAATATGAAGTTTAAGGATTGCCTGAGATAAAGTCACGCTCCTCGTCAGTGTCAACGGGGTTAAGAACAGCTCCCTGCTAAAAGCAAATTAGTCTTCATGGCGGTTGCGCTGCGACTTTGATTCAGTTTACCTTTTCTAATGTCACGTCTCTGCAGGAGACCGTTTTGTGGAAAAGCAATCTGAAGCAGCTGCTGTGAACTAGACACAAAAGTATAATCTCGCACAAACCACATTTCTCTAAAGAGGAACAAAAAAAGAGAGAAAAGGATTACCTTGTAAAAGTCAGATGTGCTTGTGGGAGAAAGTCTGCGGGTTGACCTGGATGGGATACATGAACACGTCTGCCTCAGCTGTATCTGGGAAACAAAGAGACCCAACATGCCAAGGTTACTTCACAGCTGCGAGGCTTTCTGGTGCTGATCACACATCATTTACAGCATCTAACCGTGCGCGCACATCAATGTATCGAACTGTTAGTGATCCACGCAGCTCAGATTGATGCGAACACAAGAGTGCGTGGGAAACACAAGATTCACAAAGTTTGCACACACACTGTGCTAAGTTATAGCACCCACACTCGCCCACAGAGAGGCACGTTCACACAAACACACAGCCAACAAGCCTCCAATTCCCAAAGCAGCTGTAGACTCAGCAGACTCTGTTACCCAGTGGCTTACTTTTGAAGACGAATCTCCAGAGCCCCCTGAGGAAAACAACATTGCCAGGGATGTCCAGGAACGTTAACTGTCGCCGTCTCTCTCCACGCTCAGACACTGATGGCTGTGATGTGAAGGTGCGGTGCTCCCACACTGAGGCAGGATAATTGGCTAGAGATGATGGGCCATAAACATACATCACAGTGGCGGCGAAGCACCAAGCAGACAGCTAACTAAGGCTCTCTTTCTACTGCGTGCCTCTTGTTTGTCGTACGCACATGCATGCGGCCACCGACACACACACATGCTGCTCCTTGTCTTCCCTTCCCTGGATATTCACGCTCTTTGAACACATGGGCTGGCCCACCATTATTATAATAGAGAGAAAAACCCCAGCACTCCCTTCCCTCAATCTATCACCATAAACCCACGACGGCACACACTGTATTTCCTGCACAAACCTTTTCACCATTTCCTTGGCATCATGACTGTAACCCAGATGATGCTCTCTTGTGCCATTATCCATCCACTGATATATAATAGGCACTACCCATTTAAAATGCATCATCACCATAACAGATAGGATGCCCTCTCTCTCACCATTACTACCACCACACAGTGGTGGATAATAGGCTATCCGTTCCTGCAGTGCTATCACCACGGTGCAGACTTTCCTTCCATTACCATAACACTTCTGTCATAATAAGCAGGGAGAGCCTTCCAGTCATGACCACAGCTCTCAGAGAGGAGGTCAGTCGTGTCAGACTGTTTGCTCACACGCTGGTAATTGGGAGAAATAAGGCTGAGTGAGGAAATAGCACTGGAGCAACCCTTTCTTTTCGGCGGGTTGCTGTGCGAGGTAGCGAGGAAATAATAAGATATGTGAAAGACTGCAAGCTAATTTGGCTCAAACAACTGCAGCTGTGCACACCATCTCATGATGCAGTGATACAGTGGATATGATATAGCATGCTCTGTTCGGCATTCTCTAACACTGTGACATCAATAAAATCCACCTCATTCATCTGATCTCCTTTCTTTTTCTGGGGTTTCCAGATTTCAGATTTCCAGATAGTTTGACAGGTCTTGCGTGACCCTATTTTTTCAGAGACAAGCGCCAACCTAAAGACCCCTTCATTCTCTCGACAGCCTGGAACTTCAAGGGGAAGAGTAAAAAGCGATGACAGCGAGAAGGAGGGACAAGGTGGGGGGGAGGGGGGTGGTCCAGGCAATTCGCTCATTATTCAGAAAGACACTCGAGGCCACAGGAAATAGCACACTTCATTTTTCTTGTCAAACTCTGGCCGGCTTAATGGCGTGTTCACAGCAAGTGGTGAGACAAAGGGATGGCGTGGCCGGGCCGAGACGTGGAATGAGTACCAATCAAGATGGAAGCCTTCATCACAGCGGCAGCTACCCTACATTCTTCTGGAAAGTAGACCACCTGAGTTGCTAAAGCTGCTGAATGTGTTACAGCAGGAAATAAATATGTCTCATCTTTCAGAGAGCAAGTGCAGTAGGGCTAGCTTTCAAAGAGTAAAATGAAATATGGTCTCCATTATACTCTAACTGTAGAGAGGCGCAGATGTTCCTATTGTTCCTACCATTCCACATCCTCCTCAAACTTCCCTCATTATTGCCTTCATTACAGGTGCCATAGATAAGGCAGGCACCCACCAGGAATCCTGAACTCATCATCCAAACACCAATTAATCATCTGCCCAGCAATTACACACCTTCCACCGTACATACCTTCAGTTGATTTCAAACACAGTGGCACTTTTTCTATTTAATTTGTACACCAGACGCTCCTGTGATTGAGGCTATAGCAAGCAGCAGGCCATGCAAAGCAATCTCCTCCTGCTCTATATATCCGCTGGACTGGAACTGTGTTTTGATCAGAGAGATGATGGGGCAGGTGTTCTGGTACAGCTTCATGTCAGCGAGAAGCCTCATTCCATTGCATTTCAATCTCCAGGCATGGCAGCGGGCTGCGGTGTCAGACAGCCTCTTTTGTTCGACTCCTAATTGGGGTAATTTATTGTCCTAACAGGCAGAGCAGCTGTGGCTTTACAGCGTAGCACCAATTAAATCCAGATGCTGGAATGAAAAGATGGGGCTGAACGTGACTTGCGGACCAATCACTAATATTAACTCAGATCTCTGCGAAATGAATATGACAAGCTGTGATGAGAGATTCTTCTCAACACACTGCTATCCTACTAATATTCAAAATATGCAATTTTGATGAGGATTCATGAAAACAGTCACAAGCAGATCTCAGACAGACGTTGTGCATAATTTCTAATAATGGATGCAATTATCTGCCAGATTAAACATTGAAACAAAAATCTGTGGGGACACCTGACAGCATGGTGCTAGAGTCCCACTGCAATGCAATCCGCACCCACGCTACTGGACTCTTGTTCTAGTTTCAGTGTTGTTTTTCTTGCACAAAATGGCTCTGACACAGGATCAGGTGAATATGAGCAGAAGATCTGGGGAATATGGGGAGCAACTGAAAGAAATCAGGTCGCTGTGAAGATTTCTCCAGGGCAGGGCTAACCCCGCCATACTGTGCTTGGCCCGCATGCCTCTTCAGTCCGGGCTCTTTAGACGAAGAGCCCCAGGGACAGACACAAATGTGAGTAACACAGAGGATGGAAGCAGCGCGAGGTCACCACCTCGGAGCCGCAGCTCACAGAGGAACCGTAGATACACAGCGACTCCTTTGGCTTAAAATTCAAAGGGAAGAACGGGGGAGTAATGAGACAATCCTGTCCTTTTTTTGTTTATTTGTCTTCCCTGTGAAGTTTTAATGAAGTGTTTGTTCCTTCTGTCATTATTTACTCTAAATTGGAAGGTGTTTGTTGATGTAATGCACACAGCCAACGTCAAGCTAAACATCTAATGACTTATATATAGTTGTAATTTTTTCCAACGCCGCGGCGTGCTGCTCTGAATCACTGTAAGTGTCTAATTTAATTCAGTAAGTGCTGTTAATGTGTAGCAACTGAAAGGGCAGCGGGGAATTCTAAAGAGCACCACTGACACAGCTGCTTAAAGACAGAAATGAGTAGAAATTCATATGAAGATATGAAAAATGTATACAAGCCTTAAAACTGACTGGAGTGAAGTGATCTTACAGGCATTTGCATGAGAGAGAGTGAATGAGAAAACATGTCTGCTTGTTATGGGAGTTAACTGCTATAAAATTCTATAAATAAATCTGCTGTTAATCTTTACACTAAACAAATTGGAACACCTCAGTTTGGCAAATGATCAGTCTGATAATTAAGCATGAATCAATTAGTGGCCAACCGAAGACAGAATATGCTCATGTCTGCACGTACGAAGAAAAGCAGATAAGCTTTAGCTCACAGAAATATTCAGCACAGGCTGCAAAGTAAACCAACAATGTGCAGCATGCTTAAACAAATCTTTTTTTTTTTTATTACATATTGTAGATTTAAAATCATTGATGTTGTTTATATTAATCAGCATATTACATTATTACACTTCATATGAATGTTTAGCTTGATACCAGCAGGCTTAAAATATATATTGACACGGAAAAATAACATATGTAAAATATCACTGTTAGAACCTTTCAGGTCACAAACAATAAAACAATAGGCAAACAAACAAAACAATAGGCACGCCCCACGCACGTGTTTGGTCTTGCCTGCTCGCTAGCTGTAAAAGAGTAGGCTACCAGTTTGTCTGGATGTCAAGCACGAAACGACAAAATGGATGCGAACAAGATTCTGAATGGAAAGTTTAGTTTCAAAAAGTTGCCACATGGGTCGACTGACAAGACCAAAGTTATCTGTGTGTATTGTTGGTGTGAACTGAGTTATCATCGTAGCACATCCAGTCTGAAATACCACTTGATGGCCAAACACACGGCTAATGCGAATTCTTCGCCGCCTCCTTGTCAAAACCAGGCGACAATGGATGGCTTTTGACAGAGGCATATGGATGCTTTTATGTTCAAAGGAAACTTAAGAAAGGAAAGTTTAAGCCATGGTTTAACTGCACTATAGGCTGAATCCTAGTTTACAACGATGTGCACTTTGTAACTTTATCTTGTATCACCCTGTTTTGATCCCTTAGAAAGGGTTGTTGAAGGGGCTTTTTTGTAACCAACTATTTATTTTTTTGTCATCTGTTTATTGACAGTGTTAAATTGTGTGAGATTTTGCTTCAAATCTGAATGACTGCTCAAAGTGAGAATGTTAGTGTGAAATATAACACTACACGTTGTTGTTTTCAATAAAAAACATTTGCACAAAGCAAGCCTATCCACTTTTCCATGTTGATAAGAGTATTAAAATGATAATTCAAGGGACATTTAGAATAGATAAAAATGTGCAATTAATTTGCGATTTGTGAGTTAACTATGACATTCATGAGATTAATCGCGATTCAATATTTTAATCGATTGACAGCACTAGTTTTATCTTATGTTAAACTAAATCTTTCATTACAGACCACTCAATATGGACCAACAGTCAATACAAAGAATGATCACTTTTGATTCATTAACATATAGAGGAGGTGAGTTACACCTTTGCTTTGCACACTTCTTTAATCATACTTAGAAAATTTACTCGGTTTTCACGTGAAAGTTTGGAACAAAAAACATGGAAATCAGAGTTTTACTGACACTGGATTTATTCAGTATCAAATAGACAGAGCCATGCTCACAGTTAGGTAGCCAAATCTATGACAGTAGATCAACAAAACACTGAATGACAATAAATTTAAAAGTTAATTTTCCCCGTTCACACTCCAAACGTCTCGCTCTGTTTCAGATGAAGAGTTTAAACTTTTCATTAATGGACCTGACTGGAACCAGTGATCAATGTAATCACTCAGGCGAGCTAAATACCACTTCAGGATAAAGTGACAAATGTGCACAAAATCACGCAGCAGTGACAAATAGCCTTTAACATTTTTACAAGTCAGACAACGCAGCAGCTATTCAAGACAGTGCAACATAGGATACATTACCGTCTGCTAGTCCCGACACACATAATGAGAGTTTGACACTCCGGCAGTAGGACTGAACGATCCCTCCTCTTGAGATGAAAGATGGAAGAAGTTCTCAGGCTTGTACCTCTCTTTAGCCCCTTCCTCTATTAGAATTCACTCTTGGCACGGAGTTCTTCTGAATCCCATTACTTACTAACCCTGAAGACAACACAAAACCCCCCCCCCCCAACACTCTTTGAGAAGGAGTCGAACTCTGTTTGAGAGCAAAGAGCTGTGAGTGGTCTGACTGGATGGCAGGAAACCTTGGTGCTTTATGAGGATAAAGAGCTCTGACCTAATTAGCTGTCTTTGTTAAATAAAACTCCACTGGCCCTCGTTTAAACTGCCACATACCCCCCCCCCCCCCCCCGCTTGTGTTTTTACAGTACAAAGTGATTACAGATTTAATTAGCTGAGGACCTTGCTTCAGGGAGACTCCTAAATCCATATTGATATTTCTGCAGAGTTTGGAGATAGAGGCCTCAGTCCTGTGATGATGACTTACAGTAAAAGGGAGGCTGCAGAAAAATATGATGAAAAGATGATTTGCAACTTTTACCCGCTCCTATTTATTTTTTCCCCCTGAGGCTAATCATTCTGTTGCAGGGTGATGTTGAGAATTATGCAGAGAGCAAGAGGCTGATCAATTCAGCCTCACTGCTAGAGCCTTGGATGTAAACAGGCCTGCTGTCAAGATAGCAGCGTTTCTGGTTTTGACATGTGAGGATGTTATACTGCTAAGCTGCAGAAGTTTAGGAACTGTTTGCACGCCTTCATTCCCCTTTTTTAACAAAAAAAAAACCAAAAACTGGACTACACGAGTTGCCCTCCAAGAAGTCAAATTGTCACTCCAATATTATTCTCTAAACATACAGCAATGCAGACAAGGACCTTGATAGTGTGAGACACTTATGGTTTGGGTTAGGGGACAGAAAGATCATGGTCATAGTTAGAAAAACCACCAAGCAGTCATCCAATATTGACGGAATTTTCCTGCATGTGAAGTAAAAAAATATGAGAACGACCATGTAAACTGTTCCTTTTCCTCTAACAAATGACTTTTTGTTGTTGTATCTTGAATTTCTGGGCCTGTTTTTGCTTTGAATTGTGTCCTGTTCTTGTTTCCAGGGATACTGGTCCAAATTTAGATGACCAAAAGTTATGTAAAGATATTTCCGGTGCAGTAACAACCTCGTTTGAAAGCAGAAATTATTCCAAGAATGGTCATGTTTTGGTGTCAAGGCTGGGTAAAAGAGTAATTTCTAGAGCCACCATTACGCCCCAAAGGAGAAATCCACAGTAGAAGAGGCAGAGACACCAGCTGTAATGCACCAGATGACAATTCAGCCACAAGGAACAAGGCATTCTTAGCAAGAGGTCTGCTTGTTTCACTAGAACACTCCCTCCCTTGTTGAAACTATTGCTGTTATCATAACATTTTCTTAAACATGAAATCCAGCTGGGTGCATTAAGTCCTGCTGGGTTCTCTGAGGGATGCCCAGTGGCATACGGGTAAATGTAGGAAGTCACGTGTCGCACCCAAGGTTGAATTTTCCATTAATTTCAAATTTAGAACGAGAGTGTTCCCGTTATAACAGGATGAGAAGGATTTTAAAGGGTGTACTGTAAAGCACCAGTTTTAGCATGAAAGCCTTCAACAGAATGATAATGAAAGCTTAAATTAAAGCTGTTCAGCCAACACGTTCCAGTGGATGTGCAGGGCTTTTTTTCAGTTCTTCCTCTCTCTTTTTTTCAACCGCATTCTCTTAGGTATGAAAATGTAAAAGCGGCGCGCCGTGGGTTTCTTTTCATCACGACTGTGCCGAGCATACAGTACACTGTTGAACGGCAGACTGGGGGAGCTGTGAGGTAACGTGCTGGAGCCAGAGAGGAAATGAAAATGAGAGTAGAGAGTATGGAGGTGCCAGAGCGGCTCGTCAGACTCCCTGCACGTACTATGAATATTTCACTACTGACACACAGCTGTTTCTCAGCTACACCCTTTGCAATAAAGAAACAAGTAGATTCTTTGCTTAGATAGATAGATAGATAGATAGATAGATAGATAGATAGATAGATAGATAGATAGATAGATAGATAGATAGATAGATACTTACACACATACATAGATACAACAGATAGATCACCTGGCTCTAGCCCTCCATCCCGTTCACCCCACATGGATACCTGTCTCAGACTTCATCTCGCAGCCCTATATTTCATGAGGCAGGGCTGACAGGAAGAGCTCTCCACAGCTGACAGCACTGCCTTCCAGCAGGAACAGGGCTGTCTAAGAGCTCACCCACATCACACCAGCAGGAAACACCCAGGACAGGCCAACAGAATCTGCTTTCAAACACACAACACACCCACTAATGTAAACCACATGTGTGTGGAAAGAAAATGTGATGCAAAAAGTGTGCACCGGGTGAGGAAACTAATGTCAGCATGCTAACAGCATGTAGTTAGTTTCGCAGGTATTCATTCAGTAAACAAAGTGTACTTCAGGGTAGTGCTATAGGAAAGATCAGGGGATCATCACAGTCAGTTGGCTTAATTGTTTTGGGGGCTTTGATCATCTGTACCAAATTTCATGGCAATCCACTGTTGAAGATATTTCAGTCTGGAGCAAAGTGGCAGACTAACAGACGGACATTGCTATTCCTTGAGCAATGCCAGTAGTCATCACCATTCTTTGGTTTTACTGGACAGCTTTGTAGATGCTTGCCAAACAATGCTTGGTTATCTGCCAATGCTGCTGGTAGAGTAGACAAAGTTTTTTTGTCTGTTATTTGGTCTTTGTATTGTTCCTAGTAACTGGCTGCATTTTTGCACTGTTTCCTCTCACAGCCTTTGTAGGTGCAGACGGTTAAACTAAAATGTGCAATCAGCAGAACTGGTCTCTGGTACATTGGTAGCACGTGTCCATAGTTTGTGGAAGAGCAGTAAGTCGCAGAAAGTGCTGCAGGGAGACACTTTTGAACGGGTATAATCTGCTTTAAGTATAGGTTGTCAGTTTTTTGTGTAGGTTTTTGTGGATTTGGGGGAGGGCAGAGGCTGTTTTTTCCACCTGATATCAGGTACTCCGGTGATTTTTGGCATGAGTAAGTACATGTTCTCCATTGCACACTTATCTATGCTTTTTGGGCTTACTCATTGGTTTGGCAGTAGAATGGTTCCTTTGAATTCCTTTGGAGGAAATTGATATTGTGCTAGCGGACAAGATATTGTAAGAGTATCGGGACACATCCATGGTTGCAGAGGATGCCATCTCATCAGGCTGTTAGTGTATAAGTACCCACTACAAGTAGCTACCTGGGAGGAGGTTATCAAGTTTCTGGCTCGGCATGAGAGGGAAGGGCTCCGATTCTGATTTGTTGTGCACTTGGCTGTCTGTGCACTCCTGTGCCAGTGAATAATTGTGTGCGATTGTTGTTTTGCCGTGCTCAGTGCAGTGTGTTTTGCTCTCCTCATGGCTAAGGCTCCTCGTTTGGTTACAGTGGGGGTTGAGGATCGTTTGAAAGTACCATCAGAGGAGGTTTCAGGGCACTGCAGTCGAGAGCGGCTGTTGAAAATTGCAGAGCATTTCGAAATGGACATTGATGACAAGCGCACAAAGGAGAACATGAAAGCAATGTTGAAGGCTAACTTGTTTGAGGATGGAGTTTTCAAAGTTACGACACATGCCACCTTGTCTGCTGCTTTACATGTTGCCTTAATGTTTGAGCAGCAAGAGGAACTGCTGTTGTTGCAGTTAGAGAACAGTAGACTTCAGCAGTGAGCTGTTGAAAATGAAGCATGAGACAGAACTTAAAACACTTGAGCTGGAACAGTACAAACCAAGTCTGATTTGTGATGGCAGGGTCACAGCTGACTCAGTGATGAATGTTGCTTCTCTATCTTCAGTTATCACAGTGGTTTGATGTGGCTGCCACTTTGTGTTTGGTTCCAAAGTTTTGTGGGAGTGATCCTGACACTTTCTTTTCACTGTTTGAGCATGTAGCCAACATTAGGAATTGGTCAGATTCAGAACATATGCTGTTTCTAAAATGTGTGTTAACTGGCAAGGCCAAAGAAGCGTAGCGTTCCCTTCTGGTGAATGCAAGTCAAAGCGATTCTTTGGTTGTGGTTGTTGTGTTGAAAGCAAAGGAGTTCGGTTGACAGAAGCACACAGGCAAAGGTTGAGAATGTGGGAAAAGTCAGGAAAGAAGACGGACATGGCGTTTACAAAGGAGTTGGTCTTATTTTACCCGCTGCTGTGCGGCTCTTGAAGTTAAAACATTTGATGATGTGTAAGTTAACGCTTTTGGAGCAGTTTAAAAAGTTCCTACTGACACCAATGAGCGACAAAACTCCTGCTTGGCCGTGTTAATGTGATCAGATAACTGAGATGGACGGTCTGATGCCGAATGTGTGTAATTATTGTAAGGGGGCACTCTGAAGCTGAATATCCTGCCATACAAGCTAAGAGCAAGAGTAATAGGGATGTGTTGCGGTCGGCCAAGTTGTGCACTAGTACACGGCATTTGAGGTCTGCTGCCTGGTCGAGAGGTTCATGCTCATAATGCTGTTTTCTGGTCCCAACTTTTTGCTCTTCTGGGTTTCCTGTCAAGCTCTTAAATTTGCTTCTCTAGGCACCGGGGGTTGCTGAGCTGAGGGCAGTGCAGAGTTGTTCTTTTTGGAGAGGGAATTGGTAACAGTTCTAAAAGTTTATGTATTTTTTATCAGGCCATAATTTATGTTTATTTGTTAAAAGTGTTGTACGTATAGTCTAATTTGTTAGCTAGAAGTTGTTTCCTGCCAGAGTTCCAGGAGGGCCCTGCTCATATTGGTTCACTCTGCTGTTGCTTGCTTTCTGTCTTCAGGGCTGTAGACCTGCTGGGAGGCTAATCAGCAGCATGCAGGAAACACCTGGGTCCAGTGTGCCCTATCAATATGAAGCCAGAGTCTTTGGGCACATCTCCTTAACCTACACACCTCTGAATTGTGGCTTTTGGTTTGGTTTTGTTTTTACAGCACAACATCCATTCACATCTTCACTCCTCCACTCTCCACACGACTGACTTAACAGATTCTTTCCATCTGTTTGCTGTTTTCTGGTAAAAAATGACATTGTTGTTTAGTTTACCCGTGTCTCCTTAGAGTCAGGCTGTGACATCCATCACAGAAAAAACAAGCACATTTGACTGGGAGCTGGTGTTGATTTCCCATTCAGCTGAGACAAAAACACAATTGGTCCAAGCCACAACCTGTCTTTGCTCAGTGAAACCCCCAACTACTGAGATAATCACACTGCAGTAATCGGTTAGCTCTAGCTCTCCAGGGAGAAGCAATCACAAAGCAAATGCTGTACCTATTCAAATCTTTAGCACATTTTGGAGCAACAAAAAAACTTTCGGTTCATCTCTTTACTTCTTTGAACAGAATGTCTTGATTGCTGATTACAAAAATATGTTTGCGATTAAGTCAGTGAACACTGAGCCAAGACAATGCATCTCTTTTTATGAATGTGATCCTCAAGGATGGCCACAGTACAATGGTTTATTTCTGGCCTCTGACAGAGCTCCTGAAATGCAATTTTCTACTTGGGGAACTTTATTAGTTTCATGTTAAAGATATACGATGGATTCCCTTTAATTTGTCAGAGGATCTGTGTGTCCTCTTCGCCTCCCACACTAATGTACATACTGAAGCTATAAAAATGCCAGCCAACACCATGCAATCGACTGTCCGAGGCATGTGTTGCAATAAATAGATGGTTGCATTCTGGCAGTTTCATGTTAAGTGCTATGTTATGATTTAAAGATTGCCATGTTGTAATGATCAATACACCAGCATCAGATGAGCTGAAGTTTACAGGGGCAGCAGAGGGAGGAGGACCACTAAAGCTGTAAATCTGACCAGAAGCACTTACTTCCACTGCGTATCCTATGGGCCATTATTGGTGGGTGTGCTCACACATCAAAGTGGCAGGGGTCTTCCAGGCTAAAAAGGAATAAGAAACAAAGGACCATTAAATCACAGTGAGAGACCCAGCCTTCGAGCAACACGCGCGTGAAAGCACTTAAACACTACGGTATAAGGACTGCGAGAAGAGTTTAGGACCCAAAGAGAAAGACAGAGAGAGGAGGAGGAGGAGAGGGAGGGAAAGGGAGCGCAACATTGATTTTCCCCCTTTGAAGTGCCAGTTCATCATTCTGTGAGACACACTCTATCGATCCCCCGCCTTTAGTTTGTTTGTAATTTTGGGGGCTCAAAACCGTTCACAAAGATAGATCCTCTTATATGCCACTTGCCTCCAAGATGAAGAATGGAGGGATCAAAGGATGTGCGGAGATGACCTCATTTTGCTAGGAGCTCCTCACTCAGTTGGTTTTTGTGGCCCTATTTAAAAAAGGAACTTTGGGATGGGCAGATGTGGAGGGAATCCAGTCAACTGAGTGTTTATCTATAATAATATAAATCCCCGGTCTTGCCATGAGTCACCTTTTCTGCTGCTTTTATCACAAATCAGTACTCCAAAACATTACTTTATGAATGTTTTGTGTTAAATGTATCTAGATTAGTACATTATAAGTCTACACAAGGTGAGGTTTTCACAGAAAAATGCTGGTTTTATTACTTTAAATCCATAACTGTGGCTCCACTGGAGGAGAGTATCCCATCCCTCCTACAGTAAATCATCTCACCAGTGACAGATTTTTTGCCTTTCTTCTTCTCTTCCATGTCCTCTGACACAAAGTGAACACAGACTGGTTGGGTGAGTCAACGTGAGCATGCTCTGTGCAGTTGACTAACATCACATTACATAACCTGTGGTCACAGGTCATCCTTCAAGCAATTACAGTACATCCTGCTGCCATTCGGAGCTGGAAGCTATGTGCTAAGCTGCCCAGTGCAGTTTTATTTCAAAACCCATGTCCCTCAAAAAGCTATTTATTATATATAGCTATTTACTCCGAATTTATAGCTGAGTTCTCGGAGTTTCTATCAGGTTTAGTCCTCAAAGCAGATAAAGTAATTATTGTAGGTGACTTTAATGTACATGTTGACAATGATAATGACAGCCTTACCACTCTGTTTATCTCAGTATTAGACTCAGTTGGCTTCCATCAGAATGTACATGAACCGACTCACTGTTTTAAGCACACCCTCGACCTTGTTCTGACATATGGCATTGAAATTGAAGGCCTATTAGTCTCCTCACAGAATCCTCTTTTATCGGACCATCATTTAATAACTTTTGAATTCATATTGCCAGACTACCAGCCAGTAGACAAAAATTCTTATACCAGACTCCTGTCTGATAGTGCTGTAGCTAAATTTAAGGATATGATCCCATCAGCATTTAATTCAATGCCATGTCTCAATACAACAGAGGACTCCTATGCTAACCTTTGTCCCTCCCAAATTGACTACCTGGTTGATAGTGCCACAGGTTCATTGCGTATGACACTTGACTCTGTTGCTCCCCTAAAAAAGAAGATAATTAAACAGAGGAGGTTAGCTCCATGGTATACCCCTCAAACCCGCAAATTGAAGCAAATTTCACGGAAAATAGAAAAGAAATGGCGTTCTACCAATTTGGAAGAATTTTGGTTCGCCTGGCAAGATAGTCTTAAAATATACTATTACTCTGCACTAATAGAGGAAAATAAGAACAATCCCAGGTTTCTCTTCAGCACTGTCGCCAGGCTGACAGAGAGCCATAATTCTGTTGAACCATGTATTCCTTTAGCTCTGAACAGTAATGACTTCGTGAGCTTCTTTAATGATAAAATTCTTAGTATTAGAGACAGAATTCATCGGCTCCTGCCGTCAACAGGTACTGTTTTGTCTTCAAACACAGAAACCGTAGAAACTGTTACTCAGCCTGTCGCAGTTTTAGATTGTTTTACACCTGTCGAACTTCACCAACTAATTTCAATAATTTCATCATCAAAATCATCAACCTGTATTATAGACCCCATCCCGACTAAGCTGCTTAAAGAAGTATTACCTTTAATTGACTCTTCCGTATTAGACATGATCAATCTGTCTTCATCAACAGGCTACGTACCACAGTCCTTTAAAGTAGCTGTGATAAAACCTCTACTTAAAAAGCCTACTCTTGATTCAGGGGTTTTAGCCAACTATAGACGGATATCCAACCTTCCCTTTCTCTCAAAAACTCTTGAGAAAGCAGTTGCTAATCAGCTGTGTGACTTTCTACACAAAAATAGTTTATTTGAGGATTTCCAGTCAGAATTTAGAGTGCATCATAGCACAGAGACAGCACTGGTTAAAGTTATAAATGACCTTCTAATTGCATCTGATAAAGGATTTGTCTCTGTACTAGTCTTATTAGATCTTAGTGCTGCATTTGACTCCATTGACCATGGTATCCTATTGCAGAGACTTGAACACTTCATTGGCATTAAGGGAACTGCGCTAAGCTGGTTTAAATCCTACTTGTCAGATCGCTCTCAGTTTGTACACGTTAATGATGACTCCTCTGTGCTCACTAAAGTCAGCTATGGAGTTCCGCAGGGTTCTGTGCTTGGACCAATTCTTTTCACCTTATATATGCTTCCTTTAGGTAAGATTATCAGGAAGCACTCAATAAATTTTCATTGCTGCGCAGATGATACCCAGCTATATTTATCAATGAAGCCAGAAGAAACCAGTCAGATAACTAGACTACAAGTGTGTCTTCAGGACATAAAGACCTGGATGACCTGCAATTTTCTGATGCTAAACTCGCACAAAACTGAAGTTATAGTAGTAGGCCCTAAACATCTAAAGAATCTAAAGAATCTGGGAGTTGTCTCAGGATATGTCCTTCACTCCCATGTAAAAAAAAAATTCAAGGACTGCCTTCTTTCACCTGCGTAATATTGCAAAAATCAGGTATATTTTGTCTCAAAATGATGCAGAAAAACTAGTCCATGCATTCGTAACTTCCAGGCTGGATTATTGCAATTCCTTACTATCAGGCTGCCCAAATTCGTTGCTGAATATTCTCCAATTGCTCCAGAATGCTGCAGCTTGTGTTCTGACAAAACGAGGAAGAGAGGTCATATTTCTCCAATATTAGCAATTCTGCCCTGTAAAGTTTAAAATAGTATTTAAAATTCTCCTCCTTACTTACAAAGCCATAAATGGCCAGGCACCTTCTTATCCTAAAGAGCTCATAGTATCTTATTACCCCACTCGAACACTGCGTTCCCAGAATGCAGGCTTACTTATGGTTCCTAAAGCCTCCAAAAGCAGAACAGGAGCCAGAGCATTTAGCTATCAAGCTCCTCTCCTCTGGAACCATCTTCCAGTCTTTGTCCAGGAGGCAGACACCATCTCTACATTTAAGAGTAGGCTTAAAACTTTCCTTTTTGATAAAGCCTATAGTTAGGGTTGGCTCAGGCTTGTCCTGGACCAGCCCCTAGTTATGCTGCTATAGCATTAGACTGTCGGGGGACCTCCAAAGACACACCAAGCTCCTCTGTCCCTCTCTCCCTCTCCATCTGCACGCTTTCATGACCTACCACGGCGTATTACTAATATAGCTCCTTCCCTGGAGTCTCTGTGCTTTGTCGTCTCGCAGGTTTCCATGGACAGTGGCTGAATCTGGATTGTGGATTACAGCTACATCTCCTGCCATGGCCCTGCCTGACATCCACTGCAACTGCTCCTACTGTTATTACATCCACTGTCACTGTTACTGTGACTGCATGTCTGTCTGTCTCTCTCTGTCTGTCTCTCTCTCGCTCTCTCTCTGACTGCATTTCTGTCTGTCTCTCTCTGTCTGTCTGTCTCTCTCTCTCTGACAGCATTTCTGTTTGTCTCTCTCTGTCTGTCTCACTCTCTCTCTCTTGCTCTCCCTCTCTCACCCAACTGGTCGAGGCAGATGGCTGCCCACCCAGAGCCTGGTTCTGCCTGAGGTTTCTGCCTGTTAAAAGGAAGTTTTTCCTCACCGCTGTTGCCAAGTGCTTGCTCATGAGGGAATTGTTGGGTCTCTGTAGATAAAAGAGCTCGGCCTGTACCAGCTCTATATGGAAAGTGTCCTGAAACAACTTTTGTTGTGATTTGGCGCTATACAAATAAAATTGAATTGAATTGAATTGAATTAAAATTCAACTTCTTCTGCAAACAGTCTTCTGTGCAGGCATGCAATCATGCCTGAAGCTTTTGTAAAGGATGCATGAAATCTGATCTGAACATACAGATTGAAGTGCAACTTCTTGCCATTGTTGTCATGATTGTCACCAGATCTCAGGAAGGAAGTTGGGGCAAACATTTTATCAAACCCAAAATAAAGACAACCAAAAACTGCAAAAATAAGACCCAGATTGTAAAAAATAATGGTGGTATAAGTATGAACATTTATAAAAAATATTTGAGTTTGTGATTTATTTGTAATTTAGTTGTGGGTTGTAGGATGGATTCTACAAGCTTCAGTGGGATACATACTTCTCTCCTGCAGCAAGCAGAGAGGGTTTTTACTGCCAACAGTATCTTGGTAGGAGCATATTCATTGCAGACCGTTTTCCACTGTAACCTCCATAGCTTCCAGAAAAATTCTCAACCTTAGAGACAACCACCCACATACGGCCTTACCTTAACATCTCATCTGCATTTTTTCACGCCCCGGCTTCCCCTCATATTCAGAGCAAGTGAAAGCTATCACCTCACAATACCTTCAGAGATCCCAGGAGAATACATG
This sequence comes from Chaetodon trifasciatus, assembly GCA_037975065.1. Lineage (NCBI taxonomy): Eukaryota > Metazoa > Chordata > Actinopteri > Chaetodontiformes > Chaetodontidae > Chaetodon > Chaetodon trifasciatus. The sequence continues at coordinate 19,313,686 of JBBMOE010000002.1, forward strand.
AAGGTCATCAAAAGACACCGGGAAAAAATCCTTTAACCAAAACAAACAAAGAGAAACACCCACTCACACTCACAAAAAAGACAAAATGTCTCATGTGTTCCAAAGCAAACCATTACTCCTACATTTTAATGTTCTCATGTTCAAAATCTAATTTTTGAGAGATTTTTGCACTCAGTTTCTAGTCAACAACACATTTCACTCTGTTACCCACTTTAATCAGGCTGAAATTATTCATGAGAAAAATAAAATACATCAAATAAGCCACCTTAAAAATTAAGAAGTATAAATTAGATAATTTGAAGCACAAGAGATGTGAGCATATTTTTATTTCCTTTATTGAATCAAAAAACGTCAAATATATTCCATATAAAAAAATAATCTTTTCCATTTTGTGCCACAATCAGTCAATCCAATAATGAAGCACCTTATCAACTGAAATTAATAACTTCGTTCTGTTGGTCTGGATCCTTAGAAGCAGCCAGAGTGCAAAAAGAAAAGAGGTTTCTTTTTTAGAGAGAAATTATCAGTAACAGGATCAGCCCTTCATGATGATTGACTGCCACTAAATATTTACAACCTCTAACTAAACACTACAGCAGCTGATTCCATCCTGATCTGCACACATTCAAGATGGGTGACTAATCAATCATGGTGCACAGTGACTGGGTGCAACATAAGCCTGCAGATTCTTGGGATTTAGTGGCACATGTTTGAAAGCTACTGTTTATAATGAAAAAAAAAAAAAGAGGAATCCATCTGCTGGTTTCTGTTGTGCAGCATTTCCGCTCACTGTTTGTTATCTCGATGCAGCATGTAGGTAAGAGTCATCATATCCCCACAAAGTATAAGCTTCAATGTCAAAGCTGTTGACTCTTTCATCGCTTCAGTCTCTCTCCCTCTACAGAAGCTTGTAAAGTGGCAAAAATCCTTGCAAAATGGGCTCATCAGGAAATTAAAATAATATATCCATAAAAGGATTATCTGTCAAACACAGAGGATAAGTGTCAATTGTACGCAGCCCTGAGATGCCATGTGGATATTGAGGCGAATGGTTCTGACAGTTTCACTGTAATGAACCTCCATTCTCACAGTTAACAGTCGTGAAATGACTGACAGCCTCAACACTCTGGGCGGAGGTCATCCATGTGAACTCAGCGCTGCATCCTCCAGATGCTCTTGCCATATTTGCTGCCTACAGGCAGTCTATCTGGGGTACTTCTTCATTTCCTTACTCCCCAGGTTTTTAAAATGTCATTTATGTCTAATGGCCATGCTCATTAACTGCATCTGAAAAACACACTCTGGTCATTACCAGCTACATTTGCAGTCAGGCTTCATGCCGAATTCTCTTGTCTGAGTCATCTGTCACAGCTCCGTTCTCTGGCAGTTGGCACCACAAATGACGCAAAACGCAAATCTTCTAATTATCTGCAACTATCTTTATCTGCTTACATTGCTAGTGAATGTGTTTTGACAAGGCTGCTTAATCAGTGTAGCGAGAAACCCGATTTGATACAACATCCATCATGTTGAGGCTGCCAAGGCCACTCGGGGGACTACCCAGGCAGTAGCGCGCTAAGAATTGCACTTCACCTTGGTGCGATCCTCTTGTGTATGGGCAAAGTGGGAGAAGGGAGGTTTGTGCATGACTGTGACTACGATGAAGACAATAGGAGTCTATTTTCTTTCATTATTTACTTGAACCACTGGCGGATACAGACAAATGTTACAAGAAGGCCTTGGTATGCTGGGTGAAGTTATCTAAAGAAACCCCTTCAGTGTCCAGAGGATCAAAAGTTCATTCAAGAACCCAGAGATCCACCTCTGTCACTGTCATGTCAACCTGAACCAGAAGCACGGCATTCTGCTTCCACTCTCATATTGCAAAATAACTGCAGCTACTTTGGAATCACAGCGCCGCAGTTTTGCTCCGGGGCCACACAGGAGGTGGAAGCACCGCAATGGGTCAATTCTCTACATGCTAGTCAACAAGAGATTCTGCTTCTCTGCTTTTTTTGTAATCACATGTAGAGCTGATCTTTATGATAACCTCATGAATTTACAACGTAAAGCTTTTCATGTGTTCTGATATAAGCGGGGCATCCCTTGTTCTGCAACAATGATGTTAAAAGGACCAACACTTTGCGTGATGAGTTTCAAAATCAAAATCAGTATTTTCTTGCTGGTGCGCAGAGAAAATAGTGATCACGAGCTGGCTGCAGAGCTCCAAACAGTCCAACTGGTTAACATGGGCGCCAAAAGGAAGTGGGCACACTTTACATGGTGCCTCCACTTGTGTGTTAGATTCTGCTTGTTTCTTTACAGGAGCATTGTCTGGGAGTGCAACAGCCTCTCTAAGTAAGAAATAGAGGGGGGCTGGGCGGTGGTGGGGTGGCTATCCTTTGTCAACTGCTCAGTGCCATTTAATGGCCTGTAAACCCCTTTGCTGGAGAAAGAACAGGCAATTAGCATACTGAGTGGATTACAAGATTGCTCTGACTCCTGGATTAATGTGTGCACTTAATCTTCTCTTTGCTAAGCGATTCTTGGATATACAGCTATTCAAGGGGAACAAATTTCTCCACCTTCCAAAATGGAACATGAAACAGGTTTTGCTCCATAACAGCATCAAAACTGTGCAGACTCTCTAAATGTATTGTTAGGCTGAACTGTCCAAGGTCGACGCTGTTTTTTTTTAGAAATTCTGGTAATTTTTGATGACGCTTTTCTCAAACTTACTACCCCAAAGCATAACAAACATGTCTACAGTACACCAACATTGGTGTACAAGAGGGGGAGAGGCTCTAAGCCTCCACAGGACATGTTTCAACCCTAATGGGCTACTCCGGCCCTGATGTCACATCAGCGGGGAAACAATGCGGTGATTCAGGCCGAAAATAGCACTGCATTAACAAAACACAGTTGGCTATGTTAGAAGAGATGTGATGCTGAAGGTGCTGGTTAGATAATGAAATATGATCCAGGAAGTCCAGTTGCAGTAAGCAGTCTTATTGGGCACCAAAACACTGCCTGATGATGTCACATTGCATCAAAATTCTATTTTGCCTTTCGACAATATGCTGTTTTTAAGAAGCCCTGTGCTTGTAGCACTGCTGGGTTGCCAGACAGGCTCCATCCAAATGAATGAGCGGACTGTGTTTTTTCATGCAGGGCTAAAGTTGGCCTAAGTGGCCCAACTAGCCCCCAAGTGCTTCTCTGGTCTGGCTGAGTGCCCCCAAAGTGCTCTTTGCTTTGGCTCAAGTGTGTGTGAATGTCCCAAGTTCCCCCTGTGTGGCCCTTTCAGTGATTTATAGGGGAGGGGGCCACCACTCTTGGAATACAAAAACCATCTCAACCAATATCATAAAAAACTTTTTATCACAAACATTACTCATCAGGAACAATTAGCAGAATTTAAATTTTTCATAGCAAATGTCATATATTCGATGCTATCGTTTAGGCCCTCATTCACAAACTAAGTTGATCATGATGTGATAAATGTCACAATTTTGGTGTCTTACTACCACTGTTAAACATTTGTAATGCTTGTAACCAAGCATTTGGTTACAAAAATGCTGCTCTCATTCACTTAGGTACTGTTTTGGTATGACCTTAAGGCAATATGAGCAAGTTTCATTTTTGCCCCTCTCCATCCTTGTGGACCAATGGATGCTTCAGCTGGCCATCAACTGACTTAGAATATTCTATGTTGTGTCCTTGAACATAAAAGTCAAACATTTGCCAAGTGACTCTATGCCACACTCCACAGCGTCTGCTGGATTGCTATCCTCTGACTATCTGTACACTATATGATAAACTTGGGGCTGCACTCCATATCTCCACAAACTCTGGCTTCATCTGCTATCTCTGCCATCGTTTCTGAATCACTTTACCTGTTGCCTGGCTTTGATATGATCTTTAATCCACGGCTCCCCACCTCACGCCTGAATCTTTCACCCAGTGTGTCAGCCCAGAAATGAAAAGAGCTGATAACTTTGCACAACTATTGCTCAGTGCCAAGGCAAGGTCTCTTAATATGGCAACCTCAGCTTCATATGGCCCACATTCAGGGACACATACTAACATAAAGGTGTGTACACTGGCGTAGGTAAAATAGTGTCAAGACCAGACATTCATTCATTCACATTAGGAATTCAACAGAAAAAACTTCTGAGCACTTCCAAATACTTGATGTTTACTTCTGATATATTGCAGGTGGCACCCATATGCCAATGAACTATTATGCTGTAAACAATTTTTTAAAAAAGCTTTTTTAAAAAAGCTTGGGACAGCTTGTTTGCCTCGCAGAATCTGTGTGAAAATGGGCTCAGGAGCAATAACAGAATGCATCGCTCCCTTCCTCTAAATATCAACACAGATTACCATCTTCGCAGTAATTCTCTGCCTCCATCCTCACAGATTAAAGGCTTTCTGGGTACACTCCTTCAAAAAACTAAAGTGCTGATTCACTGCATTGTGTCAAAAGGGAACATATGGTTGATGCATACCTTTGCTGTCCATTGAGATGAGTGCTCAGTGGTCCAAAAGCTAGAATGGCATGCCTAAGCGACGGTGGGCTTTTGCTGTATATAAAGCTTCACTCCTGAGTCATTTTTGGTGGCTAACAGCTGTAGAAACAGAGTTACTGCAGGAGTGAGAAAGAGAAAGAAAGCCTGGATCCCTGGACACATTAAGAATGCGTTTTCTCCTTAGAAATCAATAATGTCTCATTGCCTTGAAGATCGCCAGGAATGCCATCGCTTTCAATTTATTCATTCATTCTTCTCAATGAACACACTGCGGTGATCCAGTGTTTTCCATCCCATCAGCCCTCCTTCTCCCTCCTGGTCATTCTCCTGGGAGGTTCTTTTAACTTGTTAAGGTCTCTTCTCTGCTCCTTTAACAATGGCATTTGTCTGTGTATAGAGAGAGGCCTCCAGTCTGAGACCCTGGAGTTTCGGTGCTTTATTGCATCACAAGCAATGAGCTTAGACGTGTTTATTTTTTCCTCATCAGGCCATGATTTGATATACTGCACTGCATGATTATTTCCTCTACACACATCCTGAGTCTTGCTTTATGAAAGCACCCAGTTGAGATGAGGGATCATTTTCAGCCCACCCACCGCCCTCCAACTTCCCCAAAAGCTTGTGTTTACCTCCAAGGTGCCCTGTGACTCAGCAGGGTTCAAAGCAGCATCTATTGCAGAGCAGCCGTAATATGTCTATTTACTTCCCTTAATTATCAACATTAGCAATAGATCATGGGCAGCCCTGTCTCCTAGAAATTATGTTTATGTAGAAGTAATTGGCAACAGCATTTGAGGAAGTGCTGAATGATATTATAAAAAATCATACTGCAATCAATTTGACAGATTTTGAGACTGTGATATGAGTCTGGATTTTAGTGGAGATGGTCACTTTTGCATTTCATTTAAACTATTGAAGTCTTACCTGAAGTAAACACAGAGGATTGTGGCGAAGTCTCCTTCAACATCTGGAATCACCAAGCAACTTCGTCACAATCCTCTTTGACTCAGGTTCATCCTCAATGCAATTCAGCAGCACCAGATGATCAAGAAACTTCACCACTTCAGTGTCTCTGCTGGAATCCACTGGATTCACACCTTCCTCAGCAATGGGCACAGGCACTATTTAAACAGGCACACTATCGTCATAACTGTCATCAACACCGGAACCCTTCAGGGCTGTGTTCCTTCCTTTACCAGCCCCTCACCACATTCTTCAAATACTATGATTACACTGCTATTCTTGGACTATTTAGCTCAGTGATAATAACTCTGTTTCAGAATTCAATTTCTCTCTTCATACAACGATGCACTGTTCACTACTTGAAGCTTAACATGAACAAAAGAACTGGACAACAGCACGTCAAAAAAAAAACAAAAAACGTGCTGCCACTCTTTACAGTTGCCCATCTTAGCATGATGCAACACATGCTCAATATTTAGCATCTAATCAGGTTCTTCCCTGGTTTACAAAGTAACTTTCTCCTCCAGTGTACTGCATGTCAGGGGTCCCCTAAAGTTGGGTTTTGAGTCCACTTTGTTTACTATGTATCTCAACAGCCTGGTTCAAAATAATCCAAACGTACAGTTTCATTTTTATGCTGACGATAGTATCATTTATTGCTGTGGTGCCACATTTGTCACAGTTCTTGAGTGCTAATAATATTCTTTCATTGTCAAAGTCTGGCTTTAGGAAAAAACATGGCACAAACACAGCACTCCTAAAGGTTAATGATATAATTGAGTCACTGGACCACAAAAAAACCTGTGTTGCTTTTTTTATCGATCCCGCGAATGGATCAATATTGAGTTATCTGAGCAGGCTGTTGGCGGGGTTTGAAAATTACCTCCCTGAAAGGACACAACATGTCAAATTTGATGCCATGTCCTCCAGGGTACTACATATTGCATTAGGGGTTCACCAGAGTTCATTTTTGGGTCCACTTTTATTTACTATCTACTGCTGTGGTGCCACCTTTGATCAACCACTTGAGTATTTGCAGTCCACCTTTTGTAGTGTAGCTTCTCCTCCTGACACTATATCCTCGCAGGGATGTCAGACTGAATTAGTGTTACAGTACAAGAATCTAAGTATTCAAATAGATGATTGCTTAACTGAAACTGAAGCTCAAGCTAGTTTTTTTTATTTTAGAAACATATTCAGCTTTTCCTATGCTGCGAGGAAAATTAGTTGAGGCAACATTCCTTCACTTGCTTGACTGGTGATCTGTTGTACATGCATGCCTTTGCCCAATGCTTGCATCAGCTGTGTACCACAGTGCTTTGAGGTTTGTCACAGGCTGCAAAGCTCTCTCTCACCATTACACCCCATACACCAGAGTTCAGTGGCCTTCATTGGCCTTGCATATACTCACTCACTGGTATTTATTTATAGATCCATCCTTGCACTGCTCACTCCTTTTTGTGGGTATATCTCACTTAAAACCAGTAACTATTTTTTGCCCTTACTGTCCGTCCCCAAGCTTCTCACTGAAATGGGCAAACAGGCCTTCATGTTCTCCACCCCTGCAGCGTGGAATCACTTGCAGACAGATCTGCAGCTAGAGGCTGATCCCAATCAGCGCATGTACACATGTAGTGAAGGGTTTGGTGACAAATTTCAATTGATTTCAATGTTCACCTGTATTTGGTTTGATGCACTGTCATGACAGTTGTTAGTGTATGTTTTGTTTTATGTGTTTTAAATGTCTGCATGTATGTTGCTTGAAACACTGTAATGCTGTTATCTTGACCAGGGCTCCACTGAAAAGGAGATTTTATGATCTCACTGGGACTTACCTGGTTAAAAAAGATTTAATAATAATAAATAATGAATTCAAGGCTGGCTTAACAACTGGGCACACTGCGCATCTGCCTTTGGGCCTCAGACAGTTATAAAACACAATAAAACTGAATAGTAATGGCCCTGAGGAAGTCCCTGCATGTTTTACATATCTGTGAGGCCCTCTCTTGTAGAGGAGCTTGTCAAAATCTAGGGTTCATATTGTCATAGTAAGGGCTCCCTTGAAAAAGACATTTTGTGATCTCTCTGAGACTCACCACCACACTAGACTGAACACCACCTCCATCCAAGGCAAGCCAGTCAAACAGGCCAACAACTTTGAATCTCTTGGATTCACTATATGTCTGCTGCCCCGTCCAGCTGTACTATTTCTCCTGCTTCTTTACCACTTTTTCGACCATCCAAACAAAAACAAACTTACCGAACTTACTGCCTTTAAAATCATGCACCTTCCCACACCCAAACTCTCAGACATGAAAAAAGAGCCATCACACGCCGAGCACTCACAATAGTAAATGACACTGATCACCCCCTCAAACATCACTTCACTTTATTGCCATCGGGAAGGAGATACACAACCATAAACTGGAAGAGAGCTCGCTTCAGCAGGAGTTGTGCCCCATCTGCTATTGCAGCATTGAACAAACTGCCTCATTGAACAATGTTGTGTCCTGGGATGTATGAATGTACAAGTATTTATGAGGACTCCACAGTATGTATTGTCTTTACCTGTATGCTGCTGTGTTTATATCTGTGTTTCTGGGTTGAATTGCCTGTGAAAATTAATCTCCCTCTTGGACAATTAAGTCTAAATCTAATCTAATCCTGATCCAACCTTAACCAAAGTCTGCAAGCGACCTCTTGATTCTGGTGTCACAGTCCTGCATTGCAGTCTTTCATTCACTCAAAGAAACGATGTCTCTGAACATAATCCAGGCAGGATTATGTTTCACCACAGCATAAGTATGAAAACAATTTAGTGATATACAAACATAATTTCTAGGAGACAGGGTTGCCGTGGGAGCATAGGGGCTCTCAGACAGCTGCCACCAGTCCCTGGTCTCTCTTCAGAAAGTGAATGGAGAACATGGAACATACTCAGACATCAGAGACAGCAACAAACCTCCAGCTGTGGTGTAAGCAGTCGAAAAAATTGCAGATTGCAGAAGTAACCTTAGGGAATAAATGGTTGTTGCCAGATTTAGTTTTCAAGAATTGGCTGTGATAATATTTCCATCTTGGCATGCCTGTCAAATACAGCTGACTGGTTCTTTGGTCAGAGCCATTTTACTACATTAGTGAGACTCATCTGTTAGTCCTGGCACTTGGAAAGCGAAGATTCTTTCATAAATTTTGGTCCTACAATTTCCTGATGACCAACACATCTGCGCGTGACTCTCCAGAACTCGACAGAAATCTTAATTAGATCTTTTTTCCCCCAGCGCATGTGAAGGTGTATGGGAGGATGCATGTGTGACAGTGTACAGTCAGTGAAGAAGCATTTGAGAGTGTGTGCGGACACCTGAATCACTTCTGCTGAGTGTAACAATAAAACATAGCTCAATGTGAAGCCCTCACTCAGCAACTTTAATGCTGGCGGCGGGAACAAAGGGGTCAGAGCTTACAGTAATTTTTGTTCTCTCCTCATCAATATATGATGCTTCACTGGGGGCAATGAGAACCTGTCCAGAGTTATAAAAGGGATGTGTTTGTACGAGGTGAGCGAACACACTCTCTGTGCACATAAGACACCTTTCGACCCTCCAACAATGTGGGGTGTGAAACAGGGAGGCCTTCCTGCCTCAATTCTGTATTCCCTCACAAAACCACTGAGGTCAGCTCTGGTTTATTACAGCTAATGTACCATCTGCTTCCCAGGGTGACTCCTCATTAAATATGGAGGAGATAAATAACATATCTGACGTCTGCAGCACTGGACCTAAATATGACCAGTCACATTTAGGTTTATGTGAGACAGTCTGTGGAACATGCTGAAAAATGCAAGTTCCTTAAAAAATCGCTGCTCCAGGCAGACTTGACAGACATTTTGCATGTAAAGAGAGTGTCCAAGATACTAAGATTCAGTCAATCAGGAAAGAAGTTTCACTTGCAGCCATAAATCAATATATGGTCCCTAATTCGATCAAAGGACCAAATCAAAGGATGAGATCTTGTACAATCAAGTCAAGCCAAAAATCATCACTTTATCTCCTTTCACAGGACACATCAACTAAAATTAAAACGACAATCTATCATGATCAACATCCAATACTATCAAGATCTGTGTGAATGAATGTTTTAAAACAACAGAGCAACAACAGAGATGGAGACTTGGTCTGCAGACTTCTTTTATATAGTGGTTCATTATAAAATGGTCCATATACTTCACAAGCATTGTTGAAGATCACAAGATCTGACCATCTTAAGTAACACACTCGCCACCTTAGATGATAGATAGATAGATAGATAGATAGATAGATAGATAGATAGATAGATAGATAGATAGATAGATAGATAGATAGATACTTTATTCATCCCAAGGGAAATTCCAAGTTCCAGTATATTCCACAAATTTTAAGTAAAAGGCATGCAATAAATAATCTAAAAGCACAGCAAACAAAGAATTAAAAGGTGAAAGTAAAAATGTCCACATGTCCAAGTAAATATGTCCAAATCGCATAATGCAAAGTAATCTCTTTTGTTTATCTATTTTCCCAGACATTAAATTCTCCATTACTGTCACCGTACATTACAAGGACATATGTGCGTGGGTGTGTAGATGTGTGAGTATGAAAGCAAAAATAAATAGCTACTCCCCTGATGCTGCTTAATTTTAGCAAGCCACTCAGGAAGGGGCTGCTTTATATAAGCACCTATTTACCATCCAGTGCCACATAACTGCTGAAGATAAACAGTGACACTGCTTTTTTGTCATAATTAAATTTTTCAAGGCAAAAGAAACAGCTGTAGTTAATCACAATTCTCAACACTGATTCAAAATGGACGGATAAATATTTCAACAAGGAGCTGCCAGAGAAAACACAATAGTTTTAAATTTACATTGGACTACAGTCCTCTGGTTCTTCTGAGAGACGATAACATGCTTTAAGTTCAGTCCCTGAGCTCAAGCACCATGGAACTGAGGAATAGGTCTTTCACCTGATTTTGAGTGATGTGCAGGGGCGACTGGCTGCGTTTGCAGCTGCAACTTTGTTTGTTCAACCGGGCCAGTCATTCATTTTTTAGACCTCGATACATTTATATTACTTTACACTAAATTATCTACAATTTCTCCAACTTTTTGCCCATTGTGGATTTGATTCAATTGCAGTAGACGAGTGAAGCAACATGGTTTGTTTCCTCACACAACGAACATAGGTTACAACAAACCCAGGACAGTCTGCTTAGTTGGGTCACATAAAAACAAGTTACATCTCATCATCACATCGACCTGCATGTATCCCGAGAGGTTTTTTGTTTAAATGATGCTATATCTATGCTATATAATAAAAGGTGAAGGCAGATTGCAGGACATGTTTCTCAACTGGATCCTCGAGAACTGACTGGTACCCTCGACTGGTGCTGTGTTTAGAGAGTTTTAAGGATTTTGTTGTTGGTATCTTTACTCATGGTTAAACCAAATGTTGAAGTTCAAAAAACACCAAATCATCTACCATTTTTGAAAAGGCAACAAGCTTGCATCTATTTTTGTTTTCACTTGCTCAGCAACAGTGTTCTGACTCCACAACTTAAATGCCAAGTTCATTTTGTACTTGACTTGCCATGTTGAAACTGCAGCCCAGCAAATTTCATTTCAAGACATGTGCCTGTGTTAAAGTAAAAACCCTCTTCTGCCCATGCTCCACATGCATTTTCAGTGCCATGCGTCCATGTGAAGCCACTAATCATTATCTCTCCACATTAATCTTTTGCACCCAAAACACTGTACTCATTTCAATTTTGTGAGACCAGAATCTTATGAAATAATTATGGCTGAAGTGCTTTTGAGCAAAGCACTTAAACCACCAAAGCTGCTCAGTAGCAGTGACTGCTCCTGCATGCCTCTCTCTGCCTTCAAGCCTGACAAAGAAATTATTTCTCAGCTAACCTTGCCAGTTAATTACAGGCTAAAAGGGGAGTAAAACTGCCTTCTATAACGCACAGGAAAATTGTCATGCCTCAGCATAAAATGGATAGGGAGTCCTTATTGCACTGGCTTGAAAGACTTGTCAGTTAGTACACTGTGCTGAGCTTCTAACCAGATTCAGTACAGTATGTGCTCTGCAGTTCAGTATGAAATCTAATTAATCAGTGATGAAGCCACTTGCATTTCTACCAGAGATTTAGCTTCATAAAAAAGCAAAGAAGCAAAAATAGCTCATGCACAATAGAAGCGTTAAAGGCAAATTTCACTTGGAATCCCATGTTAATGCACACTTGAAGTATGTCTGTGAGTCTCAGCATCCCTTTAGCCCTCATGGTCAAGCTTTCATGTTTTCACACAGAAATCACATGTCACAACGTACCAAAAACATCGGTAAATTCTGCTGAGCAGCTGTCCAAATGTTTCCTCTCTGCATTTTTCTCACAGGCATTTACACTCTGCCATGCCAAAGAGAATACTGCAAGCAGAAAAGAGCTCCCTGGAGTTTTTTTTTCTTCACTCCACCACTGGACACACTGGAGAGCTCTTTGCAGATGGACACATGCTGTGCAGCCTCCTTATGAAAACACCACAGGCTACATTTGGGGAGGCACGCTGTATAGGCAGAAGGCTTTACTGAAAGCTCAAACAGCAAAGGCTGCTGAAGTCAGCTTCTGGCATGATGAGATGAAGCTGACAACTCGTTATGCATGGGGCTTTCACTGCCCATTCCTTGCGCCTATCTCTCCACATCTTCCTTTGTCTTTGCACTTCTAAGAGTTACACTGTGCTGTATTTTCTGACTGTATTTTCCATATAATTCCCCAGAGCAAAGTAATGAATTTCATGAATGTTTTTTTTTTAAACATTAACTTTTTTGAGGACTGGTCCCTTAAGAAAAAGACCCAATTTTTTGATGATGTGCCACCTAAGTGCTGTTGATTTATGATCTATGAGGCGATGCCTTACCATCCTCCAGCTTTGTTGTGACTTTCAAACGCACTGTGCAGCCATCACGACCCTTTGGCCCACCGACAGCTCCAAAGCTGGGTGACCCTAATTACGGTGCTGGCTTTGCTGCTAAACCATCTCACTGGAAACCAGCCACAGCTTTGGTGACCCCAGCATACGAGCTGTTCCCAGTGGAAAGCAATTTAATGCTTGACTGCTCAAAGAACAAAAATATGCAGCACAAGAAATCCCTTAGATAAATTAGAGCGGGCAAGCGGACTCTGTAAGAGTCTTATCTGAGGCCTGATGAGCCACCTGTCACCTTGGAGGTGACATGAAATCTCAGCATGGCAGGAAACAGTCAAATTCTGTCACCAAGCAGCAGGTACAGAGTTTCCTGTGGTGAGAGACTGCTGGGAGAAGAGCAATGCATCTGCAGTCCACTGGTGTGCTTGCATAGGAGGGCTACTGACAAAGAGAGTGCCCCAGTAGAGAACTGTACAGTGCAGTGAAGTTCCAACATACTAAACTTCACTGATTTTGGATTGTTCATTTTTTGACTGCTGGCAAATCTGATCAAATAGTCTGAGGAATTACAGCAACTCACAAAGTTGGAAATGCCAGAAAGGCAAGAATCCTTCCTGCAAAGGAGAAATACTCTCCAACTTCAGTCCACACTCTCCCATCCCTTTTTGTCCAGAAACCAACCAGCTGTTTGTTAATTTTTACTTTGTGATCATTTGATTAAGCACAAATTAATTTAAGAATATGATGCATGTGAGCATAATATTAACACTTTATTTTGAGAAGCTCCTCTACGAGAAAGGGCCTCAAAGTTATGTAAAACATGCAGGGACGTCCTCTGGGCCATTACTATTCAGTGTTTTATTGTGTTTTATAACTGTCTGAGGCCCAAAGGCAGATGCTTGCCGTACCCAGGTGGTAAACCGGCCTTGAATTTATTATTTATTATTATTAAATCTTTATTTAACCAGTTAAGTCCCAGTGAGATCATAAAATCTCCTTCAATGGAGCCCTGGTCAAGATAACAGCATTACAGTGTTTCAAGCAACATACATGCAGGCATTTAAAACACATAAAACAAAATATACACTAACAACTGGCATTACAGTGCCTCAAACCCCATACAGGTAAACATTAAAATCAATTGAAATTTGTCACCAAACCCTTCACTACATTTGTACTGATTGGGATCAGCCTCTAGCTGCAGATCTGTCTGCAAGTGATTCCACGCTGCAGGGGTGGAGAACATGAAGGCTTCTTTGCCCATTTCAGTGCAAAATGAAACCCTCTTATTGTCTGTATCATTTCTGCATGAATAAATACCAGTGAGTGAGTCTTTGCAAGGCCAATGAAGGCCACTGAACTCAGGTGTATGGTGTGTAATGGTGAGAGAGAGCTTTGCAGCCTATGACAAACCTCAAAGCACTGTGGTACACAGCTGATGCAAGCATTGGGCAAAGGCATGCATGTACAACAGATCACCAGTCAAGCAAGCGAAGGAATGTTGCCTCAACTAATTTTCCTCGCAGCATGGGAAAAGTGGGATTTATTTCTAAAATAAAAAAAACTAGCTTGAGCTTCAGTTTCAGTTAAGCAATCATCTAATTGAATACTTAGATTCTTGTACTGTAACACTAATTCAGTCTGACATCCCTGCGAGGATACAGTGTCAGGAAGAGAAGCTACAATACAAAAGGTGGACTGCAAATACTCAAGTGGTTGATCAAAGGTGGCACCACAGCAGTAAATGATGGTATCGTCGCCGTAAAAATGAAACTGTACATTAGGAATATTTTGAACCCGAGTGCTCATTGAAACACTCCAGCATAGCAGCTCTGTCAAGAATTAGCAAATATCTCACTCCCTCATTAACTCTTCTCTCTCTCTGTTTTTATTTTACCTATTTTTAGACTAGCTACAGAAAGTTTCCATCCTGTGTCCTGATTTTGACAGAGACAGAGCCGATTTGCTGTCTGAATGAACATGTGCACATGTCAGTGTTTATGTTGTGTGCTTTGTGTTTGACCAGTCAGTCATGTTCAGCATTGCTACATCTGATTATTTCTGGCCGTTTTTAAAATCCTAACATGGAAGGAGGGGTGTATAGTTATTATTATATTGGAGTTTTGCATTAATTTCCCTTTGATGAACTTCAGATACCTGATATGTCAGATCAACTGATTACAGAGTTGTGTCCTTATGTGGCTGGTCATGGATGAAAGCTCCGGCATTTTTAATGACCAGTTGGACTTCACTTCAGTCTGTGAGCTAGCTTGGATAAACATCATTTTCCTTTGTGTGAAATGAGCACTGTATAGTAAATTTAGTCTGACCATTGGCCCAAAAGAGAGTTGACTGGTGGAAGGGAAAAATGATTTTTGTTTCACTTACATGTTCATTGTTTAACAGCTCTGGTATGTATTTTCTGCATCATTGATAATTGTTTAAGTATGTAATTTTAGGAAACTGTGATTTGTGAGTTTTGGAGATTTCTGGACTGTATTTGAATGTCGAACTTAACGATGGTCATCCCTGCGATCCATAAGAATGGGGTGTCCCCACTGAATGCTGGATGAACAGCAGTCACCAAAATATGCAGTTAAAATTCACGAGCTCCTGAAAAAGCATTCCTGGAAAAGAGCCTGCAGCATAAAAAGATGATGGTAGCTCTAGTGCTTTTAGCAGCCTTTTAAGATATGCTGCCTGTGTGTTGAAACGGACAAAGTTAATGCATGTTCTCCCCCTGTAATTAGTGAATAAGTGCTAACAGAAAAATGTCCTTTGAAGTACACTATGCAAGGGTAGTTGAGGAGCAAATCAGCCTGGGTTGAGAGGTGCTTGGTTTGAGCTAAGACCATGATGACCTTTAGATTGAAACAATGTCCTAGGGAGTCAAACCCATTAAGCACAGTAACTGTACTGGAGTGAACCCTGCATGGAGAATCCATCTCCTTAGATTAGTCGACAGCAAATAGGCCACCGACTGGAGCCCGCCTCAGTCAAGTGACGCCTGTGATGCCTTGAAGCAGCCTCGACATTGTAATTCCATTTGCCCTCCAAAGACTGGAGTTGAGCCTCCTCGGACCCCTTTTAAACTAAGAACTACAAAGAAGACACACACCTTCTCACCAACAGAGATGCCACAGAAGAAATTGGAAAAGAAGAGACTAAAACAACAATTACACAATTTTTTTGACACCGTCTTTTCACATCTGATTTGCAGATGCAGGCTTGTTTAAACAAGTGCGATTTTTTTGTCAAGACTAAAATCAGTCCCATTACGAGGACATCTGTCAGCTGTTATGTTTTCTAAATGATTGTAACAAGAATTACGTGGAAAAGCATTTTTCCTTTTTTGTTTATCTGTGACTTGGCTGCTGCATGATTGTGCAGCATGGTAAAGGTTAGAGTGTCATCACTGTCGGGCTAGGACATGACAATGTCTACAATGTCAAATTATAAAAATCACTCACCCCGTTTGGCTAATGGCCATAATCATAGCTTTTTTTAAGTTTCTTTAACAAATAACCAATACTATCATAGCACACAGCTCAGCCAATATTGACTCAACACAACTTAAAGGTCTGATTTCTTTCCTGCTGAGGTCCTTTTGTGATTATCACAACTCTGACAGAGCTCCTAACACAAAGGGATTACAATGCAAATGTGTTCAGCTACTGATCATTACAAGAAATGAACAGACACCTGGAAGCTAATCAGCAGTACGAGTTTTGGTTTAAAAAGCAATAAATATGTCCACCATCAACCACCACATTGGTAACGTTGGGGGAATTCATGCCGACCAGACGGAGCTACTGTTGCCAACTTGTGCTTGTTGAGGATTAATAGCAATATGGTTGTCTGCTCACCTGCAGTGCCAGAAATTGAAATAAATTACCTGTGCCAAATATGGGAATAAGTTATCTTTGCACTTTTTATTAATAACCACAGCAATTTTTAAAAGAAGGTCATATCATTGGTAAAGGAAAAGATGGAAATGTAAGCTTACCATCCAAGTTAAAACATAGAGAATCCTTAAGGGATATTTGATCTGTGCTTTTGCTGCCAATAATACCTGAAGTAATTTTGTTGCTTTTGTTTGAATGATGTTGTCCACTCACCTGGACATCAAGGACCATGATGGACTTCATTGTGTCATTTTTTGTAGTTGTCTGTTTGACGCACACCTTCCTGTAAAGCCAAATAAGCTAAGTAAGTGATGTTGTTGTGAATCCATTTACACAGTTGCATGCATTTGGAAGTAAAAGAATTCACTGAGAACAAAGCAAAAGGCCTCCTCCCTGCCTCAAAGCAATCACACAGACAGCAGCCCCAGTATTTTACTTCGATGGTAGTACTGTGTCTGTAAATGATACCAAGCAATACCCTGTGCCTCTGTTTGTTGTTGAGCAGTCATGGCCCAGGTTTGTCTCTAAGTGCTGAGTATATTTACCCTCTATCCAGTGCTATGCTTTGTTGCACTCTGTGAAACAAGGTAGAATTCAATTACATGGTGGCCGAGGCCCTGACAAGAGCTCACTCTTGTTTCAATCACCCCACAGGTGGATATGGGGATGAGGAGAGAAGTGGCGCTTCAGTCACCACAGTGTGGACCACCAGAGGGCAATGAGGCATGAGGAGGCACTCAGACGGTGGTGGTCATCGGCACTGAAAGACACGCCAGTGAAGAAGTCCTGCTTGTCGAGTAAGAGCGTCAGCCTAGGCCATTTGGGAGAACTTTATTTTGAAACTTTGCAGTCATAAAAGACACAGAGAAGGCTGGGTGAGGAAACAGCCGGTGGCAACTGACAGAAATGAGTTGGTGGAATTTGCCTGTTTTGGTTTTTGCATACACTGAGTATGATGTTTTAATGGTCCGCTGCACAAAATGGAGGCAAAACATCTGTTACAGGGCCTCCTATCCAAGGTTTAATGTCTTTTAATTATAGTACCTTTATTATTATTATTTTTTTTTTTCTTTCAAAAATGCTATAGTCTGGGAGTGCTTTGGGGAACTGTGAGTCACAAGATGTGTGCACTGCAGCCATCAGGCTGATGGCCCTCTCCAAGGACCCTGCCCGTGTCCAGTGCAGATGAACAGACTCCCATAAAACAAACACCATCAATCATCATGATTGTCACACTTTTCATTGAGTTCATAATTTCCCTGTGAAAACGGCTGTGGATCCATGGCAGCAGAGACAATTTAAGGCACTAATCAACCATGTTATGAGTCCACATTGATAATTAATGGGTGACGATAGCAGTAGGAGGCTGTCACGGGAGTAGTGCAAACCTTGTTTGTGAAGCCCCGTGTATTTCACCTTATTCCTCTCAATAACATGATATGTTTGTCTATGTTCCTCAGGGCTGGACTGTCTTCAGTGATTGAATGCCGCCTTGTCCTGGAGGAGGCCAGATCATTTAACAGCTATTCTCTTCAGTTCCCTATGGGAGCAGTTTTTTGTGTTGTCCTGTCTGCCTCATTGTGTATACAGCCCGTAAATGATATTTATGGGAAAAGCCTACAGAGGGATGTTGTGATGATAACGCAAACATACCACAAGCTGCATAGTGACAGTGAGAAATATGGTAGGGAATTAAGTGAACATTACCGTGTTAAGAGGGTCAAGTCTGCGCAGGAACAGACTTTCATCAAAGCTGATGAGCAGAAAAGTAAGTTGCTGAACTGTAAACATAACCAACACCTACAAACCTTCCTATGCTTACTAATCACTACATGGACTGTAGCTCTAAATTTGAGACTATAAGAACGATTAAATATTTAGTTTAAGTGCTGTGCAGCAAAGTGATTATGTGTTGTATAAAAGCATTATTAACAGTCTTTTTTGCCTGAAATCATTCAGTCCAATATTTCAGTTTAGGTGTTAATTTATCAGTCAGATTATACACACAATGCAGCACAAGTCTAAGCTGTGTAGTTGTATTTGTGGTATGCTGGTTTATGAAAGGGGTCAGCCCTGCTGTGGTGATGTGTGAGAAGTGTTTTTGTTGTGCAGCAGTAACAGAGGAATCTTCAATGAATGCTTTTGTTTTTTATGCTGTGTTCAGCTCACCTGGTGCTTACCTGAGCAGATAGGCTTCGGTGAGGTAAGGCTGAGCAGGTAAAATGATCTATAAGTCGTAGAAGTGCAGGTTGCAGCTTGCTGAGAGGCTGTGGGCTCCAGCTTTTGATTTCTTTTTGCTTTTCCATATTAAGCTCTTTTGTTTAACATCCTGGGGTTTGTGTTTTCCTCCTTCATAAACATTTCTGCTCATGAACACCACCCTCTTTCTGCCTGGACTCCTGCTGACAGTGCTACCTTTTTCATCATCCCTTTTCCAGTGCCAACCAACATCTGCTGCCCTTTAGTTTAGAATTGCGCCACTACACAGATAATTTAACCAGACTGCATGACATCAAGTGACAACTGGTTGATTAGACATCCAAAACCTTTATACTTCATGAACAGACACTGAGTAAAACTTAGAACAAAAACATCTAAATATGTGACCTTGGGGTCAGGAAAGTTGAACAATAAATAACAAATTAATGAGCAATGAAAATAATGACAGAGATAAAGGTGAGATGTCCTCTACCTTTGATGTTTTTCCAGGCTAGACACAGCATTCAAGGTCTAAGAGAGCGCCACATACATGAAACATACATTACAACGCAGCCATATTTTATGTTAACTCGTGCCACTGACTTTCACACAGTTACAATATAGTGTCTTTAGGACAGCAGTGACTTCAGCAGCCTTTGCAGCGAGTTATGCAGCCCAAAATACACATTTCTCCCTCCTGGAAAAACTGGAAAGAGAATGTCAAGTTCATCCCGCCTGCAGAACCGAATTTCTACTCATTTTTCTGACTCACATGTGTTTTTCCTTTGGGTGAGTTTCGACCAGTATTTGTGAACATGAGCAACTCTCCCGAAGCCCACTAACAACACAACCAAGAGTGCATTGTGATGTCATCAAAAGGCACAAGAACACAGCTCTACCACTGACTGCAGTTTGGAATCTGAACATTTGCTTGAGCTTTAGACCCCAAATGAGATGTTTGTTTTTTGTTCTTTTTTCTTTTGCAAAAGGATTTAAGCTCAAAAACATCTTGGGTGCTATTTGGAAGCAATAAGGATGCTAGGAGCACAATATAAGAGCGGTGGCTCGCAGGGTAAGTATCAATTCATGCTATGTTACTGTAGAAAACCCATCCAAACTGTGGTACACTGAACGGAGGTCAAATTGAAATGAGCAGTAGTATATTCGGTCAAACTGCTAACCGCTGCCATTTTGTTTTTTCAGAGTGATTTCCATATTCAGAGTCACCCCCTTTTAAAATCTTTTTCATTCACATGGAGCCCTCTCAGGGACTGGCATGCATTTTTACAGGAAACCATAGTGGCACCAGTCACTGAAAAAACATTTGGGTTCCAGTAATTCAATGGAAAATGCATTCTGCTTCAGCACATAAACACCCTGAAACCATAACGCTGTTTCCTGCATATTATGGACACGCACACACACCTCTGTATTCTGCTTATCCTTTTCCATTCCAATCGTCTCTCCGTCTCCTCTTTCTATTCATCTATCTGCGCTTGGCTCTGGTCACTGCATATCTGGTCTGGGCACAGGCTAATCGTATGTCCCACAGGCTCAGTAGGACTCCGGCAATCTGAGGGCAGCACATTACCCCAGACATACTTTAATGTGGCACAGCAGCCTGAATGTCATGTCCGCAGAGAGAGAGAGAAAGAGAGGGAGAAATCACTGGCGTTTGGCCCATCGTCTGCTTTCAGCAGGTTTTTGGCTCTGTGAAATCATTTTGCACCACTAATGATGTCCTTTCGCAAGCCACAATCCATCCAAGATCTTTTGGATAGCCAGGGAGTATGTGTGCGTGAGAGGTCATGAATAACCTGGTCACTAAAGAATAAATCTATAATTTCCATTTTGAGCTGTGGTAAAGCTCGAGGTAAAGCTTTCAATTCAGACATGACTTTGCACTAAAAAACACAAATGTGCAGAAGCAGGACTGCATTAAAGTTTGATGAACTAGGTCATGAAATATGAAAGCCCTGATAAAGTGGATGTTAATAGGTTGCCTATGACTGGACCCAGCCTGTAAGTGAGGTGAACATCCTTCATGTAGATACAACTTATTGAAATACAAATGTGTGTGTGTGTGTGTGTGTGCAAGGTGTGTAAAATGCTGAAGCTGCTCGCCATGACACAAAACTGGATTTTTACAGCTTGCACAGAACGCAACAGATGTGAGTAAAAGTGGATAGTCATTATCCACTTAGCTATTAAAGTGTTTTTCTTTTATATTGAAAACTTTTATATATCCAGTGAAATGCTCCAAACTCACATTAGAGTGCTGAACAAGGGTGCCAAAGTCACAGATACAAAAACACACACAACTCGAACTGTTTTTTCACCACTAACATTTCATCAATACATTTATTTAACACTTCAATTTTCTCCAGGAGCTCCTTTTGCGCAGCTTCACTCAAACAGACTTGGGTCACATTTGGTCGGAACTGTCCATGGTGCTTAACTTGAACCCTCAAAGCTGTTTTTCACTCTTCTATTTATGTCGGGGACATAAGGGACAAACATTTTTTGTCCAGTCCAGAAAAGACAGCTTGAAGAGAACTGGGTGAGCACACTACCCTGAATGCCAATTAACTGTCATGAAACATTACCTATCCATCCACCCATCCATCAATATTTCAATCCAGTTTCTATGCCTCTTATCTTGTGCAGAGACCGCAGCCTAACCTGCAGGGTGCACTGCAGCAGATCACAACCATTGGCAGCTGATCACACAACTAACACAGACAGACAGACAACGTAGTCAAACCAATTTACTGTGTCCAGCTCTGAAGAATCAGGAGACACCCATATGGACAAGGGGAGATCATGCAAACTCCACAAAGGAAGAACGCAGCCAGCCAGCTGGTAGTGTTGTTTTTGGCAGCCTGTTTTAATTTTAGTCTTAGTCTAGTCTTTGTGTCAAGCTGTCATTTTAGTTTTTATTAGTTTTAGTCACCTTCATACTCTTTTTAGTCTAGTCAAGTTTCAGTCGACTAAAAGTCTGAGCATTTTAGTCTTATTTTAGTCAGAATTATCCCTGACTATTTTCGTCTAGTTTTAGTCGACGAAAACTGATGACATTTTAGTCGTTTTAGTCAATGAAAATTGTATTTTAGTCTCTTTTTGGTAATGCAATTCTATTTAACCCAGTCAATATAGTATAAGTACCTAGTTGTATAGACAAAACCAAAATCTTCTTTTAGCCAAACCCATTTCACAATTCAAACAAGGTTGTCTTATTATTATTGTTCCCTTATAGACTCAAGAATACATCCATTCCAGACACGGAAGACGCTCTGATTTCATTATGGAATGCCTTGAGATGTGTCTTAAGATTTGTGGTGTTTTTTCCTGTGATTTTGTGGCCACATTTCTCCCCATCTTTTTCCACAACACATTCCGTTTTCTTTTCCACTTCTACGTAATGAAAGTGTGTCCAAATGTCGTTTCTCCCAAAGACGAACCCCGTCTGGCCGGTCATTGGTCCCGTTCCCTGTGTCAGTTGTCTGTCGTTAACGCTAACCGACCACAGCTGCATCTTCTAAATAATGCCGCGAGTGGGAACTAATGCCGTGACGTCGCCTGTGACTGCGCAGGCGACCTGATGCAGCTGCTGAAGTGAGACACAGGAAACAGAAATACTGCAAAATAATAACAACAACGCGACTAAACGAGACGAAATAACATTATAACATTTCTTCTCGTCTCGTTTTAGTCAACGAAGAGACATCAAATGAAGAGACATTTTAGCAGAGGTTTTATTTCGTAAACCACATTTAGTCTCGTTTTTATTCATCGACAATATTGCATTATATTTTTAACAATAGTTATTGTCACATGACCAGCATTTACGCTGCGTCTAGTCTCGTTTTCGTCACATGATAAAGGTTCGTAGACGATGAGATTTTGTAATTATTTTCATTGACGAAAGCAACACTACCAGCTGGTTTAAAACAAGGAGGACGATGTCATTAAAGACTGGTAAATGTATCAACACGCCATTGTGCTGACGAAAAAAGACAAGATGTGGTTTAAAAATAAAAACTGTATGAATGAACTTTATGTGTGCTGTGCGAGCTAACAAGCTAAACATACACCTTACAATCATAAACAAAAGCCGAGTATGCACCTAAAACCCTAACCGAGCAGCTGACTTAGCATCAAAACAAATCTGGATGTTTTCCTTTAACTGATACCATCAGACCACTGGACCAGACACTTTCTGCAAAGCTGCGTTCTTTCCAACATGCATGAGTGAAATGTTGAATATCATCCAATGATGACAAAGAGACTTTATGCTCCATAAAAATGCTAAAAACGAGCAAGGATAAAAAAATATAGCGGACCTGTATTTATTTCTTTTTTTTTGGGGGGGGGGGGGGGGGGCAGAATATTTGTAATCCTGTTAGAAGCATATGTTCCCATTATTTTAAGAAATCGATTCTGTTATTACAGCAGCAACATTTTTCTTTACAGCTCCTGCACTGATTCAATCAATACTCGTCCTGGGTGCTTGAACAGGAATTAAAATCTAATAGCATTAGTGTCAGTCTCACTTCAAAATAAAGGTATTGTTGAGCGTAATATTCGAACCTGGTTTGAGCGCAGAGGATGCGAGAGATGAATAACATGTTTCTGTTGCTCTTTTGAGAGTGACAAGAGAAAGGCGGAACTTGAAAAGAGGCTGGGAGCGCTAATGAGCCTTATTTTAAGAACACAACACAGCCATGAATATTTAACAGCCTGTCTCCTTGATGAAGCACCAAAATAAAAAGTCTGATGAATTCACATCCTCAGTAAAAAATGGTCCATGTGAAGCTGCTGCTGCCAAGATGCTTCCGTACGCTGTGATTATGTTACAGTTATGCTCGCTATAAAACAAAACCGTTACATTTTTTTAATATTGCAAGAGGTGATTCTGAATCGCTTACCGCCACCCTGATTGCCCTGCTCACTCATACATCGGTGAGGCAGTTTTCATGATGACACAAAGCCAATAAAGATCCAAACCTTTAAACCTGTTATGAGCTTTAAATAAGTCCACCATCGACTCATTCACCATCTTCGTTTCTCTATCGTTGCAAATGGCACTTTATTATTTATGAGCAACAACAGACGCAAATAAACTTTCTCCACACGTCTAAAGAGGACAAGTTTCAAGGTAGACATCCTGCAAGGTGCCAAGTCCCGTGGACTCACTTTGTTGCCAGGCAACAGCAAGGGCACCGGTCCGTTTTCAGGAAAACAACTTCGCCGTCCAAAATAAATAAAGATAGAAGAAACACACCATGAACCTCTTGAGCGGGGTTAAGTCGCTGGGAATAACACTCAGCAAACATCAAGTTGTGCCTCTGCAAAGTCCAAAGAGTTGTTTATGTTCGGTAATTACATTCTTTACTCTCAGGACGCAAAGAAACTTAGAGCGCAGCTACCATTTTCAAAAGGTTTAAAGAGTGAGAAAAGGCTAATCTGACTCTTAACAACACCTGGTGAAGAAGAATTGGGAATTGGTTAATGAAGCCATGTATTGTTTAAAGAAAAATGAGTGTTTCTGTTTTTCTAAAATAATTAGAGGTCATCTTTTCGGGCTCTCAAAAGATGCAAAATGTATGTAAATGCTGCATGCGGCTTTGTCCTTCACTTTCCTAAAGAAAATGTGAGCAAACACCCGCAGAACAGATCAAAAGGCTACTAGGCTACTAACAACAGTAACTAGGACTCCTTATCAAAGAAGGCTGGCTTTATCTCATTAAAGCAGGCGAGAAAGGGGGAAAAGCTCCAGCTCCAAAGGGAAATGAAACAGTTTTGCCCATATTTGCTTTGTTATTTAGCTAGAACAGCTCAAATTAATTACTCTCATCTTCCTCACTCTATTCATTATTCTAGCTGTAAACACATTAGTCAAATGAAATGTCTGTGCGCACACCTGGCTTTCTTATCTTCCACACTGTAGATGACAGGGTGGTTCAGCTTTCCAACACGCTGCAAGAAGAGTATTAAAGAAACCCAGTGCCATTTATGGGATATGGTACCTGCCGCCTCTTCTACCGATAGCTGCCTCCCAGGAAGCCTTAATGTATGAGATTTGTCAGTGTCAATTTCCCAGCTAATCTCTCTGGTCCACCTCGCCGCTGCCTCTGCCGCCCATTCATTTTGTAGCTCTGTCTCTACCTGCTCGCGCTATACCGCGTAGGATACAAAGGCGACGGGAAGCCGAGGGAGAGGAAATACATCTGCGGTATCCGATGCTGCGGTGTGACCCTGCATGAACAACCAGCAGAGTTGATACACATCCAAGCAAACTGTGCTGGCTCTGTCCAAACTTATTTATGCCTCTGGTCAACAGCGGCACAGTTTTTGCTCAAGACACACTCTGAAGCTTTGGAAGCCATAATGATGGAATTTAGAACTGATTCCCATTCACTCACCAAAATACTATAACTGAATATTTAATATTTAACAGTGTACATTTAGGCTGATACTGCTGGAGCATGTGACTGTGAAGTCTGCACCCTGATCACACCTGAAATGCACTAAATTTCGAACTGAAGAATATCCAGATTTTTACAGATTTTCACATTCATTTTATGTCTCCAGAAATCCAAAAGTTGTTTCATGCTGAAGACACTTTCTGCTCGCTTCTGAGTGCAGCTCAAGGAGGCCTCCTGCTATTCGAAGGTAAAAGGAGAAATGCGGAGGAAATACAAATGAGCTGAAGCTGATTATGCATTTCCTCTCGTGTACGTTGGGGTTTGCATAGTGAAGCTTTTACAAGACTGATTGTCACCTGGATTTTTTTTCAGTCTCATGTTCATTGGTGGAAAGCTGGTCAGGGATCAAGCTCTTTATGTGAAAAAGGTTAAGTGTTTTCATTAATTTCTCAATAATTTTAATATTTCTCTATAACACCTTTACAACAGAACATCACCGCTGGCAAACGGAGAAGATGATTATAAATAGAGTTGCATACTGTATATCTGCAGGATAAACAGTTAGATTTTTAGTGTTTGGTTGCATCCTTCTTTGATACCGTAAATTTGCATTGTGGCAGAGGGCAAGTCGAGTTGACTGAGCACAGAAGCAGCGTTTTTGACTAAAAATCTATTTTTAAAGTGAAATGTTTGAATATTTTCACGTTATTTCAAAGACACTGCGCACCACAGCATTCATACTTGTGATAATAATGTGACAAATGATCCGGTGATCCATAATAAATGCATGAATAGAAAGCATGCACGGGTGACAGTGAAACAAGGGAACACAGAGTGCTTTTTCTGAACTGCAGCTCAGAGTGCAGTTAACCAGGTTCAGTGACATTCAACATATGGAGAATCCAACACAAAGGTAGGATGAACTGCCAATCAACACAGAACGAAAAGCTTTTTGTTACAAACGTATTACTCTGGCCTGTGACGAGCTAACGTGCTATTTTAACACAGTCAAAAAGCAGCATTACTCAAGGAAAGAGGAAGTATATGTTTCAGCGCCGTATTAGAATTTGGCATGCACAGAGGTGTAATTTGCCTTAAGTTCTGCAGTGGGCAAAATGCAAATTTAGGCTACATTAAGAAAGCCCATGTTCTCTGCTCATTACTGTTAGACGCTGGCAAACTGCAAAGCCTCCTGGCCAATAACATTATAATATCACTTAATTAAAATAATTCTCCAAAGGACTAAATGAAGACCTTGACTTACATTAGCTTTAGACTGAAACAAAAAGTTGGAACATCCTCAGACCTGCAGGTGTATGAATGCAGTTATTTTCAGACTGGAAATTTTTTAACGGCTTGTTTGCAGAAGCAGTAATGCTAGATGTAATGATACGACTCATTCTGTAGCATGTGCAGTTTTCAGTATTAGGACATGGCCACGTCAGACTTGTGTGTCGGTATTATTGTGTTGGAAAAACACTGAATCTCTTTTAGCTTTGAAGTCTGCAGTTTTCTTTGCTCTGCGGGGAATCTTAAAATAAGCAGAATTGTGCTTTAAGTATACAAAATTGTACAGTAATAGTAAATTTTTAGGTCAAGGGATCTTACCAATCACTGCTGTTAAATACATCATTATGATTTCAGTGTTGGGAAATAAAACGTTTTCTTGAATCAGGAGCATCTCTGGAATTGTTGGATGTAACTCTTATGTAACCCTGATGTATGTATGTGTGGGGGAAGTCAGGGTGATGAATTGCACCTCTCAAATGTAACCAAAAGGCCCCTGTCATTTAACATGCATGACAAAGACACATTACTGTGTTCAGGGCAGCAGCCTAAAGGTTAATGAACCCCTGATCTGATCCGAGAACAAGCAAAGTAGAAACGTTGCCACTTTATTTTAAGGGGCATTCATAAGACGTCTTAGCTGTGACATGACAGCTGTCAGGAACATGAGGGAGACTTTATGAATGCCATTCGGTCAATTATGTCATTGATATTCATGTCAGCACTGCAAATATGACAGCACAGCCCGCATTAGCTTAACAAAAACCAGCTAGCCCGCCTCTGTCCTCTGTTCTCGAGTCTTGTTGTCCCTCCAGGAAGTTGCTGCACCCAACCAAGAAACAGTCCAGTGCACAAGCCTCTATTACAACAAAAATTGTTCTTTTACAGACTGAACAAATGAGGTATAGCAAGCTTTGTGTCAGGTGGATTGTGATAACTTTAGATGTAGCCAAGCTAGCTGTTACCTCCTGTTACCATCTTTATGCTAAACTAAACTAATATTCAGGGTACAGACATGAGAGTGCTATCTGTTATGATTGTGTGTCTCTGACCTGCTGCGACTCTCCGTATGGCTCTTTCCCTGTGTGTGTGTGTGTGTGTGTGTGTGTGTGTGTGTGTGTGTGTGTGTGTGTGTGAGACAGGTGTGCTGGAGTCCGAGCAGAGCCACACCAGCTGCACCTCATCACCGTTATCAAGCCTCTACAAACACCCAGCTCTGCCACTGCCACCCTGCCAGATCGCAGCCTCTGCACCAGTCAGTCCACACGGTGAGCCAGTTTTCATGCATTACTAGTTTTCTTGTTGTTGTCTGTTTTTCCCTTGCCCAACCCTGTCTTCCTTTTTCCCCCACAGCCCCATCTGTTCTGGCTCTGGTCCCTGTCCCCAGCCTCTTGTCTTGTCCACATATCTCTTGTTTGCTCCTCCAGTCCCTGCCCCCAGCAGCTTGTCTCATCAGACCTGCTTTCCTGCTCTGGACTCCTGCTCTCCCAGTTTCCAGCCCAATCCTCAACCCCAGGTTCCATCCCAAGCTTCCCCAGGCCTGCATTGCCTTTCCCCAAACTTTACAATGAACACCTCTCTCTATCATATCCCTGTCTCCTTACTGCTGAGTGTTACTTGGGATCACCTGCTCTGTCCCACTTAACAAGTGTTTTTCCCCTGAAATGTTGAAGCAGTCATTCAGCAAAAAGCTGTATTTGTACTGGACCCGTGGCGTGGCGTGGCGTGTGCGTGTGCGTGTGCGTGTGCGTGCGTGCGTGCGTGCGTGCGTGCGTGCGTGCGTGCGTGCGTGCGTGTGTGTGTGTGTGTGCTGCATTCTTTCATTCTCACCTTGATATGAATAATTTATCTGGCTGCATTGCGTTAAGATCTGTAGGAACTCGGTTCATATGTCCAGGCTCACTGCAGTGAAAAAACAAAGAGGACACAAGTCACACAACGAAACAGGTGCTGAAGTCTGAAAAATGCTGAATTTTAGTAATGACTTTAGTCAATTAAAATGTCTTACATGGAAAACTACTATGTGGCTCCAGACTTAACAGCCACATTTTTTGCTTTAGCATGGTCAAATCTAAACTAGGTGCGCAGTGATGGAACTGTCATACTGTGGTATTAATTAAATTCAACTGCACTGAACATTTGTTAGGTTATTTTATACATGATTTTCCAACCATTTGTCATATTTTGGTGAAAACCGCTGCTGGAAAAAGAAGCTTGTGAATATCGGTATAGAACTGAAATGTATACTACTTTGCATTTAAATGTTAAATGACAGAAATTCATTAGCCACCCAGCAGGTTAACAAATGCAGGATTCTAAAGGTTAAAGACTGTGGAGGGAATATGTTCCTCTCTGTTCTCTGGTTCATTTTTTTTCGCTTCATCTTTGAATGTCAAAATTCATGCTTTACAGTAAAATCCGAAACCATGTCTGAGCTTCATTGTTGAAGGTTGCACTGAAATGACACTTGATGGCCACTTTTCTTATTTATAATCCTATATGGGTTATTAAAGAACAGCACTGTGCATAATATCTGACCAGTCATTCTGATTCCTTCTGCTGAGGATAAATTGTGATTAAAGTAACTTAAATTCATCAAGAATGTACAGTACAGCAGGGTCCCTTTAGAAATGCAATGTGTCCAAAAATACCTAAAATCCAGTAAGAGCAGTTGCTTCCTGCAGCCATGTTTTATGCCATAATTTGGAAATCTTACTCTGCATGGCACATTGATTTATTTCCCACTAAGCATAAGGCCATCAATTTGCTGCATATGACATTACAGCTCGTTCAAGGCTGTCTGGGGAGAAATTATCATGCACGATGATGTCGATGAGTTAAACCCATGGAACAGATGCACGCCTGATGTTGAATTCAAAGCACAATGAAACATTTCACTTCAAAGCACAGGAGACTCTCCAGAGACAAACTGCTAACCGTACAGAGCAGTGTTCTGCAGAAATCTGGAAAATCCTCCATAATTCAGGGGAATCGAGTAAACAGGGATTTTAATTACATATTGTCCAAGCTGTGCTGATGAACATTATGTGTGACTGAAAAAATCTCCCACATTAGTGAAATATAAAGTCATGTATCGGTTGAATGCAACTCCTTTGACATCTTTGACAATTTCATTTTAGTTGAAGGAATAAATTTAAATCTCTAGTTTCAGAAAAAATCCACCCATAATCTCACAAAGGTACCAAACTGCACTGAATAAGCTCAACATGGAAATGTGACGTTTTCGCCCAACAACAATATGTAAAATAGCTCAGTAAGTCCATTTTTCTGCCTTCCAAAGCCCAACAGTGTTGAGCTGTGACAAGCCAAATGTGCTGTTGAGTGTATATTACAAATACTAAATATCCAAGTGCATATGTTAAACCATTATGTTTTTCCTCGGCTACTCTTCACTGTTGAGATGGTCATAAAAACACTGCAGCTTTGTGCTGTACATTAACATATAATAATGCCACTAAACTGCTGTGGGAATCATTTTAATGGGCAGAACAGCAGTTTTCCAGTAAAAGTCCTGAGCCACATCCAAACTAATGCAACAATAAGACTGGACTGCAGTGACAAACCAAGCGCAGGCCTAATAACTGACCCTGGAGACTGGATTATGCCATTTGTGTAACCCATTATAACAACGCTGGCAGTAAAAGCCATCATTGCAACAAAACTTCAGCATAATGACTGTGAACAACATGTAAACTGAATGTGTGAAAAGCTACAGACAGTAAGCAACACACTGTGGAACAATCTGAGCCGCTGTCCAAGCCATTTTCACACAGTGTATAAATTAACATTTAGCTCAGAAAAGGTCGCTTTTGTCTTCTCAAGCCATACTGTTTTTCACTTAAAGGTGTTAATGAAACGTTTCATTAAAACTCCTCTGTTTGTCTTCTCACAGTTCCCATGCACGCCTATGACAATTCCATACATAGCTAGCATCCTGTAAACCTGCCAGGTATTAGCATAATAAACGGGGAAACATTAACGCAGCATGCTTCACACTCACGCTTAATTCCTGTTCACCCGAAAACGGGGGAAAATATTATCAGTGTTGTCGTAAACACAAGTACAAATCCCTGCTGTTATGGCAGTCATACTGAGAGACTTCTGATGTTTCACAGTCATTTCCATTCAACTGCCAGCATTTGCATTTGTTTGAATTCCAGCAGCAGTATGCAATGTGTCTTTGTGCACCAATACAGACACAAATAAATTAAGATCCGTCCTTTCTAGCAGAGATTATTTATCTCCCTACTCAAGCTGTCTGAACTTTGAAAACACAGCTTCAAGTTATTCATTGCTATTCCCATACCCCTCACCCACTGCTTTGACAGTAAAGACTACAGTCTGCTGCACGCCTGTGCAAGTTTCTGTAAAATATCAGTCTAATACAAAGGCTAATAAAGAATTTGTTTAGCCTACTTTGGTGTGCATATGCAGAATGAATCATTGTAATGCAATGCATGCCTATAGCTATAACGCCGCTGCTAATCCTCCTGCAGAAAATCAATTTTTCACATTGGCTCCGGCTGCCCGTAGGAAGACAAATCACAAAACTAGTCAAACCAGCGATCAGAATCAAACAGACTGAAATCTGACAGAGCAGGGCGTAATACCTCGTGTACAATCAGTAACAAGTCGCTGCCAGGATGAGAACATGCCATTTCATTCTCATCAGCACCTTAAAAAGACAAACATGATATAATTAGGATGATTAACATGAGCAGAGACTAAAGGCCAACAGTGTTAACATAGCTGAAGATAATAAAAGGATTAGGGGTGATTCACTCACTGAAGGTAATGGCATTTTAAAATAGAAAACAGGAATTCATTAGCAAATGTGATTGACAGGCAAACCTCTGAGTTTAACAGCACAGAAAATAAACCAGCGATGGATGAATTCGCTCAACAACAGGTCTGCTTGTCCTGGAGGACAGACCGGAAAAGTCACTTATAGTGTCACATAGGTTAGAAAAGTAGCACCTTCAGGAAAAGAGAAGGCAGATCTGCAGTGAGCAGATGAGCACTGACCCAATCTGACCCACTTCTCCCTGATTTATGGTTTATGGTCTCACCGCAGACACAGCTTTGTTCTGGGGGGTCATAAATCTCCCGCACCTCAGAGCCGATCAGCTGACCCTCCAATCCTGGCAGCCGCCCCCTTCGCAGTCCCGTCTGCCAACTGCAGCCGAGCTCTCAGCACAAAGCAGAAATCACCCGAACCGGAGTGCAGGCAGTTAATCACCGTGAGCAGACAATAGTATGAAACAGAGCCAAGCTGGCCGAGCAGGCGATTCATCGCGATCGTCAAGGCGCTCAGACGGGACAGCCGAGGTTTACCTGTTTGGTAACCTCTGCTCTGCGCGTGGCTTCCTAAAAAGTGAAATGAAGTTCTCACTGTTTGAAACAAACCAGCAGGAGTGCGAGTCAGGACTGAGTGAGGAAACATGACACAGCGACAGTTTAGCTTTTACGCCTCCAGTCCCGATGAAAAAGCGGAATGACGGACTGAATGAGAGACGCTTTAATTGGTGTGAGGAGCAGAAAGCAGAGCGGTGAGAAGTTGGATCATCAAACAGGCAAACGCTGCACACTGCAGCCCGGCACAGCAGCCGAACCTCTGCATCACGAAAAGCACTGTGCGTCTGAAAGGAGTAATTCTGTCTGGATCAGACATGCTGACATGTGTCCCTGTCAGAGGCAAGGGAGCACAACAAGGACGGCAAAGTGCGGAGGAAAAGACAAGGGGGGATTTTAATTTGAAAGGGAGGAGAGGAGTCAGATATTCCTCCACGAAGCCTGGAAATAATGGCGTACGGAGCGGCATGCGAGGGGCACAAATGGAACTGCTTAGAAGTGGAGGACGAAAGCGTCGCGTCACGAGAACAAGCGGCACACTCACCTGCCCAAAGCACGTAACGCATCTCAGCGCCTTCAACGCGTGGATGTCGGGAGGGAGCTGTGGTGAAGATCTGCGCGCGCCACCGGTCTAAATGATGTCCATGAGTCATGCCGGAGCTGATAATTGGCTCTCTGAAAGTGGGATAAACACTCATTGTGAAGGCAGTGAGTAGCCTGGCGATGAGGATTTTTTTTTTCCCACTGCCGCGCATGGGTGTTCTTTCACTCAGTCTCCCCTCCTCCCTCCTCCCTCCTTCTCCGACCCGTTCTCAAGAGTCCCCCCCACACAATCCCACCACACCTCTCTCCTCATCCCCCCAAAGCGCAACTGTCCTCGCCAAGGTGCCATAACGCTTTCGGCAAGCCCGCTCTCTCATTGGTCCTCTCTTCCACTTTCCAGTCTTCCTGTCTTAAAGGAACAATGTGTTCACACTCCCCCTCAACCCTGCCCCCCCCCCCCCCCAGCTCACAAAGTATATCATGATGAGAACTGTTGGGCAAAACTAATTACAGTTTAGAGTTGGAGCAGCAGGACAGACTTCAATAATTCATGAGCTCAGTTTAAGGGGCGATGGCAGACGTGTACCGAAGAAATGAAGCAGCAGAATCAGATTTTCCTGGAGGCAACCTGCTGACGTCGTGTATGTGTGCGTGTCTGGGGATAGAGGTGGCCAGAATAACAGGATATTAGGTGTTCTCTGACATTTATCGATCTCTCGCAGCGACCGAGGACATGCGGCGAAACCAACAGGTCTCTGGTGCAGCTCGAGCTACGTGGCCTCTCACCAGCATGAACAGGGGAGTCGTATTTAGTTGGTTAAACACAGCAGAGCGGAGATTTCACCAAAAGCTCTGGTGTCAAGGTGATGTCTCACCATGAAAATACTCTAATAATGGTAATGCTTGTTTTTTGAGATCTGAAAAGCTTCAAATTTCTGGCTCATCGAATCTTTACAACAATCCAACCAGCATGTGCATGTGTGCTGCAGACAGTACAAATCCTATCAGCAGTTCTGACAGTTTTTAGAAGATCTCACCTCTGCTGCCATTAACTCGGGTTTGGTGTTTTGAATCTGCGAGAATTTATTACATTCAAACTTTCTTTGTAGTCTCACTGAGGAGCGCCGCAGCGAGCTGACTCACTTCTGCAGACAGTAGCTGGTGGAACTCCCGGCATATGGCGCCAACACCGGAGTCATTCTCTGCACATCAAACACTGTCGGCTCCTCAGCGCTTTGCATGAGCCTCCCCACGGGCACGCAGCAATTGATGATTTCAGCCACCTTTTGGCGAAGAATTTGGATGAGAATGAGAGTTTGTGCAACATATGTAGGGTTAAATATTGCTGTTAAAATAGAACAACATTGTGCTGCAACATTTACCTGCAATACATGCAGCAGGCTTTGATTTCTAATGTTTACAACTTACAAGCAACCGAATCAGCAAACTTTTAAGTGAGCTTAAGTAACCATGCATGGAGAAATAGGGCATCCTACATGAAGCTTTGAATTTAAAAGCATTAAGTTAAAACTTTTTTTTTTTTTTTTTTTTATTAATTTAACCAATATTAACATGAAATCATAACTACATCCAAAGATTCTACATAATATTTTCATTTTTCTCCCTATTGCTGTGGATAATTGCGACGTTTGATAGCAATACTTGCTATTTAAATGTCCTCTGCTTATTTTAGTTTTATTTTAGCAAATTATCATAAATGTCAGCAAACGTCTGAAAATAGCTCCAAACTATTTTCAGAGGTTTTCTGTGACATCCCGTGACTCTGCCCACCAGCACTAACCTGCAGACTGTATGTACTGAGCACCTGTGTTGCCTGAAATTCTAGTGATAAATTAGCGACGTCAATGAGCAGCTTCAGTCGCAGGTGCATCAACTGTGCTATTTGAATTTCCTTCCCAAGGCGCCTTGTACAAATGCTGACTTTTGGAGTTTGCACTTTTGTCAATCTGAGTTTTCGACGAGTAGAACTTAACGGCTCACCGGGAGCCGTGGAGGAGTAAATATCAGCACAGACAGCCTCATATTCAGTGTTTATTGGTAATCCTGGTGACTCCATCAGGGGGAACAACTGGAAGCAATTATTCGTGAAGGTTTCATTGTTTAGTGGAGTCTGTTAGACTTTGATGTACTGCTTTGTATGGCGCTCTGCTGCTCTACATTCCCTACCTGCACATGCTGGTAAGGTTTTTGCACAAATCACCTGATCAGATGGTTAAAAGAACGGGCCAGCCCCAGATAATGGGCTACAATCAAAACTGAGTTTCTACAAGTCTGCTCTGGTAAAACTACATTTTGAAGACAAAGCTCTGATATAACTTTGACAGCATAGCTTCTTTTGTTTTCCCAACAGAAGCTTTGGAAAAAAAAAAAAACTCCTTGATGAAAATAAATAAATGAATCAAGCAGGCATTCAGGCAGGCAGCCTGAGTCGCCTTCAGGTCCACATCTGTAACGTCAACTTAGCAGACCTCCTCTGGCTGATCAAAGCTTCTTCGCGCCAACATCAACAGCTGGTGTGAATGTTAAAAAAAAAAAGGAGTGGCAATATGACATGGTTACATAACCTATTTCAACCAGCCCTCCACCCCATTCTCCAAACAAACACGGCTTGCCTTTGGTCTGTATTTCACTGTCATTGATGCATATTTCATGAGGGAATTCACTGTCTTCCTTTGATTCTTTGGCACTTTGGTGCTGCTGTCTAGCAATCCATTAACTCCCATTATCATCTCTACAGCCCTAATTACAGACAGCAAGAAGGCTCATACAACTCTAATGCACTGGATGCAATGGCTCAGACCTCCTCAAATATGGAATTTTATCAGGTATGATAGAAAGCGCACTTATGACAAATCTTTCAGTAAACAAACGATTTATCATTTAGTCCATAAGATGTCAAAAAATAATGATAAATGACTGTCAGAATTCCTCAGAGCCAAACGTATTGACTTCAGATTGATTGTTTTGTCTGATCTAAAGTCCAAAGTCCAGTCCTCAAAAGCTGAAACCAGCACGTTCAGCATTTTTGCTTGATAATTGACATAAATGTTTAATTTCTTAGTAAACTGCAGTTAACTGATTAACTCATTGACTTATCATGAGATCAATATTAATACATGGCACATATAGGTTCAGTAGTATGGAGTAGGCTATCATTTTAAAGGATCGTGTGCAGGGACAACTAATTTTCCTTTTGAAAGTTGTGCTCAGCATCACCAAAAAATGGAAAATTTGTGCACTTTGTGCATGTATGAGAATCTGAAAGATTATATTTCATGACTATTTCACAACCTACTGTGATCCTGGGTTGGTTATACAGAATTTAAATTTGGGGGGAAAAGGTTTTGGATCAGGAAATCCTATCCTGATCTGGGATATCAGCATCAATATCAGGACAAAGACATCTCCAACCTTCCAATAAAAAGGTGCAAATGGATTTCATTTTATCTGCCAAGATTTTGAGGCGTTCGCCTCTGAAAACTACAGAGGGGATGAAAAGAATTTTGTTTGTGCTCCTCAAAGCGATGAAAAATAGCATTTTAAAAGCTCATTGTCAAACGCTTTCAGAGGGACAATCTCTGTGGTAGAAAGTGTTTGGAATGAAAACTGACACTGTCGTCTCCTTTGTGCTGCAAAGATCTCAGAGACGGGTATCTCAAAACCTCAGCACAGAAAACCCAAACTGTCGACATGGTAGACACTACTTTGACTTGTAGAAAAACATGTTGTTTTTTTTTCTGTTGATGGTCTTTGGGGAAAAACTGACCCTCTGGCAGTGACGGAGCTATGCTTCACCTAGTGAGCGATGCTCGCTCACAGGACTGCACAGGAAAAAGCACCAATTTATTGATTAATGAATGCATCCACACAAAACAAAAAAGTTAGAATTTGGAAGATTTCATTTAAATAAAAGTCTCTTAAATCTCAATTTATTGCCAAGTGAGTTAACACAGAGATGATGACTGAGCCAAAGACCCACTTCATTCCCCCTTCATTCCCGCAAAGATGTTTGTTCCTGCTAATGCAGCTTCACACTGAAGGCATATAACTGATGAAACACAAACAGATTTTTATTGTGAAACAGTCACAGGAAATTTGATACAGAATTTGATAATAAAAAACAGAATCAACTGTAAAATTGCCAAAATGTGGATGCAATTGATAAATATCAGGGGTTTTCCTCCTCGAATGTGCTTCAATGGTAAAACACCCAATTCAGGAAAAAATGTAAAATTAAAATGGCTTTCATAGGGCCCTACTCTTTGGCAGTTTCTTGACAGCAGTTCAGTTTGAAATATTGCAGGGAGTAAAGGAACAAGAGGGAGCAGCCACAGCGAGCTGTTAGACAAAGAGCTGCAGGCGACAGGCTGCAAACCTCCAACTTCTCAGAGAGGTAACCAACATCTTTCACTTTCACTGCGTCCTGCTGTCTGCTCACTCATGCCTCGTGCAGCATAAAATCGCATCACGCTTGCTCACAGAATGGAAAAGGCAAATTAACGCCTGACTCCTTTGTTAATAAGACAATAATTTGTTCTGTTGCCCTCAGATTTATGTGACCTGTAGCATTAAACTGTATTTGCTGTGAGCACTTGTAAGCACAGGTGTCACCAAATCATCCCAGACTGAAATCTTCCAGATTGCCACTTTAAGAACAGAAGTACGCCTTTGTGGGGTTGACCTCAGCTATGAAGTGTGTGAGTACAACCCTTCTTGAAAACTAATGTGCGGAAAGTCACATTATGCTAAATGAGCAGCAGGGGGAAAGGCGCTGAGTGAAAATCGCCACAGAGATAGAAGAAGAAGTGGGCAAAGCGCACTTCAGTGATCATTCCACTGCAAAACACAAGGAGACTTAATGCTGCTCACAGACAACTTTTACACTGTTACGGACAGCTGAGTGTTCTCATTTGAACCCATTTATAGCTCAGAGTTGTAACGCAAGGCTTGTGGTTGAGTCTGGAGGAACAAATTCAGGTCCTTCGGGCTGCTGTGGTGTCATCTGTATGACCTCACCTGCCTCCACCTGCTCTGTATGTACACTAGAAAGTAACATTTCAGGTACATTTAATATGTGCAGTGCACTTTTGAGGTACTTGTACTTCCGTATTTTGTTACCGTATACATCACTGCATTGCAGTTGGAAGTACTTTTCACTCCAATGCTACTCACACATTAATGTACACGTAATAATAATAATCTGATAAAACTAAAAGAATAAATGTACTTTTAGATGGATAAGTTATTAAATATGGCTGCTAACAATGTTTTTTTTTTTTTAACTTAAATCTTTGCGTGCAGGACTTTCTCTTCTAATTTGGTGTATTGCTACGTCAGTAAAGGATCTTTATGCTTCAACTGCCATCGATTTGAACCATCCTAACCAGTTTTGGATGCTGTGCACATCTGACAGACAGCTACAGAATACACTCTTTGTTTTTTAACTTCAAAAGTTTAACATGCACAGATTTTTACAAGGAAACAGTAACAGGTAGAACCGTATTTTAGCGGTTATGACGATGTTACGAGTAGTGAAAATGCACGATCTGCGAGAAACATCTGGATTTTGAGGTAAACCCTGGTGATAAAAAGTTAAATTATTTTTGGCTGTCTGGAAACTGAATGATTTTTTTGCCTTCAGTCATCGCTGTTTAGAGATTCAACATGAGGCTTTTATCCACATTCTTTCCAAAATATTCTTCACCTTTGCTAGCCCAGCTGTGCTAATTCAAGAACTTGCTAGAACTGCAAGCATTGGTGGAATTAACACACAAATCTGACTTGCAGTCTCTGGTTGGTTTG
Organism: Chaetodon trifasciatus; assembly: GCA_037975065.1. Classification (NCBI taxonomy): domain Eukaryota; kingdom Metazoa; phylum Chordata; class Actinopteri; order Chaetodontiformes; family Chaetodontidae; genus Chaetodon; species Chaetodon trifasciatus. The sequence goes on from JBBMOE010000002.1 coordinate 19,351,697, forward strand.
CTTCCTATTTTCTGCCATCTGAGGTTTTCTCCCAACATGGAGACATAATGTAAAACCACAAAGCTGATGAGTCTTCCAGAAACGTATCTGTACACGTGTCTGAATTTTGTTCTTACAGTCTACATTTCATTATTAGTGGTATTCATAGAGTACTTGAGGTTCACACTCCAACTACAGATTTAATAACTGATGAGACAAACAGCTAATAATACGTTGTGATGTGAACGAACTATTCAGCGTTGAATCACGGTATAAAAAGTCTTCAATCTGCTCTCTGACAGCTTTAAACTCAACCTCCACAAAATATGAAGTTCACACATATGTTGAGCATTGGGAGAGAGTTAAAGCTCTTCTCTTTGAGCTTTTGGTTTAAAGAATTTTTCCCTAAAAAGTGCTGTGGATCTGGTTTTGAAACCTTCTCAAAGGAAGTCAAAATGAGGAGCCGAATCAAACACTGGGGGTAAAAGGGAATTGTTGAAGCCGAGATGAATCACGAGAGGAAGCGCAGTGGATTGAAATACCCCCAACAGCTACACTTTCGTCTACTGTCATACTGGGCCTTTTTTTTTTTTATTTTATTGACCAAAATGGCTCTAACTTTTAAATACATCAAGTCTGGTACATAAATGTGAAACAGCATCACAGCACAGTATGTCATATCACCTAAAGGTCATGAAAAACAAACACAAATCCTTCTTTAAACTTTATGTATTGAACTTCTCCAAGGTTCGTGGTCCTGCTTCAGGCTCCCACTTTTTCTATCTCTGTTTCATTTTCTTCCCATGCAAGCGTGTGAGGCTATTCAACAAGACCTATAGGCTGTTCTTTCAAAAGATGGATGATTGTGGAGCTATTTTTTCATTTCAAGCATAAATATGAACAAAAACATTCCCCTGCACCCGATGCGCTGCTCCACTGATCTGCAGTAGCTCCATTTAAATGCAACCATATATAATCAGACATGACACGTTCACGTAAATTAATATAATGCAAAGTACTATTCTGTCTTGTGCTGTACATGTAGTTTGAGTATCAACACTTAATGTTACACAACAGCATCCACACATGAACTTCACCTAACTTTAATAAATAATCAAACACGATGTCACAAAACTATGAACCCGATCAAACATTCGATTGCAGCTTTCAGCACTTGGCTGCCATTTGAAGTCGGAGCTAAAGACCAGTGTTTGAATTATTTTTATGTATCATGGCTTACGGGCTGCTTTCATGTGTTCTTTTGTTCCATGGCGCGTAATTGCCACTGCACTGAGTTCAGCAGCCTCTCTCAAGCCACAATTTCTCCGAAAGTTGTGAGGGTTTTTCTTTTTTTCTCTCTCTCTTATTTCTCTTTGTGATAGCTGGCCGAGGCAGCTGTAGCTTAATAAAGTCTCTTTCTCTCTGTCGATGCTTTTGACAGGATCGACGTTTATGACAGTTCTTGCCTCCAAAAGACAGATCGGACCATGAAATAAGCTCATCTCTGATATTCAATGTAATGCTCTACATCATAGTTTTTTTTTTATGTTGTTAGTGTGTATGTTTTTAAAAACACATTTTTATTTTGAGGTTTAAGGTTTCATTCATTTTTATTACCTTCTAACTCAATTTGACATTAATCTCACATCACTAACTATCTACATAAGGTGGAGAAAGCTTGGCAGTTTAATACGTAACAAATGGAAGAAGAACAGATCCACCCAGAGTCTGTGAGGACGTCTGCTGTCCAGCACAGAATGAAAACATCTGGTGGGGCTGACTGAGTTGTTGGCTGCTATCAGAAGTTGACTACATGTATATGTTACTTAAATTAATGCATCTTAAATTCAGCAGTGGAATCAAACTAAATACATCTACTCAAGTACTGTGTTTGAGGCATTTCAGTATTTTCATGTCATGTTTCTTTATAATTCTACTTCACTATATTTCAGAGGGAAATACTGTACTTTTACTTCACTACATTTATTTGACAGCTGGAGTTATTAATTACTACTTACTCACAAACTACTCGTATAAAGTATGACAGTGCAAACAAGAAGGGCTGAAACGATTGATCAGTGAATCGATAAGTGGATTGACAGAAATCATTTCATGGCTCCAGCTTCTCAGAGGTGACGAAACAGAAGTGACGCTGTCACTTTGAGTTCTGGGTAATGGTGACAGCATTTTTTTTTTAGTCAATCAATCAATCAGTCATGAAAATCATCATCTGATTAATCCACAATGAAAATAATCCTCAGTTGCAGCCTTATATTAAGAAAAATTAGCTCCAAAATCCTGCTTTTACATGAATGCATGAGTCATAGTAATCTAATAACAGTCACAGGTGCAACTTTTCTGCATGTTTACTTTTACTTTTATTACTGTAAGTACATTTTCCTGGTATTCTTGCATACTTTTTCTTAAACAACATCTTCATTGGAAGGCTTTTCCATGTAATAGAGTATTTTTACAGTGTACACCGCTGTTTAAACTGTAAATACCTTAGTTCAGGAAAAATGGACCTACAGCAAAGTCTCCACATTGCAAACAAACTATTTTCCCACAGACTAAATTAACAAATGACAAGTTTCTGTTCTGAGTCTCAGGATCAGCTCAGTTCAGAAAGTTCCTGTTAAAAAAGTACCTGCACAAACTTCTAGAACAGGTGCTGGCATTCAAGGTGAACTTGATTAAAACACACTAGGCACCTGCCTGCAACTGGTTCTGTCTTCCTGAAGTAGAAGCAAAACATTATGTTGAACATATGGGACTGAAGCCTGAGACCCCTCCTCTCCTCTCTCTTAATAAACATGATATTCAAGCTTAGCATCATGATGCTCACTGAAGCAGCTAAGCACTTGACGGCAACATCAATGCATCACCAAGTGTATGAATATACAGTCTGGATTCATGCCTGGAGTGTTTCAACTGTCCTCGGATAAACTTGGCATCGGTGCTAAGCATGCTGTAAGTACAGTCCATTCTTTCACTCATTCATCCGGGCAGGAAGTCAGTCAGCAGCTCATCCATTCAGTCAGCGCTGGCATTAAGATTTCTCCTCACAGCAGCTGAAAATACACCGGAGGTCAAATCCACTATCGCTGAAGCGGCCTTCATTCTCTGGTGCTCACGCCTCACATCCTCCGTGTCACAGCAAAGCTCAGCAGCTGCCCAGACATTCATGACCCGCACCACCTCAGATAATCAACACAGTAAGATACTGGTGAGAGAAGTATGGTCAAGAGGCAGGCTGACAATTATTTGTGGCATTTGTCTAACCTTTCAGAGAAGAATCAAGTGAGTGGCCGGCCGGGCTACCTGAGCGGATGTTGTAGCAAGCATCAGTGTCTCTAAGCAGCTAAAAGTTCAGTGAAGCTTAAACTGTGAAAAATGGTGTTTTTTTAAAGGAACTTTAATTTGAGTCTTACTTGTGCAAGTGCAAGTATATTTACAGATATACGAGAAGTATACAGGCACGAAGAGTCAGACAAGCTGAACTGGAGTGAGAGTGAATGTATAAACCCTGCTGACAAAGCCTGGAAGATGAATAAGATTTGAGAGTAAATTACAAGCCTAAATGTCTTCTTAAGAGGGACATTTCCATCTCTGCTGCCTAAAATGTCTGCGTGAACAGAGACAAGGCAGCAGAAAGAAGCTTGCATGTAAAGAAAGTTGGAGGGATTAGAGCTTTTTAGGTTTACGTTCTGCCTGAGCACACAGGGTCAATGGAAGCCTCTCCTTCCTTTTAAGAAAATGACTTTATTTAAATTGCTTGTACAGTATGAATAGATACAAAAAGTATGACTCATTTTATTTAAGAGTCTAGTCATTTGCTAGCTGGGAAAGACTGAGTACACATACCCTTTTTTCAGCACTAACATGGCTCCTGCTTCAGACCCAATGTCCACAGCTGGGATGGGTCCAGTATTATCACAGCTGCACACCGCAGCATAACCCCATATGTCCAAAGAGTGCAAATAGTGCAATATGTCAATGTGTCCTGGACTCATGCCTCAGGTGCAGCTCTTTTCAACACTACAATGTCTTTACGCACCAAGACTGTTTTCTGAAAGACTGGCTGGATTTCATGTGTTGAAGAATTCAAGGTTTTAATGCACAAATTTTGTTTTGCTCTTAGAGAACAAGGCCGCAACTTCACAGCAATGGACAAATAAATGATAGTCAAAATATATCTGTTCTATTTTGGTTAATGTCTTTGTCCAATATGAAGATAAACCAGTGGGTAAACAGGTGGTCAACTGGCAAAAATTCTGCTGAGAACTGGGACTGAATGACCAGTAATGGGACCTCCAAGTTGGCTGTGTGATGGATGGAAAGCTAGTGAGGGACCACGTCTTTATTCATGGCTCAAAGAGAGCTTAAAGCCAAATTCTTGCCAGTTTGGTGCGGTTGATTTTTTAACAGCAATGTTCCTTCATATCAAATTTCAAAACTGAGTCCCTTCAACTTAAGTTTTACAAACATCCAAATATTGCCAATCTAGCAAGTTATCCTTACTTATTTCATATATAGGCCTGTCCCAATTAATACAGAATTGCCTGATCATGATCATTTTGTATTATCGTTAATGCCCTCTTCTTCTGCCCTGGTTCAATGGCACCTGAGTGGAGAATTAGCGCCACCAACTGTATCTCTTGAGGGGCTTAGCTTTGAATATTTGCATAATGGTAATGGATGGAAACGCACGTTACTTTGCATTTTCCTTTGCTGACTTTCTGCAAATTGATTAAAATTTGCACCAAATGTGGATAGAAACCTGCCAAATGTTGCAACAAATAGAAATTAAGTGTTTCCATCCGCTGGTTGAGTCAGATAAACTTCCCAAAGCCTAAAAGGCAAACAGAAATGTCTTTTTTTGTTTATGTTCCCATGTTTGACACCAATAAATGGCTCTTCTTCTTCATAAGGTGTACGTGTATTAAGCTATTATTAGGCTTACACAATAGTGGCATGAAATGAACAGAAAAAGACAAGTAAATCTTTAATTACAGTTATTTGTATGACAAATGATTGTCAGCTAAAATAATGATTGTGACAGCCCCATTTTTCCTCCAAGAATATATGTGTCTGAATTCTGCTCCTGACGGTTATACTGAACCGTGTGACCACAGAATGCTGGAGCCTTTTGTGAGGTGGTCGGTCTAACTCAAGGCCTCACTGTTACTATACAAAACACATTAAATTACCATCAGCACAGCAACAGTGAGTTTTCCACAGTCCAAAGATAGTCTTCCTGACTCATGTATCCCTTTTCAATCTGTCAGTGAAAATGAATTCATTCCAATTAACAGTGGTTTCACAGAGCGCTCTGGTAACAAGCCGAGGCTCCTAGTGGGAGACTCGCCCCTCGGTGACCCCTAATGAACCAGCAGCCTCCCTGCTGGAGAAAGCCCGAGCCGCTGCACTTGTAATGAGCTGCTGTTTTGCTACAGGCCTTTCAGATGAGCCATGGAGCTGTCATTCGCACCGCAGTACACAAGCAGCTGTGGCAGAAAACGCAATTCTTTGGCGACTTTAAGGACAGTGCGTGCCTTTGGTGATGCAATACTGCTAAAATTTCAATTGAGGACTCACAAAGTAAAATCATTTCTGGGATTCTTTTCAGATTTTTTGCATTTTTATGCAGGATTTGAGTTTGGAAAGAAGCTGTTCAGCCGAAAAAAGACATAAAATGGTGCAAAGTGCTGCAGTTTTGATATAGCTGCTGTTTACATGTGCTAACAGCAGGGGGTCCGTCAGTGACCGAGGAAAGGCCCTAAAGGCAAGTTAGGTTATTTTTGTAGGATACAATATGGTGCTGGTTTGGCAACTAGTGACTACTTTCATCTGAGGTTAACCTGTTTCTTCAATTAAACATGTACTGATTTAGCTTATTAAAAGTAAAAAAAAAAAAAAAAAAAAGAGAGGAAGACTCTCATAAGAGGACGTTTTGTCCAAGCAGCAGGCTAAAACACAAAGGTAATGAGTCCATGATGGCAGAAAAATTCTGCTATCAAATTCTCAAACACAGTGTTTTTAAATGAATTCAAAATGTCAGTTTTCCCGTTGATGAACTATTGTTTCAGCACCACATATTAACATATGTCATATCTATTATCCATCATAAAGTCATATTACTGAGACTGAAATATGTCACGTATTTATTTATGGCTGTTATCCATTAGGCAGAAATTTCCTTTCGATAAGCAATGCCTCCTGCTGTCTCACTTCCTTCTCTGGTGCTGTAATGTGCTTAAAGACGTAGTTAAAGATCTGGACTCTTCCCTCGTTTATTGCCTGCAGTTGCGGGGTTAGAGAGAAATTGGATGCATGCTCTGTGAGTGTGACTTATTGCATTTCTGATGTTATCAGACGCTCAGCCCCACATGCCGCGACGGCCGTGCGGTGAGGGAGGCTGAGATGTGCACAAAGTTCGGACTTGGGCTCCATCTCGGTTACACCCTGTGCAGAGCTCGATAAGAACCACAAACAGCGCGCTGCTGGTACAGTAATCAGTCTAACCACGTGGCCTTACCTGTGAGTCCGTCAGCCACCATCACCTCAACTCGCTGTCAAAGCAGCCAACATCCCAGAAGCATCCCCTCGGTACTCACCTCCACGGCGGCAGATGCTGCGGGGGTCCAGACGCAGGTGTCCGTGGGGGGATGCGTTGAGAAGCGCACCGCTGTATGCCTCCCTTGCTTGTTTCCTTGTGGTTAGATTGGCTCGGACACCGGCTCCGACGCGCCTCGTGATCCCGAACGACAAAGCCCGGGCAGGCGAGCAGGCACCGCTGGAAATCTCTACAGCGGCTGATGCGGCGCCGCTCGGCTGGTTGACTCAGTCCTCGCCTTCAGCTCTCATAAAAGACAAACTTTGAGAATTTCATGGGGCATTTCTAGCTTTCGAAGCTGCTGCCACATCCCGAAGGTAACGTGAGTCTCAGTGTTGCGCTCTGGTCTGTTCTCTCCTCTGCTCCTCCCGGCAGCAGGCGGACAGGAGGGCGGCGCGACTGGATTCGTGCGCTCCAGCGGTGCATGCGTGGCACGGACGGCCAGATCCCTGGATTCACCTGTCATCGCAAGACAAAGTGCATCGAATTAAAATACAACCGAAGCTGAGCCCAAGCACAAAGGCTATAGCCCTCTAACCAAGTAGCGCTGATAAGATTTAGGGGAACCCATTTCTTCTTATAGAGGGATGCACATTTGCTCAGGGGTCCCCCTGTTACCCCCCACCCCTGGGTGGAGATTAAAAGAAAAAAGCAATTAGTGTAGAAACCCTGGATGTTTTAGGGTGTTCTGGCTTCAGAGGAAGTCACTGATAAATTCTCTAAAGTTAGAGCATGGCTGCCCAAACTTTTATGACAAAAAAATCAATCCAGACCTAATAGAGGTCTGGAGGACTTAATAGAGGTTTCATTCCGTGGAGCCTTTCAAAGGCTTTTGTTGCCTTTCTGTACTGTCGAAGGGGAGATAACAGGAAGGGTGAAATTGAACCAACCTTCATTTTGACAGGGACCTCTAAGAAACCTCTTCAAGACCCTGGACCTCAGATTAGGGAGCTTCATCCCTAACGGCTTTTCTTTTGGTTTTTATTTCTGTTATGAGAAGACTGACTGAGACTACCTGTTCTTCCTAAATAAAAGAAAAAACAGTGCAATTATGTTTTCATAAATCCAATTTACCCAAAATCATTAAGTATCAAATCAGCTCCACTCGACCAGCTGCTGCACAACATCAAAATGCTGTAGTCAGATGCTAATCATAAGTGTAATGTGAAAGGGTGCGGCTGTCATTTGAAGCATTGTACATATAAACATAATGATTACTGCAGCTTTAAATAAATGGAATGAACTTTCACTTTTAATGGAGTATTTTTACATTGTGGTATTTTCACTTTTGCTTCTGTAAAGGTTCATTCATCCACCGCTATGCAAAACAGTTTATCTCAAAGAAGGATTTCGCTGCGTGACTTCAGCTTTCACAGGTTTAGAGGCTTCAAAATCTGTGTAGAAAAATGTCTAAGGAGTATAAGCACAGAATTAGAATGACATAAACTGCACTTTGATATTGTGAGCATGAAAACCGAGACCTTAATCAGTGAAGAAAGACGCACTGTGAAAAATGTCAGTCTGTGTCTAATCACAAGTGTCCATGGTGGGCCTATTAAGTCAAGCTTATTAGAACATTTCAGTGAAAATGACACTGCACCAACGAGCACAATCACACACTGAGAATACTGTGGATAGCAGCTCACGCTCCAGTTGAGGTCATATTTAGGCTAAGCTGTTTATATGCATATTCATATCCTAATCACAAATACCCCAGCATACATAATTAAGCTGAATACTGTGGATATTATTATAGAAAGAGAACTCAGTGTGACCACAAAAAATAACATTTAATGGGATACCCTGGGTAATATGAGCCTATTCCAGCACATAATCGTGATGGGAGCTTATAACAGATGGGAAATGGTGTTTTCATGCCCCAAATGGAAATGCAGAGCCTCCTGAATAATACTGGGTTGTAAATGTGCATGAAAATGTCTTCATTATAACATGTAACAGTTTGTCATTGTTCAAGTGAACATTTACTTTAGGTAGGCCTGTTGATGGAACATGAAGCCAGACAGTTTTATAAATCGTATCAGGGCTGCTGGTGGCAGAGGAGCTGTGCAAAGTTTAGTTTGATGACAGGAAAGGCCTGAATATTTGGGTTCTGGGAGTTCATTTATTCATAATCATGCCCATTCCCAGTTGACATCTGGTGGAGGATGGGGTACATTCACTCAAGAACTGCACTTCAGTACAGTTTAGAAGTACTCTAAGTAGACTTATTTTCATTTTAGCATTGACCATCAAAGGGAGGTGCACTTTTATTTTGCTACCTACTTTGTAGAGTGGGGTCTAAGATAGGCTAACATGAACTTGAAATGAAAGCTTCGCAGCAGCAACTACTAAGCACAAATTCTGTGAGAAATAAACCTTGGACATACAAGCATCTATGCAACATGAAATAAAAACCGAGCTACTTTTGCACCATATACAGTAGTAAGTGTCTTGTTAGCAGGTAAAACATCACCTTAAATGCATCAGTAATGACTTTTGGCTGCATAACATGACGTAAACACAAGCTTGTCAGGTGATAAAAACAAAAATACTACCATTGTAATTTAGTGCATTAATGCATCTTTGGCTAAATCATTTTTGGTTTCCTGTCAGTGCATTCATAATCCTGACTCGTCTCATCAGGATGCTTGGTCAGGACCCCTTGGCATCACTTTTTAAGGCCCTGGGTGTCAATTTTCAATGTGCACGACTCCATGACCAAGTTAGCAATGATAAATATTCAACATCTAGTCAGCAACATCCTGTTAGACTTTAATTAATTAAGCTTGCTGATGCTAAAGGGGTATCCAGTGCCTTAAAAAGTGGTGTTCTGTATGTGACGAGCTGAGAGTGACACCTGATTGTTCCTGTATAGACGTAATGTTGTATTTGCACTGTGCTCTACTTTCTCATCCTTTTGACTGATGTTCAGTTCAAACATCTTTTCAGGAGACTATTAACTGTAAGTAAAGTACTGTCAGGCTGCATAATACATCCCCAACAACCTTTACTCATAAGGCTGAGCAGCCTGTATGTCACCTGAGAGCGAAACTCGCTGCTCGTTCAGCTCAGTTCTTTGAAGACTGTGATAAACTGTAAAAAAAACTAACAACTGAGTACTGAATTGAATTTTATCTGCTCAAGAGTTCAATGAACGATGCATTATCACCATTTTGGGAGAGTAAGGAGTTACATCGGGCAGCATTATGTAATTAGATTATAAAATAAATGCAGTTGTAGCCTTACCTGGCTAAGAAGCATATATGTAAAATTTAACATTCATTCTGTTGCTATGCGTCTTTTTGCCATACAGGAAGGCCTTTTTTTTGACATATTTCTGGACAATGCGGGTTTGTTAGAAAAGTAAACAGAAAGTAACCATATGTTACTTTGATGAAATAATTAAAATAGTATCAGTACTCGTACCTTATACTTTCTAAAACCTCATCTGTTCACTTCTACTTTTTACCTTTACTGCTCTGCCACTCACTACCTGTTGCACATGTCACCTGTTTACATACTGTGTTGCACGTGTCTTATGGTTTCATAGAATTACTTGCACTATCTGCACCTACCTCAACTGTTCATACTGTTTATATTTCATTCCACTTGCACTACTTACATGTATTCATATATTTTTTGGATACTATGACTATTTGCACTTCTGGTTAGATGCTAAACTGCATTTCATTGTCTCTGTGTTGCACTCTGACGATGACAATAAAATTGAATCTAATCTAATCTAATCTAAAAGTAACCTTCCCAGCACTGATTACCGCTTATATAGTGTTAACAGTCAAATGGTATATTGTTCTAATATTGATTTAAAGTGTGACTTGCATGGAGGAAGAAACTGGCTTTCGTGCTCAGAAGAGAATCAAAAGCGTAGCTTTACGCTGAACCTCCGGAGAGCCAAAACAGATTCTCCTTCCCTGAGGTGGAGAAAACCTGCTCTCGCTGCTTAGTTTTGTGCCAGAATTATCTCAGGTCAGATGGGAGCTCAGGGGCTGGAGAGGACTTAGGATAAGTCAGAGTGACAATTAGTGGAATGACACATCTTGACACATCAGACCTCCACACAGTCACTGATGAATCATAGGAGGAGGTCCAGAAATAGCCACCCCACCCTCAGCAACAGATCTGTCCAGCGCCTGTGTCAGCTCTGCCTTTGTACCCTAACCTGGAGCAGTGTCCTGCCTCTGAACACGAACAACCATGCACTGTTTGCATGCATTTACAATCCTGTGTGGTTCTGAAAGGACTTGTAGAATCGGTGAAAATGACTCATGCATGTGCTCAGAGAGCTATTAGCAGGCGCAGTTGGGGTGAGATTTAATAATTTTAATGACATAACTCATCTCATCCTGTTTGAACCACATTCCACGTCAATTCTTCTTGAGAAACTCTTCCGAAGTACCAGGAATATTACATTCCAGAATTTAATACTCAAAATTGACATATATTACCCCCAAATTTAATTTTAATGTATCCCAGAAAGAATTTCAAGTGCAGATGACACTAAATTCATATTTCATGACAGTTCTAAAATGCACCGCTTGGATTAAAACCTCCAGGAAAATGAACATTATTACATGAACATTACATGAAACAGAGAATATGCAGTCCACACTGAAATTTCTGCCTCAGCATCACAGCCGGCGTTCTGTCACTTCCACCTTTTGCCTGGTTTGAACATGTGGACTGGATAAAACTTTGCAAGCTACCTCTTTGAGGAAAAAAATGGCAAGATCCAGCAAGATGGTGTTATGTTTGAACCCCAGGTGAGACTGAGGCTCTATATATGTGTAAGGAGAACCAAATTAAATAGTTTTGAAATATGTGACCTCTAAAAGAAGCCTAAAGTGTACACCATACTATATATGAAAACATGGGTCATAAATGTTAAGATTTCCTACTCTAATACTGCAGTAGAGGAAAAAATATTATTGACACCCAAGGCTATGTTTATTTTGCGTTTATACTATGTTTATTTTTATCTTACCAGAGTTATAGGCTCTTAATCTAGATCAGGATTTGAAATGAATAATCTTACTTTGCCTTCGGCACATTTTCAGATAGTGGTGGTGTTGCTGATGAAGACTGTTGTTGGTTCTGTTGTTAGGGTTAGTGTTATTCCCTCTGCTGTGTTCCACATTTATTATGTAATACGCTGCTGTAAAGGACCAGCAACAGGTTTGTGTGACTGCATAAAATAAAAGGCAGATCCCCTGGGTGACCGTCACGCTGCGAGTGTGCCACTGTGTTAAGACTGGTGAAAGTAAACAACAAAGGATGTTTGGATGTATTTTAAGATTCTTTCTGAATTCCTTTGTCCTCTTTATTCAAATGAGCGCGCTGAAGTGGAGCCATCTTCAAGATCCAAAAGCAGTATGGAAAGCTCTGCACATCCATGAAAGGTTTTGATTCAAAGGGCTGAATCACAGGGGCTAAAGGTTACTTCAGCTATAAAAAAGACTTTTCATGGGAAATTTTTTTTGGCTGTTTAACTCAGATTCTTATCTTAAACCTGCAGTGTGCAACTTTTTCTCCTCTATCTGACAGTGAGAGTAACTACTCCAACACTGTCGAATTCAACGCTCTGCCACATCCCTCGCTCTGGCAAAAGTCTTTGCTGTTTGATGGAAAATACATCACTACTGACATCACAGACACCAGATTTAAAACTACTGTGAAACACTGTGAGATTTAAGATTTAAGTGTAACTAATATAGAAAATATACATCTATATTAAACGTTAATTTTATGAGCTCATCATTAAATAAACTGAAGAATATGAGGAGTCTTTGGGGGTTAGAGGCCATGGTGATGTCACCTTCAGGGGTGGATGGTGGTCTGGATGGAGGTGATGTGGAGCAGGACCCCTGATTAGCACAGTGGAAGGAGCCATAGGTGCTGGATGTGATGAGGACTGGAGGTGAATGGGTGGAGGATGGTTGATCTGACAGCAGCAGAGGGAGAGGGAACAGTTTGAAATTTGACAGCGACACGATGATTGGCACATGGATGGAATGGAAAGATATGATAGGTTTAAAAGAAAGACTGAACCACCCACAGTCAGCTTGAGTTGAAGAGAGGATAGACTAATAATGAGGAAGCATGAAGATAGTCAAACTTCCTGAACTTCCGCAAAGCTTTGTATACCATACGGTTAGTAAAATGTACCAGATATTATTTGTATTTCTAAAATGATACAGCAAATATGTCTAAAGTTTTCATTCAGTCATCAACACTAAAGGTGATAAAAACTATGAATAAATGTCTTATTGTTATTGTATGACTTTATTTTTTATTTTGCTGGTACTTCATTATTTTTCTAGGGTATTTATTTCTGATTTCTTCTGACTCTGTTTCCTTTGGCCTCATTTTACCATTGATGCTGCAAAACCTTATTTCCTGCATGGTCAGATGCATAGAGAGATATATTACAGACCTGCCCTGCACACACACACACACACACACACACACACACACACACACACACACACATACATACATACACATACACAGGAAGCAGCCAACACAAACTGGCATCCTCCTTTACGCCTCCACAGAGACACATGCATGATATTGATCACAGTTCTTCTGATGGATCTCCGCTGGCCTCTGAACATTTATGGAGATGAACGTTTGAAGACTTTCAGCTCCATGCTTGAACAATCTATTGATACATCGTTTGGGGAGGTGAGCTATCTCAGGCACGCGGCAGTGCCTGAAAACATAACACCATCAAGAGGTAGCTTGCAATCAGAGTCTTGCTCCCGCCTGGCAAAGGTGGAAGTGACATCGCATTTCTGAGAGGAATGGGTACAATAACATTCTTAAAGGTGAGCTACAGCAGCATGTTGTTGGATACCTTCTTAAGGACATTCTTTAATTCCTTTATTTAAACCTGTAAATTGTCCAAACACAGCTATATCCAGGGTTTGAGCCTGCCTGTTTTAGGCGTCAAATCTCTGGGAGTGCACACAGAACACAAACACAACGAACGTTTACAGCTAATCAAATTAAAACAGTGCAGACATGGTGGGACAGTCTTGTAGCTCACAGCAGTCACAGCGTCTTTTGTTGAAGAACTAATCACCGATGTCGTTGTTGCGTGAGCACTAATGCTGCTTTTAACAACAATTCAGTCTTGTTAATTACTCTCATTTAGACTGCGCGTTACTCAGCTGGCAGAACATTTTCTGCTCAAGTTGCCACAGAATTTGTACCTGCATTGAAATTTTGGCTAATTGGCACAAACAAAAAGAAGAACCAAACCAAATTTCAAAGCAACTCTACTGACACCTTGACTATATATACAGCTAACACATGCACAGGTCAGGAAGACTGTGTGTCAAGAAAGACACAGTGTGAGCCATCATACTGGAGATATTCAGCAGGTTACATCCACTAACCTAACTGGCACAGCACAAGTGTCAGTTTTCTTCACGTATTATTTCAGATAAGTGTGGAGCAGCTCCTATGTAATAGTTTCAATTTATGACTTTGGTCTTTGTGCAAAATATGCAAGGTTTCTGGTCATTTTTCAGCTCAGGGAGTAAATGTGGCTACTCCCTCTTGTAGTACAGCACTAAATTGATTTCCTGGACTGGGTCATTATTGGACTACAGAAGAGGAAATGGGCCCTACTGGTAATTAAAAAGTGATTTTTTTACAGGAATCTTCTGCCTCATTAAAATCTCACAGGGCAGGTAAGAGGGGGTATTATCTGCTGAAAAGACAGCCAGGTAGTTCACACCGCCGCTGAAATGCTGAACAGAAATTCAAGCTCTCACAATAGAGGAAGCAAGTCCCTTTTCTCACAGTATCATTTATGCAATGAATGATATCTAGTAATTGGTGCGAACATCTTGGTTCACATTGTGTTTTCCACAGGAAGCGAGAGCCGCAGAGCTCCCCGTTGAATTTCTTCCCAAGCTTTCTGTAGGCAGGATGTAAAGAATTCTTGTGAAGAGGTTAAGCCATTGTTAATTCCACAATGCTTAATCGTTCTCCTAAAATAACAAGGAAACAGCCATCCTGGAACAGTCGCCAATGGAAAGATTAACTGGATTAGCAGCAGATGATGCGGTCGAGCGGTGATTGCTGTGGGTCTGAATCATGTCAGTGTTGAAACTGTTTAGATCTGTTGGTTAAAAATGCTAATCTCTCCTTATATTACACTGTGGATGTAAACAATATCATTTGCAGCACGACAAGGGCATTTTCACATCCGTAAAATGAGACAATTTGTGATTATTTTTGGACAGAATTGATGTGCAAAGCAGATACTTTGCATGGTTACCAAGCCTGAGGAAGGCTTCAGCTTTCTTTCAGCTCAGTTCCCAACCTTGATGGAGGAGAGGGAGTCAATATAATAGATTCTGTGGGATATGGCTGGATTTTTGTTGAAGCACGCTGTGAATCTTTGGCTAGGAAAGCCACTGTGGGCTTGTTATGGTGGCTCCTTATGAATAAGTGCAGAGGTCCTGCAGCCTTAATAACCTCACTGCCTCAGTACCCTCTCTTTCACATCTGTCAGTCTGGTCATCTCCATATAGAGGGACACAAAGCGACCATACCCCTGGGTGTCCATGAATAGGGATGTTTATAACAGCGTGGGACGATTTGTCACTCCTTAGTGCAACCTGTGTCCTGCAGGAAGCCAAATAATGATTTTAACTGCCCGTCTAAAAGATTGATCTCCCTAATCCTCCCCACCTTTCTTCCCACTGAAAGGTGCAGACTAATTTACGACAGGGCTGACGATGGGCATGCTACGCCTGTGAATGAATGATCTGGCCTCTAGCAAAAAGAGGTAATTTCCTCTTAATGTGGTGCCGTAAACATTTATCATCACGCTGAGCTGACAGCACATCGACACAGCGAGGACACTGCAAGTGCTCGCTTTAATCTCTGGAGATTTTTACCTCTGATTAGCAATGCGGCCTACAATCACCACCCACCGTGCTTGGTTAATTTTACCACCACCTGCAGCAGTAATTGTTGGTTTGGGAGGTGCTGTAAATAAATATAAATCCTTTGGCAGTGCAAGGGGACAACTTCAGATAAACATCAGTTACTGCCACCAGGGTATAGGGGAAATATAAAAGTTTGCTGTTTGATGCGATGACAGGAGGAAAGACAAAGCAGGAGCCAAAGAATCGAACAAAGCTTGAAGCAAGGCTATCACGTTACATAATGTAATTATGTTGACAACCCAGCTTGTGTTGACACTTTGGGATGTGTAATATTCCAGTGATTCGGGGAGGCTAGGATTGTTCATTAAGCTCAGGGATAAATAATGTAGATTCACATTAACTTGCTCTCGCTGAGAGAGCGGCATTTGCACATGAATATATAATGTGCTGAAACAAAGAAAACGCTTTAAACAATTGTGTGTAGGCTGAGTGAGTGAGACAGAGACAGAGCAAAGACAAAGGAAAGGGAGCAGAGGTTGGTCATTTGGGCTCTAAGCAGCTGAAAAGGTTTATTTGTTGACCTGCTGAAAAGTCGCCGTGCAGTAACATGAGCTCCCACTGCTGATATATATGGGCTGCTAATAAATCATATCTGTAGCTGTAGCTATAGGCTATGTCTTTATCATGCTAATGCATGAAAGTGCTGTTTTTCCTAAAGCTGCATTAATCCTTTTTTGGTCACTGGGGGCACAGAAACTTCATAACAAGGTACAGACTCACAGAATGCTATCGTGTTAACAAACAATCACCAATTACAACCCGACTCCAAAAAAGATGGGATGAAATGTAAAGCATAATTAAAACAAACTGTGATCATTGGTAATCCTTTTCAACATACTCTTTATTGTAATGGGAATTCTTATTATTCATCTTCTCTTTACTCAATCATAAGTATTCACTGTCTTAAAGCCAAATGAATAACCATGTCAAATGATTAGGTGTGTGCGTGTGTCATAATCTGCTGACCATGTAACCACGTACAGTATGTTATTATGCACTGATTAAGTGAACCTTGTGTCCTGATTGTACAACACATTATGACGTGCCTATTGTACTGACATTGTTCTGATGATAGAACAAAGTCATCCTGTCTACAAAGATAATGTATTGTATATAATCTATCAACTTCTCCTGCTGCGGGCTCTTTCTTGTCATCTCACACTCGAGACAGCAAGAAAGGAGTCCGTCTGCAGGCATCAGAATAAACTCACAGAAAGACAAGGAACGACTCTGTGCTTTTTAGTACAAAATTGCCACAACATTATAATGAAAACAGAAAACAAAGACAGTATATCTAATATCTGAGCTCATCAGCTTCATTGATTTTTGTTAACATTAGATTAGATTAGGTTTAGATGTATTTGTCCTTCTGCAGAGAAAATTGTTTCCACTTTCTGTACGACCTGAGTACACAAATACACCAAACCGGGCAGAATACATCAAATCTGACAAATACATGAATAACACACCATACGCCCACGACCAGCCCATTCTCAAACTTTACATACACAAACACACAAACTCAGGCACATTACAGTCGGGATGTTCTGTTCAGCTGAACTTTTCTCTCCTCCAACAACCTGTAACAGCGACCGCATGGGAGGACCACACATATAACAACAATAATAATAAGAAGAAATACATGCTTATTCTGAATCTGATACAGCAACACATTTCAAACGTGTTGGGACAGGAGCAAGTTTCAGTTTGGGGTCATGTGTTTGTCCACCTGATGAATACAAGGCCCACGCTCACTCTCTCTCTTTACCAGCTCCTGAGAAAAATATCTGACCTTTGAGCTGCTTGATGTTCCACTTTTCTCACCAGATAGTAACTAATCTTCTCTGTCTGTTGCTGGTTAATGTGCGGTGGTGAGCTTGTTTCTTAGAAACTGGTTACAGAATTAGTGAGAGGCAGAGATCAAAGCATGTCGTAAATGTAACAGAATCAGAATCAGAATCAGAATCAGAATCAGAATCAGCTTTATTGGCCAAGTTTGCAAACAAAACAAGGAATTTTACTCCGGTTTTCTCACTCTCATGTGCAGTAAGACACAAATTAACAAATTTACAAAATAGAATAAAAATAGAATAAAATAGATAAATAAATAAACTAAAAAAAGCTAGAATTAAGTGGAGAAGAAATGCCAAACAATGAGCTAAAATAGTAATAAGTAATAGGTTCTGTTAATATGAAAAATGATGAGTAATGTAGGTTTAAATATGAACATTTACTGCTTATTTATTTGGCATTTCTCAACTGCACTTCCCAGCGATCACCTGTCAGTTAAACAGTACAATCCTGTGAAATGATTTCCCTTTAGATTTCCTGTTGATGAATCTCTGCAGGGAGCGCTTTGTCTCTCCATGCGGTGATGCTGCCGTCACCATAAAACTGTACAGCATATCATGTCCCCTGTGCCAGCTGAAGACCAAACAGGCTACAGGCGGATATACAGAGGAACAAAACTGATTTGACCTATAGAAATATACACATATGGTAATGCACCAGTCCAGTAACAGCACCAATACTGCCCTTATAATGGCTCTAGTGTTGGCCAGACATGACTGATCATAAGTAAACACTGTTTAACAGTGCCATTTATAATGCAGTGATTCTTATAACCCAATACAATTAAAGAATAATAATAATTAGAGCGTTAAGTTACCCTCCATCAGCGCCACACAGTGAGATATACTGACCTGAGATCAGGAATCAGAGTCAGTTTCATGAGAGAAAAAGTGGGATAATTTCTTTACTTGAAATAAACGCACTGAAAATGTTGGTTTAACCTGAGCTCAACATTGCATTCTGCAGGACTTTCACCTCTCAATTTAAGGCCAAACATTCATCAAATCGCAGTGAGAGAGCCAAGAGGAGGCCAGCGTCCCTTGCGGTGGTTGACAAGTCTAAGGCATATTAAATCCAGTGTCACCAGAAGATCAATACCTACTGAGAGCGTTGATGCTTGTCCACCAGCATGAGACGGTGTAGGCGTGCATTTGCATAACACTGTGGTCGACTATCTGTGCCAGCGTTAAAGTTCACTGCCTGAGATCAGGCTGGATCAATCTTTGTTCTGTCAATCACAATAAGACTCAAATGGGCAATTTTAAAGCAAGTGCACAGGATGACCTGGTGGGAGGTGGAGGTATCATTAACGTCTACGCCTTCATTATCTTTTGGCAGGGACATCTGATGCAGTTGACATCTGCGATTAACATGTCTTTCTTGCAAAATCAAAACAACCTTTGCTGAAACGGACTATTTGGCTGCTGCTCAAGAGTTTCTTTAAATCCAGTCTTGGTCCAGAGCATCATTGTGGATTTTAATGGATGGACAAAACTATCATGATTGTAATTTGGGACTAAATAAGGAGGATCCTGAAAAATATACATAATTCTTATGTGATAAATAAGACCACATGCATTAAATGTAGCCTCCAGGAGCAGCATCACTCTGATACCTTTCATTCATTTATTATTCTTAACCACTTTATTCTGCTTAGTGCAATGCAGTCATGATGGGGGTCCTAATTAAAACATATTATCACATCATCAAAACAAATAAACCCTCCTCCATTATCATTAACTTGGCATTAAAAGGCTCTGAAAAACAATTTTGTCAGTCAGCATCTTCCAATAGATGATGAGTTCATACATTCTTTTCTGTTAAAGTCAGAACAACTGTTTCATGGGTTTAAGTTTCGTCTGACTGTCTTTAGCCTCTATTTTCATATTGACACATATTAATCAGATGATGGAGCAGAAGAAGGATTTCTTTTTTTGTGCCCAGCTTTCTGATTGTTGCTTATTTAATTCATATTTAATGCAAAACAGAAATACTAAAGATTTGAAACGAAGGTTTTGGGTGCTTTACATGAAAAAATGTCTTCACATTGCATGTTGGGATTGGAACCACTTAGCAAAGAAATAATAAGAAATCGTGTGAAGCATGAAAAAATGAATGTAAGGATGCATTCCCCAGCTGTGACATTACATTTCATGTTATTAACATCAGCGGCATTTCAAATAAATATGAAATCTTTTTAAACTGGCTTGTCTTGCACTACCTTGAGCTGATATTTGGTACCCTCATTACAGTATATCCTAATGTGATTTTTGGATGCACATTGGATCTTTCATGAGACTATTAGCGCTGCTCAGCCTCCACCAAACGGCCTGAGTGCAGCCCCCGAGGTCTGATAAGAAATAGTCATTACCCCCTCCACAGCTAATGTATGGGCAAAACTACAGAATCTGCAATTTCCAGAAGTTTCTTCCTGTGCAACTTCCACTGCAAAATTAGGAATGAGAGAGTTAAGACAGACTGTGAAATCCAATAAATATTTATTACTTGACTTTGGAGGTTCTCAGGATATGAAGTGCCGCTCCTTAAAGCTTTGACTGCAGAGATTGGAGTGACGGTGATGGGGATGAGGGTGAGGTTAGAGTCATAATGATAAAGATAACAATGATGGGATAATAATTAAGATGATAATGATCACGAGGATGATGACATTCTTACACATCTGTTTTTAATGTGATACATAACCTTTACAGCACATTTTCCATAGAGTAACACAAGAATGACCTGTGGACAAATTGAATGTATTTCATGAGGCACATCCATGATCCAAACAAAGTTTCACTGTGTTATTAAGTAAGACTCGGTCTCCAACCACACAAGTGGCTCTGCTAGTTAACTCTATGGAGGCTCAGATTTCAAATGACACCTCACTTGACCAATCGCGACCTGTCACATGATGCCTATCAAGCAGAGTGGCCAATAACAGTTCAAGCAGAACAGAAGGCGCTCTTCTCTTCCTCCACCAATATTCTGTACCAGTATGTCATAACAGAGACCCTTTCATCGGCCTGTCCGCAGAGAAAGCATTAAGAAATGGACAAACAAATATATCAATTACACTTGAAACTAAAGAAGTCCATTTCAAAGCGTTAAATAATATTTATCAGTCCAATGAGCGGCAAAGATTGAGATTTAATGTTAACCGCAATAATTGCAGCTTCTGTGATACTGAAACTGAAAGTGCTGACCATCTGTTCTGTCACCATGTCCTCTGGGACTTTCAGAGAGGATATGCAAGATTGGCTGTCAACCAAAATTGTACTATCTACTCCTCTCACAAGAGATAATATTGTTTAAGGTGTTAAAATGAAGGACACGAAGAGTGACTTGGTTTTGAACAACCTGATACTCCTGGCTAATAACCCCCTTCAGCAGGTAATTTACAGCTCAGTCACCTCAAATCAAGGATTTCAGGATATTACACCTGGTTTGAAGTGACAAACATAGTACATGGCCTCAATATAGAGATATATGGCCACATTATAGGTATAGATACCTTAAATACGAATACAGATGGCCAAGATGTAGATCTCATGAATATAAATTTAGATATGTATGAATTTATAAATTGCATTTCTTTGGGAAAACCCCTAGAAATACCATTAGAGAAAACATGAAAACATAGCAAAATTCAGTTTCTATGATATTGCTAGCAGTTTTTACTGAACTTGGACAAAGGTTAGGCTTCATGTTTTCCAGCTAAAAAGTCCCAGATATAAGATAAGATGGCACTTTATTAATCCCCCATATAATCATCTGCATGTGTCTATTCGCAGAAAAATACTCAAACAGAAAAAAACTTCAACTTCAGTGTGTTCAAACTTCTATTACTCAATGTCAGCAGCACCTACAGTGATTCTGGCTGCTGAGGATAAATCAGAGTGTTACCTTTTAATAGAGACTGAAGCTGTGCATGTACTCCAAACGGTTCAAGAGCAACTATTGTTTCACTTTGTGTATGCCTTAGAAAGACTGCTGATGCTGAAGTTAGTTTGACAGGTGTGTAGTCATTAACCATGAAGATGTCAACCTGCTGGTGGCTTGAACAAAAGTCCAAACTCACCAAACCAAACTCAGTAAGTTTGTCCACCTTGAGATAAAATTGCCATTTCATTTTATTGAGTCTGTTGCCTTTAATTTGCCCCAACTAATGCAAAATGTGTGACATATCTCTGCCAGCAGCATAACTTTCAGGAAGAGCAGTTCATGTTCTCTAATATTATTGTTCATGGATGCAGCCAGATATTCATTCATTCATTCATCTTCTATATCTTGACTATGCCTTTCAGGGTTGGGGCGGGCTGGAGCCTATCCCAGCTGTCCACGGGCAAGAGGCGGGGTAGGGCAACATACATACAACCATTCACGCTCACACTCACACCTAGGGACAATTTTAAGTCACCAATTGACCTATGAGCATGTTTGAACATGCAAACTTCACACAGAAAGGCCCCGCCCGACCCAGGGATCGAACCGGCGACCTTCTTCCTGTGAGGAATGCGCACTACCTGCTGCGTGACTGTGCCACCCGCAGCCAGATACAGTTTTGCCATTTTTGATCCCACCAAAAAAACTCCAATTGTTTGTTTGCCAGCAAATTGAGAAATTAGTCTGTAAGAAGGTGGGCAGATGAGAATAATGACGATGGTGCCAGCAGTATGTTAAATGGTGTATTTAACACCTCTTCATCATTTGCTGGGTCCAAGTTGAATTCAGCAAAGATGTCGAGGACTTGTAGAAATGTAACTACACCCATCGTGCAGCTTGTTCACCGACTTTCAGCTCAAAGCGGGTCTGGTCATGTTTTCTTCTCTTCGCTGCTCGTCCTCCACTCCTGTTGGTTGGCCACGATAATAATGCAACGTCTGCACCGACCCATTGTAAATTAAATGAAGTAATTAACTTAATTGCCAGAAATCTATGTTGCTATTAAGTTGCCACTCTGTAAGAGTAATCATTTGCATCTTATCCACTTAATTGATTGGTGCACTACATCACAAACACAGAGGCCCTCTCATCTTATCTCCCCATTGAACAGTTTGTCTCTCATCACTTTAAACAACGCATCATCAGTGCGCTGCTTCATTAAAGACAAATGCTGTTTCACACAGCAAGTGCTCTGTCTTTCTTTTGTGTATTTATCCCACAGAGGTAGTTCTAACAATGGAGCATGATAAAAACTGGCTTCATAATCCAGCGCATTCAGAGCTATAGATAACTGTGTTATTCAAATGTCACCTTATTCTGCAGGATCTCCAAGAAAAACATGTGAAACTGAAGCTTTTCTTGTCTTTGTGTCCCGTATGAAGGGCTCACTCCGACTTACCTCCTGCTGGATCTTATCTGGATCTCTTGACGGGTTCTGGTCCAGTCCTGCTACTTTTATCTCTGAAGAAAAGGACTGTATCTGAAAGTTGAAAAGCAAAAGCACTTTGTGCTGTTGTTGTCAGCTGAGGAAATGTCAGCATCAGATTTTTTTGGGGGTTTTTCTGGACAATTAATGGTCCAGATAAATCATCTCAGTTGCTCATGGAGTCAGCTGTGAGTCTGTCTTTGTGACAACAATAGGTGGGATTTTGGTTGTGGATCCACAGCTGACAAAGCCCTTTATTCCATTTTCATTGTAATGTCTGCGCTAAATAAGAAGCCCTACTTTGGGTTTCACCTTCCAGCCTTCAGTGGAAGTTAGATTGTTGTAAAAAAATCATTTTTAAAGTAATGCTGTGAATCAACCATGAAAAAAAGTGTTAAAATGTGCTGAAACTCGGCATTATCCACTTTCTCTCTTTTTCCAAAGGTCCACCAAAAGTAGCCACTTAACAATGTAGTCGCAATTAATGATTCAAATTGTTCCATGAGCAAAAATCTCCTTCTGTCTGTTTACGTTTCTGCAGCACAACATCTGAAGTACTGTGAAGATCATGCAAATTGATCTAACGATGGATATAAAAAACTTTAGCATTTGAGACAGTTTTCACCCAAAGGTATGAAGCAAACACAGTTATTCTGTTGTTCTTTAGCTCCTTAGATCGAGGGGCAAAATTCCTGAAGTTCCTGTGGTGGAAACGGGCAAAATGGATCAGTGCTCGTCAGCTTTCTTTTGTTGGAATTGAGGCACTGCATCCAACAATTTGTGTAACTTCCTTAGAATCTGACAAACACGCCCACTCCAAGGAGCTAACTGCGAGGAGGTGAGAAAGTAAGCGAGGGTTTAAGGTCTTTCTCCATCTCTCTATTTTAATTCTTTACACAGTGACGTCTGGCACTTGTTATGTAAAGAACAGAGTACAACATTGTGAATGCCTTCCAGGAAAGATCTTCATATTTAATTGATGACAGCGTCTCTTTCCCATCTATGACAGCTGGCATTTCATGCCTTTTGAGTGTGGCTCCAAAGCCTTTTGACTCGGCCAGATGAGGTGTTACATGAACCACTTTTCCGGCACACTCCCACGTTAATGCTGGACATACAGCTCAAGGGCAGACAAGTGCATTAGGCCGCTTAAGTGATATGAGAAGTTATGAGCATTTGGATAAATCTTGACGTGTTTCTCAGTTGTGACTCTGCTGGAACTCTCAAAAGACACTCAACAGATTTTCTGTGGGATATTCTTTTAAGCCAAAACTCGCCATGACAAGACTGCAAGACTGAACTAGTCTTTTAAGGTTTCTCACTAGAGCTGCACTCAGACTGACTTCTCAATTCCTTTTGACAACACCTTGTCAATGCCAGATGCCTCTGGCCCTGTTTTGTCCACCTTGATGCTCCTCACGCTGCTTTCCCTCCGAAGGGAAAAGAGAAAACCTTCTTGTGAACCACATGGCCAAGCCCCAAGGTTGATGAATCCCTTCTCTATAGATTTCTAAATCAATGTGTTTCTGTCAGATTGTACAGTTTGGGCGTTTCTCTGCTCTGCAAGCGTGAAAGCACCCCTGCGCTTAGGCAGCTCAGCTCCCTAACGCCGTCCAATCATGGTCCAGCCAAGAGGAACCAGAGCAAAGTGGATGTCAGCATGGCTCTGCGATGATGGATGGGCCTCACTAGAGAGATGATGGATGACCAGGGTGGCCATGTTTGTTTCATATTATGCAGAATGAGTTACTACGGCAATACCGCTGCTCCAGTGACCTCTGCTTGACCTGTGTCAAAAAGAGAAGTCAGCCATGACTTTGGCTGCCTACTGCATGATAGATTCCTGCAGGCGGTCCAGAAACACACTCGCGTTTGACCGAGGAAAGATTTTTGTAAAAGTATTATAAATGAGTTAATTTTGTCACTTTTCCTGGGCTTGTGAAGCTACGCCCACTTGTAATTGATTGTGGACTGTTTGTTTTCTTCTTCTCAGCACAAAATTCCAATAAGTTGTGCTAATTAAACACAGAGGAAGCAATTAAAAAGTCCCACTATCTGCAGCGGGCAGACCGCGTGGCTCACAAAGACGTGCGATAAATACGGAAGAAGTGACTTTTATTTCAGTTTCAAAGCCAATTTGAGGGCCCTGTCACAATAAAATTGCATTCCTGAAGCAATCTTGATATACTGCCGCTGAATTCATTTAACAACGTAACGTCTGAGACACATTTTTTCCACGTTATGTAATTAGTTGGTGAGAATAAAACACATTTTTAAATGTCTTAACAGCTTTCATTTCCTTTTTATTTTGCACTTAAAGACTCAACTGCTTACATCTCAATAAAGCTGTTCATTAAGACAGTATTTCACCTGACAAAGCAGAAAAAAGGCAGCTGAGCCTCGACCAGCTCTTGAAACCAGCCTGCAGATTCTGTGGTTTTCAAGTGTTTGGTCTTTGCACAAGAGTGTATGTCCTTCTACCCACTAACCAGACTTTATTATAAGTGTGCATATTGTCCTTTCAGTCCCTAAACTAACAGAAGACTTACTGGTGCTTACTTTTAAACAAACTGAAGTGACACCAGCCAGTGTGAACTCTGCAGACATGCTCATTGTTCTATCATTATTAAAAATTGTAATTTTAAGTTAATAAGTTTTTGGTGATTAAATACAGAACTTTGGGATGGTCCAGCCATGTGTAAAACATACAGCCAGAGCCATTTATCCACTAGAAAGACATTTTAACATTTTATTAACATCATAGAAACACTTTTTAATCATTTTTTTGTGACTCCTCTTCGGTTTTTAACTCACGTCTCTGCTGCCTTAATGACCCATTTTCAACATTTTCATTTAAATGACCCAGGGGATCAATGAATGAAGATGAATGTCTTCTTATGATACAGTCTCCTGTGAGGAGGACAAGAGTATTTAATCACCGCTTTACACACTCCAGGAGTTTTGTTAGCTTCAACAGCTGCGACACAAAAGTTACAAAACGTCATGAGAGGACGCCCAAAGCAGCAGAAACCAGCTGATGCACTGTCACACAAACGGTTTGGTGATGTGTTTTTATTTCGCTGGATGCAGAAATAATTTTTCCTATTATAGCCCCAGCTTCAGATGCTGTCTGTTTTTCTTAATTGTATTGCTTTCTTTAACCTGCTTGGACCACAAGATTGATGGTGTTTACTGCATCTAGAAGACTTAAACAATATTAGAAAAGTTGGCATAACTGAAAAGTGTAATAATGCCCTATTTGCTTTAGACAAGTATCACTGTATAATTAATGAATTACCCTCCAACCTTGAGCATATTTGCACTAGATAATGAAATTTACTGCCCTGAAAACATTTTGTTTGTTACTTCCTGTTTTGGCAAAGTAAACTTGAAGTTTGTCTTCCCTCATAGATTTCTCCACTGCTGCCGTTTGTGCTGCCTGGAGGATGACATGAAAGTATGCGCTGAGTGTAAGAACACAAGGAAGAAGTTATTGCAAAACAGCCACTTTCCTGAGAGCTCCTGCATGGTTAGTGCCACCAGCGGACGCTTATCTTGAAAATGTGGGTAGTAATAATAGAAACTTTGCTTGAATTATAGCCAGGAAAGATTTTTTTAAAGGCTAAAAAAATGAAAATGAAATGAAAATGACTACAATAACTGGAAATCATTTCATGTCTCCCGGGTAATAATGGGCTCAACTTTTCATTTAAGCAGAAACTTTTGGGTGAAGTCCTCCGCAGCAGATGCCCTTCGTTCATTAGAGAGGTTAAGAATGATCTGCACTTGTTATTAGACATCCAGTTGCTTTTCATGTTGCTGTTCATTTTGCAGCAGAGTGACTCTACTGTTTCCACTGTGAACTCCGCTGTGTCGTCAACACAAAGGCATTGCCCTCCAGCAATGTGAGCAGGGCGCAACCTTGAAATACAAATAAGAAATCTTCAAAACCTGGCTCCCACTGAGTCCAGGTTAGACAGACATGGTGTGTGTATGTGTGTCTGTGTAACTGCTTAGTACCCTTTGAGAACCTCCTTGAGTTTTCAACCTTTAAAGTGAAGCGAGATCAGTTTGGACAGAATAAGGATACAGTATTTTAAGGTTATAGGCAGTGATGGTTGAGTCTCCTTTCCTTTCCCTCGTTTGGTCTGAGGTTTCTGATGTTTCAGTTTGATCTGAACCAAAATTACAGATGTGAGACCTTCACCAGTCCACGATCCGGACCAAATTGTTAGGTGTGTGAGCACACCAAGACCCGAAGGAGAAACTTACAGTGATGGACCCAGAGAGAACACAGGGGAAACGGGCAAGTTGAAACAATCAAGAGGTTTATTAACCAAGGGTGTCCACAAAAGCGGGAAACAGAAGGCGAGAGCAAAAAACGCTCTGGATTGGTTGCAAACAAAAAAGATATAATTTAACAGAAGGTTTCCACAAAAACGGGAAACAAAAGGTGAGAGCATAAAATGCTCTAGCAGGTCGTGAACCGAATCTTCTCATAGGCAAGGCTGGGCTTGGCTGAGGGCTTACCAGACAGTTGAAGAACCTGAAAAAACAAAACGAGTTTGAGTCAGAACCAACAGGTAATACAGGAGAGCAGAAGACAGGCAGGGTGTACCACTGAGACAAGCAGACGATCCGACGAATGCTGGTGGACTGAGCCGGGGTTAAATATACAACTGCTGATTAGGTGTAGATGAAATGATGACTTGCAGGTGTGAGAGGAGGCAGGGCTGGAGGAGCTGGCCGGCAGGTGCAGCCCACAGCATGGACCTGAACAGACAGGGAAAGACAGACAAGACCACAAGGGGTCAAGGAAACACAGGGGAATGGAGGAAACCGAGCACTGCAAATAGCTGAAACTTGGTCCGACAAAAGGGGGTGGTCTCGGTCCAGATTTCTTTCTAATGTGAAAACATTTATTTATTTATTTATTTGGCTGCTTCAGACTTTGGGGCCAATTACAGGAAGTTCTGGCGCAAAGTATTGCTAGACTCGAAAAAGGAAAAACAAAGCAACAATACAAAATGAGCCACAGCAGCACATGGGGAGAGCAAATATTTAATTGACACTGAAAAAACTCACAAAATCCAACACCTTTCAATTATTTTCTGAGAGGATGAGAGAGAGAGGAATTAAACTGACAACAGGCCGACATCTGAGGCTCTTCTGTCTACAAACCAATTGGAAGTACAGGGAGACGCAGCTCAAAGGTGATGATGACAGGATGTAGGTACAATGTGTCATGTACTGTTCTTTGCTGTGCTTGGGTAATTGCCATGTGAAAGCAAACCTAACTGGATCAAACAAACATAATGAAACGGAAACGAAGCCTTGGTTCAGACTTTCAGGGGTGAAAAGCCAAAGCATCTAATCGGATCAGAACCCTGCATAAAATACCCAAATGAAAGGAAATGCATGCGGACAGATGATGTGCGTTCTCTGACCTCTTTGTGGCCGACCCGGTTTAAGGTCCACTCACTGAGAATCACTGCCTCAACAGGATTAAATTATGTGCTCTAAACAGGAAGTTAAAAACATCTCTTTTGCAGTTTGCTAACATTATTTAAGAATCAAAGAAGTAATTTATGAAGCGGAAGGTCAAGCTTTGCTCCATGTTCATTATGTTTGTTGCTGTTTTCTGTAAATCTGCTGTATTTTATTACCAATCTTTCTGTTCCAGTGTAATATGGTCCTGTTTGTACATTCTCTCTGTGTGTAGCATTTCATTTTGCAGTGTTGTGTTGTATAATGAAGCTGGACCTTGAACACTAAAATTGTCCGGTTTTGACATAACGCCAAACTGGTGGAAAAACAGTGGCAACAATGGCTGGATCAAAATAACCAAATGACCCAGCATTTGTCATCTTGGTGCGTTCGGTGTTTTCTAAAAATGACAACTTTTTATCAGCCTAAAAAGGAAATGGTTACATGATGGTATCTGTAAACAGTTCACTACCAATGGAAATCAGTCGTACTAAACATATCTGCAAAAAATTCACTATCAACGCATTTAATTTGTTTTTAATGCTGATTTGAGGCTTGTATCATGAGTTGCAAGAGAAAGCAGGACATGAGACCCTGTCTCTGTCTTCTCCTTTCTAATTAACCAATTCACTCATTTTCTCGATAACATATTGGTAAATTGCAGCAGATAAGGCTGAATGTGTAGCACAAAGGTGAAGTTCAGGAATGTACTGGTGAAGGGGAACATCAAGGGTTTATGTTTCAGGAGTAAATGTAGTCAGGAAAGGTGCTCACATCTATACTGATGCAAATAAGTGTCTGTGTTCATTTGTGTTAAGAGCAGGGTGCTGTTGTCCAATGACAAGATAAATGCTGACTACCTTGACAGGCTTTCTGAGAGTAAGTTGTGCTGCTGCTGCTGCTGCTGCTGCTGCTGCTCAGAGCAGACCAAGCGCTCACACTGCTGCATCATTATTCATCCCCAGGACTGTCTTCAGATGAGGCTGTGTATCTAATGACGGGCTCTCAGGACATCGAATCATCTACAGGAGCGACAGGACTGTAAATGAGTGTGTGTCCATGTTCACGCTCTTTCACCGCTCTCGTGGTGGTGAAAGATGAAGACGGGTCTGAGCGTTTCCTTCTGTGTTTGAGAGGCCGTGTGTGTCTGTGTATGTGGGGATTTTGGAAATGGATCATCAGGAGGAAAGACAGTGCTTCAGGAGTGATGCAACAGTCTAAATACCTTTTGAACGAGTGTGTGGAGTCTCTGTGCTATGACTGTGTGACAGTTCAGCCTCCACATGATCTCACATTTGACCAGAAATGCCGGCTCTTTCTTTTCTTTTTCTGCACACCACTTTCTGTTTCTTAGCTGCCTCTGCTCATGACTTGTTGTCATGAGGCATCAGGATAAAGGCTATTCGCACTGAACATTTCACCTTGCACCGATGCATCTTTGCCTCAGTTGCATCAGTCAGAGTGTGCTGTTTGCATCAGTCTGCATCAACTCACATCTTTGCTGGCGGACTTTAATGGCATCGTAAACAAAGGAGTTTCTAAACATCTTCACTCTGAAAAGAGTTTTCCAAAAGCTCCTTTTTCAGTGACCTAAAACTGCTTTTAGGTGTGGACAAAATATATATGAAGCATAGAAAAATACCATGGTATGTGTGGACCAGACACCTGCAAACCTGCCCCTCATTCCCACGTTAGGCCACACCTGTCCCTCATTAACCCCAGTGTGTATATATACCTGCTTCTCACTTGTTGCCACTCACCCGCTTGGCTGTTGTGCCAAATATAGCCTCCCTGGCCTTGTTCCTGGTCTGCCTCCCAGCCTGTTTGTGAATTCTGTCTGTTTTTGGATTTTGCCTGTTTGCCTGCTCCACTTTTGGACTCTGTGGCTGATGACTGACTGCCTTTTGCCGACTTGTTTTCTTAACACTGACTGAGAAACAGCATATCCTGTTTCAACCTCCCCTGCTCTGTTTGGCAGAGCAGGTCAGTAGGAACATCCCAAATCATGTTTGGGAGTAGACTGATGGTGGACAGACCTTGAGTAGGCCAAGCAAGCAGTGACAATGAAGGAGTATCGTCTCATTTGGTTACTTTCCGTCCCCAACATTTAGGGGCAGCATATAAAAGGGCCATATTTCATACACTGTTCATCTGATGTCAGTATAAACAACCTCGAACAAAAGCTGACTCAGGCTGTGGGTGTGATGATGGCCTCATCATATGTGGTTACAGCTGTGGTGGGGGAGTTGTAAAGGTTTGGGAGTCATTTAACTGGCACCAGGCGGGTCTGTTGTTACATGTAGATCGATGCTTTTGATGCCAACAGAGCTGACAGTAACATGGTCACAGATTGGCTGTCTGATTCATTCAACTTGATGTTTGAAATAACACTATTCACCATGCAAAATTCAAGCAAGCAGTACTGGAGATACATTTTGTATTTGAATGCATTTAAGGTTAGATGAGTGATCACAAAATGCTTTGTCCTCCTCCTCCTCCTCCTCATTACCTTTCCCTAATCATCACATCACTGTTTGACAGCTGCCTCAAACCGCTACCTGCGGCAAAAGTGCTCCAACCCATAGCGTTGAAACACATTTGCAGTTTGCGAGCAATAAACCTTTGTGAAACAGGATTCTGCCCACTGCTATCTATGTGTAAAACAGTTGGACAATTGTTCATCCATTTATGAACGGAAAGAAGGCACTGGAGTGTGTTGTGGCAATACTGTAGTTAGATCAATATAACAGAATGGAACTGTCCCTGCCGACAATACACTGGTGAATGATGTGGTTATGCTGCAGGACTGCAGTCACTTGCATATAATGGATGCTGTGCAGAGTCTAGATTTGTTTTTGTAGAGCAATAAAATCAGTGTGCTCTCTGTCTTAGCTGCAGCTATACTGACAAATAGAGAAAAAATCCAATGAGAGCATCAGAGTGAACCCGTTTTCATCCACATATTTCTCGGACTTTAATATTGGGCTACAAATTTTTATTTCCAACTGATTTATCGAAGTAAACATTCTGCATGTGAAGGCTTTAAATCGACCTGATGTACCGGATTAAGTTACCAGAGTTAACATGCTTTCTAGCCAGTCTTTTACTCGATAGCTGAGTCAGAAACTTGCCCAACTTGTTGCCATTTTTAGCTCTCCCCTGAGCTCTTTTGGCAGGCCCAGAAAATAAGCTGGTCAGGACAGTCGGTGCTCTGACACAGGGCCAGTTCGGTGGCTGGTGTGCTGAAATCAGTATTGCGGAAAAGGCCTGGTCTGGCTTGGCTTGATTTATCTGCTGATTTGAACCGAGGCATGATGGCAGAAAAAAATGCCAACACCTGACACATCGGTTAACGTGGCTCATGGCTGGGCTCTGCTCCAGAGCTGTCAAGGCCAATAATGTCAGAAGGTGCCCCCCCGCCCCCGCCTGCATGCACGCACATACACTGCCATCGTCCCTTGTCAAACCACGAAGAGGAAGCTGTGTTTGAAAACAAGATGTAGAAATGGATTAAAATATTAAGAGTGCAGCCATGTTTGTTCATGTTCAAACTGATTAATGCAGAGGAGACAGAATAAAGGTTATGTAAGACAAAGACAAAAAATCATCATCTGCACCCTTTGTAGCAGCATCTCATCCCCCCAAAACGGATCACACATCCTGGCTTTGTATTAAAGAAAATACTGCATTTATAAAACAAAACACAAGCTTATTTTCCAAGCACAAAACAGATGATGATGGCAGATGATTATGAGAGTTAGTCCGATTCTAATATTTGTTCCACCGAAGTTATTTGACGTATGGTCACAGCAGCTTAATCATCGACCCAAACAGAATGACATCTCGAAGACATCAGCACACATAATGTTCATCTCTTCATGGGGAGAGATGCGCTTATTTTCAAAATCAGGTCAGTCAGGTTTGGTTTGCAACCTTCAAAACAAAAGTGCAAGTGGTTGCTACAATTTACTTGCAGTGAAAACTAACGTCGTATAATAAAAATAATTTATTTTATCAATATGTGACAATTCTACCTGACACACATATCACAGGTACTATTTCCAAAGTATTTACGGTTGGAAGTACCCGTTGGAAGTACCTGTGACAATGCTTGCCTGCATGGTTTCAGGTATAGAGGCTTTCAAAATGCATAGTTCAGTCCAAAACGTTTGTCTCTGTGGGGCAATAATTTGTAATTGGGGCCATATAGTCAGGATTTTTGAAAAATGACAACCACCCACAGATGGAAAAAGGACATGGCCTTGGTACTTTGATTGTAGCTGCAGGATCATTTCATAATCGTTCTGAATGTTTGTGCTTTAAGATCACACATTCAAATAGGAGGTCTTACCTCCACAGTGTGTGACTAATCCTTCATTAGTTAAAGGTAACTCTGTGCTCAAAATAAAAGCCCGTCAGCCGATTCAGAGCCTTGCAGTGTGACTGAGATATTTGCGATGGTGTGGTGTTGATGGTCACAGTCAAAATCTCAGCTCACCTCAAGTCAAGAAGCAATCTCTCCCAACCCACTGACCCATAACCCTTTCTTCCAAATCTGCTCACCCTTCACAGATCCTTCACTGAACTCAGTGTGTTTTCTTGCAGCTGTGTGTGTGTGCCAAACACGAGTGCACAGGTGCACAGGCACCTATACGCGTGCACTTACCTGCAGGTACACAGGTTTTACAGTTTATACTTGTTACGACATGCGTGTGTGTGTTCCCTGCATGAGTGTGTGTCTGCAATGTTTGGAGCCAAGATGACTTTGTCGATTTGTCCTCCTACCATTTTTCTCGAGGGTGAGTCTTTTGTCTGAAAACTGGAGAGCGCGCTGCACATACTAATGAATGTGTCACATAACAATACACTTTATGACTTCATGGATTAAGGACATGTCTACAATGGAGGATAAATAAAGAGACGAACAGTAGGAATCTTTATAGGCTGTTAAAGGCAGTGGATATGCAGTAGGTAAACAGTAAGTTAGGCTATATGAAGACAGGCCATACAGTTAGGTCACAGTTTATGTCAACCATCTATTCAGTTATGACAACATCGCTGCTTCTATTAGCACATTTTGATTCAATACACAAAACAACTCCTTTTTGTGTTAAATCCAAGCTTTTCGTTTTCACTGTTTTTCTACACGGCCAGCAGTTTGCTCTTGCAAATTAATGCTTGTCAAACATTTAGTTGAAAATGTATTACACTGTCAGCTCTGTAAAATGTACTCAGTAATTATTCAGTTAAATAAAAATGCAAATGCATCAAAGTGTTGTTAGGAAGGAACGTGTGATGGAGTTGAGGATGTTAGGGGAGGAGGGCTCTCCCATCCACACAGGCTTAAGGGAGCGTGGGAGTGTTGTTGGAGGACTGAATGGAGGTTTAAATTTTGTTCTTAAGGCAGTTCTGCTCAGGACATGTAATCCCACTGGTCAAATGATGAAGGTGAGGGCCAGCCTTGAACGACAAGTAAAGACTTCTGATCTAAAAGCTGTTTTCATTCATGATGCGGAAAGACAGGATGTTATCCAGCTTACCTTCACAGCTGCAGGCTCATAAACTAGTTAGAACTGAATGCTAAATTAAATAATAATGAACGTAGATTTCTTAAGGTAACAACAAGCCTGCTGGAAGTTATGATACCCTTTGTGCCGCTTTAAAGTGACAAAGTAAATGAAATCTAAAACTCTGGTTCCACCCATCAAGTTGTTGCGCAGCCAGTGAAACTGTAGGATATCTTTCCTCCAGAGCAGCTCAACGCAAATATGTTTTTGAATAAGTGCAGCTACATTAGCTGAATTTTGATTTGATATTTGATAGTTTTCATTTGATTTTGCTCAACAAATGGTGTTATCACTAATATTTAATTTGCTCTTTGTTCCACTCCTCTGTTACCTTCAAACTTTCTTGCAAAGCTGGCATTTTAATCTAAATATGAGCTATCTGGGGTGTAGCTAATATTAACTGTACAAGCCGATGTTTCTGTTGATCAAGCACAATGTGGCAGCTCACCACAGTATTACACACAGTATTACAAAAACGGGAAAACAATTCAGGTTGAGGGGAGTGTCCCTGAACAACCTCCAGAAATGCAAGACATTCGTAACCTTAAAGTAATGAAACTGTGCTGTATTTTAGGATTTTGCTTTGTTTTACTTCACTTCTTCTTGTCATTGCGTTGCTGTTTCCTGCTGCTGCCCACAAATGAAATAAGCACTGATAAAAGAAATGGCAAAATGTGTTTACAGTGTCCATAACTTTTATTTCTATCTGATTTAAATATATCTGTTTATGCAATCCAGTGTCATAAGATCGACAGAATCTCACAGGGCCACGCAGTAGTTGTTATAGTTACAGTACAAGTACTTCAGCCAAGTAATAAATGGAAGTGAAGGACTGGCTCTATCTTCTATGGGGGGCGAGTAATTACTGTCAACGAGGTCAGATCCTGGATGGCAGACATCAACTCTGCAGCTTCTGCATTCACATTATAATCACTTATACATAAAGTGGCTGCCTGGAATTTGAAATTTAGACGTTATTTTTGCTCCTCTGTAAGTGTAAACGAGGCATAGAAATTATTAGAAATATAATGCAGTCCAGTACAACACCACTACAAGACTGTTTAAGCAAAATGTTTAATGAAGGGCTACACCTGTATTACATTGTACAGGTGTTTCTATTACTCTGTACACTCGATTTGTATATAACCTCTCTGTTTGGCAGCATGTGGGCCTTTTCTTAACGCACTGGTCTACTGTGATGTTAGAGTCTCCACCTCTGAACCCGCATGCTGGCTTGCAATTGTATTCTGCCAAAAACAAACGCTATTAACATTCTTTCCCTTGTTCTGTGTCTCTTAGGGTTTGTTTTTTTTTTTTTTTGCTATCACTAAAAGAGATGAAGAAAAAAAGGCAAAAACAAAAGAACTCCTTTATGTCTTTAGAGGGAACAGCTTCACACACAACTTTAGGCAGCACAGCATCCCTGGGTCCTCGTTGGGTAACACGCTGCAGGGCAGGCAGACAAACCAGGTCCTCTGCTCCTTCAGACCAGAATGCTGAGTGCGTGAACATTGGCAGAATACACCTCCTTCTTCACAATGGCAAAGTGGTGCAGATGGGCAGCTGTAACCCCGCAGCAGAAATTGTTTCAAGCTCAGTTAACAGTTGGCCAAGTGAGCGACGTAGCAGGTTCAAATGGGAGGAGCAGCAGGACGGGGGGAGTTTGGGGGTAGCCGGTTGGCAGTTGGGATGGTGAGGATGCGTGCAGCGTACAAACAGAAGCTCTGGGGGTTGGTGGGCTGGTGTCAGATGCTGAGACATACGCAGACATGATGGGTGCTGAAAGCAGGGCAGCTTGTAAGCACATTTGATCCTTGGCAAGGCCGTGTCAGATCGAGGAGGGGGGCTGGGGGCTTGATAGGCAGCTGATGAGAAGGCAGTGATGTGTGTGAAAGACCGACTTCCTCAAATCTGTGTTGGTGTATCATCCTCTCTGTCTTACCATTAAGCTTTATTTATCCTTTTAAAAGTCTGCTGAGCGTTCATGCTCTTTCCCAGCGATGCCCTGCTTTAAATTCAGCACTCCCAGGTGTGGATTCCACACATCCACACCTGGGAGTCACAGATTTAACTTCAACTGACAGTTTACATGGTCACTTAAAAGCAGAGCAAGTTTCAGGCCCCTGGATTCCATGAAAGCAATTTAAATCAAATCTGTGCTGACGGTGCAAAACAAGGTCTTAATAAATTGTTTGCAATTACTAAAAGTTAACATTCTCCACAGCAGCATAATAAAAAAAAGCTCAGCAGAAATGTCATCCTCCTACAGATCGCTGAAAACAGTATAATGGTGGACCTGACCCGTGTAATGCTCTCCGGGAGAAGTGAAAGTGACCTGAGCCACAGCCTGGGAGAGGAGCTCGAGAAGGGCTCTGGAATTTGTTCAAAATAATGTAAAGCCACAGAGACGCCTGTGTAAATGTCATGGGTCCATCACCTGTGGGGTCCTGCATGTAGAAGTTTGGGGAAACTGGCAAACAGTCCACTGCTGTGAACCTGAGCGGGGAGAGATGGGAAGAAAAGTCAGGTTGCAGTAGTGAAACAAAAAAAAAAGACCATCCTGCAGGATCTGTTTTTAATAGAAAGTCTTTTATTATTAAGTCCACTCGTTCCTGGGGATCTTTATGAAAATGTGATACTGGAAAGAAAGTGAGTCGGGGATCAAAGCATGTGGAAAATGGGGATGAGAATATTTAATTTAGTGAATTTCTTTTTGATTTTACTTTATATATTTATAATGGACTCCAGATGAATGTTTGCATTGAGCATATTCAAGGAATGTCAATTTTTATTGTGTTCTAGCTATTTCAAATGAAGCTGACAGGAGGAAGCACACAGCACAGAGAGCAGAAAACAAACATGGACAGTGCTAATGCATCATGCTAGGAATTCAAAACCACTACATCTTCCACCATGGGAAGTGCATAAACCAGTAAGAAAAAGTTTCCAGGTTTTTTTTTTCTTTTTTTTTTTTTTTTTACCATATTACCCATTAAACATAGCTGAAATATGTCCATTAGCCGTGTTGCAGGGACATAAATCTGTTTACGCATGTGCATTCACTACACAAACAAAACAGGGACAAAGATTGCTCCTTTATGCTACTGGTGGTAAGACTCCACAAGTTGGAAATGCAAAGACTGTCAATAGTTTTAAAGACGTTAGTGTATAACAGCGGTATATGATGAAAACACGTTTTGGGCTGCTGTCCTGTGGTTGGCCACAGCAACAAACTGGAGAAGAACTGGGTGATCTTGAGGTTTCTGCTAGCTGATGTCCCTCACAGAAACTGATCACGATTCATTCTGTGTGCAAAGATGTCTTTGACATGCTGTGTTGTGCTGATACGTGATTAGACCTGGTTAGAGGGGACAGCCAGCCTGTGTAGTTCAGTGTGTTTGGGAAAGACAAGCACCATCCGGGTTATTGGTTTGTTCTCCACCAGGAGCCCTCCATATTTAAAATATTTGTCCTGAGAAGGACTGGAAGCTACTTTGGATGAAAACATCTGCTGAATAACGCAGGTCAAGTGCGTATGTGCGCGTCTCAGCGGAAATAAGTGTGTCCGTGTGCACGGGGGAAGTGTATCAGTGTTTATCTGTATGAGCAAGCACCTGTCCTCGTAATGCCCCAGCCCTTCACAGTTCACTGCTTCTTTCCAGCTAATTTCCATCCAGAGGCGTCAGAGGAGAGTCTTGATTATACTCCATAACAAAGTGAAAAGCAGTCCCAATTTACACTCTGCTGAGAATCATTATCTGCATTGGTAGCATTACACCAAAGGTCACACTGATTTCTTCAGTCACGATGGACAGACAGACGGACACGCTGCTCCGAATGTGTCACCGAGTCACAGACATTGATCTTCCCCACTTCCTCATCTGCACTGGACGACTCCTTTTGTTGAGCACAAGTAAAGAGCAGACATTAAAGGCTGCTATCTACTGCTCTGCAATATAACTGGAAGGTGGTTAGTTATTTCTCTGTAATTGAATTTCCCCTGGGAAGTCAAAGTCCTTTAAACCAGGCCTTTGATTCCTCCGTCAACAATGGTGACAGTGTCAAAGGAAAATTAAAGAAGGGCCGTGTAGTGTTTCCTCAGGTTCAGAGGAGTGATCAGAGCCCCACTTTCTCTGTGTAAAATGTTATGGCCTTGGATTTCCACAACTCAGCAGATACTTTGTAACTCTTATTGTAATCTTGAAATCCTTATTTAGATGTTTTAGAACACCTCCAGAATGTTTTGGACATTTCCTCAAGGTCAAAATACCTTTGAAATGCATAATTGTTTCTATAAAACGCTGACTTTTGCTTTAACCGAACAATCTGCTTTGGGTCCTGTGGAGTAAACCCAAAACAACAGCTGTTTCCTGACTGTCACATTCACAACCCTGCTTCCTAAAAAGTTGGGCACATACAAATGAAAGGTTTTCCAAAGTGATCCTGAGCACATGTAATAACATCCTTTATGCAATCATGTGTTCACAAAGTGGTGAACCTCTCTCCACCCTCGCTTGTGAACGACTGAGCCTTTCCAGGTTGCCCCTTTCATACCCAATCATGATGCTATCACCTGTTACCAATGAGCCTGTTAACCTGTGGAATGTTCAAACAGGTGTTTTTGACTTTCCCAGTCTTTGAAACATGCTGCTGCATCAGATTCACAATAAGCAGATATTTACAAAAATCAAAGAAGCTGATGATCACAGTCTGTTTTATTTATGTTTTTACACGACGTCTACGATGATTCACAAACTGGGGTCTGGGATCCTGCAACAGGGTCACAACACAAGCCTGGGGTGCAGAGGGTCATTAATATGACCCAGTGGAGGCCCCTGTTGCCCCCTTTCCTCCCACAAACAACTGCACAATGTGACATCATCTTTTTCCCACTGAACCAGTGAGAGAAGCTCAAAGGCAAACTGTCAACTTTGGCATAAATGTGTGTGTTCTTGTCGCTCACTGTAAGAAACTGTGAAAAACAAAGATTATCTGCTTTGTAAGTAATATTTGTGTCCATATTGCAATCATTTTCAGAGTTTTCACATGCTAACTCATTTCAAATACCAAATTTTTTAATGCTTTTAGCATGTAGCACCACTGCGAAGAACACGGAGGCAGCTGTTACAGGAAGGCAGAATTTCCTTGTGGCATCAAATGCATCGCCTCTCTGTTGGTCTCACCCACCTCACTTAGTTCAGCTGCTGGAGAGATGGGTGCTTAGTTTGATGGTGACACCTGACCAGTTAAAATGCAGTTTAATCAATGACTCCACTCCACATTAATCTCAGCTAATGTCAGAGAGGCTGGTAATAAAAAAATGTATAATGTGCCTCGCTGGCCTCACACAATCTCCATCCTCAGCTTCATTAAGTGGAAAAAAGGACATATAATTTTTATGTAGTGGAAATAGGATTTTGATGAGGAATGGAAAATGTTTTGAGAGGAATCATCGGCGATGCTTCAGGCAAGCAAACAAAATGGGTTTTGTATTTGGTCCCATGTGATGTCAATCTTGTGGGTGAAGACAGACCACGAACCTCATCAGACTGATAGTAATTCTTGCTTCTCGCATGCTTGTGGGGTGTTTTTTGCTTGCTTGAATAATTCAGGAATATTTCATCTTCATCTCCCTTTAAATGTAATCAAGCTGGGCTGTAATTATATCCTTCGGAGGACCTTTCAACATACCTTCCAGGCACTTATTGGAAATTTGCATTTGTAATTGCTCTCTCTTGCTGCTGTGCTCTGCTGATTTGCAGAATAGCAATAAACAAAACATGTCTCCGAGTGCTTCCAACAGGAAATCAATAGGGAATCGTTCCTTTTAATCATCTGATTCTTTGATTGGAGAGAAGCCATTTAATTTTCAAGCATGGAATCTCTGCCAGACCAATGCTCGGTAACCAAAATGTTTCAGGTTTGGTTCCCACAAAAACCAATAATACAGCCATCAGCAGTCATTCGTCATGTTGAAGTGTCCTTCAGCACGATCAATGAAGCTTCTCCTGCTCACTAAGAGCGAGTTTCCCTCAGGGCATCAGCTCCATCTACGACCAGTCCCTTAACAGTCAACATATTCTGAATCCAAGTCCATCAGGATAACGAGCAGGAGAGAATACTGTCTCAGACATGACTGTCATAATGAAATAGATGTTTCTGGATTTAATGTAAAATAGTGACACTTCTGAACAAGCCACCAGGGGGCAGTCTGTCTTTGAGGCCATGTACAGTATTAAAAGAAGACATGAAGTACAACAACAACTTCAACTTTTTCTCCATGTCCATCAGACGCAGCCATTGATGTACACAATCATGACTACATATGAGAAAATTTTTGCAACAGCTCACAGTTAACAGTTTGTGATGCACACTGACAAAACAGTTGGACCCCATGGAAGTTAGTTGCTTTGGCTGTATTCAAAGCTGCCGACTACGCTGCATCTAGTATGCAGTATGCAAACAAAAGCAGGATGCCAGAAATACCCAGATGTCACATTGATTCAGTAAAAATCTCCACTATGCATCAGACCAGTCTATCTCACCCACTGTGTCCCACAATGCAAAGTGCTGGAGAGGTCACAACAACCAGTCTGGCCAACAACAGGATAGATGTAGATTTTTGATGTTGGCAGTTATATGAAAATTGATGGCAAACCAAAAGAGTACTCAAACGTTTTCGGGGTTGAGACACTCCAGCGGTGGTCGCTAGCTAGCACCACAGGCTAGGCTAGTTCTTAGCTAGTCCTGCTCACAGCCCCCACACAGATGCCTGCAGCAGCGATGGCAGAGGAAAGCCAGGCCATCAGCTAAAGATACATTTCATGTATGTGCGGCTGCTATTCTGTTATTCCATAAAAAGTTGGACATATTTGAATTATATAGCAATTGCCAAAGGAAAAACACCATCAGTCAGCAGATTTGATTAAAGCAGGGATAACAAGGATAACATTACACTACCAAAGCAACAAAAACACCAGGAGGACTCTGCAGCTCATGTTGCATCTGCAGCAAAGCAATGCAACAAAACACTGGTGCATCTGGTTTCTTCCAGCTGTCAGGTAGGTGTTACCCATCTCTCAGGTAAACGTTCACCTTTCAGAAAATCATGAAAACTCACATTTATGACTTCTCTTTCTTTAGGGGATGCAGCAGTGGTTTTGCCATTAGCCATCAGCCGTGTTATGCAGCATTTTTTTCCTTGTACCCAGTTTTGTTCCCGTTCTCGGAGAAACAGTGTTCTTGCACCCTAAGCTGAGCGCTGTAGACCAGTGAACCCACACTCTTTAAACGGCAGCCACTGGAGCAGCTTGGGATCACTGCCTTGATCAAGAGCACCACAGAGGAACATTTTCTATTCATTTTCCACATGCAGTTTGTGCTAAGTAGTCAGAAAAACGTA
This sequence comes from Chaetodon trifasciatus, assembly GCA_037975065.1. NCBI lineage: Eukaryota > Metazoa > Chordata > Actinopteri > Chaetodontiformes > Chaetodontidae > Chaetodon > Chaetodon trifasciatus. The sequence goes on from JBBMOE010000002.1 coordinate 19,392,954, forward strand.
GAGTACATCACACTACACATTACATAACAGTGTTTTAGCAGTCAAAAGAGGACTGCAAATGTGAAAAGTACACCATAATTCAATCTAGCATGTCCCTATACAGTAGATCTCCAGGTTTGCTGCTATCAGATATGAAGGAAGCCATATGTTGTACAGCATATTCAACAAGCGCATCCGCTTTTGAAACTACAAGCTAAGTATTTAATTGGATTTTGCTCATTATCATCTCCAATTCTTCATCTTTCCCTCGTTCTCTTCTTAGAAATAAAGTGCATTCAATTACTACAGCAGGCAGCAGCTGATGTGTGTAGAGCAAGGAGACAGGCTGGCTAACCGCTGGGTGATGTGTGGTTTATGGATGACTTATTCTGGGGCTCTTAGGGAGTTTGTTTCTAAGTGTAGCTCCTTAAGGGCTGAATTAGCCCCTGATCCACTAATCAATTTGGAGAGGGAGGGGAAATTAACACAAGGCCCATTTTTACATTTTCAAATCCAAATTCTAGAGGCAAATTTAAAAAAATATCCACGTGTCTGCCTCCTCCTTGACCAGCCATCTGCAAAAAGAACAAGAGATATGGTGTTCTTTGTGGATTTACCCTTTTCTTACCATTGATAATTCATCATATAAAGATAAATTCACATGTCAGGTCTCTGATCGCAACCTGCAGCAATTATGCTCAGGTACATAAGTGTGTGAACGTCTTCCCTGACCTGTATAAATCATATCCTGTGGTATATTTGAAGTATTATCGTGCCATAATGAAATATTCAAATGCGGCCTGCCCGCTTCCAGCACGATGGAACAGGTAAGTCTGTAATGATGACATAACGGCCTGGGAGGAATAAATGGGATTCATGGGAAATGAATCAGAGTCTCCAGGACTCTCAGTGTGACGGATGAGGCCAGAAAGTGGGTCAGAACCGCAGGTTGGTTGGCTGCACAACTGGGCCGTGACACGACGCCCAGGGCAATAAAGGAGTGTCTGTGCTCTTGCAAATATGGTGCTCTCTGCACCATTCCCCTCATTAGCATCACTGATTCCTGTTTTTCTTCTAAAGAGACCTTACCAGAGAAGGAGTGGAGAAACAGTGGCAACGCTGACCCTTTAAAAGCTCGGATGTACGTCTGAAACAAACTCTCTGAGTCCTTAAAGCTGTAGGTGCACGGAGGCAGATGGTGAAGGAAGAACACCTGGCGGCAGAAAGTGGTCTCACTAAGATAAACCAATAAATGATTCATGCATTAAACATGAACTGCTCAGTTTGTGCCATCCCTGAGAGTTAAAGCTTTGAAAGGAACTCATTCATATTTTAATCACACTGGAGGTTCAATTAATCATTGCACGGTTTAAGGGTGAAATTGATGAATATTCAGTTGCCAAGTGAAACGACTTCTGACCCCGGCTACTTGCATTGGTTTTAATCATATTCCTGCATATTGCGCTTCATCCGCCGGTGCTAATCTCCAAGGAGCAGCGTCACACCACTCAAGGTTCCTTTTTTATTTGTGAAACATGTTGGTCTGTTTCACAGGATAAAAACGTCTAAAAATAGAAATGTGACAGCTATATTTTTGGTAACACCGACACAAAGAGGCGTTAAAGTAGAATAAAGGAACTTGGCAGCGCTCTGCATGCTCATCCCCTGCTCTCTGTGGTCAGAGGACCCTGAAGGCTTTGGAAGAGACGGATGAACTCTAAGTGACTCGTACTGTATATTCAGACAAGTGGCTCTTTAACCAGATGCCAATGATTATCTGTGTTTATGAGGCTCATTTAGACAGCTGACGGTGAATTATCCGGTGATGCCAGAGTCAGGCACAGCTTCGCTCGCTGCTTTCTTGCCTTGACAGGGTTTTCTTCTTTGTGGCACCTGCACTTAAGCCAATCCTTGTTATCCTGTGGCATGACATTGTTCTTACTGTACCACAGGCAGTAATTGCAGTCATTGTGGACATGATCTCTCTGCAGGAAACACCTTTATAATTAAACTGAGACACAGAAATACAAGCCTCACAATTTTGATCTTAATCCAGCATCAGTAAAAAAGCAATTATGCAGCTCTTTCCCCCTCATTGTACATCTATCTATCTAAATATCTATATGTGTGTGTGTGTGTGTGTGTGTGTGTGTGTGTGTGTGTGTGTGTGTTTTAAATTTCCTTTAATAATTTAATTTTTCAGCTAATCCTGAAAAACTATTATTTGGATATCCAAACAATGATTACCATAGCAGGCATGACTGTAGAAATCAGCAGTGACTTGACACACAGGAGTTTTTATTAACATTTAATCAAAATCACCACCCAGGTGACTTAAATTTTACTTTTTGGAGAATATACTAAGTACACATTATGCTTTTTTCCTCAGCTTCAAGTGTACTTAAGTGTCCTTGAATGCAATTTGAGTAATACTTGAGTGTACTTGAAGTGTTAATAGTTGCTAAAATGGCAAAACCTTAAGTGTACTGAAGTACACCAGTGAAAATCAGGATTCAAAACACACTTGCAGTACAACTGTATTACATCACCAGTGGGTTGGAAATATACTTAAATATATTTCAATTGGAGTGAAATTAAAGTACACTTGAATTAAGCATACTAAAAGTGTATTACAAAGGATTTGAAAATACGTATACTTTACACAAGTACACTTTAGTGCTATTAAAAGTATTTGTAATTTAGTACACTTTGTACTTTATCATACTACTTTTGCTCAACCAAATCATTTATGTTGGCGCCATAACCTAATTAGGAATGCAAATTATCTGTGCAACGGTGGTGCAACTGAGAAGTCATATAGAATTTATAGATAATGTAAAGCACAGGGAGGCTGTCTCGCTGTGTGTCCTTGGCCTCTTTAGTTATAAAGGACATTTCTAGTGGAGTGCTCTCAGTTGTACAATCACAATGTTGAGTACATGTTATGCTTTTCTGCACTGAGCAAAACTACAGCAATAAGACTCAGGCTTTTGTCCCTCAGATCTTGACTAACCAGAGACAGAGCTGTTTCATGGACACTCTAATGTCCTGTTAAAGGTGGTTTCTGTCCCAGCATGTTTTTTTTTTTTTTTTTCAGTTTTCGTGCACAAAGACAGAAGATTTACATGAGCACATGAAAAAGGTGCTAAATAAAGCCTGTGACATAAAAGATTCCCCATTCCATTATTTTCCATAGTGGACGGATCTGTCTTAGTTACATTGACACAAGCAGTCAAAGTCAACAGACACTCTGTTGAGCATGGAGCAGGGACAATAAGACCTCACCACTGAGTGCAAGGCACCAGTGCAGGACATAAATAAGATGACAGACTCGCTGTCACTGTTCATGTCGTTGTTATTGAGTGAAAACCAACTTCAGCTCTGATGGATTTCAGGTTTTCATTTCAATCATGGTTGCTTGGTGCTTTTTCATTTGAGGACATTTTCTGAGTCCACAAAACCCTTTCAGAATCCACAAGGCTTGGTTAAAAGAAAAAAAGAATTTAATAATCTAATCATTCCTGAAACAATTTTAGAGATACAAGGCAGCAGACAGCGTTAATATGTCCAGAGGCATCAGGCTGCATGACTCAAGGCTGCAGCTGGAGGTGAGACTTCTGCAGACAAAAGCTGAGGAGAAGAAAAACACACAGCATTTACAGGTGTTTTTTTAATGTTACTGGCAAGCAAATGACAAGCTAAAAAACCAGTCACATGTCAGTGGACTCCTCTAACAAAATGGACATTGATCTGCCCTGTTATGGATGAATAAGGGTTGGACTAATCTGCTTACACGCACTATCGCCCCTGCTGATTAACCAGGAATTAAATATGCACTCAGGTGCGCAGTCCCGCACAAGAACATTTTAGTGGGTCGCTTTTTTAAGAGCCACTGAGTATCTCCAGACAGCAATTTAGCGCTTTAGCTCCCCCGGCCACACTGGCTGGGAAATTATGGAGCCGGGCCGCTGATCGCTGAAACATTAAAGGAGGATCCTCGGAGTGTCTCACCGGCTGCCAGAGACCCTGAAATGCAGATGAGTCCATATGGCTGGAAGAGCCTGCTGAGGAGAGGATCCTCAACCAGGAGAGGATGGAGGGATGAAGAACGGAAAAAAGAGAGTGGAACAAATACAGAGACGTTCACTCTGCAGGGCTTCATGCTCAGCTCCAATTTTTTCACTCGTCTCTGAATTCCTTCTGTGACTGTCCATTTCTTCTCCAGGATGCGAACCATAGCCGAGGCCAATGTGAGCTGACAGCGATGGTGAAAGGCTCACAGAGACAGTAATGAAAGATGTCATGTTTGTTTTTGGACCCACACTTCTAAGTGCTCATTTCAGGCACATTTTTGGTTTCACTGTACGTTACGGACGCAGGCTCGTCGCTGCCAAAACACTGAATCATGACAAAATCATTCAGACGCTCCCACCCCTGCATCTGGGCCGTTCCTCCAACTTCCCTCATTACTTCGACTGACCCCAGCTGTGGGTCGCACATTCTCGTTACTAATACTTACTTCTTCATCATCTGCACATGGTGAACACTGTATAGACAAGGTAAGGAAATACTTGGCGAAGGAAAAGTAGATCTACTACACACCCGCCCACCACCCTGACCTCCACATCCGTACTTTCCTTGCTACATTAAGGACATGTCACTCCCTACACTGGTGCTGATTGCTGCCATTGGACACAAATCATACACCACAGAAGTGTCCTATATATATACAATTTTTTATTTATTTGTTGTATTCACATTGTAGCTCTTTGCTTATTTTTTCTATCTTTATTCAGCCTCATTGTCCTCCTTCTATGCCTGCACATACAGTACATGGCCGATGATGCTGATTCTGATTTCATTCCACACATCCTTATGGCCAATGTTCCTCCTATGCATCCTCTCTACATGCTGATCAGACTTGCATTACATCCCGACTGCAGCAGCTTCAGTTTGAGTGCAGTCTGAGAGAGGCAGAGCGGCAGAACTTTGGCTTTTTTTTTGCCTCGGCAGCTTGTCGAAAATAAAGTTGTGCTGTACAGGAGAGGATCTGCTGCCCCTGGATACTGTGACGCGTCTGCTCCAATTCCTGCGCTAAACACTAGTGGCAGGAGTGTATGTGTGTGTGTAGGTTTGTGTTAGTGTGTCTGTTTGTGTTAGCATCCGTGTGTGTGTGTGTTTTTGTGTGTGCCTGTCTTCGCACACTTGTGGGCATGTGTATGTGACTTTCCTGCTGGTGTGTACGTCTTTCTGTTTGTGTAGGTGATGGAGAGTGCACTCCAGCAGGAAGGCAGAGGGAAATGCATCACTCTAAATAACAGTGCTTAGAGTTGGCAGCAAGGGAGGGAAGGGTTGTTGAGCCTTTGGGGGATAGTGGGCGGATGCATGCATCACATGCTCACAAAATCCACAGACGGCAACCTTTTGCTCATATAAAGATGATAATGAATCAGAGCCGAGATGGATGTCAGAGAGAGCCACTTCCCCTCGCCCTGCTCTCCAGCCCAGCAGGTGGTCTCCAGCTTGTGCCTTGTCTCCTGGCCCTTGCCGTAGCATGAGTCATTGCCCTTAATGTGAAGAGCGAGACAGATGAAGCCAGGGCACATGCAAGTATGCAAGCACACACAACAAACACGCATCCATGCCGGCCTCGTGTTTGCATCAGGAGCTTCACTTGCTCAGAACGCAGCTGCTCCCAGAGGAGTGGAGGGATTCTTCTTCTCCTCTGCAGCCGCTGTGTTCCAGGAACAGAGGAATGAATAAATCGAAAATCAATGAGGCCTCATGGTGCGAGGATACAGGGCTATTTTCCCAATTACCGCAAATGTTGCTCCTCGTCGGTGGTGCATATCAGCCCTTTGCTGAGCCACCTGACAGTCCACACAATGCCTTTGATGTTAGCAGGTCTGTGTGGTGGTTCGATAGCATTTTGTTCAAACTGAGGATAGCACTGAATAAGCTATTGGAATCCAAACCCTCTTTATTTAATCTATTTAAGTTTAGCTTTGGAGAGAAAGATATGACAGAAAGATTGATATCTGGGAAATTCAGTCTAAATTAAATTTCACTGTGTTTTTCTATGTGGTTGTTTTCTGTTTTCTATCATATATTTGCCCTCTTGCCTTGTTGTATGAGCCACCAGACAAATGTCCACTGGGGGAAAAGTGCACCGCAAAGGTCACTTGTGGGCCCGATAGCTAAAACACAGCAGTTTTGTCTAATGCAGCGCTGTGATTACATACTTACTGCCTTGCACTGTTTTGCACTACGTGATTCTATGTTTTCATCATCATGCCATTACGTCTCATGCAATATTTGTTACAGTTTTTCTTCAATATTACATTTAGATCTTCTTGTATCAAGTTTATGCATATAAATATTTTTCTTCTATATACTGCTATGTATTCTTTAACCAATGTGCAATAGTGAAAAACATTGTACTTGAACCATGTGCAAGTCTAAATCCATGTGCAACTCTCCATTCCCTGTACATTTTTTTTTTCCATTGGGAATAATATTTTATATACTGTTACACACTGTACTCCCTTGTATAGAATGTATATATACAGAGTTTTGATTTTTAAAAATTGTCTATTTTGTATTTTATTCCTTTCTATGTCTTTTTACACCTTTGATACCACTGCTGCTGCCTGTAACACCCAAATTTCCCCTATGGGGGATTAATAAAGTCCTATCTTATCTTATGTCTCATTGGTCCTGCAGGCTCAAACAGAAATGTTAGCCTGTCCAATCAGAGCCTCGGAAGCAAACAAAAAGCACTGCATTTGATCACAATGACTTGATTCTCTTACTGCAAAACGAGCTGCCCAACCCACCTCTACTTAGACCCTGTGCACTTCCAGGAAAAAGCTGAAGTCTCATAAACTCCTTTAGAAGCCTGCATCTCCCCAGTTTGTGAGTGCGCTTCATTTCATATTCAAAGAAAATTGCAACTGCTGCTACTGGAGTGAGAGATATACTGTTTTTACAATATGCATGTGAAAGATTAAGAAACTGTCATTTTATGTCAAAACCAAAAGGGGTGAAAACTGTCTCTAAAATGGAACAAATATTTAATGAATAATTAGCTGACAGTGAAAATGGGCACTAATTCATATGTAAGATGATGTATGGCACTGTGCTGCTGCAGAACAGTTCTGAAGTGTTATTTAAAAAATCTCTTCCCTGGGATTGGATCGGTTTGAATAGCTTCCTCCGGCTTTAAAGCACCATATGTGAGGAGACTCACTCTAAATTGGCACTGACAAACAATGTCTCTCGGGATTCGATTGAGTGAATAATGATAATAATAATAATAATAATAATAATAATAGTAATAA